>WOXC01000695.1:0-642026 GCA_011680675.1 Gymnobelideus leadbeateri | reverse complement strand
AAAATCAAGATGCTGTTAAGCAGATCTAAACAAATGAAAGAATAGAAGGCAATGTGAAATATCTCATGGGAAAAACCACTGACCTGGAAAATAGATCCAGGAGAGATAATTTAAAAATTATTGGACTACCTGAAAGCCATGATCAAAGAAAGAACCTAGAAATCACCCTTCAAGAAATTCTCAAGGAAAATTGCCCTGATGTTTTAGACCCAGAGAGCAAAATAGAGGTTGAAAGAATCCACAGATCACCTCCTGAAAAAGATCCCAAAAAGAAAACTCCCAGGAATATTATAGCCAGGTTCCAGAATCCCCAGATCAAGGAGAAAATATTCCAAGCAGCCAGGAAGAAACAATTTCAATATTGTGGAAACACAATCAGAATAGCCCAGGACCTGGCAGCTTCTACACTGAGGGGTCGAAGGGCATGGAATATGATATTCCAGAGGGCAAAAGAGCTGGGAATGAAGCCAAGGGTCACCTACCCAGCAAAACTGAGTATTTTGTTTCAGGGGAAAATATGGGCATTCAGTGGAATAGAGGACTTTCAAGCATTCTTGAGGAAAAAACCAGGATTGAATAGAAAATTTGACATCCAGACACAAGAAGGAAGAGATGCCTGAGAAGGTAATCAGGAAAAGAAATCAAAAGGAACTTATCAAAGTTGAACTATTTATATTCCTATATGGAAAAGCAATAACTGTGACTGATGATATCTTTCTCAGTATGAAAATAATGGAAGAAGGGTGTGTGGTCATATGAATACATATGTGAATGTGTGTATATATGTTTACAGTTATACAAGGATAGAGGGCATAGGTTGAATTTGTTGGGAAGGGAGAATACTCAAGGGGTGAAATTATGTGAGAGAGGAAAGTGGCAAGAGGAGATGGGGAGAAACAGGGTAGGGTAAACTATCTCATGTAGAAGAAGCAAGGGGAAGTGGCTGCAAGGGAGGGGAAGAATAGGAAGGCAAAAAGGCAAAACCACATTCTCATTGAATTTGGTTCAGGGAGAGAATGACATACATACTAAATGGGATATCTCAACCTGCAGCAAAATAGGGGGAAGGGGGATGAGAGGAGGGAAGATGGATGGGAGGGCATCCTTGTGGGGAGTGGAGGTTGGAAGTACCCACTATAGAAGAGGGACAGGATCAAGTAGGGAATGGACCAGGTGGGGGGTGGGATGAGTAGGAGGGAATTATAAGCAGCCTTGTACAATATATCTACTATGGTAATGTTTTGCATAGCTAGACATGTACAACATATACTGAATTACTTATCTTCCCAGAGGGAATGGGTGACAAGGGAGGAAGGGAATGGATCTGAAATTCAAGTTCTTAAAATTAAATGTTTCAAATATATATAAATAATATTATTAATACTCCTTTGCTTGTAATTGGGAGATAAGATGTGCAGGCATTGGGACACAGAGATTCACCTTCCTCTAATGGAAAAGTCATAGGGGGTATGGGAGAAGATATGGGAGAGAGCAGATTGGAGGAAGCGATATCTTGTGAGACTGCTATTCTGGGGTAGTGGGTAGGGGAAAAACGGGGGGGGGGGAAATAATTGTAACTCAAAATCTGGCAGAAATGAATGATGCAAAACAGAAGTTAATAAAGCATTTGTTTAAAAACAATTAAAAATAAAAGAAAGAGGAGGAGGAGGGGGAAAATCAACAAAACTCAGGAAAAAACTCAAAAAATATTTGAGGGCATATGCCATGTTCCACACCCATGGATCCCCCTTCCTCAGCAAAGGAGTGAGGAAAAGTGTCTTCTCACATTTCTTCTTGGGGCCTAGCCTGTCCTTTATAATTTAGAATGTTCAAGTTAGATTGTTTTGTTGTGGCTATTCTTTCCATCTACATTGTTGTAGTCATTGTATGTATCATTTTCTTGGCTCTGCTTATGTCACATTACATCAGATTGTATAAGTCTTTCCATAATTCTCTGTATTCATCATGCTAATTTTTTGTTACAGCACAGTTATTTCTATTACATTCATGTACCACAATTTGTTTAGCCATTCCCCAATCGATGTAAATCTAATTCATTTCCAGTTCTTTGCTACCACTAAAAAAACATACTACTATAAATATTTTGGTGTATATGGCAATTTTTAAAATCAATGACCTCTTTAGGATACACCCTCACAATAGAATCTCTGGATCAAAGAGTACGTACATTCTGGCCTTTGTACTTACATAATTCCAAACTACTTTTCTGAATAGTTAGTTATACTAGTTGAACAGCAATTCTACCAACAATACATTATGTCTCCACAACTCCTCCAACCTTGCCTCTTTGACCTTGGGCCATCTTTGCCAATTTGCTGTATGTGAGACAAAAAAAAATCTTAATATTATAAATTTGATCAGTTACTTTTATATCTTGAAAATGACACCTTTAACAGAGAAACTTGTGACTGATAGTGAGATCAAGGATATGACCCTACCTGGAAGTCGCTGTGGTAGTGTAAAGGAAAAGGTCATGGAAGTCAATGAGATTAAGGGAATGGAAGGCTAGAGTGTTTAAAGGAATATCCACACTTTCATTGAAGCCCCCTAGTATAAGGGCAAGAGTTAAAGTGAAGAAAAAGACTGAGTCCAGTACAAAGATTTTTGAGAAAGAAGGAAGGATGTAAAACAGAAGTTAATAAAGCATTTGTTTAAAAAAAAAGAGAGAAAGAAGGAAGGATGACCTAGGAGCTTATAGATAACTGTACTAGGATCTGAACTGGATAATATATTTGGATAGAATTAATATCAAAGGAGGAGAGATTCAAGGCAGGTGTATAGCTGTCTCTGATTTCCAAAGTCTGTTTTTTTCCCTCCAGAACTCTCCCCTAGAGAGTCTGGAACTATATATGTCCTCTCTTCAAAGAAGGAAGAAAGAAAAATGTCTTTTCTTTCCCGAGTTTTCATGACAACTTTACCCCTCATGCTGGCACAAAATAGTCATTATTTTCTCTACTAATGAGGAAAATCTTATGCATATGTTGCATGCTTGAAGTCAGGTTTACAAATATAATTTATTTCCTTTGTAATCCTTTGTATTTTATTTTATGCATTTAAAAACAATTCTGAGCAGGAAGGAAGGAGGAAGGGGGAAAGAAGAAAAGAAAAGGGAGGAAAGGAAAGACTTATTAAGTGCCTACCATGTTCCAGCACTAGGCTCAATATTTTATAAATATTTTCTCATTTAATATTGACAACAACCCTGAGCCTTCATCAGATTGCTAAAGGGCTCTATCTCTCTCTCTCACACACACACACACACACACACACACACACACACACACACACACACACACACACAATTAAGAATTCCTACCCTGGAATTCAGGCTGAAGTCAGGCTCCATTCACAGGTTATTAGACCCTGTAGGAATGTAGCTTTCTCCTTACCTGCGGCATAGTTCCTGAGATAACAGCAATGACTCCTTATTTTTATCAGAGGCCAATATAGATAAAGTATTAACAGGGCCCAGACTCTCTCACTCTACCATTCTCCCTTACATACATACCCACTTGACAGTTAAATGAACTTTTTTCGCAGGCAGTCTGTTCCTAACTCTTTGAAAATTCTTCCCAACCTCTGCTCTCTCCTGGCTAGAAGTCAATTCTGTGTGGGATTTGTCAAAAGCATTTTTTAACCATTCTCTAGTATACAAATCTATTTTAATCCTACAGTATTTTATTTTTGCAGACTGTTTCATCAGTGAACAAGCTGCTTGTTCCAGTAACACAACCTTCATCCAGTCGCCTGTCTGATGTTTTGTAAAATGAGCAAACTTTCTTTGGTATAGAAGAGTGATAGAAGATCCTGTCTTCTTTCATTCCTTCTAAAGAAAGAAAATCTTGAAAGTGGAAGGAGAACAGAAAAGGTAGATTGTTGAGTTTAACAGTAATTAAGCCTAAAAATCATTTTCCAAACCTTAGGAAAAGCATAGTTGGTAGAGCATCAGGGAATTTTAAAGAAATATCACATGATAGAACTCTAAGGAGTACTGTCTGATTTTTGTATTTTGATTTTCATGGATACAATTATTGTCTGAAAACAGTTTACACAATTGGTGCTCATAGGGCGACAATTGTCAAAATCGATTTTCCTTAATCCCCCTTACAGTACTCTGATTTGCTGCTGGCAAGCTCTTTGGTTTAAAAGCCCTGTTTGGCTACTCCCTGCATTTTGCAAACATGAAGTTTGGGGCTTTGTTTTGTTTTGTTTTTAAGATTCATGAGAAATAGGGACCAGCAGCTAGAAGAAGGGAATGGTTTACAACAAGGAAGAGATTAGGAGAGAGATCGGAATTGGAAATAATTAATAATGGTGGGTTGATTTTTTTCCCCAGAGAAAGGGAAAAAAAGGAGATAAACATGGGGGCAAAAAAAATGAAGACAGGCATCCCAGGAACTGAAGACATAGAGACATTTCTTGGAAGGAAGTAACAGGAAGAAGGATGGAAACAGTCACCTGGACAGTGATGAACAGAACTGGGGGATCTTTTTGTTTGTTTTAAAAGATGTTCTGATGCAGTGAAGCATAAAACCAAGGAGGGAAAATAGTGCTGGCAGACTGGAAATACTTTTTGAAAAATGTTGAGATACTACAGTCAGCAGGGAGCAAGAAACATTTTAAGGTAATAAGATCAAAATGTGAATGATGGATTCAGGTGATACATGAGGACTTTAGTCCTCATACCCAAATGTATCTTCTAATCACTAAGTACAGTTACATACTTTGTGTTCTACCCCACAAGACCAACATAAAATCAAGGCATCTGGGCAAACCATTCTTGGAATGGTATGGAAACTACATGACTTAAATCTGTAAGGTCCCAGTTTCATTGGACCTTAATACTTCAACTTATCTGTTGTCCTACCAGTCATTTGGCCATTCTTGTCAGAATATACACTCAATAGCTGTGAAGAAAATGTCACAAGTCTGCACTATTATTCATTCACTCACTTATTCACTAAATCATTCATTCATCCCCAAATACTTGAATACCACCTACATATAAGGCACTGGGTTAACTTTTTTCAGTAATACAAAGATGAATAAGACCTTTCCCCCCAAGGAACATATGGACTAGTTGGGGAGATAAGAGGTACCAAAGCTCTAACACAAAGTAAAAAGGATTTCATCTCTGACAATATGGCAGTGTAGCTTACCTTTGGGGCTTACTTCCTTCATGTGGCTACCACCAACAACATTCTTCAGCTCAAGATTCTCCATCAATCCACAGCCACATTCCAGCACTGTTGCTACTCCTATCATTGGCCTCTCCCAGACCCACCTCCATCCCAACTCTTGTGGGACAAGGACTAAAGCTCCTCCTCTCCTGATTCAACTGTTTTTTTTTCCATAAGTCATAACTATTCTAATTTTGACTCCAAGAGGTATATAACTATAATCTAAGGTAGAATAGGAAACCACAATCAGAGACAGGCAAACAAAATGCTCTGAAGACTCAAAGGAATACTGATAGGAGGATAAAGGAAGGATCATTTCATGAAAGAAGTGGCATCAGAACTGGGCCTTGGTACATGCATAGAATCTGAAGAGACAATGCTAAGCTCCTTGAAGACGATAATTATTTCTTTTTTGTCTTTGTACTCCTATTGCCTAGGATAGTCCATGGCACATAGAAGTCACATAATTAATGTTTGCTGATTGATTACAGGAAAAAGGCATTTCTGGTGAAAATAACATCACGGTGAAAGCAAGGAGGTAGAGAAGCAGATAAAACAAGGTAAGTAATACATTTTAGTGGGAGTGTGAGGTACAGGAAGAAGGTTTGTGGGGAAAAGACTGTGAAGGTAGGTTGGATCCAAGACATGGAAAGCCTTGAATATAATGCTAAAGAATCTTCACTGTGCCATGAAGATTGACTAGTGTTTTCTACAAAGGATGGGAAAGGAGAATTAATCTGATGTAGAAGAAGAAATAAAATATCCCAAATGACTGAAATGAAAAGCTTTCTAAGCACTCTGAGGGTAGACTGTTTTAAGTATGAAATCTCACACTGAGAAGCCAAGACCATCAATACTATGAAAGGCGTGAGCCTGCTCATATATGCAGGTCATGGTACAAACATGTTTAACTACCACTGACACTGTCCTTTAGGAGTTTATCATCTAAAACAGACTAACAGTGGGTAAAACAATAAGGACAAAGACACAGCCGTCAGCTGAACAAACACTGCAAAACAAACCTGTGGCTTCTCATCATTAAATTGAGAGGAAGAAGGACCTCAGAAGTCCTGCTCTCCAAACCTCTCGTTTTGTCAAGAAATAAGTTGCAGAGATTTAGACTCACAGAGTAATAGAATTACAGCTGGGAGGGAACTCATAGGCCAGAGGAACCTGAAAGGGGATCCTGTATGCACCATGCCTGACTGGTAGATTTTTAGCCCTTGCTTAAAGGCATGGGGAGAGGGGGGAAGCCTCTCTCCAGAAGCAGCCCTGTTTGGTTATGAGTAGCTTTAATGGTTTGGAAGACTTCCTAACATCAAACCAAAATGGGCCTCTTTACAACTAATTGTTAATCATTAATCCCATTATTAATCATTAATTAATAATTATTATTAACAAGTAATCCTAGCTATGCCCATTGCAGCCAAAAAGAACAAGTTTAATCCCTTTTCCATATAACAAGCCCTCAAATAATTAAAGATAGCTATCACCTACCTCTGAAGCCTTCTCTTCCCTGGGCTAAACATATCCCCAGTTCATTCAACTGATACTTCTATAGCCTGACTTAAGATGCCTCACCATCCTAATTGCCCTCTTCTGGACACTTCCAGCTTATCAAGATGACCTTTTTATGAGGGGGCAAGGCAAAGCAATTGGGGTTAAGTGACTTGCCCAAGGTCACACAGTTAGTCAAGTGTTAAGGTCAAGGTCAAATTTGAACTCAAGTCCTCCTGACTTCAAGGCCAGTGCTCTATTCTCTACCCCCACCTAGCTGCCCCTCGAGGCCCTTCTTAACCAAGTTCTGACAAGGATAGAAACCACTGAGAACACTCAGGCTATCACTTCCCTATTCTGGAAGTTGTGCCTCTCTTGATCTAACCCAAGAACACATTTATTTCCTTGGCAACTGTATCATAATGTTGAACTTAAAACTTAAAACACTTAAAACCCTAGATATTTTTTTCAAATAATCTGTTGTCTAGGCATACCTTCCCTGTCCTGTACTTATGAAAGTGATTTTTTTAACCTAAATTTTAAAGATGAAATTTTTCCTTATTAAGTTGAATAAATGAAAATGTATTCATGTAATCATTTTTTGAGTGCTTACCGTGTGCCAAGCACTATGCTAAACGCCAGTAGGAAAAGTAAGACAGTTTTAACTGGTGGACACAGCACAAAAAAGTTCAGCTGCAGGGACAGATAACAGACCTAGAGTCATAAGTGAATGTCATTACTGTGAATGGGTGGATGGCAAGGCACAAGAACCCTCGGGTTGCCTCAGTAGGTCAGATGACAATGTGGATATCTATAGAGTGTAACAGCTGATAATGCCTAAATACTTAGGATTCAGTAGAAGGACAGACAGCAAGGCCTGGTGGCCTTCCATGTCCAAGGAAAGAATTGATTTAATTACTACCATTTTATTCAAACATTGAGAGCAGTTAAGCTGGTTGTGTTCTGGGTCCCAAAAAATGAAGGCAAGGAAAGAGTGGCCCAGAGATGGAAATGTGGTGGGGAGAGGAGGAAGGGAAGACAAAGGGCTACCCCCAGTGAAATGGGTGGGTTCTTGTTAGCCTGGAGGCCAGTGGGGAAGAGATAAAAGGAAAGCAAAGAAAGAAAGGGTACCCACATTATTAGATGCAATTCAATGTCCTAGCCTTTAAAAAAAATTTTTGGGGGCGGCTAGGTGGCGCAGTGAATAGAGCGCCGGCCCTGGAATCAGAAGGACCTGAGTTCGGAGCCGGCCTCCGACACTTAATCCGCACAAACAAAAACCTAGCCGTGTAACCTTGGGCAAGTTACTTAACCCCAATTGCCCTAAAGGGGCGGCTAGGTGGCGCAGTGAGTAAGAGCGCCGGCCTCGGAGTTTGGATGACCCGAGATCAGATCCGGCCTCAGAAAATGAGCACCCACGCATAAATCAAATGACTAGCCGTGTAACCTTGAGCAAGTTACTTAACCCCAATTGCTTTAAAAAAAAAAAAAATTTGATCCTGATTTTGTTATGTAGTGGGTTGGCTATACTTCCCAACTTTGTGTGTTCTGAAAATTTGGCAAGCATGCCCTCCATTGTTGTTTATTTTTATTGTTCATTTGTTCCAGTCATGTCTGATTCTTTGTGATCCTATTTGGGATTTTCTTGGCAAGAATATTGGAATGGCTTGCATTTCCTCTTCCAGTTTATTTTATTCATGAGGAAACTGAGGCAACAAGCCATAGTGACTTTCCCAGAGTCTAATAAGTGTCTAAGGCTGGGTTTGAACTATGAACATGAATCTTCTTGATTCCAGGCCTAGAACTATATCTACTATATGCACCATCTAGCTGCCCAATACCCTCTGTATGTTTACCAAAGTCACTGGAAAAGATGTTAAGTTGAACTAGGTGAAGCACAGATTTCTAGGGCACTGCACCCCTTTCCATGTTGATGTTGAACCATCAATGACTATTCTTTTGGTCCAGGTATTTAACTGGTACTGAATCCATCTAATTTATTGTTGTCTGGTCCACATCCATCTTTACCATAAACATAGCATGAGAAACTATCAAATGATTTGCTAAAACCTAAATTAATTATATCTACCCCAATTTACCATTTGAATAACCCCGTTGAAAAAGGAAATTTAGGCTAATTTATAAGCCATTTTTGAATAACCATTTGAATAACCCCATCAAAAAAAGGAAAAAAGGCTAATGTAGGAAAAACCTGTGGTTTTTTTTTAAGTTTTTATTGATTTTCTTGATTCCTTTTGTTAGCACATCACAGGCACTTCCAGACATTCTTTCCACCACCAGTCCTTATGTATACTACAGAATAAAAAATGTTAAGGAAGAAAATTCAGAGACCATATCTTATAGTATGCCACACCCATAGTCCCACATCTCTCCAGACAAAGGAGGTACATTTCTTCATTTATTCTATACAATTGAAATTGATCATTTTAAACTCACAACATTCAGTTTCATTTTAATATTCTTTTGGTTTCCATTATTGTCACTGGGTATACAATTTTTTCTGTTTACTTCATTCTGCATAACTTCATATAAATTTTCCTATGCTTCTCTGCATTCCCCATAGTGCTTGTATCTTCTGGCACAATAATATTCCGTCACATTCATATAACACAATTTGTTTAACCATTCCCCACAATCAGTGGATACCTACTTTGTTTTCATTTTCTCATACTATAACTAGTCATGCCATGAATGACTATAACTACTCATGCATATAAAACTTTTCTTTCTATCTTTAACTGTTTGGGGATTTATGCTTAGTAGTAGGACATTTGACTCAGAGGGTATGAAAAGTTTATTCATTTTCTCACATAATTCCAAAATGTTTTCCACAATGGTTGAACCACTTGACGGCTCTATCAATAGAGCATTAATGTGCCTGCCTTCCCAAAGTCCCCCCAATTTTGACAATTACCATCTTTTGTTATCTTTACCAATTTGATGGGTATGAGGTGAAATTCAGAGTTGTTTTAAATTGTATTTCTCTTACCATTTGTAATCTGGGGGAATTTTAACACAAGTTTGTTGATAGTTTGCAGTTCTTCTGAAAACTGTTCATATTCTTTGACCATTTATCTATTAGGTAATAGTGCTTAGTCTTATATATTGTATTAATTTTTTGTGTACTGTGAATAACCAATTTTTATCTAACATATGTGGCAAGAATTTTTCCTAGATGTAAGTTTCCCTTCTTAGTCCACTAATTTTGTTTGTGTGAGAGCTCTCTAATTTTATATCATCGAGCATTTATTAAGCACTTACTATATGCCAGGTACTGAGATTGAAATTAATCTATTTTCTCCTTTGTGATCATTCCTATCCTTTGTTTCTTTAAGAATTCTCTCTAGTTATATTTGTGAAATATTTCTCCTCTCTATTTAAAAAAATGATCTTTTATTTTTAGTTGATATATCCACTTGTGGTATGTGGTATAAGCTGCTGATCCATCTAAATCTATTTTCTGCCAAACTCCTTTCTGGGTATCTGGTAAGTTCTTGTTGAATAGTGAATCCTTTCCTTTTATGTTCTTGAGTCTTTCAAAGCTGGGGCTACTAAGTTCAATTGTTTTTGACATTTATTGATCTGATCTATTCACAGACTCACAAAATCTCCAATTTGGAAGGATTCTCATAGCTGAGCAAGAATTCCCCTCTGCAACCTGACAAGTGGTCCTTTAACATTAGTTTGGATAATAGCTGGCATTTAGATGGTGCTTTAAGGTTTGCCAAGTGCTTTACAAATATTATCTCATCAAATCCTCACAACAATCCTGTGAAGTAGGTGCTATGATTATCACCATTTTACAGATGAAAAAAACAGATATAAAGAGATTAAGCTATTTGTCCAGAGTCACTCAGCTAGTATGTGCTTGCTACATTTGAATTCTGGTCTTCCTGATTCCAACTAGCTGACTCTTCACTTGAAAAGATCTCTAATGTTTAACCATCCTTGCATCCCTAGTATAAATCCCACTTGGTCATAATAAAGGATTTCTTAGATTTCTATAGCTTGTTTGATAAGATTTTGTTTAAAAATTTTGAGTTAACATTAATTAATGATAATGGTCTATAGCTTTCCTTCTGTATTTTATCTTTCCCTGGTTCAGGTTTTAGGCCTATATTATTTCATAAAAGGATTAAGATAGACTTATTTCTTATTCTATTTTGAGAATAATTTGTGTATTAATTTTTTAACTACCCCTCTTGCTTTTTAGCTCCTTTTTATGTGTTGCCTTCCCCCATTTGAATGTAAGTCTTTGAGGACATGGACTATCTTTCTTTTCTCCTATAAATCTATAAGAAATAAGAGGTCCCCCCTTCCCTGCCTTGCTAGTTATAGCCAGTTCAATTTCTTTTCCCTAAATTTTTATTCAAGATCTCTATCTAGGCTCCTGATAGTTTTGGTATTTTATATTATTGAAGGTATTTCTTCATTTCTTTTGTGTTCTTGGTTTTGTTAGCATTTAACCATACATAATAGGTTCTTATTCTTTTTATTTCCTTTAGTTTTGTTATGATTTCACCTTGTTCAATTACTATTTTATTGATTTGATTTTTTTGCCCTTTTCCTTTTAATTTAATTAGTTAAAGGTTTATCAAATTTATTAGAATTTGCAAAGAACTTGTTTTTAGTTTTATTGATCATTATCATGGTTTTCTTGGTTTCTAATTTATCTATTTCTCCTCTAATGTTTAATATTTCCTCTTTCATGCTTATTTTAGGTTTATTTCTTGCTTTTTAAAAATACATGTTCATAAATCCTTTCTTTTCCCCTTTTATCAATATAAGTCAGTAGGGATATAATTTTTCTCCTAAGGGCTGCTTTAGTGCATCCCAGAAATTTGTTATATTCTTTCATAATTATAATTTTCTTTCACATAATGATTGTTCCTATTATTTTTTATTTGACCTCCTTATTATTTAGGATTTCATTGTTAAGTCTATTATTTGAGTCTGTATCTTTTGCTTGTGACACTTGAACCAATGACTTTTTGTTGCATTATGACCTATAAAGGATGTATTTACTATTTTCAAATGAATTTTGTTATTATTTTGCCTAGTCCTATAAAGTAATATTAGGAAAACAGAATAAGCATATGAAAAACCAAAACATACAAAATCCACATGATTACCTCAATAAATGTAGAAAAAACCTTGGACAAAGTATAGCATTCATGCTAAAAAAAAACACTTCAGAGCACAGACATAAAGAGCCCTTTTTTATATATCATAAAAAGCACCTATCCAAATCCAAAAGTCAGGATCATATGCAATCAAGATACACTAGAATATTTTCTAATAAATACTGAAGTAATACAAGGATACTCACTCTCCCCACTATAATTTGATATGGTTCTGAAAATGCTAGCAATAGCAACTAGAAAAAGAAATCAAAGGAATAAAGACAATTAAAGAAGAGATAAAACTATTCCTTTTTGATGATGTTATGTATAATTGGAAAATTCTAGGGAATCAACAAATATACTTATTGAAACAGTTGATTCCTCAAAGTCAAAGTCTACAAAATAAACCTTTACAAATCAATAGCATTCCTATACAATAATAAGAAGCAATATTAGAAAGGGAAATCCCATTCCAAATACCTACAAAATGCATAAAGTATCTGGTGATTGACCTAGCAAAAACACAAAAGATTTGTATCAACTCAATTACAAAGTGTTCCTTAGAAATTTAAAAAATAATAATAATTTAAATAGCTGGAGTAATATTTAGTACTTATGGCTAAGTTATACCAATAAAATAAAAATACTAACAGCACCAAAATTAGTTATGCTTTTAATGCTATATCAATTAAGTTACCAAAGGTACATTTTATAGAACTTGGTGAAATTATAAAGAATTTGAGGGGGAAAAAAATCTACATTGTCAAAGGAAATGATGGAAGGAAGTAAGGATGAAAGGGAAATAGCACTTCCAGACCTCAAACTACTATAGCATAAAACAGCAGTCATCAAAACCATTTGGTATTGTTTCAAAAATAGAGGAAGATCAATGAAACATTTAAGAAGGGAAAATCAGAAACAATGCAACTCAATAATCTACAGTTTGATAAAATGGAAAACATAAATTACCTATGGAAAAAACTCCTTATCTGATTAAAAAAAAACTTCTGGGAAAGCTAGAAAGCAGGCTAACAGAAAGTAGTCTTAGACTCTAACCTTACACCATGGTTCATAATATATTCTAAATTAATATATGACCTTAATATCAAAGATTATACTTTTTTAATTAGAAGAGAAATAGATCATACAGCTCTCACAGCTATTGATATGTGTGGTAAGATGTATTTTTAACCAAACAAGAGTTAGAGGCAATTACAAAAGCTACAATAAATAACTTTAATTACATGAAACTGAAAAGCTTCTGCACATACAAAATTAATGTATCTAGGATAAGAAGGGAAATAGTTGAATGGGAAAAAATCTTCATATCAAATTTCTTGAGATAAAAGTTTGGTATCTAAAGTATATAAACAATTAATTGTCTACCACCATTTATCCACTGTCACACAAAAAATTTCATCTCACTCCAGACCATACATTTCCTAGAAATAAATCCCTGATCCCCAAATCTTTTAGATGCTTGCACCTTTGGTCTTGTGTTCTGTGCATGAGAAGAACAAAAGGGTCAAATATCCTTGCAAAAATTCATATTCTTTCAGCAAGAGTCCTCTCTTTACATGCTTGCTTTAAATAAAAAAACAATAACAATTCCCCCCTCCTCAAGTTAAAGAATTTACAGTCCCCCTGAATTATACCTGTGTATGATTTATAGGTACACAATATCCAACAATTATACAACACTCACAAATTAGATTTAACATAGTTACACTAAAGTGCATCTGATACAGGTCACATGGAGGCACTTATACAATATCACATAGTAGAATTACATACAGTAGTCCTTATGTACATTCTACTAGGTATACTAACATCCCCAGTTATTAAGTAGTCCTCAGGCTGCAAATAACACCTGGTTACATGAGTGTTGTCTTCGCTTATGAAGACAACAGATGCCATATTTAAATAGAAACAAAGGACAGATAATCTAGATTCTTTAGCAGTGATCCTTTATGAGCTCTGTATACTTAATCTCTCCATCTTTAGTGCAAGAGCACATCTCATCAGATCTATTGGCCCATGCTCCCACTTGTGGCGCTATGAAAACCCTAGGTTGAAAAGTGCTGTCTCTAACCCCTAAGAAGTCAGGCTATATGAGTGGCCTCTGGATTCAACACGAATATCACAATTTATACTGGGATCCAGCCACCTAGGCTTGGGCAGTCTTGATATCCTTCCCAGTCCTCAAAGGAGTACCAAAATTTGACCCTCTCTCCATCTAGATTTTGACTAGACCCTACCTTTTATCTTCAACTGGAGGATGAGCCCTTCCTGAACTCTGTGTTCCTGTTCTTTTTTTTTTTAACCAGGAAATGCTATTAATTTCTATATGAACAATAGGTGGCTGTGATCAATTGGTTTTATAGGACACTATTAGGACCATTCATTGCCTGTTTTTTAGACCAACAGCTTACCTAGTTTTTCATCAATTGACACAGAAAGACTTTCCATCAGTCTGCTATTTTTGTGTTTTTCCAAGGCACTAAGATTTCATGACAGGACTTCCATCCCATGGCTAGAGTTCCTGACCACAAAATCAAGGGCTATACCAGGGGTGGGGAATCTGTGACCTTCAAGGCCACATGTGGCCTTCTAGGTCCTCAAGTGGGGCCCTTTGACTAAATCCAAACTTCATGGAACAAATCCCCTTAATGAAAGGACTTGTTCTGTAAAACTTGGACTCAGTCAAAAGACTGTACCCAAGGACCTAGAGGGCCGCATGTGGCCATAGGCTCCCTCCCCCTAGGCTATACCATTGCTTATTCCCTTTCCTGCTCCTCTTGGCTGAAGTTCTATGAAGGTGGGAGTCCTCCCTCGCCTGATTTCTCAGCTAAATGATATTGCCAGTTGCCACATATTCCCCTCTCTTGGACTAAAAAAGCTTGGATCAATTGGTAATTGTGACTCTCACTGAAACATCAGTGAGCACATACAGAATAAATAAAGCCTCTGGCTTCTGTCCTGGTAGTCTTACAGGAGTGCTAACTCCTTCCTTCCTAGTGTGGCTTATGTGCTCTACAGGCACTGAAACTTGGATTTCTGTAGCAATTTCTGCAATCTTAGAACAAAGCTGGAGGCCTGGTCTGTTTCTTCTATGGAAGTAGTTATGAGCTTAAAGTACCTTCTATACTCTAAGGTCCACCATCTAGCACTAGCAAATATTTGACTACTATGATGTTGGAGCATTGCATTGTAAAGATAGTATTATGTCAAAGGCAGGTTCCCTGAGGTACTCTAGCAATTACTTATATTTCTCTGCATCAATTCCTTGTTACCCCTGCATCATGTCTTCGACAAGGCACATCCAGGGTTTAAAAACTTCCTATCAAGCAAGTAGATGCCTCCTGCCCTGAAAATAATCTTAATTGTCTATAGTAGGAGGACTGTGGCTCTGTTGTATGATTGACACTCTTTTAACACATTCTGACACTATGCCTCAGTTATCAACTGATCAGTGCCCAGAGAGGGTATCTCACATTCAAGCAATCCCCTCACAGTTCATCCTTCATTCTTTATAATGGTCCTCAGTTGGTTTAGCAAATACTGGCCTCAAAAATAACAAAAATTTAGAACCAGAAGGAACTTTTGTATCTAATCTAACCTCCCTTGGTTGGATGTCTTCATGATTCTAGACCCGTAACTCTCTCCACTGCAACACCACCCAGCTGTCCTTTACAAAGGAGGAAAACTGAGACCCAGAAAAATTATGTAACTTGACCAAGTATTAGAGTCAGGATTTGAATTTGGATCCCTGTAGCTGAAAATCCCATATTATACTAGACCAGAGGGTTTAGAAACTCATTTCCCAGTAGCCTTTTTTCCAGTTATTTCCTTGGGTATCTGGAAATTTTTCAGAGTATTAGGCAGCCCAGTCAGCGCAGCAGATGCATTATTTTCTTTCCAAACGCCTTCCTGGGAACCTTGACTCCCCACAAAGAATCCATGGCAGGGTACAGAATGATTCTGGTAGTGCTCTTGTGGACAATCTATTGGTGCCCCTCAAATTAATCGTCCTCTGTAAATGTCTACTCTGGAGCAAAGTGAGCAGAACCAAGGGAATGATTTATGCAATAATAATATCGTAACAACAACTTTGCAAGACTCAGAAAGTCAGATCAACACAGAAGAGACAAGCCACCCAGTCCTGACTCCAGAGCAGATGGACTCAACAACCTGAGACGTCTTATTTTAAACACAGCTAATGCTGTGTTTAATACTTTGCCTGTACATGAAAATGGGGTGGGAGAGGGGAAGGAGAAGAAGTAAATGAAAAAAAGAGTGGATTTTCATAGATTGAAAAAATTAATTTAAAAATAATATGTCTAGGGAGTAGAAACAGCTAGTCCAAGCCTCTCTGCCCCCAGATTCTCCACAAACTATGTAAAAAAGGACTCTGAAAAACTTCTGGAGCCCCAGCACCCACAGAACGACACAGAGAAGCTAACCTCCCGCTGAGGACAGCCCAGCACCCTGCAGGAAGGACCAGCACAGCGGTCTGGGAGCCGGCAGAGCGCAGAGCGCAGGAGCCCAGGTCCACGTGAGCCGAGGTTTTAGCCCCAGGGCCGCAGAGCCAGCAGCCGGCTGGAGGAAACCCAGAACACCAGGAACTGTGGCGACCCCAGAATTATCAACATAGACTTGCCTAGGACAAAGTAAGAGGTTAGTGTCCTATGGACTTTGGGACCTGTATTTGGGGAATGCGTCAGCTCCCTCCCCTGGGGGCTAGAAGCCACTGAGGAGACACTCCATTGTGTAGTTTTCATAGGCATTTCCGGCTCCCAGCCTACAAATCGTGGGGAGATCCAGCGATCAGTCTTGGGGGGTAATCGCTCTTGCTTTAACCTCCCTGGATCTGGATTGTGATCTAGGGTGGAAGTTGTAGGTGGGTTTACAGCTTGCCAGAAACGGAAGTTGCCCCCCACACGTTCGGGACGAAAATTCCTCTATCTAGCCTTAAAGCCATAGTGTGGCAACAAGCCCAAAAGTCAAGCAATTAAGTGGCAACATGCCAAGGCAAAGGAAACAGAAAAATGCAACCCTAGACTCCTATTTTGGGGGCATAGAGCGGGAAAAGGACTGTGAGGTCAGAAGTCCTGCTCCAAAAGCCCCAGGGGAAAACATGAGCGGGTTGCAGGCCATAGAGGACCTTAAGAAGGACTTTAAAAATCAAATAAGAGAAGTGGAGGAAAATTGGAAAGAGAAATGAGAAGGATGAAGGAAAAGTATGAAATGAAGGTCAACAGCCTGACTGAGGAAAACAACACCTTAAAAAATAGACTAGCTCAAATGGCAAAGGAGGCCCAAAAGGGCAATGAGGAGAAGAATGCCTTAAAAAGTCGAATTTGCCAGATGGAAAAAGAATCTCAAAAGTTCACTGAGGAGATTCATTGCTTCAGAGTTAGACTGGAGCAAATGGAAGCTAGTGACTTTATGAGAAATCAAGATGCTGTTAAGCAGATCCAAACAAATGAAAGATTAGAAGGCAATGTGAAATATCTCATGGGAAAAAACACTGACCTGGAGAATAGATCCAGGAGAGACAATTTAAAAATTATTGGACTACCTGAAAGCCATGATCAAGGAAAGAACCTAGAAATCACCCTTAAAGAAATTCTCAAGGAAAACTGCCCTGATGTTTTAGATCCAGAGGGCAAAATAGAGGTTGAAAGAATCCACAGATCACCTCCTGAAAAAGATCCCAAAAAGAAACTCCCAGGAATATTATAGCCAGGTTCCAGAATCCCCAGATCAAGGAGAAAATACTACAAGCAGCCAGGAAGAAACAATTTCAATATTGTGGAAACACAATCAGAATAGCCCAGGACCTGGCAGCTTCTGCACTGAGGGATTGAAGGGCATGGAATATGATATTCCAGAGGGCAAAAGAACTGGGAATGAACCCAAGGGTCGCCTACCCAGCAAAACTGAGTATTTTGTTTCAGGGGAAAATATGGTCATTCAGTGGAATAGAGGACTTTCAAGCATTCTTGAGGAAAAACCAGAGTTGAATAGAAAATTTGACATCCAGACACAAGAAGCAAGAGATGCCTGAGAAGGTAATCAGGGGAAAGAAATCAAAAGGAACTTATCAAAGTTGAACTATTTACATTCCTATATGGAAAAACAATAACGGTGACTGATGATATCTTTCTCACTATGAAAATAATGGAAGAAGGGGGTGTGGTCATATGAATACATATGTGAATGTGTGTGTATATGGTTACAGTTATATATGGATAGAGGCATAGGTTGATTTTGTTGGGAAGGGAGAGTACTCAAGGGATGAAATTATGAGGTGAGAGAAGAAAGTGGCAAGAGGAGAAGGGGAGAGACATGGTAGGGTAAACTATCTCATGTAGGGGAAGTGGGTGCAAAGGAGGGGGAGAATAAAGGAAGGCTAAAAAGGCAAAGCCTCATTCACATTGAATTTGGTTCAGGGAGAAAATGACATACATACTAAATGGGATATCTCAACCTGCAGCAGGATAGGGGGAAGGGGGATGAGAGGAGGGATGATGGATGGGAGGGCATCCTTGGGGTGAGGGGAGGTTGGAAGTGCCCACTATAGAAGAGGGACAGGATTATGTAGGGAATGGACCAGGTGGGGGGTGGGATGAGTGGGAGGGAATTATAAGCAGCCTTGTACAATATATCTACTATGATAATGTTTTGCATAGCTAGACATGTACAACATATACTGCATTACTTATCTCCCAAGAGGGAATGGGTGACAAGGGAGGAAGGAAATGGATCTGAAATTAGAGGTCGTAACATTAAATGTTTCAAATATATATAAATACTATTATTAATACTCTTTTGCTTGTAATTGGGAGATAAGATGTGCAGGCATTGGGATGCAAAGACTCACCTTCCTCTAATGGAAAAGTCGATGGGGGTATGGGAGAAGGTATGGGAGGGAGCAGATTGGAGGAAGTGATATCTTGTGGGACTACTATTCTGGGAGGTTGGGTAGGGGGAATAATGGGGGGAAAATGATTGTAACTCAAAATCTGGCGGAAATGAATGATGTAAAACAGAAGTTAATAAAGTATTTGTTTAAAAAAAATAAATAAAAAAAGAAAAAAAAATAATATGTCTATGTGCACTATTGATACTAGACTTTACTTTGTATGTGAGAAGAGTTTTGTTTCTCTTTCTCAATAGCAGGGGAGGAAATGGCAGGGAGAGAAGGTGGATTTCCATTGATTAAAAAAGAAATTAATTTTAAAATTGTGTCTCTGTGCACCATCATTGTGCACCAATCTGTGTGTGGTGCACCAATAGTGACTATTTCCCCAACGCCCAATAATGTTCGATGATTCCAACGCTCCTGTCTGCATCGGTGTTTCCAGGGTCTTTGCTGACGAGGAAGTACATTGTTCGTGCAAGCTGCCAGAGTAGCAACAATGCTGGGGAAACATCCTAGGTGTTCACCCAAATCGACTGCTTCAAATTGAGCTCCCAAATGGAACCTGGGGTTCATTACTAAAACTCTGGACTCTGATGGTTTGGGGTCAGACTTGAAGGTTTTTAATGATATCTCTACACAATAGCATATCTTTAGATGATTGATTGCTTCCACTCAGAAGTTTCCCCGGGAACATCAGAGTCCAACTTATATTTCTGTTTCTCAAGGATCGGTTCCTTGGTTACCATGACCTTAACATACTGCAGGTTTGATGAAGAACAGAGCAGGGAGTTCATCTTTGCCCAGTTATCAAGGAGATCATCCCTAGCTGAGGCACTGTGGGTAAAGTCTGGAAAATCAGAAGCCAATCTCTACTTTGTTGGTTGTTGTTGAGTTGAGTCACTGCAGTGTGACTCTTCATTACCCCCATCTGGGGTTTTCTTGGCAAAGATAGTGGAATGATTTACCATTTCCTTCTCCAGTTCATTTTACAGATGAGGAAGCTGAGGCAAACAGGGGTAAGTGACTTTCCCAGGGTCACACAGCTAGTAAGTGTCCGAGGCCAGGTTTGATAAGTCTTCCTGACTTGAGGACCAATGCTCCATCCACTGTGCCACCTAGCTGTTCTGCACTAGATTGAAAGGCAGTAAAATTAGGTTCTAGTCCTGATTCTGCCTTGGGATACACACCTGGAAAGAAACTTAGTGGTGATCTCATATAGCCCCTGCTTTCACAGAGGAAACACCTGAGTTTAAGAGAAGTCAAGTCATTTGTCCAAGGTTACATATATAACCAATAGATCTCCCTCTCTGCATTCTTCTTCTTCCCATACTACACTGTCTCCATATTTATCATCAGTTCAAAATCTCCCAGAGATTGTGTTTCTTCAAGTGTCAAATGAAGATATGCTGTCTCCCCTCTCTGCCTGGATCCAGGACCTGAGCTCAAATTTGGCCTCAAACAGTAATGAGTTGTATGACCTTGAGCAAGTTATACAATCTCAATGTCCCCATCTGCAAAATGGGGATAATAATAGCACCTGCCCCACAGAGATGTTGTGACAATCAAAAGAGATGACATAAGTATGTCCCTATATAAACATTAGCTTCTTACCTCTAAGTGGCATTTTAAAAATCAAATAAGAAAACATATTGGGAAGTAAGATTTCACATTTCTTACCCCCAAAATCCCTCTGGTGGTATAGCTAGGTTGGTAAATATGGAAGCAATTTGAAGCTAACTACCCTGTATTCTTTAGTCCCATCCCTTTATTGCTATGGTGCAGCCAGGTGATGAAGTGGATAGCTCACCAGGCTTAGAATCAGGAAGACTCATCTTCCTGTGTTCAAATCTGGCTTCAGACACTTACTACCTATGTGAACCTGGGCAAGTCACTTAATGCTGTTTGCCTCAGTTCCTTATCTGTAAAACAAACTGGAGCAGAAAATGGCAAACCATAGCAGTATCTCTGCCAAGAAAACCCCAGATGGGGCCACAAAGAGTCAGACACAATGGAAATGATTCAACAGCAACAACAGCCTCACTGATATTATTACAGTCTCCTCAGTTCTGCCTATTAGAACCCCTAGTTTCCTTCAAGGATTAGCTCAAACAGGTTTGATGATGCCCCACCCCCACCAGATTCTAGGGCATTCCCCCACCCATTTATTATTACCTTTTATATATTTTGAATACACATGTCTATAAATGGGTTGTCTTTTTCTGCTAGATCATAAGCTTCTCAGGGACAGGGACTATTTTTCAGTTTTATATACACCCCAGCACCTGGGACAGTGCCAGGCACATGATAGATAAATGCTTACTGGTGGATTATTTGCAGGTAGAACAGGATTATCCACTTATCCATTATATGCTTATTCTACCCACAGCTTCAATTTGGTGTGGTTAGATGGTTACATGCTCAATGATCACAGTAGTAGGGCCTAGGAAAACACCACCTGTGATGGAATTTGTCCTTCAGTTCTTCTTATTCTCCCTTCTGCTAGATATGAACGTGACTAAAATGCACTGATGCATTAAAGAGAAGCATTGACATGCAGGGAGCACCACAAAACAAATTCTAAAATGTTTGAAACACTCATTGGTCCTTATCTAAAACTACACTAAATAGTATTAAGGCTATAAACCTGTTCACTGCAATTTTCTTCTCAGCTGATACGCAGGACATTTTGGCAATCTGGTGTAGGAGGTAGCTCTGTTTCAATGACACTTTTAATTAATATTTCATATGTACTTTGTCCTTGCCATAGCCAGAGATGCTGATCATTCTTAAAGCTGTATGGATGAGACAGCTTACATCTTGTGTGATATTAGACAGGAGAATGAGTCTATTTGGGTGGCCAAGTTCTTATCAAGTCACAATGCATTTGACTAATAGCTGTAATTAAAAAAAAAACTCACAGAGGTCTACCCTAAGGCTACATCAAAAGCCCTTTAGATTAACTATTATGTTAAGCATGTTTCAAATATATAAGGGAAAACTCTTCCCTCCTCCTCCTGTGAACAAAAAAATCAGAAGGACATTTTTCATTACTGATGGAGAAAATATGAGTAAAAAGTTTAAATGTACTTGTCTCAGACATACTGGGTATATATTCAAAAATAAAATACTAAAATACTTCCACTATTCACTTAGAGTCCTTGCAAATAAATTCAAAGTACCTGTTGGCCTAACAAATGCTTTCAATAGCCCTTGGCTAGCTTACCAAAGGCATAGTGGACAGTGGTGAATTGGGTGGCAATGATCTTGAGGAGCCCAAAGAACTTAAAGACCAGCCCTGAAGGTCATATTTTCAAATTCCATTAGAATGGAAACTATTCCACTTGCAACTTACCCTCAGTTGGATTCCCTCTAGGCTCAGACATATCCTTGAACTATAGACCCAAAGACTTATGCAACTTGGTCTGATTCTGCTGAGTGTCTCACACTTACCTTTCTCCTTTGAGAAATCTCAGAATAAAACAATTAGTTCTTTCAAGGTGAGCTGAAGGGCATCAAAATCCCAAAGAGCCTTTGATAAGTGGAAAAACTTAGAAACAGGCTATTGAGATCTGTAACCACCCAAATCTTTCAGCACCACCATGTGGCATCTAATTACAAATCCTGCTCCTTATAACACAGGACTCTGAAAACAGCAGGTGACATAAGAGGCCATTGCATCTCATACCATATCAGTGCACCCAGAGGGTACTGGAGCTGCTACCAAGAATTCTAAGTAGAATAGATAAACCTAGGGTTGGGATATCCTTACAGACCCAGTCTTATTGCAGCAGCAAATTTTATTGCAATAGAAAATTTCTTCTTCAGCACAAACAGGATAGAGGAAAAACACTATATGTGGCACCTGAAGGTCAAATTCTGCTTCAAATCCCACTTCTGCTACTTGCTACTTATGTGACCTTAGACAAGTAGGTCAGCCTCTGGGCCCTTAGCTTTCTCTTCTTCCTCTTTGAGATAAGGAAATTCTCATAGAGCTTTAAATCCTGCAATCCTAAAAATCTGGTGAGATGATGAGCCCAGTCATTTAGTATTTGAGGCTAGTGGACCATGTAGGATCCTCAGAAATCTCAAGCAGAACCAAGTCACATATAAAATGTATGGCTCTGAAACCTCAAATCTGGGGTAGGGGAAAAGGAGAGGGCTAACAAAATGCCTTTTGGCAGCTGAATTCCGCCTCTGATTGATTGGCGTCACCTGCATCTTTCTTCCCCAGAGAGAAAGTTTATGACTTTGCCACATGAGAAGTGAGCTATAAATCAGTTGTGCCACTTTCTCTTCCCTTTCTACCACTTTTTTCTTGTGACCTTTATTTACTAAATTTGCAAACAGAATTACTTTCTTAGGAAGTCTTAGCACTGTGGAAATATGGTGTCATGGAAAGATCACTGGATTGTACATTGGGTAAACTGAATTAGAGCCTCTGCTCTACTATCCACTAACCATGGGAACTTAGAGCATTATTATTCTGTGGGTCAGATTCCTCTTCTACAAAATGAGGAGACAATCTTGGAAGTCCCTTTCAGGTTTAGCCTCCTAATTTCAGGATTTCCAGTACTGTTACTCATATTTTGCATTGGAGAGAAGCCTTCCCAGTTTTGCTCAAAGGAAAAAGGAACAGTGCCCAGAATTCGGTCTTTTGGTCCCTCAACCATTAAGTTTTTCATAGAATCAGCTCTGGCTTCATCTCTGAACCAATTATTTTGACTCATAGTCTAGCTATCAGATTCATTCTCCTCCCACCAGAACCCTAGACTCTATTTCTAGGACATGAGGCTCTGATAGGTAAGCTTTTACCTTACCTGGTCCAAAATCAGACTTTTGTCTCACTTGTTGGCCATCTCAACACTATCAACATAATGCCCTCCCTCCTTTCCAACTGCCCTTCATATTGTATCTTTCCCCATTAGAATGTAAGCTTCTTAATTTCGTTTTCATCTTTGTTTCTCCAGTGCTTAGCAAAGTGCCTGCCACACAGTACGACACTTATCAAATGCTTTAATCTAACCTAATAAACCAGTCAACTCAATCAATTAGTCCTAATGTATCAGTGTCAACATTTATTAAGCTGCTGCTATGTGCCAGGTACTGTGCCAAGCTCTGGGGATACAAAAAGAGGCAAAAGGCAGTCCCTGCCCTCAAGCAGTTTACAATCTAATGGGGGAGACAATGTGGAAACACATATATACAAAGTAAGGAGATACAAAATAAATAGGAAATAATTGACAGAGTGAAGGGACTGGGATTAAGAAGGGCTAGGGGAGGCTTCCTATAGAAGGTGGGATTTGAGTTGGAACTTAAGGGAAGCCTTGGAGGTCAGTAGTCAGAAAGGGGGAATGAGAGCTTGTTCCAAGCACAGGGGAGAGCCAAAAAAAATGCTCAGTTTCAAGAGATGGAGAGTCTTATTCATATATTTGTTAATGGTAGGGATTGGGGGTACAAGGGCAGAAATGAAATAGTACCTTCTTTCAAAGAATTTCTATTCTATTAGAGGTACAATATAGAAACAGGTAGATGTCTGCAGAAAATATGCAAAATAAAGACGAGGAAATTTTCAGAGAAGAGGCACTAGTAGCTGAGGGGACGGGGAAGAGATCAGCAAAGGCTTTATGTAGGAGATGATGTCTGAGCTGAATTTTGAAGGAAACTAGCAATTCTAAGGCATGGGAGACAATGTGTGCAAAGGCATTGAGAAAGAAAAATGGAGCATTATATATAAGAAACAGTAAAAAGACTGGAGTGGACAGACTACAAAAGGAAATAAGGTACAGTAAGTTTGGAAAAGTTCATCCCACATTGGAGCACAGGCTCACCTAATATACAAGAGGCCTTTCTTACTCTCTCCCAAAATTGTAAGAGTTCCAGCAGAGCCCTGTCACCCTCTACCTGCTATCCTTCACTGGTTTTTTATGTTTATTTATTTATTTTTGGTTTTCTATCCTTTACTTTTGACATATTGTCAGCCCATCTTTTGGTCATGTAATTATCACTCACATCCCCTACTCCTGTTTTTCAAAGCTTCTCTTTGATTATACATCACTGCCTACTCAATGTGTACCTTCCCATTGTGCCCCATGTAATACTCACCTTTAGTTTTTCTGACACAGTGGAGTTCCAGATCGCTCTGACATATGGAAACATTAGCAAAACGTATTGAAAAGAAGGCCCTCTGTCTTGGAAGAGAAAGATGGGCCTTGATTTTTATGGGAAACTTGGGGTCAGTAAAATCCCTTTGCAATTTCCCAAAAGCAGTCCAGAATGTCCTTTTCCTTCTGGCCTTGTCCATCTGTATTATCTGTCCCACATATACATACTGTTGGAAAGCTCTGTTGGGTGTCCATTCAAATACGTGTTGAAATCTGAGTAATAGAAATCTTTCATCCATACAGTGTGTAAATGGGCAGGCTAAATTTCTTTGAATGAGTACAGATTTCTTCCAGGAGGTTTTGAAATGTTCAGAGTAATGCAGTCAACACAATGTCATCCATAAACAGAAGCATCTGAAGGATGTTATCCACAGGCAATACTTCACACTCAATCTCTTCTGTCATAGTGGCAAATACTTTTGGCAACTATACATCTTCCCATTTTGTACCTTACATGATGTTTATTATCACAGGCTCATTGTATAGGATTATTTCTGTTGTTATATCTTCCAAGTAATCCCAGACAACCTTGATATATGGATGAGCAACACCTTATTGTAGGAGAAACTGTAAGGCCTTTTGATCTAACAAGTTGAATTTTTTTCATCATCAACAAAAAGTAAACAATGTGATCTTATTGTCTGCACATCTTTCAGTCAATTGTGATATTATGAATATATGATCCATTGTTGAATATCACTTGTGAGAATCTGCTTGTGAAGAGCCTTCATCAATCATGCTTTCAACTGTGTACAGATGACCCCCATACTGATTTTGTAAAGATGGGAGAATTATTACATGGTTATTAGTTATTAATATTGTCCTACTCATATTTTAGGGGGAGAGGAGGGCATGAATATTTTTGAGGTATTTTTTCCAAGCCTTTATTTCCCCTCCTTTGTATACCTTATATGTTGATATTTCAATGCCCTCACGAAGAGAACCCCTCCAGCCAGAATCTTCTATTTACACTCGATCCAATCTCATCTTTGTTCTTTTTTGTCTCTGTTCTCTTTAGTGACATTTTTACTTGCTTTATAAGTACTTCAAGGAGCATGATGATAAAATCCTAATCTGGTTCTACTTTTCTTGATGGAGAAAATAATTTGTTCAAATACTTTTTGCAAATCTTTTCCATTTTTCTTCTGTTCATAACCCTTTTCTCCATTTTCATCCTTGAATACCCTTAGGATGACTGTTTAGTTGGCTAGTTGAATATCTTGCCAAGCTTTCTCCAACTGGTTCTATACTTCACTGCTTCTCTCTGCTCCATGAAACAATACTATTCATAATCATCCGTCATCCTTCTTCATAAGATTTTTACAGACTAGTTTATATTCTAACCCAGGGTTGCCTTTCCCAGCCATCTCTCCTTGACAAATGAGTCAAGTTTTTGCTGACCAAGGCACTTTCTGGGTCCTTCTGGACTCCTGTTGCTGCAATTAATTTACATTGTTTTATCTTCTGGATGAAATTATGTTATCTCTGTTGTCATTTCCAATTTTTAATGTTTAATAACTTATTTAGACAATTAAAGGTTAAGGATAGAGATTGGATCTATAATTTCATTGATAAGAAAACTCCCAGATGAAGAAACTCTACTAATGAAGATGCAACTTTAAGTCTTAAGAGTGTTTTCAAGAACACTGAGAGCTTAAGTACGGTGCTAAGGTCACACAGCCAGTCTGCAATAGAGGCAGTACTTGAACTTAGATTTTCTTGACCAGAACTTGATTTTCAAGACCAGATCTCTATCCACAATACCTCACTGTTTCTCAATTCAGGGTTAAATCTTCTTAATTGTATCCCCTATTATTCTTATTACTATTCTGACAGAGAGACTATGGAACTAGGGTGCAGAATCTGACATAAGGTTTATACCTAGGAAATATATGGATTTGTTTTGTTTGGCCATGCTAACTTGTTACGAGGATTGTATTTCTCTTTATTTATTTAGAGGGATGGTATTTAGAGTGGAGAGAGGAACTAGTGATAGTTTGGATCAAAAAAAATGTCATTGGAGGGGCGGCTAGGTGGCGCAGTGAGTAGAGCGCCGGCCCTGGAGTCAGAAGGACCTGAGTTCGGATTTGGCCTCAGACACTTAACCCACACAAACAAAAACCTAGCCGTGTGACCTTGGGCAAGTTACTTAACCCCAATTGCCCTAAAAGGGGCGGCTAGGTGGCGCAGTGAGTAAGAGCGCCGGCCTCGGAGTTGGGATGACCTGAGATCAAATCCGGCCTCAGAAAATGAGCACCCACACACAAATAATGACTAGCCGTGTAACCTTGAGCAAGTTACTTAATCCCAATTGCTTAAAAAAAAAAATTTCATTGGAGCAATTTCAAAATGCACAGAAGAAAACAGAAGGAAGTTCAGAGGGAAGCACATAGACATAGGATTGCTTTGAAAGTAACATGCTGGGCAGCTAGGTGGTGCAGTGAATAGAACACCAGCCCTGGAATCAGGAGGACCTGAGTTCAAATGCAGCCTCGGACACTTAACACTTACTAGCCATGTGACCTTGGGCAACCCTAATAGCCCCTGCAAAAAAAAAAAAAAGAGTAACATGCTGAATTTATTACATATTTTTTAAAAAGCAAACTATATATGATAGAGGCTCTGAGTTTCATATATGATCCTCTTTTTCTTTGTATATGGAAACACAATTTTTTCCTTTGGTTTCTTAAATTAAAAATAATAAAAATTAAGATTTCAAAATAATGTCTTTTCCTGCCTGTTAAAACATAGTTTCATTCTTTGTAAAAATGCTTTAGTGCTTACCATGTTCAGAGCCTACCAACTCATTTTTAAAGAAATTATTCATGACATAGAGATATGAGGCTTCTTTATAATCAAGTCTTTGCCCCCTCTCGTTTCTTTTACCTGAAATAATATTATATTTTCCCATCTTCACTTTTTCCCACCTTTGCATTGAAATCATCAATATCAAAGTTAGTTTTATTTGGGCAGAATGCTATCAAGTCCTTCATAGAAATTCTCTACCATTTCAGCTTGTGATTGATTTTTTGATGCTAAGCTGCAATTATTTTCATGGTGGTCTTTTAGGAAATACTTATTATTAGTGATACTATAATACATTATCAAGTCAAGTGAAACATTTATTTATCACCTACTAAATGCCTGGCAGTGTGCCAAATACTGGGGATACTAAGAAAGGAAAAAAAGTGTCACTTTTCTGAAAGAGTTCAGTCTAATGGGGGAGACAACATGCAAACAGTTATATACAAACAAGTTAAATACATATAAATACACATATGTATATATAATACATGATAAATTGATAATTTTATCAACAGATAATCAACAGAAGGAAGGAACTGGCATTAAGAGGAATCGGGAAAGGCTTTTTATAAGAAGGTGGGATTTTAGCTAGAAGGAAATAGGGAAGTCAAGAAAAAGAGATGTCAGGAAAATTTTGCAGCTGTAGAGGACAGCTAGTGAAAACATCTGGAGTCCAGAAATGGAGTGTTTTGTAAGAAGAATAGTAAGGAGATCAGTATCACCGGAGTGCAGAAAGAGGAACAGGGTGAGAGAAGTTTAAAAAAAAAAAAAGGTAAGAAAGGGCCAAGTTAGAAAGGGAGGGGCTTTAAAAACCATATAGAGGAGTTTATATTTGATCCTAAAAGTAATAAGGCGCGACTGGAGTTTATGGAATGAAAAAGTAATGGGGGGGGGGGGGGAGGGATGAGGCTAGGTGGCGCAGTGAGTAGAGTGTCAGCCCTGGAGTCAGAAGGACCTGAGATCGGATCCGGCCTCAGACACTTAACGCACACACAAACAAAAAAACCTAGCCGTGTGACCTTGGGCAAGTTACTTAATCCCAATTGCCCTCCAAAAAGAAAAGAAAAAGAAAAAGTAACGTGGCCAAAAATGCTGTAGGAAGATCATATTTGATGGTTGAACTGGAGGGAGGAGATAGTTGAAGCAAAGAGAACACAAATTAGATATGGGTGGGGGAGAGAGAGACAGAGAGACAAGGAGAGAGATAGAGACAGAGAAAGAGACAGACAGAGACACAGAGAGAGACAGAAAGACAGAGAGACAGAGACAGAAAGAGAGACAGAGAGAAAGACAGAGAGACAGACAAAGACAGAGAGACAGAGATACAGAGAGATAGAGAGACCATAAATAAACTTTAATTTGACTGTTGGTGATCTAAAGGTGAAATCCTTATCTAGTGACTAACAAATGGACATATTGCTGCAGATGCTTAATCGCATCAATCTTGACATTCTTGATATAAATGAAACCACAAGAAAGAGTAGAGTTGCAGTTAAATGAAAGAGAACTTATTAAAAAACAAAACCCAGATTTAAATGGCAGGCAAACAGCAAGTATCTATTAAGCACTTACAGGCGTGACGCTTAGTGCTGGGTGTTCAAATACAAGTAAAAACAAAAACAAAAAACAGCCCATACACGCATGGAGCTTATTTAAATGGGGAAAGGTCACACATTAAAGAGGGCTGAAAAGCAGATGGGTTGGAGGAGGATGATGACCAGAAGAGGAAGAGGAAGTCCAGAGAGTCAAAAGCACAGCAGGAGGGGAAGGAAGCATGGCCCACCTGGACCCATCCCCAAAGTACAGACCCCGACAGGAACTCACCAATGGGACAAGGGGAATGTGGTGGTACAAGAATGTTTCTGAGTAGGAGGGCCCCAGATGCTGAGGAAAGCCCCAGGATGAGAAAGCACCTGAAGCATAGTGGTAAATTCCAAAGAACCAGAAGCACAACCAGGAGGGAATTTTTAAATGATTAAGTTTTAAAGTTAAAAGTATGTATAGTGATAAGAAATTGATGATCATGATATATTGAGGTTGTTAAACCTTATTTTTAAAACTTTTCATATACCTTTCCAATTAAAATTTTCATTTTTTTTCCTAAAAAGCCACATAAAAGAGAGAGAGATTTTTTTTTCTACTCTAAGGTATCTATCCCAGTGGATGGGGGACCTACAAAGCTTATCTCTTCAAAGGATTCTTCAAGGATACTTGAAGGACAGGCAAAAGGGACAATTTAGTTTTTCTTAGGAAAATGCTTTAGAAAATCATGTCTGATAAATGTGGATGACCTTGATTTTGAACTGGTTGCTATGTTTCCTTTTCCCAAGTTTTCTCTGCATGCCTGAATTTGATTCATGGATACTGTCTCTATGTGCCCTTTTCTCTTAAATGTTCATGACTTGAAACTTCAGGCAGAGCTTCCTTGCTGGGCAGCTTTGTAATGTGAAATTTCCCTGGTCATAGTAACTTGTAATTTTAAGATACTGCCTGAAATTTTTCTCCTGATAATTCAGGCTCCCCTCTCTTTTTTTTCTTTTATCTCATATTGAGTGATAATTATATGTAATTCCACTGATTTAAAGACTGAATGTTGTGATAATCAGAACCACAAAATCCAAAGCCATTTGCATTAACTCCAAAGCAATATAGAGATAGTTGTCTGATACAGATTAGCAGAATGTAGGTTGTATATCCAATCATCAGCTGCTGTTTTCCAAAACTATACTATGGAACTTCCATCACTCAACATCCAAGTATCTCCCATAACTCAGAGACTCTTTACCTTCTTTATCTGTGGATACTCCCTAGTAATCCTTATAAATGACTCATATCATATGGTGTTTTCCAATTTAAAAAATATTTTCCTTGCAATAATCCTATAAGATACATAGTGCAAATATAATCCCCATTTTACAGATGAGAAAACTGAGACTTAAAAAGGTAAAGTGATTTGCCCAATGTCACACAGTCAGCAAGTTTCAGAGCTAATTCTTTAACCTAAGTCTCCTGATTTTTGTCATAAGTATACTTCCCACAGTAGCCATCATGTGGATTTATCCAGGCTATATTATAAAAATGAATTCATTTGCTGACTTCAGTAGGAAGAAAGGAACCTCACTTTATGCAATGGACTTTAGTGAAAGTACTTGTCATCAATTCCCCTGATCCTTCTCATTTTTCTTGGGGTTTTTTATACCCTTAATAAGCAACTCTAAGGTAGAGATTGTATATTTGGTAAGCTCTCAGACTTCCTAGCATGTGCAGTCTGTACATGTGACAAATTAACAGTGACATGGCTAGCTCCTACTTCTGCTCATAGGATCATGGGACTGGAAAAAGACGTTAGAAGCTGTCTAATCCAAAATCCCTTCATTCTATAAATGAGGACATTGAGATACAGAGTCAAGACATTAAATGGTAAGAAAATAGTAATAAAATATTTCCCCCAAAAAAATCCGGGGCACAATTCCCCACAATTACACACATCACCAGTGGGAAAAGTGGACACACAAAGGAACACATACATAGGGGCAAACACATAAGTAGTATGTGTAGCCAGGAAAAACATGTGGAAAGGTATACAGGTAGAGATTGCATCTAGCCAGGGTACATACAGGAAGGAGCACATAGGTAGGGAACTTGTGACTAAGACACATGGATGGCAGAAAAACTTATGCCTCTGATGATGACTGTAATACCTTCAAGTAATCTCATCAGCCTGCTCCCATTAGTCTTGTGAACCATGTACTATAGTCGACACTAGACATATGGCCTCTGCTAAGCATTGCTTCCTCCTGGTATTGCATAAATGATGCTCAGCTCCTATGGCTACTGCTAGCCATTGCCAGGTGAAGCTTTTCTGGGCACATGGTTATAGAGCTGCTTCTTGCTTCCACCATTTTCAATAAGAATGACTATGTTCTAGGCAAGTCTCATACTCACCCTGAAGTTTACATACTCCACTCTGCTGAAAGTGAATGCTAGGGAAGTGCTAAACTCTCTGTCATTCTCATGGATTCTGAAACTTATCCCATAGTTTCACTCCTCTGTGGGTGATTATTTTCGCTGTATCATTAGTCTTAAGAGTACAGTTAATGAGAATTTACCTAATCAAAATTAGCTCTGAGCCCCCATCTAGCAGGAAATACTAACTCCTCCATGAATCTGCTACATGTCACTGAGTCCTAATTAAATGACTTTGACATAATGGAGTTAGTTGCCTCCTGAATATGAACAGATAGGCAGTCATGATTGGATACTATATAAAATATAGTATTATATATATATAATATTTATATAAACTATATAAAATGCTTTACTCTTTTTTTCATAGAATCAACAAAATAATTAACAATATATAGTAGAACATCTATTGTGAAGTTCATAGGTTCTCATTAACCTAGACCTTCCCCAGAGAGCATAGAGACACATTCTGAATCCAGCTATCTCAGGAAAAACAATTCAGTTGCTTAGTCTCCATGCAGCCATTCCTGCAAACAAGCAGGGACAAAAAGGGAAGAAATGTAGCAGAGAGTAATGAACATCACACAGTTTGAAGACCATCTATAAATAATAACTTAACCATTGACACTCTACAATGTGATCTTTGTCCAGTAACCAAGAAAACAACAAACTGTTAAAAAAAACAGAATCACATCAATATTGACATTCTTGTGATAAATGATACTAGAAGACAAAAAAATTGTAGTTTAGCCAATTATGGTTTATGAATATAACAGAAAAGGGAAAAAACAGTTTCAAAGAGATGTGGAAAGATTTGCATGAAGCAATGTGAACCAAAAGGAGTAGAACAGAAGAATAATTTATACCTTAATATCAATATTGTAAAAATAAACAATTCTGAAAAAAAATAAAAATCTGATCCATCAAATGATCAACCATGATTCCAGAGCACTGATAAAGAATGATTCCCACATCCTTACATAAAGATGAAAGGCTAATATGCAGAATAAGAAATTCATTTTAGACACAAACAATGTGGAAATTTGTTTTATATGACTGTATGTGATATAAAGGCCTTATATTTTCTCTATCTTTTTTTGTAGTGGATGGGGAGAGGTGGGAAAGAAAAAAAGGAATGCTTAATCATCGAAAAAAAAATGTAAAGAAGTTTTAGATGCATGAAAAACACGGCTCACTGGTTCTTCTTAGAGAGGCAAACAAAGAACTTGGTGGTCTTGGTTTCATCCTGTACCAAAGAAATGTCATTTCATGAGAATTCTAGTCTTGAAGTGTTAATGATTAACATATACAAAAAGAACATCATAATTATAGCTCATCCACCATCACTTGCTGCAGGGGACAAGGAGATAAAGAAATTCCAAGAAGAACTTGACAAGATCCTCCAAACCAAATGAACATATACTTTTATATGCCGTGATTTCAACACAGTTGGTAGAAGAAAGGATTGGGGTGGGGGGCAGGGGGAACGTGTATGTGTGTGTATGTATGCATATATATATATACATATATATGTATATATGTGTGTGTAAATACATACATATATAGACATGAAAAATAGTTTGTTTTAAAGAAATAAAAGAGACTTTTAGATTAGTTAGGGGTTTATAAATGTACATTATGACTATGTTCTTCCAAAAGAGTTGGAAGGCATTGTACAGAGCAAGTATCAAATAGCATGACAAATAAATTAACTTGGATAAGAACTGGACCTATGATTTCATTGATACAGGGATTCCATGGAGCAGGAAACTCCTACCAATATAGGTCGGCACCTTCTACTTTTAGAGATTTGTCCTAAGTACTGAAAGTTTAAATAACTTGCTTAGGGTCACAGAGCTAATGCATGTCAGAGGCAAGATTTGAACCAAGGTCTTCCTGGCTCTGAAACTAGCTTTCCTTCCACTATACCAAGAAACCTATCAACAACAACAAAAGGAAATTGACTTTATGTTAATAAACAAGACATAACTAGTTATGAATGTAAGATTCATCTCAGAATCAGTTGTATTGTATTCATGCTACTGACTAGTTAGAGTAGAAGTCAAAGTCAACATCAAATTAGAAGAAAAGAAAGTAGAGGGGAAAACACTGCAGAGAATTTTCTACAATACAGTTTCTTACCCTGGCCCCCATCATTGTCAGCCCTCTGGAAGACTCTATAGGTTCAGAGTGACAATATTGATTGTTTGTCTGGTCTGAGCCCAATATATGAGTCTGAGGGTTGGGACCATAATTCTGATCCTACTCTGTGTACAAAGGGACAGCAGTAATTTGTTGTTGTTGTTGTTTAGTCATTCTGTCATGTCCAACTCTTTGTAAAACCATGGACCACAGCATACCAGGCACTTCTATCCTCCAGTCTCTCCCAAGGTCTGTCCAAACTTGTGTTCATTGCTTCCCTGACTATCTATCTGTTTCATCCTCTGCTGCCCCCTTTTCCTTTTGCCTTCAATCTTTCCCAACCTCAGGATCTTTTCCAATGAGTCCTGTCTTCTCATATGATTGAATAGCAGTACTACCCAATCCCATTCTGGACTCTAAAGTCAGAGTAATTGTTTTCAGCCTATAGGATGGGTTCACAAACCCAACCTGCCCATATTCCACTGTTCTTGTCCTTGTTACTTGCCCATGAGCCAAATTTGTGTGTGATATTGACCTGGAAAAACTACCCATTGTGATTTCTCTTTAGATTTTCCCAATACTACTCAGTCTGAAACTCTTCTTATATCTTTGTTAGAGTAATTGTGGGGGAGCACTGGGTTGTACTGCTTTTTCCTACTGCACCATCTTTCCTTGAGTCTATAAACTCATTTGTAAAACACCAAAGAGGAGAATGGTGGAAAATTACAGGCGTGTTTCCACAAAACCCAATGATGGAAAAATAAAGTCTATGGAAAGCTTGGTTTAAGACCAAACCAAGATGCATCATCTCAAATGCATTCATAGATGAAGCTGAAAGGAGGATAATGAATAGATAGAACCAGTACTAGATTTGTCAACATTTATAAAATGATGGTGGAAACTTATTCCTCCACCTATGATGTGAAGTAAAGAAAGAGAAATAGCACTTTAAGAGATAAAGTCAAGAAGAATAGCTGGAATAGAAAAAACACATGCGGAATTCATATAACTCAACCTTAAAAACATTGTTTTACAAAATATCTGGATAAAGGAAGATACCAAAAGAATGGGGGAGGGGGGATCATAGACAATATTAACATCCCAAAAAAGGCAATTGAGAAAGTATCAGTAACCACCAATCTGTATGCTTACTTTCTCATATCTATAAAATCTTTAAAAAGAATGGTTTTCATGAATATTGAAAATACCACAGGAGATGAGAATATCTTGGTTTACCATTTTGTTGATTGCCAAATAATAATACTAATAAATCCTTGATTCGGTAGAGCAGCCTCAGAGGCTCTCCTCTAATAAGAAGTTTCTTATGTATAAGTTAAGATCATTCAAGATTCTGTGGCAAATCCAACCAAAGAGTTAATTATATACAATAACCCTCTAATTATCAATATCAAAGGAAGTATAGAATAAGATGATGTTCACCATAGGTGTCTTCCACTGTCATACAAGATGTCTTGAACACAGTTCAAATGGAAGAGGGATTCCCTATAGATCAAGGGTTCTTAACCTTGCATCTTTATTTTTCAGGGGGAATTGAATAGGGAAAATGACATCTTTATTTCAATATGATTGGTTTCTTTTGTAATCTTATATATTTTGTTTTATGAAAATAAAAACATTATTCTGAGGAGAGGTCCATAGGTTTCCCCAGACTGCCAAATAGATCTATGATACAAAAAAAATTAAGAAACCCTTCTACAAATAGCAAGTTCCTGCATTGTGCTTGTGTTTGTTGATGATATTGTATCAATTTTGTCAAGTTCCATTCAGAATATTCCAGGGTCTTCTCAATGACATTCATAATTATTCAAAAGCTGAAAATCGCCTATATTTAATACTATGACTTGAAGTTGGAAGGCCTGTCCATTGAATTAATATATTAGTACATCTACCTATGACATTCATTGTGAGTGGACAATGGTTCGGTACCAAAATTAAAAAAGAGAAAAAGAGTAGGCTGGATTGTATTTGGTTGATTTTACAATGCATTTAACAATCCCAAGCTGCTCTCTGGCACAAAATATTCTCTTTTGAACACAAATGTTCTCCCAGGGAAGCTGTATGGTTGCAAATCACGGAATACCCCAGATTCTAGAGAATCAAAGGTGGGGGAGAAGTTGATGAAGAAATGCATAGTGGGCTATAATTGTTTGAAGTTAATTTTTTGCTCAAGCAAGATTGTTGGCCCCTTGGATGTAGTGATGACATTTTACCATTTTTTTGCATCCTTCCATAATGTCTAGCATATATATTGCTCTGTACACAATAAATGGTTATTAAATTACTAGGATATAGGGTGTCATAAGCCTTTGGCTTCCACAGCATAATCTCATCAAAAAATTCTTTACACTGAGTATAAGTTCTTCTACAAGAAAGCTATTCTTCCTCTCATAAGCTCACAATCTCCAGATATTGCGAAAAGAAGTGAGAAACTGTATACCAAACTATTTACAAAAGGAAACTGCTCCATCATTAGTTCTCATTATGAAATAAGATAAAATTTGTAAAATGTTTAGCATTCTGCTTGGTACATAGTAGGCACTTAATAAATGCTTCTTTTCCCTTTCCTGCTTCCACCAAGACCCACATTAATGGGAGCACCTACGTTAATGATGAATAGACTATCGTTGATCATTGTCTGAAGTAACAAATAGAGTTGTCCAATACTAGAATGAACTGACTTAGAAGGGAGTGAGCTCCCAGTGTCTGGATGTATTCAAATTAAGCTAAATAACCACATGACTAGAGAGCTGGAGAAGGAAGAACAGTTTAAAAGTGGGAAGATCCCAAGCTAAAAAGCTATTAGTTTGATAAACTAACCCCACACCTAATAAGGCAAAGGGGGATAGCTAAGTTGCACAGTGGGTAGAACACTGGGCCTGGAGTTAGGAACACCTGAGTTCAAATCCAGGCTCAGACACTTACTAGCTGTGTGACCCTGGGCAGATCACTTAACCCTGTTTGCCTTATTTTCTTCATCTATAAAATGATCTGGAGAAAGAAATTGCAAACTATTCCAGGATTTTTTCCAAGAAAACCCCAAATCAGGTTATGAAAAGTTGCAGAGTCAGACACAACTGAAAGTCTGAACAACAACAATAAGGCAAATTAGGGTGCTCCTACCATCTCCCATTTATCAAACAATCTATCAGTCAAGCAAGTATTTATTAAGCTCCTGTTGTGTTGGGCAATGGAAACAGGAAGACAAAAGCAAAAGCAGTCAGTCCCTCTCCCCAAAGAGTTTATAGTCTATATGGGGAAGACAACGTGTACATACATATAAATAAATTCAAGGCAATTTGGGGAATTGAAGGAAAAACTGTAGGGTGGAAAAGAGGGGTAAAATAATCAGGAAAGACTTGGAGAGTTTTGACAGAAATAAAATAACTCTCAAAAGAGGTGAAAAAATCTGTCTTCAAGATACATGTGGTATTGGCCCCGTAAGGAATACCATATACTTATTCTCCACATCTTCCTTCTGGTCTGACACACTCTAAGGTTGTTTTTAGGTAATATGTGTCCAAGGGAGAAGAAGAGAAACACAAAAAGTGAAAGAAAATCAATTCTGAAATCCCCCAATGCTCGAACTAACTGTAATAAGGGTAGAGAGGACTTTGGCAGACAATTGGCAGTTTAAACTCCTAATGGGAGTGACTGTACATGAGGTTTAGCTGCCCAGCTATCTGCAAACAAAATAAGTTAGAATATCAGGTTCTCAAAAGGACGTCACAGATTGTCTTGCTGATCCCTAGCCAAAAACCTCTGTATCCTAATAATGTAGCCTAAATGCCCCAAAGCAACTTTTCCTACACAATTTTCTACACTTAGATAACAGACAAATACTAGAACAACAATGCTCTGTAGAAAATGAGTTTAATTTTGAAGTCTAAATTATCATCAGTTTTGATATTCACAGGCAAGTTGTTAGTCACTTATTAGACATTTTGTCAACTACCTTGACTATATGTCCAGTGGATGTATGTGGAAGAACTCTGTGTTCAGTTGTTTTTCAGTGTATACAATACTTAGTGATCCCATTTGGGGTTTTCTTGGCAAAGATACTGGAATGGTTTTCCATTTCCTTCTAGCTCATTTTATGGAAGAGAAAACTAAGGCAACAAGGTTAAGTGATTTGCCCAGGGTCACACAGCTAGTAAGTGTCTGAGGCCAAATTTGAACTCACAAAGATGAGTCTTCCTGACTCCAGGACTGGTACTCTATCTACTCTTCCACCTACCTAGGAACCCTGCAGGATCCTATAAATCCCCTATCTACTAGCTGAGACAAATATTAACCCTTCTTCTCCTTTTCAAGCCCCAAGTCACAACAGATTTTTACAAGAATTTATTACAAGAGGAAAATCAAATTTAAGACATACAATATGTACAAAAAAACTGAGTGCTCAATTGTTAACTGACCAGTATTTTTGGCTGATACTAAACTTCTGAATCTAAGCTAGTAATGAAACTCCCTGGAATTCAAATCTGGCCCCACAGGTCTAATCTGGAATCTTTGTCCAGGATAAACACTATCCATCCTTCCCTCCCAAATTTCCCCTGAACTTCTTCCTCACAAAATGTTCTTTGTGGTTCAGTGGTCCTACTTCTTTTCCCAAAAAAGAAACAATAACAACCACTCTCTACTCCCTTCCCATGAAAGTGATTCACTGTACCTAGGTAACAGTGAATAAAATGTATGCCTGACTTTTTCCTACCATTATAGGATTCTGCCTCTCAAAATATGCCGGGAATATTTCATCACAGTAGTGTCCCACAGAGAGGGATAAAATAGAAATAGAAGACATTGCTTGCCATTAAAGAAACTTGAATGTAGAAGATGGTTGATATAGAGGATTTATATTTTATATGAGGCAAAACTTCCTAACAGAGGTATCCAATACTGGAATGGGCTGCCTCAGAAGGCAGTGTTTCCTCTCATTGGAAGGCTTCAAGCAAAGCCTAAATGACCTCTGTGTGGTAGATAATATTCTTTCTTGTTTATGTGTTAGACTAGATGGCTGCTAATTAGGTCCCACTCTAAATCCTCCAATTCTGTGATGTTGCGAGAGCCTCTTCTAGGCAGGATGATATTGGCAAAGTATGTCCTTAACCCTACCCTCACCACTACTCCTACCACCAAGCCAATAACTTACACCTTAAGGTTTTCAAAATGCTTTTATACACATTATCTGATTTGACAAGCTATGGAGTGGTCTCACTCTTTCTGTGGACTGCCTAGGTCTGTCTTCCACAAGCAATCCCCAGTGCGCCTCTAACCACAAACAAAACTTTTTTGTCTTTAGTCTCATTCTCTGGTGACTTGCTAAGTGATAGATCAACACAAATTTTTCTGATGAATGAATTCATGCTAGAAATGTTGGCAACTGATAAGAGTTGGTCTCACCTGAAGGAAAATGCATTTTAGCAAAGTGCCTTAAACAGAAGAATAAAGCCATGAGATTGGGAACATCAGTAACAAAAGCTAGAGAATTTGTGGTGACAAACAATTGGACATTAAGGGGATGCCCATCAATTGGAGAACGGCTGAACAAGTTGTGGTATATGAATGTAGTGGAATACTATTGTGCTATAAGAAAAGATGAGCAGGCAGATTTCAGAAAATCCTGGAAAGACTTACATGAACTGATGCTGAGTGAAGGGAGCAGAACCAGGAGAACATCGAACACAGTAATAGCAACATTGTTCAATGACGGACTTTGATAGACTTAACTCTCCTCAGCAATGCAACTATCTAAGACAATTCCAAAGGATTCATGATGGAACATCCTATCCACATCCAGAGAAAGAACTATGGAATCTGAATGCAGATTGAAGCATATTATTTTCTTGCCCTTTTGATTTTTTTTTCTTTCTCATGGTTTTTCCCTTTTGTTCTGTTTCTACTTTCACAACATGATTAAAGTAAAATTTTGTTTAATGTGATTGTATATGTATAGCCTATATCAGATTGCATACCATCTTTGGGAGGGGGAAAGGAGGGAAGGAGGAAAATTTCTTTCTTTCTTTCTTTCTTTCTTTTTTTTTTTTTTTTTTTTGCTGTTTGAAGGGGGAAAGGTAGGGCAATTGGGGTTAAGTGCCTTGCCCAAGGTCACATGGCTAGTTTTTTTGTGTGTTGTGTCTGAGGCAGGATTTGAACTAAAGTCCTCCCTGACTCCAGGACCAGTACTCTATTCACTGCACCACCTAGCCACCCCGAAGGAGGAAAATTTAGAACTCAAAATCTTATAAAAGTGAATGTTGAAAACTAAAAATAAACAATTTTCTAAAAGGTAGAGAAGATAGCTTTCAGTAACTGGGATGCTGTTCATCTTTCTTTCAAAGAGCACCAATGATATGAGAGTAATATTTTGACTTTCATGTGAACTGGATTTAAGTGAGGCAGAGTTGCACAAAGTCTCTCTCTCTCTCTCTCTCTCTCTCTCTCTCTCTCTCTCTCTCTCTCTCTCTCTCTCTCTCTTCCAGAGTCATTGACAAGACAAAAGACAGACAACTACCAATGGCCCAGAATGCAGTGGATGACCTCGGCATCTTCAATGTCTGACCAAGCTCCAAGTGTTTACAGCACTTGCTTCAGCCACCTTCACGGGCGCTAGAACAAATTGTTCTCCTCTGCCCATTCCACCAGGTGAAGTCTTCATATGCTTGAAGTAGACACCCCCCAACTCACTGACAGTTTTAAGACCTGTTGATTACCCTCAACCTTAGCCTATCTGCTGAGCCTATCTGTTTACCAGGATGTGGCTGCTACACTTGCTCCTGCTTCTTGGAGCAACATGTGAGACCCCGGTGAAGCTGGACACCAAAGATGGATGAGCAGCCCTGAAAAGAGCTCAGCAAGCCTTCACACCAGAGGTGCTAGTCCTCCCTGCACACCCCATACACCCCAAATAGAGGGAATAAAAGAGAGCTTTGAGCAGAGGGGAACTTCTCTCAATACCCCTCAGCCACAGCACAAAGGCGGGTCCCTACATAGGCACAAAGCCAGCCCCACTGGCTTGTGAGTACATAACGAAAACAACCAAAACTGACAACAACAAATCCCTGAGGGCATATTAATATAGCAAGGTAAGTGGCTAAATGTGAAAGTAAGAGCAAATGGGCTAAGAAAAGGGCAGTTAACCAACTAACATTAAGAATATTCCTAGGGGCGGCTAGGTGGTGCAGTGAATAGAGCGCCGCCGGCCCTGGAATCAGAAGGACCTGAGTTCGGAGCCGGCCTCCGACACTTAATCCGCACAAACAAAAACCTAGCCGTGTAACCTTGGGCAAGTTACTTAACCCCAATTGCCCTAAAGGGGCGGCTAGGTGGCGCAGTGAGTAAGAGAGCCGGCCTCGGAGTTTGGATGACCCGAGATCAGATCCGACCTCAGAAAATGAGCACCCACGCATAAATCAAATGACTAGCCGTGTAACCTTGAGCAAGTTACTTAACCCCAATTGCTTTAAAAAAAAAAAAAAAGAATACTCCTAAACCATTCTCTCAGACAATCCCTAGAGACTAGCTTTATACCTCATGGATGGGATAGCTCCAAATAGAGGGATGTAGCTGCCTGTTTTCTCCAAGGACCCTTTCACAACTGAGGCTGATGATACCATGTATGATGGAGCAAGGGAAGAGCCAGGATGCTGGATTACTGCTCATTTCCCTATGGATTATGCAGTCCTCAGGATTTTCCTGATGGCTGCTTCCCACAGAGAACTAAAGAGCAGTTGAAGACTTTCAGATGTACTCACACATACCGTACTAACTCTAGTTCCTAATCTAACCTAACTTCCCTGATTTTATATATCTGGAGCTGACTCAACCCCCTGTATCAGTGATTTATTTAAATGACTTGCCCAGAGTGAAGCAGCTAGTAAGTGTCTGAGGCCAGATCTAAGACTGGAGATTAAATCTTGCCTTAGAAACTTAATACCTGTGTGACTCTGGGGAGGTCAATTAACCCTGTTTGCCTTTGTTCCCTCATCTGCAAAATAAGCCAGAGAAGAAAATAGCAAACAACTCCAGTATCTTTGTGGTTTTCTTGAAACCCCAAATGAAGTCATGAAGAGTTGAACACGACTTAACAACAACAACAAAAGTTGAGGTATTCCAGAATTTAAGATAAGAAGGCTGGGAGTTCCTGGAGAAAGCCACTGTCTTCCTTTAGGGAGATCTTAAAAATCATACTGTCTAAGAGTTAGAAGATGGAAGCTAGGTAGCACAGTGGACAGAGCCCCAGACCTAGAGTCAGAAAGACTTATCTTCATGAGTTCAAAACCAGCCTTAGATACTTACTAGCTGTGTGACCTTGGGCAGGTCACTTTAACCATGTACCTCGGTTTCCTCATCTGTAAAATGAGCTGGAGAAGAAAACAGCAAACTACTCCAGTGTCTTTGCCAAGACAACCCCAAAAGGGGTCACAATGAGTCAGACATGACTGAAAAACGACAGGACAATAAATGTGTAGTTTATTTAACCTTCTTGTTCTCCTATTCTGAATAGTGTGTTTGGCAGTTCTGAGGACCCGGAGCATTTAGCAGAATTAAAAACCACGAACATCATAAAAGGAATATTGGTGATTATACAGTCCAAACCTATCATTGTATAGAGGAGGAATCCAAGGTTTGTGACTAATCCATCAGGCAAAAAGCATTTATTAAGAACCTACTATGTGTCAGGAACTATGTTAAGCACTGGGGAGTTTTTTTAAGAGCTAAAAATAATCCTTGCTCTCAAAGACTTCACTGTTTAATGGAGGAAACAACATGCAAACAACTATGTACAAATGAGATATAGGCAGGATGAATTGGAAAGAATAATAGAGGAAAAGCATTAGCATTAGAACTACTTTCAAATTTGTTTTTCAATTTCAGTCATGCCTGACTCTTTGTGACTCTATTTGGGGTTTTCTTGGCAGAGAGACTGGAGTGATTTGCCATGTCTTTCTCCAGCTCATTCTACAGATGAGGAAACTGAGGCAAACAGGGTTAAGTGACTTGCCCAGGGTCACACAGCTAGTAAGTGTCTGAGACTATATTTGAATTCAGAGAGATGTCTTCTTAACTCCATGTGGGGTGCTCTGCCCACTGTGCCACCTAATTGCCCTAATAGACTTCCAAATAGACTGTCAATAAACAATAAACATTTATTAAGCACCTATTATTTTCCAAGCACTGTGCTAAGCTTTGCAGATAGAAAGAAAGGCATAAGAGAGTTCCTGCCTTCAAAGAGTTCACAATCTAATAGGTGAATACAACATATGAAAAGAAGCTGAAAGGGGTTGGGAGGAGGGGGAAGGGAAGAGATTACTTAGTATGGAGCATGATGAAGACCTGCAACCAGGATAAGAAATGGCCTGAGGAGGTGAGAGTTTCAGAGCTGATTTCATGTGACAACATTATGAGTTTCTGGAAATCAAGATCTGAGAAGAACTCCTAGATAGCCCACCCTCCACTCTCTCTAATCAGAGAGAAAAAGGGGCCCCAAGGGCAGGGGTTGCTGAGGGGGTGTGAGTTTCAGAGTTGATTGATTTTAATTAATGTTTTTATTAATTAATTTGCAGATTGAGGAGTTTCTGGAGATCATGAAGACCAGGAAAGCAGCCAAGCGGGAAATTATGGGGAATCTGGGTCTCTTAAGTCCCAGCCCAGTGCTCTGATATCTATACAGTGCTGTCTCAGAGTTAAAAGAAAATCCAGATGCTGTTAGTACAACATATTTGACCAAGAATCCCTTCCACAACAAATATAGCAAGTGGTCTTTCATTTTTCAATTGAAGATTTCAAGTGAGAGGGAAAAGGGAGACACCACACTTCAAGGTAGCCATAATGTCCCCCCCCCCATAGATCCCTTTTCCATGTCGAAAATCTCCAGTTCCTTCAACTTATCCATATAGATATAGATATATGTTTATGGATATAGATATAGATGATATAGATATGGATGGACATATATTTTGATCTATCAGTATAGAGAGAGATATGTGGAGATATATATAGGTTGATATATCAATTTGTGGAGATATATGGATAAAAATATCTATCTATAGCCATAGAATAGAGAGATAGAGATTGTTTGACTATTTTTAAAATTATTTATTTTTCATTTTCAACATTCACTTCCATAAGATTTTGAGTTTTACATTTTCTCCCCCACCTTCTCCTCCCCCCTCCCCAAGATGACATTGCAATCTGATATAGGCATTATACATTCATATTAAACATATTAAAACTTAGACATTCTTATACATTAAAAACATACATACTTATACATTCATATTAAACATTTTCATATTAGTCATGATACTTACAGAATTATTCAAATTATAATTATACAGAAGAATTAAAACTAATGGAAGGAATCATGGCAGAGAAGAAACAAAACAACAAAAGAAAAGGAAAGCAAATAGTCTGCTTCCATCTGCATTCAGACTCCAAGGTCTCTCTCTGGATGTGGATGGCATTTGCCATAGTGAGTCTTTTGGAGCTGTCTTGGATCTTTGCATTGCTGAGAAGAGTTAAGTGTATCAAAGTCAGTGATTGCACAAAGTGACTGTTACTGTGTACAACGTTCTCCTGGTTCTAGTCATTCATTTCACTCACCATCATTTCATATACGTTTTTCCAGATTTTTTCTGAAGTCTGCCTGCTCATCATTTCTTTTTTTAAATTAATTAATTTCTTTTTAGTTTTCAACATTCATTTCCATAAGCTTTTGAGTCGTAAATTTTCTCTACCTCTCTTCCCTTTCCCCTCCCCAAGATAGTGTGCAGAGATTAATTATTAAGTAACTTCAAAGCCCTTGCCCTCCTAATACCCCTTGTCTGATACTATGATTCTTTTCAATGTTCTTTTTTTTCAAAATGTTTTATTAACTTCTTGTTTACATCATTCATTTCCACCAGATTTTGAGTTACAATTTTTTCCCCATTTTTCCCCTACCCACCACCCCTGAATAGCAGTCCCATAGGATATCCCCTCATCCAATATGTTCTCTCCCATATCTTCTCCCATATCCCCTTCAACTTTTCCATTAAGGCAAGGTGAGTCTCTGTGCCCCAATGCCTGCACATCTTATCTCCCAATTACATGCAAAATAGTATTAATAATAGTATTTATATATATTTGGAACATTTAATTTTAAAACTTCAAATTCCAGATGCATTCTCTTCATCCCTTGTCACCCACTATCCCTAGGAAGATATGCAATTCTGTACATGTTGTATATGTATAGCTATGCAAAACATTACCATAGTAGATATATTGTAAAAGATTGGCTATATTTTCCTCCCATCCATCCCACTCCCCACCTGGTCCATTCTCTACTTGATCCTGTCCCTCTTCTATAGTAGGTGCTTCCAACCTCCCCTCCCCTCAGCATGCCCTCCCCTCCATCATCCCCCCTTTCATCCCCCTCCCCCAACTCTCCTGCAGGGTGAGATATCCCATTTAGTATGTATGTCATTCTCTCCCTGAGCCAAATTCAATGAGAATATGGTTTTGCCTTTTTGCCTTCCTGTTCTTCCCCTCCCCTGCAACCACTTCCCCTTGCCTCTTCTACATGAGATAGTTTACCCTACCCTGTCTCTCCCCATCTCTTCTTGCCACATTCCTCTCTCACCTCTTAACTTCACCCCTTAAGTATCATCCCTTCCCACCAAATTCAACCTGTGCCCTCTATCCATGTATACCTGTAAACATATATACACACATTCACATATGTATTCATATGCCCATATACACTTCTTCAATTATTTTCATACTGAGAAAGGTTTCATCAGTCACAGTTATTGTTTTTCCATATAGGAATGTAAATAGTTCAACTTTGATAAGTTCCTTTTGATTTCTTTTCCCTGATTACCTTCTCAAGCATCTCTTGCTTCTTGCATCTGAATGTCAAATTTTCTATTCAACTCTGGTTTTTTCATCAAGAATGCTTGAAAGTCCTCTATTCCACTGAATGACCATATTTTCCCCTGAAACAAGATACTCAGTTTTGCTGGGTAGGTGATTCTTGGCTTCAATCCCAGCTCTTTTGCCCTCTGGAATATCATATTCCATGCCCTTCAATGCCTCAGTGTAGAAGCTGCCAGATCCTGCGCTATCCTGATTGTGTTTCCACAATATTGAAATTGTTTCTTCCTGGCTGCTTGTAATATTTTCTCCTTGATCTGGGAATTCTTGAATCTGGCTATAATATTCTTAGGAGTTTTCTTTTTGGGATCTTTTTCAGGAGGTGATCTGTGGATTCTTTCAACCTCTATTTCTCCCTCTGGGTCTAAAACATCAGGGCAATTTTCCTTGAGAATTTCTTGAAGGATGATTTCTAGATTCTTTCTTTGATCATGGCTTTCAGGTAGTCCAATAATTTTTAAATTATCTCTCCTGGATCTATTTTCCAGGTCAGTGGTTTTTCCCATGAGATATTTCACATTGCCTTCTATTCTTTCATTTGTTTGGATCTGCTTAACAGCATCTTGATTTCTCATAAAGTCATTAGCTTCCATTTGCTCCAGTCTAACTCTGAAGGAATGAATCTCCTCAGTGAACTTTTGAGATTCTTTTTCCATCTGGCAAATTTGGCTTTTTAAGGCATTCTTCTCCTCATTGCCTTTTTGGGCCTCTTTTGCCATTTGAGTTAGTCTGTTTTTTAAGGTGTTATTTTCCTCAGTCAGGCTGTTGACTCTCATTTCATACTTTTCCTGCATCCTTCTCATTTCTCTTCCCAATTTTTCCTCCACTTCTCTTATTTGGTTTTTAAAATCCTTCTTAAGGTCCTCTATGGCCTGTAACCAGCTCATATTTTCATTTGGGGCTTTTGGTGCATGATTTCTTATTTCACAGTCCTCCTCCTGTTCCATGCTTCGATCTTCTTTGCCCTCAAAATAGGAATCTAATGTTGAATTTTTCTGTTTATTTTGCTCCCTTTGCCTAGGCATGTTGCCAGTTAATTATTTGACTTTTGGGCTTGTTGCCACAGTAGGACTCTGCCACCAGACAGGGGAGCTTCCGTCCCAAACATTGGGATCTTCTCAACTGCCAGAGGTATTAGTTGGATGCCCTTCCTGAAGCCCCCATACACTCTGGCAAGCTGGACACACACCCCAAGACCTCCACCCCAGACCGCAATCCAGATCCAGGGAGGTTAAAGCAAGAGCAATTACCCCCAAGACTGATCGCTGGATCCCCCTATTTTCAGGCCAGGAGCCGAAGCTGCAACTGAAACTGCAAAATGGCGGCTGTGCCACAGCCCCTCAGCTGCTTCTCACCCCCAGGGGAAGAAGCTGATGTGTTCCCAAATACTGATCCCAAAGTCCATAGGGCACTAACCTCTCACTTTGTCCTAGGCATCTATGTGTTGATAATTCTGAAAAGCCACAGCTGCTGGTGTTCTGGGGTCCCTCCAGCCAGCTGCTGCTCTCCATGCCCTCAGGCTAAAACCGCAACTTACGTGGGCCTGGGCTTGGCTCCCAGAGTGCTGAGCTGGCTGCTCCCTGCCGGGCTGCTGGAATGTCCTCAGTGGGAGGTTAGCTTCTCTGTGTTGTTCTGTGGGTGCTGGTGCTCCAGAGGTTGTTCAGAATCCCCTTTTACATTATTTTGAAGTGGTGTGGGCTGGAGCACTGGGGAAGTTCTGTTTCTACACTGCCATCTTGGCTCCACCCTCTTTTCAATGTTCTTAACTAAAATATGGTACCCTGAAATGAATACCATTCTCCATAGGTGGTCTAACCAGGGCAGTGTATGGTGAGATTACTCAATACCTCTCTCTTCCTGGACCTTATACCTCTCAGAGTAGTCTAAGATCACATTGGCTTCCTTGAATGCCATATTGCGTCCCTAAGGTATATTGAGCTTTCAGTCCACTAACACTCCTCGATAATTTTTAGATAAACTGGTAACCACACATCCCACATCAAATACTTATGAGTTGATTTTTTGAACCCTAGTAAAACTGTAACAATGATGGAGTGATCCAGGCTTTGCCTCAAAGTCCCAGAATTCAGAGTGCTGATTACACTTATATTCTTTCCGTAGCTTAGAAATAGCTAAGCTTAATTCCTAATTAGCAAGAGCAAATTAGTTAAAACTAGTTAAAGCTGCCTATTTGCCCATTTTCAATTGAATGTTTTTCCAGTTTGGTCTTCCTTTATTTTTCCCTATCCCCAACCATGGCTGCTGCCCATGGCTGCCCATAGAAGCAGGTGACCCAGGATCTTGGTATTCCCCTACTATGAGGAGGTTCTCTTTCCCATCATCGCACTTAACTGAATTTGTCTTAAAAGTTTATTCAAGGGGCGGCTAGGTGGCGCAGTGAATAGAGCACCGGCCCTGGAATCAGAAGGACCTGAGTTCGGAGCCGGCTTCCAACACTTAATCCACACAAACAAAAACCTAGCCGTGTAACCTTGGGCAAGTTACTTAACCCCAATTGCCCTAAAGGGGCGGCTAGGTGGCGCAGTGAGTAAGAGCGCCGGCCTTGGAGTTTGGATGACCCGAGATCAGATCCGGCCTCAGAAAATGAGCACCCACTCATAAATCAAATGACTAGCCGTGTAACCTTGAGCAAGTTACTTAACCCCAATTGCTTAAAAAAAAAAAATAAAAAAAAAAGTTTATTCAAGTGGATATTTTATGTTATTTGACCTTAACATGTCTTATAAAGCCGATTTTTTGTGCCAAAATTGCAAGTTACTGCTCTAAATGGAAAGTAGGACAATTATATCAATTAAATTTTATCTTAGTAATTATTTCCAGCATTCTAGATTGTCGAGATTTTTTTTGGATCCTAATTCTGTCATGGAACACTTCTCTCATCTTAGCATCTCCTCACAATTATCAAATCTCACCTCAAACCCTACCTTATACATAAGGCTTTTCCTGATCTCCTCCTCTCCCACCCCCAAGCTATAAGTGCCTTCCTCAACTATATAACCTTGAAATAATTTTGTTTATATTTTACATTTGCTTTTATAATTACATGTTATCTTCCCCTTAACAGAACTAAGTTTCTTGAGGGCAGGGGCTGTTGTAATTATATTTACTAGTTCTTTTAGTCCCATGGCACATTATTCATCTAGGTTTGGCAACCTAAATTCATCAAAGATAGCTGTCTGTGATCTTTTGCTGTCTGTTTATTTGCTCTGTATTTCACCTCCCTGCTATTCATTTTTGTTCTGTTCTTTCTGGTCTATAAATTATTCTTCTTGGGAGAGAAAATAGAAACAAAATAATTATTTTCTTCAGTCATTATGAACATTTCATCTAACCACCTAATGTTTCTTTGATATTCCTCTTTTCCTCAATATAGGATAATATAGGAATATCTTGACATATCAATATAGAGAGAGATGTGTGGATATATATATATATATATATATATATATATATATAGCTTGATATATCAATATAGAGAGATATGGATATATATATATAGCTTGATATATCAATTTACAGAGATATATGGATATAAATATCTATAACCACAGAGACAGAGAGATGAGATTGATCAACAGTTTTCAAAATCATGTATTTATTTATTTATTTTTCATTTTCAACATTCACTTCCATAAGATTTTGAGCTTTAATGGCAAAGAGACTGGAGTGGTTTGCCATTTCCTTCTCCAGCTCATTCTACAGATGAGGAAACTGAGGTAAACAGGGTTAAGTGACTTGCCCAGGGTCAGATAGCTAGTAAGTGTCTGAGACCTGATTTCAATTCAGAGAGATGTCTTCCTAATTCCACATGAGGTGCTCTATCCATTATGCCACCTAGCTGCCCTGAGAGACTTCCAAATAGACTATCAATAAACAATAAACATTTATTAAGCTTCTACTATTTTCCAAGCTCTGTGCTAAGCTTTGCAGATAGAAAGGCATAAGAGAGTTCCTGCCTTCAAAGAGTTCACAATCCAATAGGTGATATGAAAAGAAGCTAAAAGGGGTTGGGAGGAGGGGGAAGGGAGGAGATTGCCTGGTGTGGATCATGATAAAGTCCTGCAACCAGGATAGGAAATGGTCTGAGGAAGTGAGAGTTTCAGAGCTCATTTCATTTCATTATAATATAACAAAGTTGAATTTGCCTATAGGTGCCATCCCATGGAGCATGCTCAAAGTTACTATTCTTAGATCCAATCAAAATGTCAGAACTACCACTACCAACAAGAGGATTGATCCAAGACTGGCCCTTTTACCAGGAGATGTATCAGGAGTTGTTTAGAAAGTACAGAACTAGATAGGATTCTGGGAAGATGGTGGAATAGGTCAGAAAATTCCAAGTTCTCAAGATTTTCCCCCACAAAAGAGTTAAAATAGCACCAGGGCAAACAAAGTGTGGGTGAAGATAAATAAGAATAATTTATGTCTTCCTGGGACAATTTGAGAAGATTGGAAGAAAAATCCCAGGAGAAGATTTGGTCCCTGTGAAGGGTAAGCACATCCAGGCTAGGTTCTATTTTAACAATAAGCTGCAAGCTCTTAAACAAGTGGCAAGCACTAGGGTTAGTTGGTTTGAGAGGCTGCCTTGGCCCCAGTCACAGGAACTTTTATCCCTGGCGTAGTGAGGGGAATTGGGCATTTGAGCCGGGAAGATCAAGGGAACCTCTGCTGAGCAGGAACACCAGACCCAGATATGCTTCGAAGAGTGATAGGGGCAAGAAGGAACCAGCAGACACCGTGATAAGTGCAGAAGCAGAGAGGCAGAAAGCCCCTGACTGTGGTCACTTACAGGAAGTTGGAGGTTTGGCTTTGGTTCCAGGTAGAGGGAAGAACTGAAGGTCTGGGGCAAGAGACATCATTTCCCCTACCCCAGGGCTAGAGGTGATTACAAAAATTAAGCTATTACCACAAAAAACTGCACAGGCAAAGGAGAAAGAATCCACCATAGAAAGCTATTATGGAAATAGAGATGACCGGGGTTCATCTTCATAGAATGATATTGAAGTAAAGAAACCCCCAAAGAGTAACATAAATGGTCACCTGCCCAAAAAGAATTCATAGAAGATCTTTAAAAACACAAAATCAAATGACAGAGATGGAGGAAAAACTAAAAAAAAAAAAAAAGAATAAGGATAATCCAAGAAAAACAAGAAGGGTATAAAAAGAAAGTCAACCAATTAGAAAAAGCGATCCAGAATCTTAAAGAAAATGATACCTTGAAAATTAGAATTGGGCAAAGTGAAGCCAATGAAATTATAAGAGATCAAGAAATAATTAAATAAGGGGTGGCTAGGTGGCACAGTGAGTAGAGTGCCAGCCCTGGAGTCAGAAGGACCTGAGTTCAGTTCTGGCCTCAGACACTTAATACACACAAACAAAAACCTAGCCGTTAGACCTTGGGCAAGTTACTTAACCCCAATTGCCCTCAAAATAATAATAATAATAATAATTAAATAAAATATGAATAACAAAAAAATAGAAGAGAAAGTGAAACATCTTACAGGAAAACAGATTTGGGGAATAGATCAAGAAGAGAAAATATAAAAATAATTGGACAAACTGAATGTTATGATCACAAAAAGAATCTTGATACAATAATACAAGAAATAACTAAAGAAAATTGCCCAAAAGCATTAGAACGAGGGAGGGGAAGTAGAAACAGAAAAAAATCCATTGATCACCATTTAACAAAGATCCTATGAGGAAAATTCATAAGAATATCATAGTCAAACTCCAAAATCCCAAGCTCAAGGATAAAATATTAAAAGCATCAAAATTAAAACAATTTCAATATGATGGTGCCACAATTAGAATTATATAAGATCTAGAAGCAGAGACATTAAAGGACTGCAGCTCTTGGAACACAAAATATCAAAGAACAAAAGAACTGGGGCTCCAGTCAAAAATATCATACCCTGCAAAGTTAAGCATTATTCTGAATGGAAAAACAAATGGACATTTGATAAACTCTCAGATTTCCAAGACTTTGTTTTACAAAATCATGAACTTAATAGAAGATTCAACATACAAGAACCGAGAGGAATATAAGGCATGTACCAAAGACTGATTATAAGAGATTCATAGAGACTGTTTACTTTTTGTATATATGTAAGATGTAAAATGTATCTCTAAGATTCTTATTATTAATTGGGTAGCTCATAAGGAAGATTGGGGCAAACCTGAGTATGATATGAATTTAAAAAGTAAAATCACTTAAGAACAACTTAAAAGAGTAATTATTTATACAAATGAAGTGCAAGAGGAAGAATTGATACAGAGGAATCAGATGGGGGAAGGAATGCTGGTAGTTCTGATAACCTACTTTCATCGGGAATGGGTTCAAGAGGGAAAAATACATATATATTTAGAAGAGTGTGAAAGTCTTCTAAACTCAGAAGAAATTAAATGGAAGGGGCATAGGGAGGTGGGAGAGGACAAGGGAGGGATTTTTAGCAGAGAGAGTGAGATAATAGGTAAATAGGGGTATAGGAGGGTGTTTAGATTTGGGGGAATGGGAGGATAGAGGAGGGATCCTTGGAGGGGGGTAGGCAAGTAATGGGAAGGCAAGGGAGTGGGTAGAAGTAAAGGGAGCAGAATATGAGGAAGAAAGTAGAACGAGGAAGTATATGTCTATATATGATATGTGTATGTGTATGTATAGCTATAGAGAAACATATCTAAACTTTATCGTAGCCTTCAGGAGGGGGTCAGTTAGGGGAAGGGGAAAAAAGAACAAAATTAAAAAGTACACAGCAGAGAACAAAAGAAAACTCAAAAGGAAGCAAAGAAAAGGTGAACATTTATCAACACAACATGTATTATTTATCATACAGGCTTTCTTGAAATGAAAATTTATCATATTTTAAATCCTCTCATGTTCTGCTATGCACATGACATGCTTTTTTTCCTTTCTAACTTTGTATTTAAGTTTATGATATCTGTTTGTTTCTTTTCTCTACTCTGTATTTGTGTTCTGGTATTTGAGTCTAAAATGAATTTAAAAAAAAAAAAAGTATGGAGCTGAGGTGAAATGTAGAAAACTCCTCTAGAAGTCCAGCAAACTGCTCTGTGATATGAGGGCATTTAAGTATCATCTTCCTGATAGATTGTAACAGTAATTATAAGTTGTTACTGAATGCTATTTTCAGTTTGTTTTTGTCAAGCGCAGGCTTGTGTGTTCTGTTATTTAGTATTCTTTTTGTGTATAAGATTAAAATACCAGTCCCATACCTGATTCATATTGTACATTCCATACCTTTTGGAGGAAACCCTATCTGTGAGTCATAACTTATGCTATGTGTAAAATTGTCTCTAGAGAGCCTGAGTTGGACTTTAAAAAGCAGAAGAGTATGAGAATAGGGAGTCTAACCCCTTCTCATCAAAGGTGAGGCTCTTCAAAATTAAGCCCAGTACAAATTAAATGCTTGGATATAGAACAGGCATCGTCAGTCCTCCAGGCCTTATGGGTACAGAAGTGGCTCATTAAGGTTAGAATAGATTGAGCTCTAGCTTAATGGGACTTTATCGGTCATGTAGCCCCACCCCCTTATTTTCCTTATTGAGGAAACTGAGATTCTAAGGATAAACGTTGTCCTTTGTAGTACTCATTGGCTTTATCTCATCTGGGGTTTTAGCATGTCTGGCACCATTTTTATTAGATCGTGCCATACTTTTGGAGGAATATTCCATCACCTTCCCCCTGCTTCGAAGTTCTGCACATACTTTTTTAAAATCTAAATTGGTTAATGAGTTCACCACGCAACCCCAATGGTCTCTTTATAAAGTCCCAGTTTTCTTACTCAGCAAAATTGTTTCTCTTTTTGTCTTCAGAATCTTATCCTTGGCTCCCTCCTCTCCTCCAGGGACTGACTTCCCTTGAAGGGAATCTTACCTATATTTTCTTTAAACCCTTTGAAATCTTCTCTTTCAAAACCTAGGATACATCTCAGACTTTGCCCACCATTCTGTAATTTATTTCAAAGATTGATAAACATGCAAATATATGCATGTAAAATATTTTATATATAGCTACAATATGTTGTTGTTGTTGTTATTTGTCCTCCATTCTGGAAGAGGACCATAGCATCAGGCAGGTGATGTCATGACATGCAAGTGAATTGGATTTAAGTGAGGCAGGACTGCACAAAGTCACCAGCCTCACTTTCTCCTCTGGAGCCATCTGGGTCTAGTGGCAAGATATAGATCAGGATGACTGGAGATGGTGCCCACTACATTATATGTGCACAAATGGACTCCCTTAGGATTCCTTTAATCAATTGATGGTCCCTTGATCAGTCCAATTGATAAGATCACAAAAGTTAGAGGCAGGCAATGGAGATTTAAATGAGGTACAAAAAAGAGTTTTCACTCTCTTTCCCCTTTACAAGGTGTGAAGAAATTCTCCCTGCAGAATTAGAGGGCAGTTAGACATTGGCATACACACACACACACACATATATAAATATATTACATATGATAGATCAATTTTAAAGGTCCACAATTGATATGTCAGATTTCATATATGTGCGTACATGTATATACATGCTTATATACATGTATACATACATATACACCTATATCTTTCTAAAAAGTCAGATGAGGCAGCTCTAAAGAATGTGAGCTTTTGGCAGACAGAAGAGGATCAGCTATGGGAGAGGAAATATATTAGCCCCCACTGGTCAGGAGAAAAGCTGTAGAAAGAAGGCCCAGGGAACCCAGCTTAATGACTAGACCAGTAGAGATCCTGTAGCCAGGGGGAATGGCATGAAAAGAGAAAGTACCAAAAAACGAGATGCCTTCACTACATGTGCTCCTCATGTGTGTGCCTCTTGATTAGTGTACTCAGGCACATCCTAACTCTTCCCACTGACACTATGGATGGTTGTAGAACAATATGACCTGGAATTATGGGAGGGAGGGGATTTTTTTTTTTACAATAGTTCTTACTTACGATGCCATTTTGGTAAATACTTCTGCTTTCAGTGTTTTGTGTCTACTGTCTCACATTAAAAGTAAGTGCACTTCTCAGACCTTGTAAAGTGTGAGTACAAACCCACAAAGAACCTGGAAAGCGGGCATATCTGCCTTCCAGGGGACCCAGTCTTTGAATGTGAGTCTCAGTGGTAGTCCCAAGGGAATACTACACCAGGATGGAGTGGTCCCTTTCCATCAAGATTCCCATTATTTCTACTTAGTTGTCTGCAATAGTATTAATATTATGATTTGCATTAGTCATAACAAAGGCCAGAAAGGAGGCCCATTTGAGTGCCACCAGAAAAGAAAAGAATGCATGAGGCCATGCCTTGTGGGACCTTACACTGGCAGCTGCAAAAGGAGCTGAGTACAAATGTGATTTAGTACAGACTGTTCCTAGGAGTTTTGACTTACTAGTAAGTAATAGGGTCAGGATTCAAACCCAAGTTTTCTAAGTACAACTCCACTGCAGCTGGTTATCTCTTGATGATGAAGGCAATTGATGAGCTAGTAGCTATACACAAGCACATTACTTAGAGGGACCAACAAAAATACTAACTGAGCACTAACTAATGCTATATCATTCAATAACTAATTATCAGGTCCCTTCTCTCTGCCAGGCACTATGCCAGGCAGAAATGAAAAAGTCCCTGCCCCTTGAAAATCTATGTTCTATCAGGGGGATAGACCACATTTATCTCTGGATCTGTAGCAGAGGATTGCTAATAGTTTCTAGCCTCCATGTTAGCCACTATGTGGGTGTTTTGAGCTTATTTCAATACTTTCTTCCCTGCATTTTGCCATCCTAGGTCACTGACTGACATCTTTAACTGAACCCAAGCATGGGTAAGAAAAAAAAACAGCAAAGAAGCCTTAGAAAATAGATGAATTAAGCTTCCATGCACACTTCAATTCCAAAAATTAAATATTAGCTAAAGTCAGATTTTATGTTTTGGTTGCAAATATTTAAATAGGAATGTATTGACTGAACTTGACTCTGACAAGAAATTCAAAATTTATGAAATCCAAACAATTTCACTTGTTAAAGCTACAGTGGCCTGTAGTAAGGGTACAATTAATTTGTTTATTTAAAATATAGTGTAAAGATAACTAATGAACTTGCTCATTCTTCCTTGCTAAGGGTCAAACATTTCTAATAGAGATATTCAAAGGACTATGAAAAATTTTTTCATCTTGGCATACTGACAGAAGGAAAAAAATGTATGGACTCATCATTTAAGCTTCTATTTATACCTCTATTGTGAAAGCTAATTCATTTTAAATGTATGCTAGATCTGATTAAAAGCAAAACTACTTGTTTAGGGAACATTGAAACATGATTGTGGGAGTTTAAACATTTTTGTTTTTACTTATGACTATATATTATGTGAAGCATAATATATTATGTTAAAATGCCTTAAAAATGCCTTAAACTGTTCAAATGCCTTAAAAACAAAAGTATACAAGAAAAACTCAGTTCTCCATTTATTTGGCCAATATCAGTCAATAAATGTTTATTAAATGTCTACTATGTGCCAGGCATTGTGCAAAGTTCTGGGGATGAAAAAAGAAGCAAAAGTCAGTCCCTGCTTTCAGGGAGTTCACAGTCTAATGGGGGAGATAACAAGCAAACATGTATGTCCAGACAAGCTATCTTAAATAGAAAATAATTAAGAGAGAAGACACTAGAGTTAAGAAGGGTTGGGAAAGTTTTCTTTTTGAAGATGGGATTTTAGTTGACAGTGAGCCAGAGAAGCCAGTAGGCAAAAATGAGGGGGAAGAACATTCTAAGTGTGGAGGACAGCCAGAGTTGAGAAATGGAATGTTTTGTTCATAGAACAGCAAAGAGGCCAAGATTATTGGATTGAATAATATGTGTTGGGGAGTGAAGTGTAAAGTTGAAATAAGGATAATGCCTATCAGAAAAAAATGTATTAATTATCTCCAAGCACTGATGAGACAGAGACAGACAGAGAGAAAAAGAGAGAGGGGGAGAGAGAGAGAGAGAAAGAGAGAGAGAGAGAGAGAGAGAGAGAGAGAGAGAGAGAGAGAGAGAGAGAGAACCAAAAGTTAGAGTTTCTTCTTCCTACTTGGAATTCTCTCTGAATTAAATCATAACTATAGTTTTATTGGGAAACAAAAACAAAATTCTGCAGAAAATAAAACAAAGATACAAAATTCAATTTTAGAGTTTTTTGATTTGCTTAAAAAGAAGTATGGAAATGTCAGTGCTGGAAGTACAGCATTGGAGACGATTTATCTTCATGGAAAAATAAGGTCAAGTCCTACAGTCATCTCCCTAAATTTATCGCCTCCATAATAAAACCAGAAGGCATTTATTTTGGCCCAAAAATGGACATTCGCCCTTTAACCATTCCCTTTAGGGAGTTCTCTTTCACTAGAGTCAAAGGTAAATTCAAAAGATACTCCTCTTAATTGAATTAGACATTAGTATGTCCCAGCACTTAGTCTGATCAACAACCTAATTTATTCTCAGGGAGTCTGGATTCCTTCCAGAACTTTGATTAAACTTTTGATTAGAGGTCATTGATAAGAAGGAAACTGAGGACTTCCTAGGAGGAGATTATTTCCTTAGAATTGATGGTTAAAGAAAGACAGACAATTTTTATTCAGATTAGTTCAAAAGTCTTCAGACTCTTAGAATATTTCAGAGTTCAAAAAGAGGTCTTGAATGCTATAAGTTCCACATTCTAATAAACAGAAACATAGTTTCTGAATTAACTAAATATTCCTTTCCTGCTGTATTATACTTAACTTCATAATGATCAAATATTGACTGTACTCTAAAAACAAAATCTTTTTGGAAAAATTATTTAAAATTTTTGGAATATGCTAAAAGTAATTATACAAAGTTGTGATATATTAAAAATATATTTTGGAGGAATGTGTTGTAGGAGAAAAAGCACTGAATTTGGAATTAAAACACCTACATTGAAGTATTGCCTCTGCTATTTACTGCTGACTTGTGTGACCTTGGACAACTTGGTCTCAGTTTCCCTATCTGTCAAATTAGAAACTTAAACTGGATGATCTCGAAAGACACTTTCAGTTGTCAAAAAACAATGATTCTATAATTGTCTTTTTTTCTCAATTATAATACATGTGTTCATTTTTATTCTAACAATTATGATGACTACTGGAATCAGGAAGGCTAGACTGTTGTGCCTCTCCCCCTCTACCAAGAGGCCCATATACTCTGTACATGTACATGCAGTGTGGCCTGGGTTCAGTTTAAGGGGAGACTAACTGCCTAGAATTGGGATCAGATTCCTCAGATTCCTTTTCTCATATACTTTGGCTCACTCTGCCCCAAGGAAAAATTACTTAAAGCTTAAGTTTGGTTCATGTCTGAAATCTCTCCAAAGGGGGAGGAAGAAAGGAAGTCAATGTGCAATATGTGTCAGATATTGGAAAGGTATTTATTTCCTATACACAGAAGAAATACTCAATAAAAGGCTGTCTCACATTTTACTTTACTCCCAGCAAACTAACAAAGATGGCAAAAGACAGAAAGAGTCCATGTTAGAGGGATTGAGAAAACATGGTCACACTAATGCACTGTTGATGGAGCTACTCACTTAGTACAACCACTCTGGAAGGTAATTTAGAATTATGAAAATAAAGTAGCCACACTCTTTGACCCAGAGATTCCATTGCATGGCATAGATCTCAAGGTGGTCATTGACAAAAGAGAGACTCAGAGACGGCAGAGCAGAAAGAAACAATTTAGTCCAGCTCTTTTGACAACTACTCTAATGAAAATCTCAGACAAGCACCTAACTAGGTAATGATCAGAAATTAACAGAAACAACGACTCATCTTTCCATCTAAATATCACAAATTCATCCCATAGGTAAATGACTAGCAAAACTGTGGAACAAGGATAGGCAGGTATCAAGCCAGACCCCAGAAGAAAAACAGGGACTCATCACTGTGGCTCCAAACCAAGGGAGATGATTGAGATGTTTAATTCAGTCCCTAGCACAGGGCCTAGATATGGGGCTATAGGACAGTTGCCCTAACCCTAGAAAGGGGACCCACCAACTCAGGCCCTGGGAAAGCAACAGGACATAGGCACTGTGATTATGAATCCAAAAGTGAGAATTTAAGACTCAGCTCCTTAGAAAAAAAAGATCTGTTGTTCTGTCAATATAACCTGAAACCAGACTTTGGGATCAAAAGAGGATTATAAATAGTGAATTAATATCAATATTCAACACATATGATCCAAATTATGTAGCATCTATATAAAGAAAAAGCTAAATTAGTTACAGGGAGTAATAGACAGCAAGAGTATAATAAGGTACCTCAGTGTGCTCTTTAAAAACTAGACATCATTGGGGCAGCTAGGTGGTCCAGTGAATAGAGCACTGGCCCTGGAATTAGGAGGACCTGAGCTCAAATCCGACCTCAGACACTTAACACACACACAAAAAAAACTAGCCGTATGACCTTGGGCAAGTCACTTAACCCCCCCCATTACCCCTCCCCAAAAAAGGGCAAAAAAAAAAATAAAAACTAAATAAAAACTAGACATTGCTATCTAAAAAAAAAAAATAAGAAAAAAGTAGAGAACTTGAATAGAATTTTAGAAAAGTTAGATATGATATGATACATCTCTGGTGATTATACAATGGGAAAAGAAACAATTATATGTACATATGTATAAATATATGTACATATATATATAAACATATACATATATGTATATATATTGAAGCATAGTATGGCACCTTTTCAAAAATGGGTTAAAAACCTCACAAATAAGTGCAGAAAAGCAGTCACATCAAACACATCCTTTCATGTCCACAATGCAATAAAAATTACATTCAATAAAGAGCTGTTTAAAAAAGAATTAAAAATTAACCAGAAACTAAATAATTTAATCCCAAAGAATCTTGGTGGATCAAAAAACAAATTGTAGAAACAACAGATAGTTTCATGAAAGATGGCAAAAATGAGACAGCATGCCAAAATTTTCAGAATTCAGTCAAAGGATTTCTTATAGGAAAATGTATGTCTCTATGTTAATAAAAGGAAAGAAAGAAAGAATAGATTAACAAATTGAAGTATAAAACTAAAAAAAAATAGAAAACCAACCTTTTTAAGCCAATTAAATTCAAAAATAGAAATACTGGAAATCAAAGAAGAGATTAACAAAATTGAAAGCAAAAACCTATTGAATTAATAAAGTTAGGAGCTGTTTTTTAAACCAACAAAATAGAAAAAACAATGAGCAAATCTGATGAAAAAGAAGAAAGGAAAACCAGTGTTAAAAATTAAAGAGGAGAATTTACAACAAATGAAGAAAAAAATAAAGGATATTACTCAAAACTATTTTGTCAAACTATGTGCCTATATGGGGCGGCTAGGTGGCGCAGTGAGTAGAGTGTCGGCCCTGGAGTCAGAAGAACCTGAGTTCAGTTCCGGCCTCAGACACTTAAATACACACACACAGACAAAAACCTAGCTGTGTGACCTTGGGCAAGTTACTTACCCCAAATTGCCCTCCAAAAAGAAAAAAAAACTATGTGCCTATAAAACTTAAATAAAATGGGAGAATATTTATAACTATATTAAAAATATTGATTAAGAAAAGGAGAAATAGAGAATTTAAACAACCCAATCTCAGGAAAATAAATTGCATAAGTCATAAATGAGCCACCAAAGTATGAGTTCATGTGGAGAGTAAGAAGAAAATCCTGAGACCACGAGCATTTGCAAACAAATTCTATTAAACATCCAGAGAACAATTATATCCAATATTATATCCATAAATATTACACATGCTACTTGCAAAAATGGTGAAAGAAAGGATCCTACCATATTCTTTCTATGATATAAATACAGTCTACAAATACCACATTGATAAGGACAACAAAAATCGTATGATTATATCAAAGAATGCAGGAAAAGCTCTTAACAAAAACAACATCTATTTTGCTTTTTCTTAAGTAGCAAATATAAGAATAAATATACTCTTGCTTAACATGGGAAATATTATATATCTAAAACCAAGAGTCAGCATGATGTATAATGGAGATTTCTATACATATAGAGTCCTTTTCAATAAGATAAGTGGTAAAGCAAGGAGGCCAAATTATCAACACTACTACTTGACATATGGTTCTAGAAATGCTACCTGTAGCAATAAGAAAGAAAATGAGAAAATGGAGCAAAAAAAAATAAAAGAAAAATATTGCTTTTTATTAATGTTACAATGGTATAGGTAGGGAATCTTTAAGTCAACTAAAATTAACTGAAACAATAACTTCGTTAAAGTTGCAGGATGTAAAATGCACCCATTCAAATTATCAGCATTTTTTAATTATACTGACAAAACTTAGCTGGAATAGATAGAGAAATTCCATTTAATTTAACTACATAATGTATAAAATATTTAGGAGATGATCTACCAAGATACACATAGGACCTACATGAATACAGCTACAAAACACTTTATAGAAACATAGACCTAAATAACTAGAAGAATATTAATTTCTCAAGGGTAGAACAAAAATGAAAATGTTCCCTAAATTAATTTATTTATTACAAGGCCATACAAACCAAACTACCAAAGGATTTCTTCAGAGAACTAGAAAAAATTATTATAAAATTCATGTGAGAAAGCAAAAAGTCAAGAATCTCAAAGGAAATAATGAAAAAAAAAGTGAGGAGGAAGGAGGTCTCTCAAAACAAGACCTCAAACTATAGCATAAAGCAGTAATCATCAAAAGAGTTTAGTGCACTGATTATAAAATAAAGAGGTTGATCAGTGGAAAAGATTAGCTATACAGCATTAAAAAAAATAGTCTATGTTCAATAAACCCCAATACCCCAGAAACTAGGGTAAGAACTTACTAAGTAACAGAAATTGCTGGGAAAACTGGAGAGCAAAGTGACAGAAATTAGGTTTAGACCATCAACTTACAGAATATACAAAGATAAGCTCCAGATAGATACATGACCCAGATGTAATATAAAAAGGTCATATCATAAACTAAGTAAATGAACAAAGTAATTATCTTTTAGATCTATGGAGAGAGGAAGAGTTCTTGATCCAATAAGCAATAGAGATGATAACAGAAGATAAAATGGAGAATTTGAATAACTTATAATTAAAACTTTTTTTATCCAATCAGCTAAAATTAGAAAGAAAGTAGTTAACTGGGGAAAAATAATCTTTGCAGCAAATTTCTCTGACTTTATTACCTTATGTCATATTCAAGCTATATAAGGAACTCATTCAAATTTATGAGACTAAGAACCATTCTCCAAAGTTACCAAACTTTACATAACTTTTGACCTAGAAATATCACATACCCCAAAGAGATCAAAGAAAAATGAAAAGGCATTATATATGCAAAGAGATGTATAGCAACTCTTTTAGTGGCAAAGACCTGGAAATTAAGGAGGGGGTTAATCAGCCATTCCATGCCTGAACAAAACTATGGCACACGAACGAGATGCAATACTTACTGAGTTGTAAGAAATGAAGAAATGGGGGTGGCTAGGTGGCGCAGTAAATAGAGCACCAGTCCTGGAGCCAAGAATACCTGAGTTCAGATTCCACCTCAAGACACTTAACACACACACACACACACAAAATAGCTGTGTGACCTTGGGCAAGTCACTTAACCCCAACTGTCCTCAAAAAAAAAGAAGAAATGAAGAAATGGTTTCAGAGAAACTTGGAAAGACTTACATGAACTATTGCAAAGTGAGCAGAACCAGAAGAACAATTTATACTATGACTTTAAATCAAAAATTTTGAAAGACAACTCTCATCAATACAACTGATGTAAGCAAATGGGAAGAGAAAAAAAAGTCAATGATTAATGATTAAAAAAAATTATGGTTGGAGAAAAATTCAAAAGATTCATGATGGAAAATACTGTCCACAGCCAGAGAAAGAACTGATAAAGTCTGAATGCAGATCAAAGCATACTATTTTCACTTTCTCTCTTTTTTTTTTTTTGGTGGTGGTTTTTTTTTCCTTTTGTTCCATTTCTTCTTTCTTGGCATAACTAATGTGGAAATATGTTTAACATGATTGCATATGTATAACCTATATCAGATTGCTTGCTATCTTGGGGAGGGGGGAGAGGAAGGAAGGAAAAAAATAAAAATATTATAAAAAATGAATTTTGAAAAAAATTTTCAAGTCAGGGGCAGTCAGGTGACACAGTGAATAGAGCACCAGCCCTGGAATCAAGAGGACCTGAGTTCAAATTTGACCTCAAATACTTACTAGCTGTGTGACCCTCATCAAGTCAGTTAACACTGATTGCCTCCCCCAGAAAAATTACCAAGCCATGTACTTTATAATGGTAATCTATACTTGCATGGAGAGCATCCTTAATAAAGGTATAGTAGGGAAGGGGTAGCCTTCCTAAACAATATTCTACACAGTTACACAGCTGACTAAAAGAAGTAGAGAATATCACATTCTAATCTGCACATTATTGACTTGAAATTTTTTTTTCTTTAGTAAAGCATCTGCTTTAAAGGCTCCCCTCCAAGAAAGTGTCTCCTATGTATATTTTAGAAATCATAGAAATTATAATTTGCAACTAGATATCTAACTTTATTGACAAGTCTTGATTATTAATGTCTAGTAAGGTATAAAATGGGCAGATATGCTTGCCGAAGTTATTTGCTATTATCAGAGAGTATTACTATATGGAGTCCAGATGGAAGAAGAATTCCTTACAAAAAGTTTCTATTGTTTGTGGATGGGGACTGAATCAAGTCCTAGAACATATGATATATGATCATCTAAAAGAGATCAGCTTCACTTTCTGCACTGAAAAAATCAAGTAGATAAATAATAGCAAAGGATCCCATGCATACAGTTGTATGGACACCCATTAGTACATATACCTCAGATAAGCACCCTGGGTGAACAATTTTAAAAGTCCAAATTTGAGTAGGAGTTGGGGGAAGCAGGCTGTATTACATTTGGTAAATTATGCAATGCTTTTAAATGACTAAACTTTTCCCTGAAACAAAGGCCCACTTTTTAAATATCAATACTCTTCCAGTGATTCTAAATGACTGTAAATTATGAAACACCACAACATCTGAATAATTAAAATTGCGGATCAACTAAGAGACAATGAAGAGATACCTATTGGGTAAGTGTAGGATGCAAAATGTTACCATTGGAGAATTTCAGAGAAGCCATGTAAAGATTATCATTAGAGCTATTAAAAAAGAGGTTGATCATTCATGTAGCAAGAGCATGAGACCATTTGCATGATCCACTGGCCGAACAATGTGAAGATTTCTAGAGGAAGAACTCCAGAACATTTGTTGGAATCCCTGTGTAGGATTTTCAGGAGGGCAGGGACAAGAGTAGAATGGAACGAGAAGGCAAAGGATAAGCAGCAATGAAAGGAATATTTATATCAGTGAGATCCCAGAACCATCAAACAAGAAAATTCTTAAAGTAGATAACATACTACCCTCAAGTTTTATACAAGGCACATTTGGGAGGAATGTGTGACCAATATCTGGATAAATTTGGTATATGGAAAAAGTGAGGTGGACTTTCTTGTTTAAGGCAATCTATATGGATCTTAAAGACTCATATATTTCATTACCCACAGATTCATCAACAGTAGACTCCTTAATACTTTCATAATTTATGCAACCAGTTTCTCGAGTCATAAGTCACTTTCAGAACTGTTTTCACAGGGCACATATTCAGGCTATAAGGGTGCTCTTTAGCATATTTATGGGTAAAAAGTGACATGGCAATCAATTTTAGAGGTGAGGAGATCTGTTGTTTCATACTCCAAAGTCACAAGTGCAATGTTGTTTTGGTAATGGGACTAGAATAAAAGTGAAGAGAAGGTGGGTTCTAACCTTGGCTTTGCCAATCACGACTTAGGTGACCTTGGGGTAAACTACTTTGAGTTTCCTCTTCTATAAAATGTGTAAATTTACTCTAACGCACAGGGCTGGCGTGAGGATCAGTAAGAGCTGACATTCATATTGACTTTAAGGTTTATAAAGTGTTTTACATGCATTACAGCAATTGAGCCCCATCCAACCCCCCAACAACCACATAAGGCAGTTTTATATTTGATTAGCCTTCAACAGATGAGGAAATTGAGGTTCACAGAGATAAAGTGGCTCGTCCATGATCACACACTGCCCCAAGCTGGTGAAACCAGACTGATGTGGAGACATTTGGAGGAAAGGCTGTAAAAAATATAAAGATTTTTTAAAATTTTGTTGGAATTGACCTGAAAAAAATACACCAAGCTCAAAATTGGGGAGTTTCTAAGACTCTGGGAAAATCTAGCTCAGTATCTCATTTCTGCTTGTTCAATAGATAATTATGTTCTTTTCTAACCTTTCTGGAATTTTTGTATATTCTCCTAGACTGAGCTTTTTTCCTTATCTCTGTTAACTCTCTTCTATAGAGACATTTAGGTAGGAAGCCCTGCTATAACAAAGAAATTCAAATTAAAAATTAACAGAGGGTAACAGCTGCAGGAGTAAACATAGGAACTACATTGGGTTACAATGAAATTACTTCGTATCATATTTGGAACTACAGCCATCTGATTCTGGAAGATGCCATAATAAGACAAATCAATATAACAAAGAATGCCATATAAAATCCCTATCAGAGCCCCAAAGTCCCCCAAAGCACAACATGAACTGAGAATAAACAATGAGATGGAAAGGAGAGCTACCAAGGTAAGAGAAGAAACAAGATGTAGACAATATGCAAATGTCTGGCTTTCCTCATTGTCCCTTGAATCATCTGCATCAATTCAAGTGTCTTTCAAGAAAATGGACTAAGGTCACCATTTATCTTCAGGAAGAATTAATGAAACTCGTTTCCTTAGAGTAGATGTATTAGTAAACACTGAGCCACTTTCTATTGAAATAGCACTTTGAAAAAACAAGTTTGAAGGTCGTATTTACTTGATCCTCACAATACCCATGTACCCTGCTGTAAGATGAGGGCAAATATTAACTTCGTCTTACAGCTACTAAAACTGAGGTCCAAAGGAGCTAAATCCAGGATGACTTAGCAGAGCTCATATGTTTCACACAGATCAAATTCAAAGCAGTCTAGATAATGCAGGCTTGTTGTGGCATCTGCCATTCCATCATTAGATATCAATTCCTCTGCATTAACACATTATGGAATTCCCTAGACAAAACGCAAATACCTCTGAAAGAGAACATCAATTCATTATCAACCATGTACACATCTAATTAGTTGGCTGCTAACCTTGGAGAGATAAGAGAAATCTTAAAATAATAGAATACCAGACTCAGCCAAGAAGCATTTATTAAGCACCTACTATGTGCCAGGAGCTGTGCTAAGCCATGGAGATAAAAATAAAAGCAAAAAAAAAAAATCCCTGCTCTCACAGAGGTCACAGTCTAATGAGTGAGAAAGCATGAAAACAACTACATACAAACAAGAATAGCCAGGAGTCCAGTGTCACTGGATCTTAGAGGATGTGGAGAGGAGTAAGGTATATGAAACCTGAAAAGATAAGAAGGAGCCAGATTATAGACAGCTTTAAATGATAAGCCAAAGATTTATATTTGATTCTAGAGAAAGTAAGAGGGCATTACTAGAGGTTATTGAATGGGTTGATGGGGTGACATGGTCAGATCTTGGTAATACTGAAGGAAAAACAATTTCATTGCTGAGTGGAGATGGAAGTGGGGAGACTCAGGTCAGGGACAACTACTAGAAGGCTATTGCAATAGTCCAGACATGGGGAGATGAGGGCCAGCACCAGGGTAGTGGTAGTATCAGAGAAGAGAAGGGGGCCTTATATAAGAATTGTTGCAAAGGTAGAATCAACAGGGCTTCACAGCTGATTGGTTATGGAGATGAGGGCAGAGAGAGTGAAATGTGGAAGATGATCTCTATGGCTGAAAATCTGGGTGACTAGGAAGATGGTGGTATCCTTGTTACTAACAGGGAAGGTTTGAGGGGGAAAGACGACTTTGGTTTTGGACATATAAATTTCAAGATGTCTACAGAGCATCTATCTGAGATGTCCAACGAGAAATCAGAAATGCAATACAAGAAGTCAGGAGAGACTTAGGTGGGAGTAGGACCAACAGAAAACAAATGCAGCCAAATGGTAAGGTGGATAGAATGGTGCACCTGGCATCAGAAAGACTTGAGTTTAAATTCATCCTTAGACACTAGTGATGTTGGTCAAGTCACTTAGCTTCTGTCTGCCTTAGTTTCACCATCTGTAAAATGCAAACAATAATAGCAACTATTTCCCAGAACTCTAAGGATCAAATGATATATTTTTAAATGCTTTGCAAGCCTTAAAGCACTATGTAAATGCAAGCTATTAACTAGGAGGCAAAACTGCAGGCATCTATAAATAACAATACGCGTTATGCAAGTACTTGCTGAGAGGAAGATATTTCAGAAAAGTAAGAAGGAAAAGTCTTAGTTCTTGGAGATAGAACCCCTGACCCTGATAATAGCAGAAAGAAAGCAGGAACAGAGCACTTCACGTTGGGAGTGCTATGGTCCTGTTTGGGTATAAATATTAAAGTGATTAACCGGTATTAGAGAGACCAGAATTCAGAGGGTTGGAAAACAGCTGGAGATATACCGAGCCATGTGAATAGTGTAGGAAGGGGATGCGTGTGTAATCGGCCTAGAAAGGTAATGTTCTACATCAAAGCTGAGATGCCCATGGACTCCCCAGGTATAGACGTCCAGCAGGCAGCTGGTGACATGGAATGAGAGCCCCTGCATATGTAGATTTAAGAGTCCTATGTATGGGTATGATCATTGAACCCACTAATGAAACCGCTAAGATAATGTAGAGAAAGAATCAAGGAGGGCCCAGAGTAGGACCCTGGGGTCCAATTACACATAAGGAGTGAGACATGAAGGATGACCCTGCCAAGAAGAGTGAGAAGGAGCAGTCAGGTAGGGAGAGGATTAGGAGAGAACACTGTCACCAGAACCTAATGAGGAGGGAGTGCTCCAAAGCAGGGGGTTAGTCAGTGCACAAAGTTACAGTAGTCAACATTATTTGATACCAATGTTTTTTCACTTTTCCCATTGCCTGGAATGTCTCACTGATTTTCGTTTCTCATTTTCTTTTCATTTCGTTATTTTGCTGCCCTATCTGTTTCCCCACTACCACCATTACCACCCCCCGGAGGGCAAGAATCATGTGTTATCTGCACGTTATATTTCTTCCAGTACCTAGCATGGTACTGTTCAATAAGCACTTAATAACTGCTGAATGAGTCAATGAGACATTCATTCTAAAGGTTAAAAATTAGTTTTTCTATACATTTACCTATGCAATCAGCAGATTAATTTACCATTCCCTTCAATGCACAGACACAACTACCACACACAATCATACACATTTATAATCAAAGTAATCATGGGGCTGGATAGCTAGGTGGCATGGTGGATAGAGTGCTGGGCCTGGAGTCAGGAAGACCTAGTTCAAATATGGTCTTAGATACTTGCTAGCTATGTGACCCTGGGCAAGTTACTTACCCTGTTTGCCTCAGTTTCTTCATCTGTAAAATGAGCTGGAGAAAGAAATGACAGACCACTACAGTATCTTTGCTAAGAAAACCCCAAATGGGGTCATGAAGAGTGGAATATGGCTGAAAATGGCAGAACAACAAAAAATCATGGGACTGGCTGCCAAGCAATAAGAGTTCCTCTATTGTCACACATCCACTCTGAGGACTCTGTTTTCTAACATATCCTCTCTCTCTTTCCTCCTTAAAGGACATCCTAAATGTGCGTTTTAATAAGGGTAAAGAATTGGAACAATAAGCATTCCTTATGGTCATGGACTCTGATATTATAGCACTTAGGAATGCCCTATGATAGAGGCATAGATGTGGGAGGCATATCCTTTCAGGAAGATTTAGGTAACAGTCACATTGGTTTTATCCACTTATACCCCTCTAATAGCCTCATAAGAATCATTAGAAGAAGCTGGTAGTGCAGTGGATGGAGAACACTAAATTTTAATCTGGTCTCAGATGCTCAGCTGTGTGACCCTGAGCAAGTCACTTAAGCTCTGTTTGTCTGGTTTCCTCAACTGTAAAATAGGGATAATAACAGCACTTATCTCAGCAGGATTGTTGTGAGGAACAAATGAGAAGATGTTTGTTAAAAAAAAGAGCTTCATACAATGTCAAGGGCGTAGCAGATGCTATATTGATGCTTCTCCCCTTCCTTCCCCATTAGACACATTAATCTATAGTTTTTCTTTTCAATTTCATTTCTCCTTGGTTTAGGTATCAGGACCATATCTGTCTCCTGAAAGAAGTATGGCAGAATGTATTTTTCTCTATTTCTGCAAACAATTTGTGTAAAATTGTAATTAATTATTTTTTAAGATAGTCTATGTCTGAAACCATGCTCGCCACCCTGTCTTTTGAAGCTCATTTAGAGCAGAGAATATTCTATTCTACTTCTTTGTTTAATTTTTAAATTTTTATTTTGAAGTTAACAAACAATGAATAGAATGAGCATTTGAATATTCATAGTAGAACAGAAAAGGGAAGATTGTACAAGAAGCTGCAGGTCCTTTATCATGTCCAGCTTATTTTTCTTTTTAAGGAAGTTCAGCCAGTCGCTTTCAAAGCTGTCCTGTTTGTCCATGCTTCTGTCTGACTTTTCTTCTATCCTCTTCTCTACATTCTTTTTTTTTTTTTTTTTTTTTTTTTGTTTTGGAGGGCAATTGGGGTTAAGTAACTTGCCCAAGGTCACACGACTAGGTTTTTGTTTGTGTGTGCATTAAGTGTCTGAGGCCAGATCTGAACTCAGGTCCTTCTGACTCCAGGGCTGGCACTCTACTCACTGAGCCACCTAGCCGCCCCTCTTCTCTACATTTTTAAACAAGATTTATCACTAACCCTTTTTCCTTTTCCCCCATCCTTTTCTTTATTTGCTTCCCTATCCCCTTTCCCACTCCCCCCATTACCACCACACAGAAAATGGATTAATGTAAAACTTAACATATATGTACCAAAGGCATGGTATCTAAATACTCAAAGGAAAAGTTAAACGAGTTAAAGGGAGAAATAGTTTGAGAACTCAGTGTACTCTTTTAGATATAGACATCTCTAACTCCCCTTCATCCTCCCCGCCACACACACACACACAAAGGGAGAAGCTAAGGACTTGAAAAGAATTCTAGAAATTTAAACATGAGCATTCTCTGGTTATTATTTAATGGTGGTAGAAAGGAGTTGTACCAGCAACCACACTGGCATAGCCAGGCCAGGATGGCTGATAGCACAGGTTCTTAGATCTGCTTTACTAGGAAAGAGGGGTCAACAATCTTTTTAATTACATTCATTAGTTAGGACCCTGAACTTCAGAGAAAATCCAAACAAAGAAAATAGAGAAAATACAAGCAGGGAAATAAAGACTAACAAAAAGGACTTCTAACTGTCTGAGAAATTAGTACAGATCAATAGACAGATCCAACTGTCTGACCAAGGCAATACATACATAGTTACCAGAGAGAAAAGCACCAATATCTGGGTTTTTCAAAGCCAGGGGGCTCCTTAACGGCTACCCAAAGTCTCATCTGGCCAAATCACAAGAACATCCTTCCAATGAGTGAACTAGCCTTCCTACAAGCAAGCTTCCCCTAAGCAAGCTTCCCTGAGGTCTAGTAATAGGAGGGGAAGATCTTCAACTCCCATTAACATTACAGGATATATACTTTCCAACTGTGCATGGCACCTTACAAAAATTTACCATGTAGTTGGGCATTAAAAAAACTCACAAACAACTAAAAAAGAAAAAAGAAAGAAAGACATATTGAACACATCAAATAAGAGTGAGATTCGTGAGATGTCCATTCTCTCTATCCCCACCTCTATGTTTGTGTAATCTCCTAGCACACCCCAATTATGAATAGGAAATTCCTTCTCTGTCTTCACAAATTCAAACATTTTATCCTTCTAAATCAGCATATGAATTTGAAGACCTTGCATTGACTCATCAAGAATATTTTTTTCAAAAACATCCACCAAATTTGCAAGCTTCAGCAGCAAATTTACATTGTAAATTTAATTTGTTTCAACTTTTTGTTATCATGACAAAAATAGCAATTTCTTCATTTAACTCAAACAACCTTTGAAATACCTTGGCATGAAAGAGACATCATGTTTCTCAATAATATAAGCATATCCATGTTTTGTCCCATATCATCATACAGTTTTGCAAAGAGCCCTCTCTTTTTAAGGACTATTTTTTTAAGTTCATTACTCTTATAATAATTTTTAAAACTTTGTGTAGCTCTTCACTCATTTTTCTTGAATGAAGTGATAGATGCCTGCAAAGTATGTAATGTGCAAATTTTATGAAGTGACTACATTTTTTAAAATGTTTGTTTATTTATTTATTCTTTAGTTTTCAACATTCACTTTATAAGACTGAGTTTTAAATTTTCTCCCCCTCTTTCACCTTCCACTTCCCCAAGATGGCATGCAGTCTGATATGGGCTATATATGGACAATCATATTAAACATATTTCCACATTAGTCATGTTGTAAAGAAGAATTAAAACCAAAGGAAAAAACCATGAGAAAGAAGAAACCAAAAAAAGAAGGAAAAAAAATAGTAAGGGTAACTAGGTGGCACAGAGAATAGAGCACAGGCCCTAGAGTAAGGAGAACCTAAATTCAAATCCAGCCTCAGACGAACTTGCTATCTGTGTGACCTTGGGCAAGTCACTTAAGCCCAATTGCCTTGCCTTCCCCCTTCCAAAAAAAAAAAGAGAGAGAGAGAGAGAATAGTATGCTTCGATGTGCATTCAGACTCCATAGTTCTTTCTCTATATGTGGATAGCATGCTCTATCATGAGTCTTTCGAAATTGTCTTAGATCACTGCATTGTTGGGAAGAGCTAAGTCTATCAAAGTTGAAATCGAATAATGTGTCTGTTAATGTGTACATTGTTCTCTCGATCTGCTCATTTCACTCAGCATCAGTTCATGCAAGTCTTTCCAGGTTTTTCTGAAGTTCACGTGCTCATCATTTCTTATGGAAGAGCAGCATTCCATTACATTCATATACCACAATTTATTCAGCCATTCCCAGTTGATGAGCATCCCTTTAATTTCCACTTCTTTACCACCACAAAATGATTTGCTATAAATATTTCTGTACATGTGAGGGACCACATTTTTAATTACTACATGTAAACTTGTATTTCATCCTCACATTAACTGAGTTCTGTCAGTTCAGTCCAATAAATTATATTACATATCATTTTCATTTTTTAAAACTGTCAATTGTATTGAAATTTTCTCTTAAAGTAGTATTGCCATGAATAGGTTTACAAAGTAATACATATCCCTTAACATCAATAGCAATAAAATCCTATGCATATGTAACTGCATGAGCATCTTTAACTACATCTGTTGCTCTATTCATTTGCAAAGCAAAATATGAAGATTTTAGTTTTTCAATTAAGTGATCACAAAGCTCTTTAAACATGTGGCAATTCTCCTTCCCATTATTTGTACATGTAACCCTTCGAAGCAATTTAAATATGACTCACCAAATATCATTTCAACCATGTCAGTAAATAGCTTTCAGTTAGTACCAACATCTCTCTCTCTCTCTCTCTCTCTCTCTCTCTCTCTCTCTCTCTCTCTCTCTCTCTCTCTTTCTCTCTCTCCCTCTCTCCCCCTCTCTTTCTCTCTCTGTCTTTTGCTTTTTGGAGGAGGAAGGTAGGGCAATTGGGGTTAAATGACTAGCCCAAGGTCACACAGCTAGTTTTGTGTTGTTTCTGAGGCCGGTTTTGAACTCAGGTCCTCCGGACTCCAGGGCCAGTGCTCTATTCACTGTGCCACCTAGCCACCCCCAACATTTATCTCATTGAATAACTTTTTATATTTAGCAATTACTGGAGTCAACTTTATAGGATGCAACCAATCCCTTTGATGTCACAGGATAGGCATTTTTCGGTTTGTATTTCTTATTAAAAGTATCCTATATTCTCTGGTAAGATTCTTGTTTTCTCATCATATGCTTTCCAGAAGTGATTTTAATTTGTTTTATTTCATGTCGTCTGAAGCATTCATACACAGTGACTACAACAAACTTTGCTCTCCTTCAATGACTATTTGTGAATCCCAATGATAAATGTAGTGGATCATATTGTCTGGATTTAGACAAACTCCTTTCTGTTTCTATATTTTTGGTACTTAAACTGTCTCTATTGTCTTTGCTGAAAATACATTACAGATCTCCATAGAATTTTCTCTTCTTGCTGGTGAAGAGAAATTTATTCATCCTAAAAGGATACTACTTCACTTTTTAAAAATTAGAAATAATAAAACTTTAAAACAATAAAATTTCATTGTTGTAAATTCAAATATTGATAACTTCTTTAGTTATTTCAATTTATTTTAAGTTGGGAGAAGGAGGCTTGAAGTCAACTGATTGTATCAAGAATTAAAACAGATATGGTACTCAACTTCCACACCAAGATTTTTTAACCCCAAATTTACACACTTCACATTCAAATTCAGCAAGTACCATGACAACACAGCACATCTATATCATAAGCCAGCATAGATTAATGATGACAGTGTCATGGTGCTGACTCAAATTTGACCTTGATTGCATACATTGTATTAAATAAAGACTTTGCTTGGTTCACTGTCATTTGAAATAAATTCTCTAAATTAGTCTTGCTTTTGTTGACTTTGATTTGAATTTTATTTTTATTGACAAAAGTGGTTGTGTTTATGTAGGAGTTATGCTAAAAAATATACAATCTTTTTTTGGAGGGGGGAAGTCAGAGCAATTGGGGTCAAGTGACTTGCCCAAGACCACATGGCTAGTGTTAAATGTCTGAGGTCACATTTGAACTCAGGTCCTCCTGACTCCAAAGCCAGTGCTCTATTCATTGCACCACCTAGCTGCCCCGACAATCATTTTAAAAGGTCATTATATCTCCACCCTCACTTACCCCCTCTCCCACAAACATCCAGTTTGGAAGCTGAATAACTGAGTAATGACTTCAAAAAGAGGGTCTGGAAACATGAGTGAGAAGCAAAGAATAGGCTTCTTCCTCTTCCTCACCCAGTATGTCAGGGTGGTATGTAAGAAGGAGTATCTAATATTGGAGAGGGTATCCAGGGATGCAGTATCTTTCAGGAGTTACAGAGAGGCCAGGAGAGTACACAGAATTCAAGTTACTGGGGAGGAAAGTCAAATGGGGAGGAATACCCTTGGTGGGCACCTGAGTATCTTAAAGAAACTCTTAGTCATGATGGTTAACATGACTTAGTCACAGGTGAACCTTAGAATCTTAGAAATCACTCTGACATTTTAAGAATAGAAGTAATAGGTCCAAAGAGGTTGTCACTCACCCAAGATCACCCAGTTAAGTACAACTAAGATTTCAACCTAGGTCTTTTGACTTCAAGCTCAGTTCTTTGAACTATTCCTTGTAAAACCCGATTTCTGAACAGATAATTGTTGTTGTTCACTCATTTCAGTCGTGTTGGACTCTTCATGGCCCCATTTGGCGTTTTCTTGGAAAAAAATCTAGAGTGGTTTGCCATTTCCTTCTCCAGTTCATTTTACAGATGAAGAAACTGAAGCAAACAGGGTTAAGTGACTTGCTCAGGGTCACATAGCTAGTAAGTGTTTGAAGCCAGATTTGAACTCAGGAAGTCGAGTCTTCCTGATTCCAGGTCCAGTGCCCTATGCATTGTGCTACCTTGCTGCCCTGAACAGATAATAGGCAAGTTATTTTGGGGGGAGGGGAGAGGAGAATAATTTAAAATTAAATTATAATTGTAACAAAATTATAATTAAAAAGAAATATAATTAAGCAAATCAAAGCAACGCATTGGCTATGCATTATATGCCACATATGCCTAAGAGGCATATTTTCCAAAAATACCTTGCCTGTTATCTGTTCAAGGTATTTTGGGAAAATATGCCTTTAGGCATAGATGGTATGTAATGCATAGCCAATGCATTGCTTTGATTTACTTAATTATATTTCTTTATGACAGTGGAGGAATCCATAGGAGATAGAGGTGTGGATCACTGGAAAGTAATAGTGATATTTTAAAAGCATCAATAATGCATGTTTTAAAAAGATGCTTCTTAAAACCTGCTCCTCCCTTCTTTCTCCCTCCTCAAGTAGCTAATCACGTATTCTTAGTATGATACCTGGTAACATAAAGCAACTTTCTGCCCATACAGACAGACAAACCTGGAAAGCAATGCTTCTCCTGGGCAGAGATATCCTCCAGACGCCTGACCCTGGCAGCAGCCTAACTACTTTTTTTTCTCCCCTAAGAGTTCTCTGTCACTTTTAAGTGATCATTTTAATGACCTCAAATCCCTGCTCCTTAAAGTCCTGGTCTGGATCTGCTTAATAGCTGGGCACCAGGGATATTTGCCTCCATTAAAACAACCGAAGACTGGTGACAAGGAAAGGTTATTCTCTGTGACATTTAAATCGATTGGAACCATTCTCTCTTTGGCACTGATTTTACTGAACATGACATGTTTTAAAGGCCAGCATGTCCCCAGTGCCCCTCACACCCCTATCACCCTATTTGTAATTCCTGTCACTAGTAGTCTTCAGGTCCTGGCTCCCCGCAAAACTACACAAAGGACTGCAGAAGAATACAATCTGGAATCAACAAAGCCTTTGTAATCAAGATGTCATTTTCCCCCTTCCTGAATGTAGATGATTACTTAACTTGCCCTCATCTGAAGGCAGCTGAAGCCAAATCTCCTGGTTAATACATTCTTAGGAAAGGTCAGTGAGCCCTGAATTGAAATGATTAATTTGGTTCCATCTAAAATTAGAAAGATGAAATGCTCTGTAATTCTCAGCTGTCTTCAGTACACCCATTCCCACCCCCACTCCCACCTCCAGATGTTCCATGGACTCTGTTGGATGCAGGGAGGATTGAAAATGTCTGGGGCTATTCAAGTTCGCCACTAGAACTTTGATATTTCTTCATATACATTCACACAAAATAAATATGTATTGTCTTCCTACAACTTATAATGTACAAAGAACACTAAGCAGGTAAACTCCTTGAGGGCAGGGAACTTTTGCAATAATCCCTGACATGTATTAGGTATATAGTAAATATTTACTGAAGTGAAAAATGCTTTTTGGCAGGTACGTTGTCTGGATAGCTGTGAATTGGTCCAACCATTCTAGAAAACAATTTAGGAATTATGACTGTGACTTTTCACTACCAACAAATCAACCAACAAGAATTTATTTATTCAGCACCTGTTATGTACCAGACATGGTGTAAGGCACTGGGGACCAAAAGACAAAAAAAAAAAAACAGCTCTTGCTAGAGATAGCTTACATTTTCTCTGGAGAGACAACATATATATATACGAATATATCTACATATGTACATATGCAAAATGAATACAAAATGAATCCAATGTAGTTAAACATAAGAAAGGGAGAGAGACCCATAACAGTTGAGAGAAAGAGAATGTTTAAACCAAGTCTTGGAGGAAGTGAGGGATTCCACCTGCGAGGCAGAGGTGCAGAGGGAATAGTTTCCAGGTATGGGGGATAGCCAGCAAAAAAGGCATGGAGACAGAAGATAGAGTGATGATGTGTGAGAGGAATAAAGAAAATATCAGTTTGACTGGACGACAGAATGCAGAAAGGATAATAATGTATAATATAAGTCTGGAAAAGCAGATTGTGGACAGGTTGTGAAGAGCTTTAAAAACCAAGCAATTTCTATTTTATCCTAAAGGCAATTGATGACCATTAGAGTTTACTGAGTATGGGGGTGACATGGTCAGATCTGTGATTGAGTGAAATGGGGTTTGGCACATACCAAGATCAACTACAATGGAGAAACTCACATGAGAGAGACCAGGGACCTCCTTCTTCTAGGAGATTAGAGGATCAGCACATAAGCTGGACTACTAACAGATTGAGACCAGGCTCTTTCCTTTGGCTTCATAACTGAAACTGGCTGCATCTTTAAAATTACCTGTCTGGCTTCACATTTAAAATGGACGTCATACTATTATGGATATGTTTTTCATGACTACACATGTATAACCTTTATTGAATTGCTTGCCTCCTCAATGGGGGGTGTGGGTGGGAGGGAGGAAGGGAGAGAATTTGGAACTCAAAATTTTAAAAACAAATGTTAAAAATTGTTTTTACATGTAATGGAAAAATCAAAATACTAAGAAAAATAAAATAAAATTGATGTCATATTACTTGTCTTCTCAAGGAGTTAGGAAGGGCAGGAAGGAGGGACAGAATTTGGAACTCAACATTTTTATGAATGACTGTTAAATTTTTTTAATGTAATTGGGAAATATTTAATGAAATAAAAATATCTTTTTCTTTAAAAAAAACAAACAAACAAAAACCAACTATGTATCTGTGACAGGATCTCTCTCTTAGTGTCCAGGGATGAAAGACTCATTCACTCTCAGCAAGTTATATTATGCACTAAATTAAGGGTAAACCCTGAGGGTCACCTCTCTTCTCCTCTCAGGCCACATGGATCAGAGAACTGGGCTTAGAGTTTCCATCTTTCATTTGCCCTTTTCAATTCTAGACAGGGAGTGGAGTCCTTTAGCTCAAACTATGGGATATTGTAGTTAAAGACGTCAAGTCAAATGTTGTAGCCAGCTTAACAAGTAGACATAAAGAAGCTAGGACTCCAGGAGGTTAGTTCAAGAGAAGAAGAGTTTTAATCTTGAGTTTAGTGAGACTAATGCAATTGTAAGGACCGAATTAAGCCCTAAATCTAATCCCCCTCTCATCTTTAGAGAGAGAGGTAGTATTAGGTAGCCCCAAGATGGTGCAGAAAATGTTTATATGGCTTATTACATCTTTGAAGTAAATTTCCCTCTGTAAAAGCTAATTTTATTGCAAAATGGTTAAATGGAACTGGAGTATTTGGACCCTAAAATTTGGGGTAACACAATTGGTGGGAGCTCTAGCCTGTGTCAGAGAATAGAGGTGATGTGGATACAAATAGTGCCCTAAGGGTTAAACAGAATATTAAAGGTTGCTTTTCCAGTACTTTGTGAAGCCACATATTGTGGAATTCTGTTTTCTACTTCCTACAGCTTATTCTGTAACTTGAAGTTGTCTTAAAATTCTTTCCTCCTTATCTTGAACCTGTACCAAAAGAATTGCTTTGGTCTCCCTTATCCTGTGTCCCCCTGTCCTGTCCTTAAATCTTTAAACCATAAAGACACAAATAACCTTTGTCTCTGTCATCCTATGTCATAAAATCCTTTCTTGTCCTGTCTTTAATCTTTAACCCCCATAAAAATCTTTAAAACTTCATCATCATTCTGAAACCTCTATATAAGCATAACTCCCCTAGCAGAGTCTCATATAGCTTTCTTGCTAAACTAAGAAAGAACATTGATCATGTTTATGTGATAAATAAAGCTTTCAGTGGCTATAGAGAAGATCTAAGTGAATTCTTTCACACCCAAAGGGCTCTCCCAAAATCTGACCTCAACAGAGGTTCCCCACCCCCAGGGGTTCAGATTGAGACCTCACGACATGGAGGCCAGAGAATCTCTGTTACATAAGAAAAATCACTTTAAAAGCTTTGTGAGAATAGAACAGAATGAAGAAACATCTGAGGTAAGAAGACCGGTTTGGAGTTTGTTGCAATAGAAAAGTGATGAAGGCCTGAACTAAGATTTCCATCTCAGCTGTGTAAATAGAAGGAAGGGGTCAAATATGGGAGATCTTGTGGAAGTTTAAATGGTAAGATTTGGCAACTGATTAGCTATGTGGGGTGAGGGGTGAGGGAGAGCGAGGAGGAGAGGATAACACTGAGATTACAAATCTGAAAGACTGGGAAAATGGTATACCTTCAACAGAAAATAGCAAAGTTTGTTAGTATGGTGGGTTTGGAGGAGAAGATGATAAATTCTGTTTTGGACATTCTGACTTGGCAATGTCACTGGGACATCCAGTTTGAAATGTCCAATAGGCAGTTCCTACTTATTGGTGATGTAGTGTTTGCATATGGAAGAGAAACTGAGGCAGGAGATATAAATCTGAGAGTCATCTCTATAGTAATGGCAATTAAAGAGAGAGTTGATAAGATGAGTTTATTGTGAGAGTATAGAAAGAAGAGGAAAGAGAGGCCCAGGACAGAGTCTTAGGGTACACCTACAGTTGGGATTCTATATGGGGGATGATCTATCAAAGAAGACTGAGAAGGAATGGTGAGAACCATGAGAAAATAATGTCACAGAGACCCAGAAAGGATATTCAACCCAAGAAGGCCCAGAAGGTATTCATTCAACAGTGTGAAATTCCACAGAAGGCAAGAAGGGTGAGGACTGAGAAAAGACCATCATTATGTCAGGCATCTATTTTAGGTTCTTCCTCATGCCTAGAATTCTTTCCTTCCCCATCGCTATCTCCTGGCTTCCTAACTTCTTTCAAGTCTCAATTAAATTTCCACTGTCTGAAAGAAGCTTCTCCCAGGACCCCTTCCTTAATGCTATTGCCTTCCTTTTTTTTTTTTCAACTCATGTGCTTTAATTATTTACTTTTTTAACAGGCTACACAATTTTGTGCTTGTGAAGATCTCCTATCTAGGGAGCTCTTCTTTTTTTAAGTGAAAATATTATACTAAATTTGCCCTCAGAGGTCATCAGTTCTCTTTCTAGAGGCAGATCACATTTTCCATCATGAGTCCTTCACAATTCTCTTGTATTATTGTACTGATCAGAGTAGCTAAGTCTTTTACAGTTGGTCATCATTAAATTATTGATGTTAGTGTGTACAATGATCTCCTGGTTCTGATCACTTCACTCTGCATTAATTCATATATGTCTTCCCAGGTTTTTCTGAAACTATTGCCTTCATCATTTCCTCTAGCACATTAGCATTCCATCACAATCATATACCACAACTTGTTCGGCCATTCCTCATTTGTTGGGTATCTCCTCAGTTTCCAACTCTCTACTGCCACCAAAAGAACTGTTGTAAATATTTTTGCACATATAGGTCCTTTTCCTTTTCCTTTGATATCCATGGGATACAGAACTAGTCGTAGTATTGCTAGGTCAAAGGATATGCAGTTTTATAGCCCTTTGGGCATAGTTCCAAATTGTTCTCCAGAATGTTTGGACTAGTTCACACTCCACCAGCAATGCATCAGTGTCTCTATTTTTCCACATCCCCTCCAGCATTTGTCATTTTACTTTTCTATCATGTTAGCTAATCTGATAGATATGAGTTGGTACCTCAGAGTTGTTTTAAATTACATTTCTCCAATCAATAATGATTTAGAGCATTTTTTCATATGACCATAGATAGCTTTGATTTCTTCTGAAAATTGCCTGTTCATATCCTTTGACCATTTATCAATTTGGGAATGATTCTTAATTTTTATAAATTTGACTCACTTCCCTAGAAATGAGGCCTTTACGAAAAAACCATTTTAATAATTTTTTAATTTTACTTCATTGTTTATGGTACTTTTTAGCAAAATCTAGTTTCCCTTATTATCTCTTTTGATTATCTTAGACCTAAAATTTAGGCCAATTTTTTGCTCTTGCTTTGTCTAAAATCATGATGGCTACCCCTGCCTTTTTTTACCTTAGCTGAAGCATAATAAATTATGCTTTAACTCTGTGTGTCTGTTTCAAGTGTGTTTCTTGGAAACAACATATTATTAAATTCTGTTTTCTACTTCATCCTGCTATCTGAGTTCACCCACATTCACATTCACAGTAACGATTACTAACTGTATATTTTCCTTCCATCCTATTTTCTTTTGCTTATCCTTGTCTTTTTACCCTGTCCTTCCTCAAAAGTCCATTTTGCTTTTGGCCACTGCCCCCTTAATCTGCTTTCCTTTTTGTCATCCCCCTCTTTTCTCTTATCCCTTTCCGTTCTTATTTCTGTTGGGTAAAAGATTTCTATACCCAACTTCGAACCAATTCCAATGAGAAGGAGATTCAAGCATTGCTCACTCACCTACTCCCATTTCCCCTCCATGCTTCTTAAATGCTTCTTTAATGTAAGATAATTTCCCCATTCTTCCTCTTCTCACCTTGTTTTTTAAATTCATTCCAAAATAATTGGCTCACAGGTGCCCTCTTTCTATGTAAACTCCTCCTAATTACCCTAGTAATGATAAATTTCTTAGGAGTTCCATGTACCATTTCCCCATATTAATTTAACTTTTTAAAGTCCTTCATGTTTACCTTTTTATGCTCCCCTTGAGACATGTTTGAATGTCAAATTTTCTATCTAACTCTAGTCTTTTCATCAAGATGCTTGAAAATCTTCTATTTCATTAAGTATCCATTTTTCCAATCCCCTTACCATGTCTGGACTGAGAGCTCCTGAAGTTGCTGCTGCACCTTGGCTATTGCTGCCCCTTGCAGGCTAATCCCCACCCCAGTGTCACTGACCTCTTAGGCTAGAAAAATATGGCACCCCAACCTTTTATTAGCTATACCACTCCAGAATCCAATCTGACATGTTACTTTAAAGTTGTTTAGCAGGGAATGTTGGGAGAGTTGTGTCGTGTGGCTTCCTCTACGTTATTCTACCTGTTTCTAATTTGTGCAAAGTTATTTCCAGGTTGTTCTCTCATTAGATTGTGAGCTCCTTAAGGACAGGGTCTGTTTTCACCCTTCTTTGTTAACACAGTGCCTGACACATTATAAGTGCTTAACAAAGGATGATTGACTTGATAGGATTTGACTTTGCCTCCAGAGGGGCAGCCCCTCTCTGGGTTTCAGCTTTCCCAGTCTGCTTTAGATGATGTCAAAAGTCCCTTCAGGTTTTTACATTCTGCTTTTTAACATTTCTATAATTCCCGAATTCCAATGTGTAGATCAGGTGAAAAACATCCCAGAATTGTAGAAGTTGTTCAAAAGCCTTTGACTACTTTGCTCCAGAACATGGCAGGAATTTTCTTCAGTTAAGATCAAAGCCAAGTATTCATTCTGGCTGTATTTTTTTCCCCATTACTGCACAGACCTTTTGCAGCTTCACTGATCCTCTTGCTGGTTTCTTCCATTTGATGGATTTAAAGAACCACTTATTATTTTCTGAGGTGTCCCTGGTAAATTAATCTGCAGATTCTTTTGGGGTCTCCTTAATCTCTGGTTTGCACCTGACCTGCCTGTGATGGCCGGTCTTGCCTGTCTTGCTTGGGTAATCTTTCTATTTTTTGAAAAGACACCTTTCTCTCTGCTACAGCCTCATTCAAGGGCATTTTTTTTTTTGCTGCCTATTTGCTCCTGTAGTAAACATCCCTTGAGCTCAGAAGTTGAATTCTTTGTTCATGCATTCCTTCAGCAAATACTGAGGGATGGTAGCATAGGAGATAGAGCTCTGAATTGGACTTTTCCCAGCAGCCAAACTGGAACATGCCCTCACATTTTCCTGTCTCCGCGTCTTTGTTTATGTTGCTCCCTATGCCTGGAAATCACTCCCCTTTTCTTTACATTTCTCCCTATTAACATTCTACCTATTTTCAAGGTCTTTCAATTGCCCTCTCTTTCGTGTCCTTCCTTGATTTCCTCCCATGTATAATCTCATACTCCTCTTATGTACTTATCATATTGTCACTTATAGTACCCATAGGAGCCCCATAAAGTCTCCAAGCTCACATGGATCAGGTTAGGTTTTCAAGTCCTGATCCCAGATGGGCCATTTTCTCACTCATCCAGAATAAAACTTCAGGGAAATTTCTAAAACAAAGTTTAAAAATGGCTCATGTCTAGGTCTCTCCAAATGTAGGTAACAGTATCCCCTCCCACAAAGATACTCTATGTTCAAGAAGGGTATTAGATATGAGAAGCACCACATACACACACACACACACACACACACACACACACACACACACACACACACACACATACACACACACACACAAGCATAGGACCAGAGCTCTCACAGTATACAGTAGACACCCAGGAAATATTTATTAGATGAATGAATGACTCTGTCCTATATTTTACTGGGGAATCACTGGTGATCAAGACCATCCATCCATGGTATATACATGGTACAAAGAAAACTCGATTTGAATTTAGAGGACCTGAATTTGAATTCTCATGTTTCTCTATCTGTGTGACCTTGGGCAGGACACAACTGGTTGTGAAACAGAACACAAATGCAAAAAATAATTGTCTAGGTCCCCTCAATTTCGGGTAGCAATGTCCCCTCCAAACAAGACACTTTATGTACACTATAGGAAATTTTTTATTTCCTCTGTCACAAGAGACCCATAAGATGCAAAGTACTTACATACTAACATGTAAAATACTCAAAGAGCCCATTAGACTCCCAGCAGATAAAAGCCCTTTCTGTGACTACTGAAAAAAAAATATTTCCTGTTCACCTCAGACCTGCATCATCCAAGCAACCCATAGCTATGTAATAGAGGCTTGCAAGGTCCAGATCTCCTGCCCCACCATGGCACAGTTTTATTGCTTCAGCTGCAGGACAGCACTTTTCCCTCTCCAAATTGTATGCTATGAAGGTTTTTTCAAACTTGGGAACTCTTGAACTTAAGATTGCCCCTAAACTATCCATGAGTTTGGAAGTGTTCATTCTAAGGATCCAGGTCTCTCATGTACTCAGAAAAGGAAAGAGAAAAGGACAAGAAAGCCAGGAACTTCAGTCTCAGCATGGACAGGACAAGCATAGGCCACCAGATATGTGACTCCCTGGAAAGTGACCATTTTCTGGGCAGTAGGCTGGTAAAGAATATTGGGCCTGCAGGCAGGAAGATGTGAGTTCACATCCAACCTCAGAGATTTACTAGCTGTGTGATCCTGGGCAAGTTAGTTTCCTCCTCTGTAAACTGCAACTAGTAATAATACTCACCTCCCAGAATATGATTGCCTGTATCTTCACAATAAAGAAGACAGAAAAGCAGAAACAGGCTGTGCGAGGACTCCTAGGACTTCTAATTAAGCATCACACCTTGAAGTCAGCAGAGCTAGAATCCAGAAATGATACAATTAAGGATTCCAGAAGTGACCCAAGGGATGCTGGAAGAGGAGGCGGCAGCCAGGAGATCACACGAACCATTGGATCCAGGCACATTTTTGGCAACAACACCAAGCTATCTTCCTGCCCCCACCACTACTCACTTGGGTAGCATTCTTTGCAGCCATAACTAAGGGTTTTGATTAAAACGTTATTCAAACAGTTTACCCTGTTTGAAGAAAGCCCACCAGGAAGAATAGATTCTGCTGGTTGGTGCCTTGAAAGCCCTAAGTGACTGTCTTTTGGCCAGCTATACACCCCAGGACACCTCCCAAGTGATTCTTTTAAGTGAAACTGTGGGACCTTGAGCATAAGGGGGACTTGCGGTCCCTTTAGATTCTACCATCCAAAGTCATAAATAACATCTTCATCTAATAGTTCAGATTCAGATTCAGAAGAGATTCAGAGAGATTAAACCATTTATCTATGTAGTTAGTGGTAGAATTAGAATATTGAACTAATGCTCTTGATATTTCCCTAGAGAAAGGAGTACGGTGCCATCAGGCACTATTATCATCAAAAAGGAATAAGTGCTAGAATTCTATTGCTTCTACAAAACCCAAATTCAATATGGCTCTCATCCCTTCCACTTTCTTACCAGACCACAGGAATTCCCTACATCACATAATTGATCTTTTCAGAATAGCAATTAGTTCTTGATGGCAACGGCTGTCACAAGATTCAAAGAAAAATAAGCTCAAGAGGAAAATAGAAAAAATAAAAAACTGTTCTCTGTTTTTCAGATATACAAATAGATCCATTCTGCTAGGGAGATGAAATGAGGAAGATCAGTCCCAGGATTAGGTTATTTGAATGGGAGCTATAAAATACCCATTAGGAAGCTTGAGGCTACAGGAGACCATGAGTTCTAAATCCGGAAGAGACATTTGAGATCAGGAGGCAGTATAGTATAGTGGAAAGAGCCCTACCTTTAGCCCCATGTGCCTTGAGTTCAGATCCTAACTTTGTTACTTATTACTTGTGTGACCTTGAATGAATTATCTAACCTCTTTTATTTAGGTCTTATTCTCCTTATCTATAAAATGAGAGAGCCGTGGCCCCTGAGGCCCCTAACAGCTCTAAATCTGTGAAAATTTATTTAAGCTCTCTCATTTTTAGGGATATTAGCTAAAAATTGAAGCAGTTGTGTCCTACCCAAGGTCACACAGAAACATGAGGATTTAAATCCAGGTTCTCTAAATTCAAATTGAATTTTCTTTGCACCATGGATATACCATGGATGGATGGACCCAAACTTACCCTTGCCCACTTAATCTCACAGTGTAGGCTTAGATGGCCCTTAGTGAATAAGGTGCTCAAAGCAACACATTTACAGGTTCTGGGCTGGTTATCACTCAGTGGTCCTCTTCTGAATTCCAGGTGCCTTTGTCTTTCATGCATACACAGCAGAGCTTGGCAAGGAGCCTTGGCAAGCAGGGCAAAGAAAGAACTAGAAGGCTCTCCCTTCTCCTCCTGGCCCCTTCCCAGGGGCTGGGGTTCTGGGCCAAGATTAGTAAAGTCCATGGCTATGTAGCAGAGCCTGAGGCTAGGGTAAAGATATCTCATTTCTTCATCCCTGCAATTCCTAAGAGCACTGCTCTGTTTAATGAACTGCATACCTACCATGTAGAGAACGTTGAAGGAAACCAAGATAAATAATAAAGTAAACCCCAAATTCAAGAAGAATAAATACAATCTAGTACAGAGTTTCTTAACCATTTCTGTGTCATGGACACCTTTGACATTCTAGAGAAGCCTATTCCTCAGAATAATATTTTTAAATGCATAAAATATATAGGATCACCGAGGAAATAAATTATATTGAAATATAGTTATCCGTTAAAAAAAGAAAAAGTTCAAAGACCCCAGCTTAAGAATTCCCAGACTAGTGAGACAAAAAGCCATATTCAGAAAATGGTCATCAACATCCCACAAGAGTAGAAGAAGGATGGGTTGATACTCCTCAGACCAGCCCTGGAAAGTTCTTTCTCTTATTGTTGTGATTTTGTCTCTCCCAAGGTCTCTAGCTCCCCCAGACTCTGAAGAATCCCCCTGCCTTGAGAAAGGGATGTCTAAGCACTTTGTTTTTCCTTCTGCTGGTGGCCTTGATTTCACTAGGTAAGGGCCCAATCAGGCAATTCTAGGTGGCTCATAGTGGAAGATGTAGGGACATGTATAAGCCAGGTCTGGGAACAAGTTTGAGCACCTGAGGAAGGTGGGATAGGTTTGGGTCACTGCTCTAGGACTGGGAGCTGGTCAGGGTAGGGTTGGATGCCAGGGATAGGGTACCTCCTCCTTACAGGGCCCCATCTCTGTTTTTCCATTTGTCAATCAAGGGTCTTCCAGCTGCTCTAGACACCACTTCAGAGTTCAGAAAGGTAGAAAATGAAACTCAAATATCTCTTGTGCAGAAAAGAATTACCATTCAATTATCCTCAGGATATAAATATCTACTTTGCCTATCTCCCAGGGAAAGCCAGGGGCATTTTGCCTTCTTGCTGCATATGAGAGGAGAAGTGAAGGTGGATGTTGAGTCCCTTAGGCCCTTGGAAGTACCCAGCTGACCCCCAGAACCCTCCCTTGACAGGGTCTGGTCTGGCATTATCACTCAGTACTCCCCCTCTGAATCCTAAGTCATCTGTGTCTTTGGTGCATACATCGGAGAGCCCATCAAGGAGCCTTGGTGAGAAGGGCAAAGAAAAAACTAGAAGGTTCTCCCTTCTCCAGTTGACTTCTAGTACCTCTTCCTGACTATGTAAGGGATCTTCATGAACTGAGCAGGGTCCCCAGAGTGACCCTGGTCTCCCTTCTTCCAAACCTGAGAAGTTTTAGAGCCATCACAGCCTCCTTAAAAAAATATGTGCTGGGGGCTCACTTTGAGAAGTGTTGTGTGATTTGACCAGATGAGACTCCGGGAAGCCATTGAGAGCCCCCTGGCTTTGAAAACCCAGATGTTGATGTTTCCCTCTCTGGTAACTGTGATTTGGTATTGATGTATGTAATGGTTGGGCAGTTTGGAAACCCGTCTGTTGGATCTGTCTATATACTCTGAAGTTCGGGGTGCTGACCTTTTTCCCCTGAACTAGGTAAATGATATATGTTTGTTTGATTAAAGTAAGCTTGTTAACTTTAAAAAATATGTGCTTTTGCTATGTTAAGGCTAACCAGATGAGGTAGAGGGAGTTTAGCATGAACTAGCATAGTTTATTACCAACCAGTGCTCCTCTGAGTCTCCATTTTCCTTGTGTATAAAATGGGGATCAGGCACTGACCAGATCATCAAGTTATGAGGGAGGCATTTTGTAACCTTTAATATGCAGTATCAATATAGCGCTGTTATTATTAATTTAGTACCTCCAGGAGCCATGATTTCATCACTGGAAATAATCCCTCCCTGTCTTTGGAGATGGTCTTTGTAGTTGCTGTGATTGAAACCCTCTGTTGTGGGGCCAACCTAGTCATAAGCCTCTGTGAACTTAGCTAGTTTAGTTCTTGTATAACAAGATTATGGTATGTCACTGGGCTCATACTTGAAACTTTTCTAGCTTGGCAGGACTCCCAAGCACTTTGCTGACACGGCCTTCAAGGGTCGCTCCTATGTTACAAGGAGGCATTGGGCAAGACTTTAATGGGCGCTTATAATCTTCATCACTATCCTCATCATCATCACCACCACCTATCACCTCCCACCACTACATAGTAGAGCAGATCTTTGAAGGGATAGGATACAGGAACTCTATGAAGAAAGGCTCAGAAACATGAAGGGTCACACTGTCAGGGCCCCTAGGCAGTCGGAGACGATGTCAGACCTCTCTGTTTCCTCTTGACCCTCACCCTCTCTCTAAACTCTATCACACAGTCATCTAATCCATTGAATCAACTTCTACTGCCAGCTCTATGGAGAGGATTACAAAAATTCTCCCCAACTCTGAACCAACTCTCAAGCTCTAAACCTATAGAACTAACTCCTTGCTAAACTAAATCCTACCTGGATTCCTATAAGTCTTTCAAATATGAGATAACATTATGTAAAGCATTTTGCAAACCTTAAATCACTGGGTAAATTCTAGCTTTTATAATAGTCATAACGTGGAACTGATTTAATTTTCATTTCTTTAAATATTAGTGTCTTGAAATGTTTTTTGGTTTGGTTTTGTTTGGTTTTTTTTTCCAAATAGCTATTGATAGTTCAGACTTCTTTCTCTGAAAACTGTGTGGTCACTTCCTTTAACCATTTATCAGTTGAGAAATGGCTCTTAGTCTCATGGATTTGAATCAGTTTCTTAAATATCTTGGAAATGAGACCTTTATCAGAGAAACACACACACACACACACACACACACACACACACACACACGTACCTGTTCTCCTAATTTTACTAGATTTGCTTGTACTAAAACTTTTTTTTTCTTTTTGGAGGGGGGAAGGCAGGTCAATTGGGATTAAGTGATTTGCCCAAGGTCACACAGCTAGTGTTAAATGTCTGAGGCTGGATTTGAGCTCAGGTTCTCCTGACTCCAGGGCCAGTGATCTATTCACTGCACCACCTAGCCACCCCTAAAATTTTTTAATTTCCAATCATAATTGTCCACTGTTCCTTCTCTGGCCATGAACTCTTCTGAAAGGTAATGTCTTCCTTGCGCTTATAATTTGCTTACGATGTTACCTTTTGTGTCTAAATGTATAATTTGGAGATTCTCTCAGTATATTATGTAAGATGTTGATCTATACCTTCCTGACAGACTGCTTTCCAGTTTTCCATAAGTTTCTATAAAATAGTGGGTCCTTCTCCAATAACTGGGGTCTTTTGGTCATTGATTCCTATGGTGCTGTCATTTCTGGTCCGATGATCAATCTATTCTTTTAACCAGTACCAGATTTTTCAATGATTGTTGTCTTGTATTAGTTTGAGCTCTAGTACTGATAGACTGCCTTCTTCTGCACTTTTCTTTTCCTTGTTACCACTGAAAGTCTTGATCTTTTGTTCCTCCATGTGAATTTGTTTTTTTCTAGCTCTATAAATCTTTTGGTTGATTGGTATGACACTAAGTCAATTAAGGTAGTTCTGTCATTTTCATTTGACTGGTTTGGCCTACCCATGAGAAACAAATATTTCTTCAATAGATTTAGATCTATTTCTTTTTTTTTCTTTTTGGAGGGCAGTTGGGTTTAAGTAACTTGCCCAAGGTCACACGGCTAGGTTTTTGTTTGTGTGTGCGTTAAGTGTCTGAGGCTGGATCCGAACTCAGGTCCTTCTGACTCCCGGGCCAACACTCTACTCACTGCACCACCTAGCTGCCCTTAGATCTATTTCTGTAAACAATATTTTATAGCTTCTATAGTTATTTTGAATGGAATTTCTTTCTCTAGTTCTTCCTTCTGAGGTTTAGTTTTAGTTTTGTTTTTGGCAATTTATAGAAATGCTGATGATTTATATGTGTTTTTGTCCTACAACTTACTGAATTTATTGTTTCAATTTTGAGTGGACTAAAGTTTTCTAAAATAAACCATACCATCTGCAAAAAGCAATAATTCTCATTCTTTACCTATATTTATTCCCTAAAATTCTCTATCTTGATATATTACTATAGTTAGCATTTCTAGTACTATGCTAAATAATAGTGGTGATAATAAGTATCCTTGTTTTGTCTCTGATTATATTGGAAAGATCTTATTTTTCTCCACTACCTATGTTTGCTCTTGGTTTTAAATAAATATTATTTACTATATGAAGGAAAGGTCCATTTATTCCTATGCTTTTATTGTATTTGTAACAGAAATTACATGTGTATTTGATCCCATCTCCTCTGGTCTTCTCCAGAAGATTTGTATTTTCTGCTGAATTTTCAACCTCTCCCTATTACTTATTCCTCCTGTATTGCTTCCAAACAAACCCAAATCTCTTTTATCCTTAAAGAAAAAAAAACCTTCATTAGACCCTACCATCTCCTTAATCTATCAATCTATATTTATCCTCTTAGCCAAATTCCTTTAAAAAAAAAAATCAGTCTACAACTGCTGCCTCCATTTCCTCCCTTCTCATTTCTCAGTCCTTTACAATTTGACTTCCAACCTTATCACTCAAGTGAAATTGATCTCTCTGAAGTTACCAATGATCTCTTGATTATCAAATCTCATGGTCTTTTTTCAGTCTTTATCCTTCTTGACCTATCTTCTACATTTGACATTGATAACACTCTCTCCTCTGGGGTAGTCTGGATTTTCATGACATTATTCTCTCCTAGCTCTTTCCTGTCTAATCATTCCTTCTCAATTTCCTCTGCTGACTCATCATCTATATCACGATTGTTGGTATTCCTCATGGTTCTGTCTTGGGTCCTCTCCTCTTTTCCCTTTATACACTCTCTCGGTAACCTCACCAATTTAGCTAACATCTCTAAGCATATGACTCTTAGACACATCTCCAGTCCTGGTTTCTCCCTGAGCCCCATATCACCAATTGTCTATTGACCATCTCAAAACTGCATGTCCTGGAGTCATCTTAAACCCCTTGTGTCCAAAACTAAGCCCATCATCTTTCTTCTCTGACTCCCTTCTAAATTTCCCTATTTCTGCCAAGGTACCACCATCCTTTCAGTCTCCAAATTTCAAAACCACAGAACTATCTTGGACCTCACTTCACATGTCTGATCAGTTGTTAAATCTTGCTGTTTTTATCTCCACAAAAATCTCTCATTTCCTACCCCTTCTTTCCACTCACACAGTTACCACCTTAGTTCGGGTCCCCATTACCTCTTGCTTAGATAATTGCAACAACCTCCTAACTCAGCTCATTGCTTTATTTCTCACCATTCCAGTGAGTCCCATAAAGCCGCCAAAGCAATTCTCCTTGAGTGCAGATCTTACCATGTCATTCCCCCACATATTAGTGGCTTCCTGGAGTACATTAGGATCTTGGGGAAAAAATATTAAACTCCTCTGGTGCCAACCATCTTTCCAGGTTCATTGGACATTACTTCCCCTCCCACACTCTGAAGTGCAGCCTTCTCTCACATATAATACTCCATCTCCTGTCTCTGTGCCTTCCCTCATGTCTAGAATACATTCCTCCTGCCCCCAGGCATTACTTTCAGCCTCATGGAGTTCTCTTCCTTGAAGATGCAGCTCAAATATTGTCTTCTTGAAGCCTTTCTTGATTCCCAACTATCTTTTTCTCTCCCAAATTCCCTTATATTTAACTACTTCCTATATGTTTCATTCACTTGCATTTTTGCCATACGTGTTTATATATTTTCTTGTGGTTTCTCCCATTAGAATATAGTAAGTTCCTCAAGAGTAGGGACTTTTTTACTTGATGGGGGCGGGGGTTGCAATAGGTAGTAGAGGGACTCTGATAAGCAGAGTCCCTGCTGTGCAGTCTGGAAGGAATTCACTAGGCCCAAGCAATCTTTGAAGTCAGGAGTGTAAAAGTTTATTGCTATGCTTTACAATGGGCAAGAGTTCTTAGGGAACCTGCAAACTTAAAGAAGTCATAGATATAGTTTTTAAGGAGTCACAACAGTAAATCACATGTCAACTATGCTAACTAGGCGAGTAAGGGTGGGATTAGGGAGGAGTTAAGGAGTGGTCAGTGCTTAAAGGAACTTGCACTTTTAATATCAAGTGCACAGGCATATTGTCCATAATTCACTGGGAAATAGCCCAAGGTGGGGGGGGGGGCTTCATGGAGGTGTGGTTTTAGACTTAAAACGTCACTAAGTCGGCTAGTGGTCAGGGCTGACTGAGAAGTGCCTAGTCTGCCACCCATCAGTGTCATGTTTGACAAGATAGATGTTGGGAACCAAGGCTAACAGAAATTCAGTATGTATATAATTGGCTGAAGAGTTAACTTATAGATAGTGCATTGAAGGATTCATAGATGCAGCTGGCCACTATACTAGGGAGAGATAACATTTGCCTCAGCTAAAATGTTTGTAGATGGTTTAGTGAAGGATTCATAGGTGTAGCTTGTTATTGTTCCAAGCAGAAACAAACAGTTCATGAATTGTTGCTGGGAAGAGTGCTGGCAAGGGGAAGGGGCAGAGTTAATGCTATGAGACTGAGTGGGGGGCGATGTAATTTTACAAACTGGTTTTACAAATTGATTTTACAAAATGTTGTTACAAACATAGACACCCCAAGCACCCCGTCATTATTTCCATTACCTAGCAAAGTGACTTCATAAATACTTGCTCATAGTTGATTGTTTCCTATACTGAATCATCATCTTTAAGGGTGAGATCTCTTTATGTACTGTTTTCAAGATTTACAAATTTCTTTATATCCATTCTTTCTTTGCTATCTTCCTCACAAGATCCCTGTGAGGTATCTACCAGATTTCACAGATAGGGGTCAAAAGAGTTAAGTGATTAGCCCATGGTTATATAGGTGGTAGAGGTGAAATTGAAAGCTAGATTTCACCTGACTCCAACTCCACATTCTTTCTATGCTCTTTCTTCCATCTGTGCTAGGAATCCTGATAGGGTCAGGTACCTTTGGTGAGCACACATCTGTTTTATCCCCCTTTTGATAGTAATAATCAGAGGGTAGTCAAAGTTTTCTATTCCATCTATCAAGGAATCTTGCATCACTTTGGGGTGGGGAAGGGAAGGGGCTAGAGAGGCAAGAATGGAGCAAACCAATGATCAGCACAGGGGATTTGACCTCCTCCATTTCTGACCTATGCTGGCTTCACCACTCCTTGGGCAACATAATGGACCCCTGATCCCAAGGAGCTCACTATATCAATACTAGATTTAGTCTGGACACCTGATCAACTTAAGTCAGCCACAGCTCAGAACTTCTGAGCTCAAGAGATCCATCAGCTTCAGACTCCCCAGGAACAAGTGCAACAGATGTGTCATCATGCCTAGCTGAAGGGGCAAGGCAAGCCCCTCTGTGAGGAATAAAATTATACAAACCAAGGCCCCAACTCAATATGACTTATATATATATATTGCTTTTTGGAGGGCACTTGGGGTTGACTTGCCCAAGGTCACACAGCTAGTTTTGTGTTACGTGTCTGAGGCCAGATTTGAACTCAGGTCCTCCTGACTCCAGGGCCAGTGCTCTATTCACTGAGCCACTTAGCTGCACCAATATGACCTTTCTATTACCCTCAGCTATTTGGGCACAAAGGATCCTGAGAATGTGAGGGGGGCTGCTCCTCTCCTGGGACCCTGGCCACATCCTTGAGAAGAGATATGATAACCACCCAACTCCTGGAACTAGCCACTCCAAGGAGACATCGCTCTTGGGGGGCCTTGGAGGGATTGGCCTCCATCCCAGGCCTCACACAAGATACAATGCTTGCCAAAAACACCTGGCAGTCTGCCTTGGTTGTTCTCAGCACTACTTAAACTGTAAGATTCAGACCCAGATTGGAATCTCACCCATGGAGGAGACGTCCTGCCTGGGACCCTCCTGAGCAGGACCCTGATGGCTGTACCTGGGATTCCCCAGCTTGTGTGGTCAGGTGTTGGTGCCCCCTGCATCCGTGATGATTGTAAATAAATATATCCATTAATCATAGTTGTGCTTATCTTACTATTCCTAAGCCTTTTACTCTGTTATCTCTGATTTCCATTTTTTTTGTTTTTTGGCTTCTTGGAGGGCAATTGGGGTTAAGTGACTTGCCCAAGGTCACAGGGCTAGTTTTTGTGTTAAGTGTCTGAGTCTGGATTTGGACTTAGGTCCTCCTGACTCCAGGGCCAGTGCTCTACTCACTGTGCCACCTAGCCTCCCCCAAATGAAATGTTCCCTGACTGGGTAACCCGGTTTCCTTCCCATTCACCTATATTCTAAATAAACTATATTGGATCTTTTGAAGTGCTGAGTGTTCCATTCACGCGAATCCTGAACCTCCTTCATCAGACAATAATTGGCATCATGAACAGGATTCACAAGTCAGAATGCCATCCTCTAAGAAATCCTCTGTGGAAAGTCAGGATCCCCTCCCCTCCCCCCATACCGCTTCAAGGCATTGGGAATGTAAAAAGAGCATTAGGATAGGGATGGTACATAAATCTTGTAGTTTGGAACTTTTTGTAAGCCTCTCAGAAAAGGAGGGGCAGAGGGGAGGAAGAAATGTGCCTCTTTTGGTAAGTAAATTGTTAGGCATTTAACTCCCTATAGTTTTTAAGGTGCAGGAAAGCAGCATAAAATTGGGGTATGATTATTTGGAATGTAGGTAGTCTGAGCAATGGGTTTGAAAGATTGGAAAAGTTTCTGTTTGGGAATAGATAGGAGTGAGCTGGGGAGTATTCCCCCACCCTGGGGCATCCTTGTGTTAGTATCAGATGGTTTAAACCTGTTGAGAGGGTTCAAGGAATTTTGGGGGTTTTATTTTAGTGGAAAGGCTGAAATTGAGTGGTTATTGTTATTAAATTTGAGATGGGCACTGATTATGGTAGAAAATATAGACTGTTGTAATTTGTTATCATTGTTAGAATCAAAGAAAGCAGTTAGAATTTTAGCCCAGTATATTTTAAAATGACCTGATTATAAGGGAAAGTAAATTGCTTGTAAACTTTCTTATGAAAATGTGAATGTGAATAGGGGACTGAAATATTAAAGAAAGAAAGAAATTTGTGGATATAGTTCTTTTCTGAGGGCCAAGGGTATTAGAACTTAGAAATATATAGTTACATGATCAAAAGGTACATATTGTTATTTGGCATTAAGTGATTCACTGTACGTCCCCCACCCCCCGAAAGTTTTATTTACCTTAGTTTACTATTCAGTAAGGGAATAGTGGTGGATTGCCTTGGTACAATGCTTGGTATTAAAAAAAAAAATGCTACTTGAGTGTAAAATGTGTAAACTAAAAATTATTTCATGTTTGTTAACCTTATGTAGAATTTTCCTTAGGTGTGAATTTTATGCCAATGATTATGGGATGAATGATTCTCTGTGCAAGGTAAATTGGAAATACATTTTGGAGAATTCTTACTGAGCAAATGAGAAACCTTGGGGGAAAAAAGAAAAAATATAGGGATGTTGTTTTCAAGCTTGCTTCATCTAAGGATGTATTTATGTTAATTTGAAGGTTTATGGATCACCACATTCACAATTTTTGTGAAATTCCAGAATGTAACTGATTTCTAGTGATAAGTTGATTGGTAATTACTTGATTTTGGTTTCAAAGTTTAAATTTAGGTACATGATAATTGCTTATGATATTGTTACTGGTAAACCATTGTATTAAAAGAAAGTTTCAGTTAAGATTGTTTAAACTTGCAAGATTGTTAACCAAGCTATTTGGAGTTATTGCATAAATCAAGTATTTACAAAAGTATGCTTGTGAAAGGTAATTATTGGTAATTATGTGAAGAAAAGATCTGTGAAATGTCCTTGTGTAAGTTTTGTCAATTATGTGGGAAAGATTTTATGACCAGAGAATTTAGGAATTGTATAGTAATTAATGATATCAGGATAAACTGTTTTTTTGAAAAAGGGAAATATTCTTATGAAGAAATGTTTTATAAGATCTTTGGTATGAGATGATGGGGAACAGATTAGCAGACAAGAAAGTTAAAAGGGTTGCCCTGTCCATAGAATATATGTGTTGAATCCCCAAGTCCCTAAGACAAAAGCAATACTTGTGTTCATAGAAGCTGAAAAGGAAAACTTGATTAAATTTGGGAAGATTGAAACTGAGCAAGGCTATTGGTTATTGCTTGATAGAGAGAAATGGTTAATCAACAAATCATGAGGGAAATTTTGTCAATTTTTACATCAAGAAGTCCACTGGGGAGTGTGAGTAATGTGTGTCCTAGCTTTAAAGAAATATAGATGTATAAATGAGTGTGTGTGTGTGTGTGCGTGTGTGTGTGTGTGTATAGTTGCTAAATAAATCTGTGAAGTGTGTTTTATGCAAGGAAGTAAACAAAGGTGTATTAAGAAAGCAGTGTGAGTCTCCTGGCATAAAGGCTAGGAAAGACAAACTCCAAGATCTGGAAAATGGTGTTTATGGGTTCCAGAATAGTGAAGTAGTTTCAGAAGTTTTATGGGAAAAACAGAACAAGGTGGGAGACACGATAAGAGAGACAAGGAAAATTTTATAATCCAGGATGGATTATAAATCCATCCAACCATCAGTCCTGGGAAAGGAAGCAGAGAGGGACAGCAGGTAGAGAAGTCTGTCCATTATTGCATTAGATATTATCTGTAGTTAATTGTTTATAATCAGAATGATATGATGAAACTGTGGGGTACTGTTTTAATGCTAAAACCTAAAATTGTTAATTGATTACTATATGTAGAAAGGAGGAGACTGGATGAAAACCTTATTCTGACTAGTTCTGCTCATTCAGAAAAGTCTTCCTGCATGTATGATGTTGTGAAACTGCCAAAGCTCCTAGAAACTATCTCTATTAGGCAAGGTCATTCAGCCTGGGAAAGCAAGCTTGTTTTAGTAATGAAGCTCCTAAACAATGAACTTGACTTACTGAGAAGCAGCAAAGTCTATGTACAAAAAACTAAAAAGAATCTCTAACAACTGGCTTTTATACCAGGATAAGTTTAGATTTGAGAAGGAAATGACATCCCTTACATATGTGAGACTTGATAAATCTTTATTGCTTACTGCAGCTCCATGAGAATAAAATTTGGCTCTAAGCTGTGATTGGTGAAAATTGTTGTTTAAGGTAAAAGGCACTTGGGACCATAACTAAATTTTGCTTTGAGTTTGAATCCGGGTATAGTTGTTTGCATTAAATCAGTATCTGAGAGAAATGCCACAAGCTACTCAGAGGGAATATGATCCTGTACTATTAACAGGTGGAAGTCTACATTACATAAAGGCTGAAGGGACACTCTTAGCCACTGTCTGGGATGGGATCCCTCCTGGCTCAGTTTACCCATGGGGTTCCTTTGAAAAGGAATGTTTCCCACCTATTCCTTAGTCTAGCTATGAGGTAGAACAGATGCTGCATGGTTGGATATCTGTGACTTTACCTGAATTTAAACAGTCAAGGATGTTTTATTCTGTCATATTTGGAATGTCACATGTCCCTGATTTTTTCCTTCTATAGCAAATTTCTATGATCAAAGCAAGTAGTCAGAGCTCTTTTGTGTTAGCTTTTTGGAAAATCTAACATTATTTTTTCATCCAGAATTAAAATATGTGCAGTTATCCAAACTGCTTAAGACTAAATTTTGTGGTATCTAGGAATTCTGCAAGTATCTAGGAATTTAAACTGTAATAATACTTTGGGAATTTATGTTACTCAAGGACACTTAATTTAATGAATTCCAATTTTAAAAGTTTCTTTTTGCTTAAAGGAAAAAAGAAAGATATCATCTAAAACTTCCCAATTAATTTTTCTTACATAAAGGTTTAATGATTATTCCTCTTTAACACTAGGATAAATTCAAACTTTTTTTAAGAAAGGAAATACTTTTAGAAGGGGTGTTTTGAAAGGTCTTGTGTGTTATACTTTTAAAGGTTTAGTAAATTTCAAGATTTGTTTACTATTAAATTAATGCAATAAGTTGTAAAGCAGAAGAGATATTGCTTTTATTATGAATTTGTAGTTATTCCATGATCTAAGCAAAAGTTTACATTTGAATGTATACGTAAAAGATTTGATTTCTTAAGTATCTCTTTTTTCCAAACAAGTTTTGTGAAACAAGGATGTATGTCTACTATTCAGTTGTGAGGTCTAACTCAGAAACCTCTTTGGTTTAAGGCAGTACAGTTCTGTTAGTAAAAGAGTAACTTATGAGGTATCTTGTCTATGTGAAAATGTAAAGGAAAGTGAAATAGTCTGAGTAATGGGCTATACTAGCCCATACTCACCCTACTTCTGGTTAATTTCCTCCTCTTTTTTGGTCCTTGTTTGTTTAATCTCTTTGCCAGATTTGTTTCTTCTAGGCTCAGCACCCTTCACTTACAAATGACATCTCAGGCTGAGTACCAACCACTGTCCAAGACCATGTCCCATCACTCCTGGACCTGGCATCTACCAAGTTCTGGATACTGGCTATAGACCCAGCCCCTTGAATAGTGGGACCCTGTGAAGCAGGGACAGCTCGATATCCTCCCTCAGCATGAAGCTACTTGGGAAGCTGGACCGTCGTCCCTTATCCCAAATTATTTTGGGTCCCATCTGTTTAAGGGGGGGGGGGGGAGAATGATGGAGTGCTGGGGTGCCTGTACTTAACATAAGTTTGTAAAATCACATCAGTTTGCAAAATCATATTTCTCCCTAGCTCGAGGGCAGCATGCCCTAACAAAAGTTATCGCTTCCCTTATTATAGTGGTCAGCTGCACCTATAGAATTTAGTAGTTTGACCCAACTGTGTACTGGCTGAGGCAGTTTGGGTATTGGTAATAATGGCTTAGCTTGTGGGATGGCCACTAGGCAGTTGAAGCCCTGTCTATCAAACCATTCCTCCAACCTGTGTGATTTGACTCTGTAACTGTTTTCTAACTTTTCTATGTTATATGAAGTATCTAGCCAACATATTTGTGTAAGCTCCAATAATCAGATTGATTTATCCTCTATAGGTCAAGAGGCCCCTTTCTCTGCATGCCTGTATAATATAACTTACCTGCATTGGCAGGGTGATGATTTCTGTTTTTCCCCTGACCAAGAGGATACTCTTAATCTTGAATGAATCCCTATGCCTTTCCCCTTACTCCATATCTATCTTTCCCTTGAACCCTTAATTTCTATATTGAATTCTTCCCGGAAACTGAGGCAACTACTGGAGAAAAATCGAGTGCTCAACGAACATCAAATACAAACCTATATAGTTGCTAATAAATTATTAGAGGCTTCTCATTTAATCACTTCAGATACTAATCACCACTAGCATGATCTATTTAGCATGTTGTTAATTCTTTTATTTTTGTGTAACGTCTATATATACTTTAGGATAAGGAAAATATAACGATCCATGACCCCACTTGCAGGGACAGCCTATGCTCTGTATAATCTAAAGGCCGAATAAAGGGGCAAGGTAAGCCCCTCTGTGAGAAATAAGATTATACAAACCAAAGCCCCAACTTAACATGACCTTTCTATTACCCTGAGTTGTTTGGGAACAGGGATCCTGAGAATGTGAGGGGGGCTGCTCCTCTCCTGGGACCCTGGCCACATCTTTGAGAAGAGATATGATAACCACCCAACTCCTGGAACTAGCCACTCCAAGGAGACATCGCTCTTGGGGGGCCTTGGAGGGATTGGCCTCCATCCCAAGCCTCACACCAGATACAATGCTTGCCAAAAACACCTGGCAGTCTGCCTTGGTTGTTCTCAGCACTACTTAAACTGTAAGATTCAGACCCAGATTGGAATCTCACCCATGGAGGAGACGTCCTGCCTGGGATCCTCCTGCACAGGACCCTGATGGCTGTACCTGGGATTCCCCAGCTTGTGTGGTCAGGTGTTGGTGCCCCCTGCATCCGTGATGATTGTAAATATTTAATCATAGTTGCGCTTATCTTACTATTCCTAAGCCTTTTACTCTGTTATCTGCAGTTTCCTTCCCATTCGCCTATATTCTAAACAAACTATATTGGATCTTTTGAAGTGCTGAGTGTTCCATTCATGAGAATAGCGGGGATCGTCCTTAACATATGCACAAAGGACATTTTCTGAGGAGACTCCTTAAGGCTTCCTTTTGCTCTACAGAGTCAGACTTTAAAAAATACTAAGTTCTATTGATGCTTTGTTTGTACATCACACTCATTTCTAGGCAAACCACCCTCACCCCTTAAAACAAAGAAAAGCAGTTAAGCAAAGCTAAGGTGGTGATCTTGTGGGACCCAAATATGTACAATATCCAGCCTCTACTACTCTGTTGTTTTACCAAAACAGTGAAGGGCTTCTTCTTGTCTTGAGCCAGAATTGATAATTACAGATCCTTAGAGTTGAGTTTCATTTGAATATCTCCATGCACATTATTGTAGTCATTGGATGCATTTTTCCCTGTTTCTGCTTCTTTCAAATGGTATGACTTCATTTAATAAGCTTTGCCATGTTTCTCTACATCCCTCATATCCAATGTCTCCTGTGGAGCAAAAATGAGTTAAAGGGTAGGTCACATTGTCACTTTTCTCACACAGACTTTTCCAGACCGTTAGACCAATTCACAGTTTTGCCAATAGTGTCTTATTCTCTCTTCTTGAGGGGCCTACAACATGGATTATTGGTCTTCTGTCATCTTTGCCAGTATGCTGCATGGGAGGTGAAATCTCCCTCCAAGTTACTTCAATTTATATTTCTCTTATCTGTGATTCTGAAGTAACTTTTCATATGGCTATTGATGGTTTACAATTTTTTTTTAATTTAACATCTTAATATATTAAAAAAAAGAAAATTTAATATCTTTTGACCACTTATCTACTGGAGAATGGCTTGGTCAAAAATGCTTTTTTATAACCCAGAAACAAGAAACACATTAGGATGTTATATCTTCTTCACCTTTAGTCAGTTGCACTACTATGAAGATGTGATCTATTACAGAAGATTATTTCTGAAAGCCTTCCTGCTCCCTCCTCATATTTTAATCAAGGAAATCCTTGATACATGTATAGATCATACAGATAAACACGAACAAGGTTAAGATTTATCAGCTAGCTTAAATACATAATGTTGGTACATTGGCCCTCTGTTGACACCTAATTGACACCTGCTGCCCTATTAAGAGCTCTTAAACACATGAAGCCATCAAGTATTGAACCCCCAACAAATCATCAGTGAGGACTGCTGCCATTAATTTAAACACATTCTCTAAGAATTTTGAAAAAGGAGTCTCTTTAAATTAGCTGAATCAGGCCTTGGCTGTGGACACATTAGCATTGCCTACAAGCTGCTGGAAAACCCTTTGCAAGGGTTGTCTGTGAATAAGGAGAGTGGTTTCCATGGCATGACTTCCATCCCATCCAAACCTTCAGAGAAGGTTTCTTCTGTCTCCCCCCCCCCCACCTTCCTGCTTTTGCTCTAGTTCTAACTCAGCTCAGAGAGGATACCAAGCTGGGTGATTCCCCAGGAAGAGGAATCTGTAATTGTGGTCAAAGAACCCCCCAAGTTAGAACTTTAGGAAGCCTAAGTTCTAAGTGTCAGCTGTGCCAGCAACTCACTGTCACCTTTAAGCCTTCACTTTCTCTCTGGCCCTCAGTTTCCTCACCTGTCAAAATGAGGTAAGAGTGTTGAAGTATCTTCCAGCTCCAATATTCTGAGAAACTAATCTTGGCCAGCCATCAGGGACAACATATGTCCATATGAAAGAACTCTGTAACCTCAGCCCACGTTGCCGTTTTCTCCATCTGCCCAGCTTTTTCCTGACACAGAACTGACCCATACAGGGTTGGCAGCAGTAACCCAGGAAAGTAAGCACAAGAAACCTATGCTAGGACTGAAGTCAGAGTGAATGGGGAAGGGTGGAGGGGAGCAAATGCAAAGGAGGGAAGAGTTCCTTGCTTCATCATAACCAGCTTGTGGATAGGGCTGAGAACTGAGCACTCAATGAGTCCTATTCTCTCCATGTACGACTGTATATCAAAGTGCGATGTAAATTCAGTGCTGCTACTCTGGGTTGCCCTCAAGTGGTTCATGTCAAGGACCAGTGCTCCCTGATCCCTTCAGAGAACTGGCCCTATGCTCACAAGCTGCTGGAAAACAAGGTCTGGGCACAGATGCCTTGTGAGCTTGCAGTTACCTGGGACATGAGGTGTTACCTTCGTGTGGTTTTTCCGCCCTGTTCTACTTGTTTTATATCTAAGAGGCATGGGACCACTTGGGCTAGATTGGCTCCTATCCCTCAGAAGTTATGAGTCAAAGAAGGTTAGTTCCTAGAAGTCCTGATACATAAGCACCACCCCCTGGCCATGTTAGTCTACAACTTCCACACTCACCATTGACGAAATTTTAGTTGAATGACCTGAGCTCCAGAGCAAAGGAGAACTTTGCCTTTTCTATTCAAGAGGATAGTTGGGAAAGGACTGGTATTGTGATGGATAAGGGAGAAGCATGGCCTAGAGGACAGAACACTGCATCTGGGAACCTGAGTCCCAGCATCAGCTTTTATGTGACTTTGGCTAAGTCACTTCTCCTTCTGACTCTGGTTTTCTCATCTCTAAAATAATCTCTAAGATCTAAATACTAGGATGTTATTTGAAGGGGACAAAATCCTGTAACAAGGCTCTATAGTTCTCATTTACCAGTTACCAGCTCTATAGTTCTCATTTACTCAGTTACTTGAAGCATATAGTATAGCACTAACCATAAATAATGACTGATATTTGAGTGAGCACATTACAGTTTGCATGTCTCATTGGGTCCTCACAACAGCCCTGGAAAAAAGGCATTTTTATCCTCATTTTTACTATAGTCTGAGTTTAATGGGCTTGTTTATTGTCACACAGTGGGTTTGGATCTCGGTTTTCTATTAACTCCAAGTCAAGGTCCTTTCAGCCACATAACCTGCTTTCTCTTAACCAGCAAATGAGAGGAAGTATGTCAGAGAGGGAGAAAGGAGGGGGTAAACTGGGGTTTGGGGGAGGGGTGGACACTCTACCCTGCTGCCTGATCTACTGTCCTATTGCTTGGAGAACAGCCACACTCCCATCCCAATCCTACTTCTGGGATCTTCTCCCTTCCTTAGTTCTCCATCCATGGAGCCTTCCCGCCCAACGTCTGCCAACTTTTCCAGCTGTCTGTATTGACATTTAGTTATTTCCTGAACCATCAGTTCACTGCCAGGCTCTCTATGCCTTTCAGGATGACAAACAGCCAACCTAGTAAGGTCCCCATGTTAATGAAAGGCAAGAAGACTGCCTCTGATGACGTCTTTTATAACCAACACAAGAATAGTGATAATGGTGGAAAATTCAGGAGAGGTGTGAAATTGCCAGAAATAGTACCGTAACTGCCTACTTTGCCATCAACAGCTGCAAGGCCCCCGAGTGACCTGCAAAAACATCAATGTCAGAACTCAACAAAGCAGCTTCAGTGGGAGATTACATATACATCTCTTCCTGATTCCCAATCAAGATTAGGTGCTAAACCTTAATCTTATAGGGATTAAATAGTTCTCTGGGATAGGATAAGCAAAGCCAAATCCTCATGGACACAAAATAAGGCTGGTAGTAGTAATAGGGACACAAAGCTGTCTTCAATAGCTAAAAGGCTGTTACATGGCAGAGTGCTTGCTTTGTGTGGTTCCAGAGGGCAGGCCCAGGACCAACTGGTGGTAGCAGCAGGCTGCTGTTTTGGGGCTCAATTTAAGGACTTTCTAATAAGGAGAATTGTCCCCTCCCCCAATATGCAACATGCAGCTTCACAAGAGTCATTGCAGGTGTTCAAACTGAGACTGAATGACAACCTGTTATGGATAGCAGAGAGGAGATTCCTGTGTTGGGGGGGGGGGGAGAGGTTGGACTAGAAAACTAAAGTCCCTTCCACATATGAAATTCTAACGACTCTAAGCTATTACTGCTCCAAGGTTTAGAAAGTGGGTTTCCCAAAGCCATCACTTTGTACTGGGGAAAGCTAATTCTTAACCACAGACATACATCACCACACTGTAGGTGCCATAGTATTAGCCATCAGTCTCTTCTTGGTTCTGCAGCTCTTTACAGGTGAGAATCACAGCAGAAAGAGCATCTCCAGGACTGCTACTAAGAAAAACTACAGACCTACAGAACTCATAATCAGTAAGTACGAAGGGGGGGTTTGTAGTAACATGCATAAAGTTGGCAATGCTTATATTTCTTTTTTTTTTTTTAAAGCAATTGGGATTAAGTAACTTGCCCAAGGTTACACAGCCAGTTATTTTTGTGTGGGCATTAAGTATGAGGCCCAAACCCATCCCGGGTCCTCCTGACTCCAGGGCCGGTGCTCTTACTCAATGCGCCACCTAGCCGCCCCACAATGTTTATATGTCTACGTAGATTGCGATCTATATTCAAGATGCAAGTTAGCCTTCCTCCTAGGAGAGAAGATAAAGGGCATGGTGAACACCTGTCAACTCTTGAAATAAAAGAAAGTAAGATTTTCATTTTACAAACACACATGAGTGCTTATATTTTATGTCTGTCTGTACATCTCTCTCTCTCTCCCCCACACCCCACACACCTGTCTCGGGAAGCTGGGAGAATGGAACACTATTACACAGAGGAGTAAGAGAAGGCCCAGTGAATAAGATGATATTCTTAAAATGAACATGAGGGTAATTCCCACAGAAGTTGGATGCTCTGAAGAAGCACAAGATGATATTCTGACAGCATTTCTTACCCATTTAGGGTGTCTACCCACATTTTAAGAAGCGCTGAAGGGGGTCACAAGTGGAAAAATGTTTAAGAAGTCCTGCATGTTGATGTGTATCCACAGGTGCTACCAGCTGACGGATCACTCTGTAAGAGTCAGAGAAGTGGCAGCAAATAATACTGGTGGGTAGACTGCCCGATAAGCAGGCACCGAGGTTATCTGCTGGCCTGATCATCCCAGGTTGTGTATTACAGATGGGATGGAGAATCTGTTCCCAAGACTTGTTCAACCTGTTTCTGGTAATTCACTTGAGAACATATGCTACTTCCAGCAGTAACCTAGAAAGCATTATTAAAGATTATGCGGTTACTGGCAAGAAAATGAAACTCTTACTAGTATCCACTGAAGCACGAGGGATTCAGAAATGAAAGGGAGACTTTGGAAGTTCACAGCTGGCTAAAAAGATGGCACTAGAGAACAGGATTTGGATTTCTGAACCACAGCTTAAAAAGAGGATAATGAGTTCCCAGACGAGAGTGGGGCATATCTAACAAGAACCAAAGGCAAAACTGCCTGTTCATATCCACTACACTAGATGCCACAGAGAGTAGTTACAGCAGAGAACTAGCAGTAGAAATGCTCAAGGGTTCACAGGAGACAAAACCCTAGAGAGGAGTCAGTTTGAAGGGGAATTTCACATAAAACCTACAGCCTCAGATGATTATAGATAAATGCACACAGTATAGAGAGTAACAAGGCAAAGTGAACAAAGGAGTCAAAGTCAACATCTTAGACCTATCACTGAGACATAACTAGAACATGGCTTTGAACTAATATGCTTTATTCAAAGTAAACAGGATTGTTAAAGGGAGAGGGAACAGCAATGTAGAAGATGGAGGGTGAACATCTGGGTCAAGATCAGCAGAGAGAAAAAGAACTGGTATCACCCACATAGTGTATTACAGACTACCTGAAAGGGAGAAAATCAATGTGGAGTTCAGCAGATCCCAAGCCTGGCACAAAAGTATGATAGGCTAGTAGTGAGAAACTTTAGTTACCTGGGTATCTGCCTGGGGATTTCTGTCAGAAGCAGCTAACAATTTAATTTTCTTTAGTGTGAATTTCATCCTTCAGAAGACTGAGAAGCCAAGAAAGGCAAATTCTGTTCTGTATCTGATTCTTATGAACAAGAAGGGAACTGGTTGCTGGAGGGGAAATGAATGGGAACCTTGAGAAGAGGGACAATTCCACTGGAGAACTGGTAATAACGAAGAAAAGCCAGGCATTGTCTAACATGAGACATACATTTCTGAGACAGGAAGTTCCAAAGGGTTCTGAGAAAGTTAGGTAGAATCCTATACCCTGAAACTCTATACAGAGAAGTCAACGTAGGAGGGCTGTGCTGACAAACCCTAAAGGAATTCTACAGACACAGAGAAAATTCCAACAAGGAGCAAAAAGGAGGTAAGACTTACGTGGCTGCACAAATATCTATCCCATCCACCAATTTAAATATTAAAAAGATATGCGTACAGACAGGTAACAAAGGATAAATACAAAAGAATGGTATAAAAAATGCTAAAGCGAAAAAAGCAATGTCCACAAATTGGGGAATAGGTAAACAGTGGTACATGAATGTAACAGACCATTACTGAACTGATACAAAATGAAAGAGAACCAAGAAAGTGATACATATGATGACCACAACCATGTAAATAGAAAGGAAAAAACTGAAACAACTGTGTGTAATGAAAATGACCAAATGTGGACCTGCAGAAAAAATGAGGATGTACCTCTGCCCCTCACATACCATGGCTAGAGGTCTATGATGTGAAACTCTGCATTGGTTCATATGTTTGGTTAGTTTTCCTGAACTCTTTCCTTCTTACTCTTTATTGTGAGGAATGGTTCTGGGATGGGGGAGGGAAAGACTATATTGGAAAATTAAAGTGCTGTAAAAATAAAAACTAGCAAAAAATGCCAGGAATGAACTGAATTTGGCAGGACAAGCTAAGGATAACAAACAAGGCAATGTTGGGGGAAAGGAGAGGACCAAAGAGGAGAAAGAACTGCTGCCGGGGTGAATGGGATAAAGGTAACAAACAAGAGGTAGGAAGAAGAACAGAACAAAAACAGCTAACGGAGGTGACACCTAACATCAAAGTTAAGGCAATAGTAAAGTGAAGGCCTAACAGCCACTTCTGAGTCAAATCAGCCAGCCCAGATGACTACATCTTAGAATGCTTAAGGAAGTGGCAGGTGTGATTACTGAGGCCATTGTTAGTGACCTCTGAAAAGTTACAGAAAACTGGAGAGGTACCAACAGGACAGGGAGAGAAGGGAATCTGAAAACCATAGGCCAGTGAGACTGACTCTGCTAACTGGCAAAATTCTAGAAGGTTATCATTAAAAGGCCAGTTAGTAAAATTTAGAAAAGGGGTTCACAATGAGCTGGTGAGATTTCAGTCAAGAAAAGATCATGTCAGTCTAACTTATTTCCTATTTTTGAGAGGATCACTAGACCTAGTAAGTCAGGGAAATACTATATAATTTGCCAATATTTTAGCAAAGCATTTGATACAGTCTAACACTATTCTCAGGAAAAAGAGATATGTGGGCTAATCGATCATTTATAACTAGGTGATTTGGAACTGGTTGAATGGCCAGACCCAAGGATCAGTTATTAATGGTTCAATGTGATCTTGGACAGTTATAGATGGAAGGCTCCAGGGATCTGTGTGTGCCTCCAAACTACATAGGATTTTTCTCAATGACTTGGGAAAAAAAAACATAAAAAAACATGCTTATCAAATCTGCAGATGACAAAAACCTGAGAGGCTTAACTAACAAAATGGCTGATAGTGTTGTTGCTATTTTTAAATCCCCAAAGGTGAAACATCAAGTCAAACTGAAAATGATAAAATTTAATGGGGATAAATGAAGTCTCACACTTGAGTTTAAAGAAGCATGGTCAGACAGTGGTTCATCTGGAAATGCTATCTGGGTTTTAATAGCCTACAAGCTCAATGAGTCAACAGTGGAACACTGTAGATAAGAAATCTTTTTTGTTTGCTTTTTTAACAATCACTGTTCTTTAAGGGAAATTAGGATAGAAACAAACTTTATTTGTGTGTGTGTGTGTGTGTGTGTGTGTGTGTGTGTGTACACATACATACACATATGTGAAATTATACCATGGCATTTTATTATTGCATCCAAATGGAACGCTGCTGCTCTCTGTGCTATTGTTTTTTACATACTCCAAGTAAAAAGCTTCTGAGTAAGGGCTTTCACATATTTCACATTAGTGAAATAAACCTGGTAGACAAGAAATCTAACGTAATCTTAGACTGCCTTAAGAGACAGTGTCCAGTATGTGATGGTCCCACTGCCCTATGCCCTGCTCAGACCAGGAATACTATATTCATTTATGAGTACCACAGTTTAGGAAGGGTAGTGGTAACTTGAAGAGGACCACTCAAGACAATTAAGTGTCTCATGTTCTTGCCATACAAAATTCAGATGAAAGAAATATAGATGAAGAAGAAAAGGCTGGGGGATAGGGAGACACAATAGCAATCTTCAAGAATTTGAAAGACTGTCCCCTGGAAAAAGCATTTAAACATGCTCTCCTTGGCTCCAAGAAGGCAAAACTAGGAGAGGTGGGTAGAAGTTGCTGAAGGAGCAAATTTAAACCAGGAGACAAATCTCTTAATGATGCTATCCCAAAGTGAAACAGGCTATCTCAAGAATCAGTGGATTACCCATCACTTAAGGTCTTTAAGAAAAAAAGGCAAAAGACCATTTGTTGGGTATGTTGTAGAAGAAATCCTTCTTAAGGTACAGGTTGAACTAGATGCCCTTGCAAGTCCCTTCCAATTCTCAGACTACATGATTTCTCTATTTGGAACAGCTGAGAAAAGTGGCTGGAGCAGAACACTACTCAAGAACCCAAGTCTTACCCCACTCTCATCCACCATGCTGTGCGCACCCACAGGGACCCTTTCTAGGAACATCTGTGTTGCTAGAGGGCCTCTAAAACCAGATATGATGAGGGTTGGAGTCACTCCCAAGAGCAAGTGGGTAGCATCCACTTTCATTTGCCCACCATTTTCCTATTTAGTCTTGAAGTCACTTATGACTATCTATTACCCACAAAATAACTCAGTACCATGCCAGACTTACAAGACATTTGCCCAAATGAAGTCAAGCCACAGAAAAAGGCCTAATGTGATCCTGTATACAATCCTCAGTGTACTCCCCTCCCCGACCCACTCAGGAATGCTGCCGGGAAGATCAAGCCTGCATTAGCAAAGATGAAAGGTTCAAGAGAGTTAACTTTTAATTTAAGGGCCTCTAGATCTTCTGCCTCCTACCAGGGTTTTCAGTATGCTAACCCTGCTAGGTACTATTTGTGGAAAGAGAAGCTAATTTTGCCAGCTTTTAAAACAACAACATAAGCATTTTATTTCCATTAAGCATCTTAGTATCACAATGGAATGATGAGAAAACAATAACAAAAACATAAGTCTTTCTAATCTCTGCAAATAGCAGAGATGTAAAGGGGGAGGGATGGGAGGAAGGGAAGGGTGGACAGCAGAGAATAGGGAGTGACAGAAGTGCCAGAACAGTTCTGATGTCACATTTCTCCTTCGACAGCCTTGGGAGGAGGGAGTGGGTGCAAGAAGGCGGAATGATGCGAAGGTACAAATGTCTTAAGTTGTCTTTGGCGTTTCTGCCTCATGATTGATATACACATGATCTGCACAGACCACCCACTGAAATCTCCGGACGTCACAGAAAGTGCTAAGACCCTAATACCTGACAACAAGGCTCTCCGTCCTCTCCAAATGCCCTGGTAACTACAACTGGTGTTAAGACACATCCTGAAGACAGTGCTGGTGAGTCACCTGGGGCTGAGGCAGGAACAAAGGGTGGGGGACGGGAAGTTAGGTTGTAGATAGAGCCCAGGGTGCAAATTCACCAACATGTGTCCATGGTGTGCCCCAAAGAGGTCTGAGAGAAGGGAGGTGGAGGTGGAGGTGGTGGTGGCAGCAGCGGCAGAAGTGCAGATCTGCTGGGACAGTAAACAGAATAAAAGTCCAGTGCAGACACTAGAGCTTCACTGTGCCAGGGGGCAAACTGTCGTTGCAAAGTCTGTAGTAGCGAAGGTCATTTACCAGTCGGTGCACATTCTGGGTGAACGACGGCAGGTCCTGAAAGACAGAAAAGCACAGCTGTAGCAGCCAAGACACCTATAGGGATGAGCCCCATGGACTCTAAGTCTAGCTAGGGTTCCCTCCCTGGTATCAGTTACTCTCCACACCCACACTGCTATTCCCTGAGTGGTCTTGGGATGGTCCAGATCTGTTAAAAGATATTTAGGATCAACAGGGATCAAAAGCTTTGTCTACAGTTCTCAGTCCACCTTCTGTGAAAAATGAAATACCTTAGTCATCTAAATATAATAGATATTAAATCTGAAATTTAATCTGTAATTCTTGGTTGGGTCAATACAAATTTCTGAACATTAACCTCTCCAAACACAAGTTGCTCAATATAAAAGCAAAGCAAGCTGAAAAATGGAAGTGAGGCCTCTTCAGGTAAAATGAGGCACCAGTTTGGAATTTTAACAACTCAATTCAATTTGTTGTCACAAAAGAAACCAGCTACACAAAAATACTACCACACACGCAAAAAAAAACCTTCCTGAAGAAAGTATCTCTTCTTGTCAACTACCTCTGTCTCCCACCTCACTAAAAGTCAAGTCCCTATACAGGCTTACCCTATGAGTTCCTTCCAAAGAGCTAATATGGAGCTAATGAGCAGCTCCTTCCTGAGATAATAGACAAAGCTTTTTAAAAGTCAATTTTATCGATATAGATGGAAGAATGAAGAATATCAACAACCCAAAAATTGCACACACGCAGATGCAGGCACACACGCAGGCATGCGTGTGAGCACCACACATATCACACAGAACTAAAGCTGGAAGGTTATATCTAGTGGGACCTTTTCAACCCATGCAAAATTACCTCTACAATATTTCTAGTGGGTAGAGAACACAGTTAGGAACTATACTTAAATGTTAAAGCTGAAGGAACCAATTGCTAGTGATTTCCTTTTTTGACTGATCCTCAAGAGAAACATGGGAATTTATTGAATTTAAAAGAGAAAAAGAAAGAAAATAGCATTGGAAAGTGATCATCAACAGCTGATGTAACTTAGACTTTGGGAGGGAAAACTCCAGGGGATTCAGCAAATCACAGTGTCCTTCACTCAACAAATAAACCTGACAACACTCCATCCTGATTATTCCCTCTTATTTTCACATAACAGCTCCAGTTTATTCTCACAAGCTAAGAATTACTGCCCCACCACCTGATTTGTAGAACTTAGATCCCCATTGGTTGTTCTTGTCTAGATGTGGAAAAACTCCCCTGCCCTGAATTTAGTTGAGGAGCGGGGTAAAAATTCCTGATATGGAAAAGTCCAGGGGTCTTTGCTGATTCCTTCTTACCTGAGGCTTCCCCTGAACAACTAGGAACCTTCAGTAGGACAAACTAAGTGGTGCAGATCAAAGAACACGGAATTTGGAGTTAAGAGAACCGTCTGTGTGACCTTGAGCAAGTCACTTACTAACTTCTCTGGGCCTCAGTTGCCTCATCTGTAAAACGAGGGTGTTGGATTAGATGATCTCGTGGCTCCCTTTCCAACTCTAAATCTGTGATCTCAAGCCCAGTAGCCATAGGGAAGATAACCAAGGAAGGTAAGTGTGGTGGACTGGGCTTCACAGCATAAAGAAAAATAAGATCTATTCTCAATACAAGTATTGAAGCCTGTGTGAGAGGCTTTAGCAATAGCCCAGAGTTGTTATAAAAACACTGTCAGATCCTGAATACTCGAGATATGATCCCCCTAACTATATGCTGATTAAGACAACTAAGCAAAAGAATATAAATGGAATGGAGCCTACAGGAATCTCTGTAAGGAAACTGGTTGTTCCATCAAAAATAACAGTCAGGTCATCCCCTGTGCTGGCAGACAATCACAAGTAGCTATCAAGCATCTTTTTTACTGACCCCAACTAGCTCAGAATGTTGATGACCATTTCAAGACCTGAAATCAGCTGGAAAGTAAGGAAGAAGAGTCAAAGGTCAAAATTCCCTTATTATTTTTTCCAAAAACTAGAGAAGCCTTATGTCATTTGTGGCAAAATGTCATTTGGCCATTTCCTAGGACCATTAAGGCAAGAAATACACTTTGATACTTGATTTTGCCATCAAGTATTCAGAGGACATCTACTGACTTCATCATATGCCCAAACAGGGCAGAAACCTCTTTGAAATCTTTTTTCCTAAGTCTTGTATTCCTGTCTGAGGCATCTCTAACAAAGAAAAAAAAAAGGTAAGAAACTAGAACACTGAAAATTAATGTCAGTAGGGTAAATTCTAAAAAGCCTCAGAAAGAAATAGCAGAATGGATCACATGCTCTCTATGACAAAGAACGGAGGATCTAAGGGGTAAAGAAAAAAATGTGAAAACACATATAAGGAAAGTGAAAAGAAATTTAACTAACAGATACAGAAAAACCTGAAGTTTAAGAAGAGTGTAAGCCAAATAACCAGAGAATCCAGAGAAATCTCAAAAGGCTGTGGGAATAAAGAAAGTCAAAGGGGAAAAAATGGGAGGAGATAGTTGTAATTTCCTATTGTACTATGAATATGTACTCTTCATATCTATCAGACATTAAGAGGAAAAAAGGAAATTCTCTATCTTTATTATATAGGGAAAGAGAGATAAAAAACAGACTGCAATGAGGCAACAGAGGCTCTCCCACAAGAGGGCGACAATCATGACCGGATCACTAAAGCCAGTCTTGCCGAGGAGGACAATGAACGAAATTAGCTGGTGTGTCCATCAGCCCGAGGCCCAGGAAGCTTGACATGTAGCCTGTGCTGCTAACAAGCAGGGGACTGCAATCTGTTTCCACCTCTAACTTTCCTTTGGCTACTGTCACAATGAAGGGCTACAGGAACTGCACAAGACACCTGCCTGGACCTCCTCTTCTTTCTTCAATGGCTCCAGTTCAGAAACAGTCAGGCAACTGGCAAAGGAGGCAGGCAAATCCTTCTTTGACCTACATTAGTTAATGCTGTAAAGAATACTGGGAAGACTGATAAAGAATCCTAAGCAAAAGCTAGAATAAAAGACTAACCAATCAGCTAACTTTTAATACCTGGACAAATATATAACTAATCAAGGACTCGATTTTCATTTGTTCTGATGACCACAGGGTCTGGAGTAAACATCATAACATTAAGCAATACAAATTTTATCACACTAAATAAATTTATATCTACAACATTCCTGGGATATTTAGGCTAGGAGATCATTTTAGCTTCAGCAAAGCTTTTAGAATGGTTCTATAAGACATGATTGTTGTTCAGATAGGAAAACGAAGACAGCATTTATTAAGCTAACACCGACACAGCGTGTTCAGCTAAGAACAAAACCACTTCCAAGCAAAGAGTTATGGAAGTTCAGGAAGCGACTAACCCTAACTAATGGGCTTCTTACTTAATGTACATCCCAAACTGGTTAGTTGAACTAGGGCAGAAACACTAAACAATTTCAGAGAACACTTCCTCCCTCAAAGCCAAAGCAAGAGAAAGAGCAAAGTCAAACTAAGTTTTGACTTGAGACATGAGACACTGAGAAAATCTAGTGGGTACTACATGAATCACTGGCAAGCTAAGGGTTAGTACAAGCTAACTATTCAGGTCCTTACCATCCCTGGAATTGGAGCAACACAACCTCCCTGGGATGAACTGGTGCCTCTGGCCATGAGGTTGCCCAAACCCGCCCTTCCCTGTGGCCTGGCCTCTCTGTCCTCTCACCCGATCCATTTTGAAATTCCTCCCCAGAACATTTTTCTGGTTGGAATCCACACCATCACAGCTAGCCAGAAACTCTGGGAGGAAGGCTGCATAGAAGCTGTCAAAGTCAACTGAAGCCATGTTATAAATGGCAATCCCTATCTCTTCTTGCAGCAGGTCATGTGACTTGTGGACCAGGACTTGAAGCAGCACATTCACAAACTGAAACAGCATGGTGGTCCGAAAGATCTTCTGCAGGTAGAAAAGATGACAGTTTTCAATATACATGGCCACAGTTAGCACCAGAAAACCTCTACTTCTTAGTCTCCCCAAGCAAGTAGGTAAATGCCAAGTACTTTCTCAAGTACTCAAGAAATTACTAATCTAAGAAAATGGACTCTCATAGCTGTACCTAACCCAAAGGAAGCATTTCTAAAAGAAGAGCAGCACTTACTTTATGATACAACTTCTGCTTGGTGTTCAGAGTCTCCAGGTAGAAAAGATTTTGTTTAAATAAGTGGATATCAGGCTGGAGAAAAGATTGTCCAAAAGCCTGGGAAATAAAATGGACTTTTATAGAAAGAGAAGCAAACATCTCAAGAACAGATTGAAACTATTTTGAAGGGGTTTGTTTAAACCTCACAAGAGAACTGAAGAGTATAGTATTCTTTTTTTAAATTAAATTTTATGTTTATTTTTAGTTTACATCATTCATTTCCATAAGATTTTGAGTTACAAATTTTCTCCCTGCCTTTCCCCTACCCCCAACCCCCAACACATGGATCCTACTGTATCGCCCCTCCCCCAATCTGCTCTCTCCTATGTCCTCCCTCATTCCCCCTCCGACTTTCCAGTAGGGCAAGATGGATCTCCATACCCCAGTGTCTGTATATCTTATTTCCCAGTTGCATGTAAATAATAATAATAATAATAACAATAATAATAATTTTTTAAACATTTGATTTTCCAACTTTGAATTCCAGATTCTTTCCCTTCTTCCCTTGTCACCCACCCTTACTGGGAAGATAAGCAATTCAATATAGGTTGTGCATGTGTAGTTATGCAAAACATTTTCATAGTGGATATATTGTGAAAGATTGACTATATTTCCCTCCCTCCTATCCCACCTTCTCCCACTTCTGTACTTTGACCCTGTCCCTTTTCAAAAATGTGTGCTTCTAACTACCCTCCCCCCAACCTGATCTCCCCTCCATCATCCCCCCCTCTCACTCCCCCCAACTCTCCTGTAGGGCAAGATACCCAATTTAGTATGTATGTCCTTCCCTCCCTAAGCCAAACTCAAATGAGAATTAGGTTGACTAATTCCCTTTTGCCTTCCTGTTCTTCCCCTCCATTGTAATAGTTATCCTTTGCCTCTTCTCTATGAGATAATTTACCCTATTCTGTCTCTCCCCATTCTCCTCTCATTATATTCTTCTCTCATCTCAATTTCACCTTTTAAATAGCATCCCTTCCTATTCAATTGATCCTGTGACCTCTGTCTATGTATACTTGTACACACATATACACACATTCACATATGTATTGACATACACATATACCCTCCTAGATAAACATATATATGTATGTATATGTGTATACACACACACACACACACACACACACACACACACACACACACACACACTCTATTCCTTTCAACTATCCTTATACTGAAAAGTTTCGGGCGGCTAGGTGGTACAGTGAGTAGAGCGCCGGCCCTGGAGTCAGAAGGACCTGAGTTCAGATCCGGCCTCAGACACTTAACACACAAACAAAAACCTAGCCGTGTGACCCTGGGCAAGTTACTTAACCCCAACTGCCCCCCAAAAAGCTAAAAAAAAAAAAGTTTCATAAGTTACAATTATCGTTTTTCTGTGTAAGCATGTAAATAGTTCAATAAGTTCCTTATGATTTCTTTTCCCTGTTTACCTTCTCATGCTTCTTGTATTTGAATGTAAGAGTATATTCTTGTTAAATCTACCTGTATCTCTAACTTTCTGACCACTTCCATACCATCCTCTCAGCTCCAACTTCTCCTCAATATTTCTCACATCTTAATTTTGGTATTAAACAGCCCCCTTTCAGGTAAACATATTAAAATCTTTACAAACTTTATCTATGTTAAATCTCCCTTGTAGAGTATAAGCTAATTGAAGACAAGGACTATTTGGTTTTTGTCTTTGTATACCTAGCATAGAGTCTTGCAAAAAGTAGTGATTTAATAAATTCTTGATGAATTAAATTGGACTTGTTAAAATGGGATACAATCACTTAGTCTATTTAAATAAATCAGTTTCATCTGACACCTTGAGGAGCACCTGAGTCTGCATGCCTATCCTAAAACCCTTATGCTCTACTCAATGAATACAGCTCTTTGGATTATATGCTTTATATGCCATATCTCCCTACCATTACCCTGTTATGAACAGTCTCCACAGCTCCTCTTAGGCTAGGTTATTACAACTTTTAATTCCTCCTAACTTCTTGGCTATGGAAATGGTAGAGATCCGCCCGCCAAAAATGATTATGGATAAGGGTTGCTCTTTGATGGGAAAGGGAAGTTAATGTAGGGACTTCACCTTAGTTGATGTAAGAATAGACAATACAGGGACTTCCTAGGGTAGGGGTGGGGAACCTGAAGCCTTGGGTGCTGCATTTTAACTGAATCCAAGTTTTATAGAACAAATCCTTTTATTAAGGGGATTTGTTCTGTTAAGCCTCTGGGAATGGGATACTGTGAATCTTGTTAAAGAGATGAACTCTGTAGACCAGGAAGCTGGGAAGGGGAGTGGCAAGGGGTGGGAGCAGGTTGCAAAGAGACTTATTAAACAATAAAGGAAAAAAAAAGGAAAAAAAAAAAACAATAAAGGGATTTTTAAGCAAATCTTGTAAATTTTTCTATTACCAGACTTGCTTTCTCTTTGGAAGAAATAATTACAAAAAAAACAGGCAAGGACTTGTGACAAATCTTTTGGGGATGGTAACAAGTTAACTTGTTCAAACTAATTCAAAGGAAAAGCTGATTCAATTATAAATTATAGCATAAAATCAGTTAAACTCATACAGTAGAAACCAGAGGTAATATTAATTTTTCTATTTTCAGATATCAATAAAAACATTAACAAAACCAACAAAAATTAAATTAGATTCATGCTACTGAGTCACAATATTCACCTGGGGTCCACGAACTTTTTTTTTTTAAGCAATTGGGGTTAAGTAACTTGCTCAAGGTTACACGGCTAGTCATTATTTATGCATGGGTGCTCATTTTCTGAGGCCGGATCTGATCTCGGGTCATCCAAACTCCGAGGCCGGCGCTCTTACTCACTGCGCCACCTAGCCGCCCCTTTAGGGCAATTGGGGTTAAGTAACTTGCCCAAGGTTACACGGCTAGGTTTTTGTTTGTTCGGATTAGGTGTCGGAGGCCGGCTCCGAACTCAGGTCCTTCTGATTCCAGGGCCGACGCTCTATTCACTGCGCCACCTAGCCGCCCCCCACGAACTTTTTTTAAAAAAATATTTTGATAACTATTTCAGTATAACTGGCTGCCTTCACAACCCCCATCTATTTTATGAATTTTAAAACATTATTCTAAAAAGGGGTGCACAGGTTCAACAGAGTCTGTGACATAAAAACCTAACTAATAACTTTCTAACTCTTACTCTGTACTGAAGTGATCAATTACAAGGGTTTTCAAATTACCTGCATGATGGCACTGAACTGTACTTCATTCTCCATCTGCTCTTCTGCAACTCCTCTATGGACACTAGCCAGGACACTGGACTTGAAGAAATACCTCCAATTGTGATGGAGAATCCGGAAAAGCAGTTCAAACAATTCAGCCTTCACATCAGGAGAGGGACGCTGGGAAACATAGAAATGCCCTTAAATTCTCTGGCTAAGAGGGAAACTACTCATATCAAAGGCTGCTGAGTTGTCTGGTTACAGTAAGATCACAGCTCCTAAGAGATATATTTTATGTGTGGTAAAAGAAAATAAAACTCCACTGGAATCCTCAGCTAAAATCAATTAGCAATGTTTTGGTTTAATCATGGGTCAAATCTGGGAGAGGATCTGAGAGCCTGTATAAAACTTTCCTTTTGAAGGAGTTGCCAGCAACGTCAAACTAGAAATAATGATTGGTCGTGTTCATACAGCATTTTGCAAAGTGCTTTCCTCATGAAAGCCCTGTGAAGCTGGTAAAGTTATACGTCTTACTTTTATGAAATAAAAATTTACAAATGAGGACATGGAAGTCCAGACAGGTTAGGTGACTTGCCCAAGGAATTAGGAAAAAATCAAAGAGGTAGTTCAGGCTCAAGTATATGACACCTAACTCCACTATCCTATAGTGCTGCTCAAGAGGGCTTCTGAGTGGAGGCAAAAATTAGTTATTTATTGATTTTTCTGCTTTAAAAACTAGCATTTAACACTCTTACTCTTCTCCCTTCTCTAGAACAGGAATAACTACCTAAGGAAGTTTCTTGACCTTATAGAATACGAGGTATGGAACCAGGCCAGCACCTTTATCGAATGAATACAGTTCTGTCCTCCACAGAGTAGAAAAAGGTTTTAGGAATACATGAGGGCTTGAGAGTCACCAGTAGAGAGGAAGGAATCAAGAGGAATCAAGTCCCCTTTAGGTGTGGGGTACCACTCTAATAATATTAGGCAGGTTTTAAGGCCCCATAGGACTGATTAGATCCCAAGGGTAAAAAGGAAAGACCCAGATATAGGAGAGGTATCATAACAAGCACAAGTTAATCTCCAGCTCCTACTATACTTCGACTTAAGGCACACAAGGTAGAATATGCTCTCTTGTACAGGGATAGGGCATAACTATAATGTCCAGAGTATCTAGCATTTAAATACATACATACATACACATTATCAGTGCAACCACAGTTACTTTCTCAATAAACTGCCCTACCCCTACCCTCACCTTGGTCTATACTATCTAGTCACTAGTAAGGCGGTATCCCAAGATAATGGAATATTTTATCTCAAGAGTAGGTCTCTGAGGGCTTCACATTAATCTATTAAGGCTCAATTAAATCACAGGGCAGAGGCCAGGAATTCTAAGATCATACTGGCTTTAACATATTTAACGCTGTCTTAAGGAAGGATATAATTACATACTTGTGCATAAAAGACATAAACACAATAGGGGCCTCCAAAACTTAAGCCAGCAAAAGAGTAAAGGTAGCACAAATTAATGACTAAAGCTATTAAAATAAAATATTCCCCAATAATTACCACTGACCCATTCTTTTTTTTTTTTTTACAAAAATTAAAATAAACTTATTACTCTGCAACTGATAATTTTCTGATGAATCCTTTCCAGTAGTTAGAGAAACTTCCAAGGCAGGTTTCTCACCACTAGAAATATGAAAGAAAGACCTTTAAGCACTTGGTCTAAAAACTTAAACAAAGTGTGTCTCCCCACCACCACTACCAGCAAGGGAGGCCCTTAGACTGTCTGCTCCCAGGCCCTTACCTCAGCTATGATGGGGCAGACCTGCTCCATGCACAGTGAGATGATGCTTGGAAGGAAAGGCTTGAACACTTGGCCGGGTTCTTGCACTACCACCTGGAGGATCTTCAGAAATTTCTCAACTACCCGACAGCCAGTACTCCCTTCATGGAGGATACTTTCAGCTAACTGTTCTCTAAAGAAATGGGGGGGAATGGGGGGGAAGACAATGAAACATAAGAAATTCTCATGGCACAAGCCAATGCAATTTCCAAAGCAGCAAGCAGAAGAATTAAAAACTTCTAATATACTGAGTTGCTTGTTATCATTCAAACATCCTTTATAGGGCTTGAAGCAGTCACATAAATATATAACTAATATATCTGCAATTACCTGGTAAACATGTTTAAAAAGGTCTGTATGATCTGTTCTGTAAAAGGCACACCCATCTGTACTCTAAGGCCTTGAAACAGGGTAAGGAAGAAACTCAGCATCTCGTCAGTCACATCTAATAAACACAAAATAAACCCATCAATGGCATGAGAAAAAAAAAGGCGAACATGAAGCCCTACGCTCAATAAACTCTGTTCTACAAACTCTATGGCTGTTTTCCCTGAACTCCTTAGGCTGAAAGACATATCCACTGATGCTACTATAAGCAATACTGAGAAGGAGAGAGGATTAAGGGCTGTTGAGGAAATAACTTTGGAATGGTCAATCCCTGCCTGAACATTCTTTGTAGGAAATGGAAGCTCCTCTGGAAGGCAAACAAATTTCCTAGTCCATAAAGAGGATTATATGGTTTCCAATACAGAGTAGATCATGCTGTACTCATACCAAGAGAAAGAAGCATTTGTGTTAACACATGAGAGGGCTTTATCAATTCCCATCTATAGTCGAAAATTTCTGAGTTTAGAGGATAAGTAGCTAACTGAATGCATGACTCACATTATAGGAACTGAATTAAAAAAAAGATGAATGACAGAAAATGCTAGCTACATGTAATGTCCTTCACTTCCTGATGAGAAGCTGCCTTGATATATTTTTGCCCAGATAACAAACTCTTTGCATATAAAAGACAGTCAACAAATATTTGCTGACCAAGATATTCCTGAACTGTTTTCATGTAATTCAAATAGCACGTCAAAAAGACATGCAAACTAAGTCCACGTGGCTAGAGTATTTTATGCCAGTAAAACTAAAAAAAAAAACACTTGCTGTACATCATTCTGAAGACTGCTAAATTGTATAAAGCGGTTTTCCTCTTACATTGGATACAATTACTCTCATCTCCCTCAATCTCACATGTTAGAGACAACAGGGACTAAAGAAAATGAAGGTGACAGTGGTTCCATGGAGAAAGAAAAGTCCCCACCTGACTCATTCTCATAGCCATGACAAATCTGCCTTGTGACAGTCTATACTCTCAGAACCAAATTCACCAAATAGAAAATAATCATCTTCTGTGTTGATTCTCATTCCACTTAAACAAGCTGAAGCACTGTACTTGCACTAACCCCATTTTCTTCAAAGGAGTCCTTAGCCCTCATTCTCATCAGCCCCATAAATCACTGAAAGCCTTAGAGTTCATTCATACCTACCTGACTGATGAATAAAAGCTGGAAAGAGGGCCAGTGAGACCTGAACAGATTCTTGTAGAGACTGATAGCAAATCTGTCGAGACTTTGTAGCTTCCCCAGAGATACTTTCCACAATATCTTCTAAGACACTAAGTGTCTGATGGATAATCACTTTGGCTACAAATCAAGATTAAGTTACACGTCATGATGTGTTCCAAGAACAGACCAAGTAAGGAATATGGGGAAGTTGTAAACAGTTCAGTTTTCAGCTGTAACAATCACTCAGCAGCCTTTCTATGGGAATAAATCAAGTCTTTATTGACTAGGTATGTACCTTTGCAAGACAAAGATATTAAACACACACTCAACTGTGATCCATTTCTAAAAACTTACCTGCTAAGCTTCTCAAGTAGGCTGTTCAGCTCATTTGCCTCTGTTGAACCCCACCCACCAAAACATGGTTCAGAGGGAAAAATACCAAAATTACCCTTAAGGAGGCAGAAACCCAGGTATCTACATGAATATAGTGGAAGAGACAAGGTAACTATTTTAGGCAAGAGTACAGTAAACATACATATAATTTTTTTTCTTTCAGATCTAGATAACAGCATGGTTCAGAGGATGAACAGAGCTCCAGAGTCAGAGGAGCTAGGGTAAAATACTCTCTGGAGTTCTCAACCCATATGACCAGACAAATCATTTAATCTCCCTACTTAACTCTAAACCCTAGTTTCATCATCTGCAAAATCAGAGTTGGACTAGATGGACACCTCTACGTCTACTACCTTCAATCCTGGCCTCCACGTAGATACTGACATTCAGAATATATTCCAGAAATAGATGATCTTACTTGATCCTGGCTATCTTGTACCTCTAAATTTAGCCTTTGAAAAGTAGACATTAAATAATTCAATAGCTGAAGATGAAGGGTGAGAAAGGATAAACCCATGAACATGAATCAAGAAATCCATCTCTCTTGAGTTTATCAATTCTAGGTTTTTAAGCAAGCTAGCATATGGCATCTGGATTCACAGATCGGCCTTATTCAGACAACTGTGCAGAAAGCAGGTAAAATGGTGTGGTAAATAACTCTTCCACTAAACCAGCTGTGTGAATTCAGGACAAATCCTTTGATCTCTCTAGCTATCAGTTTCCTCCTTCCTAAAACACAGATACATCTGTTTCTGCATAGCCTCTAAGTCAATTACATGGATCAAATGTGCATCGATACAAAAGTTTTCCGAGAACTGTTAAGCACTATATCAGATCACTATTGTTATTAATGAGTAACCTAATACACTTACTATCTTCCAACTGTATCTTCCTCTGGGGGACAATGGCACTGGATTTCAGGTGGCGATAGTCTCGGGTCAGAGCTGAAATGAGGCTGGCATGGTTTGTTGAACGCACTGCCCATTGCTGCTCACTTTCTGGGAGGTTTGGCCATGGCAGCAGTAGTACATTGGAGAGGGCTCGGCATACCAACACCTGGGCCTAAGAAAGGCAACCACAGACAACCAATGTATAAAAAAGTATGGGAATCAACAAGCACATAACTGGCATCAGAATCACACCCATGCAACTTCAACAAATAATGCAAATACAGAAAGACCTCACCCTACTCCTGCCTCTTTGGAAATGCCCAAGCAGGAAAGTTTAACTACCATACTCTTGGCTTAAATTATTACTTTCTCTAAGTAGATAACTATATACAATGTTGTTAGTAGATTTTCAAAGAAAATATCCTTTGAGGGGCGGCTAGGTGGCGCAGTGAATAGAGCGCCGGCCCTGGAATCAGAAGGACCTGAGTTCGGAGCCGTCCTCCTACACTTAATCCACACGAACAAAAACCTAGCCGTGTAACCTTGGGCAAGTTACTTAACCCCAATTGCCCTAAAGGGGCGGCTAGGTGGCGCAGTGAGTAAGAGTGCCGGCCTCGGAGTTGGGATGACCCGAGATCAGATCCGGCCTCAGAAAATGAGCACCCACACATAAATAATGACTAGCTGTATAACCTTGAGCAAGTTACTTAACCCCAATTGCTTTAAAAAAAAAAAAGAAAATATCCTTTGAGATCCTTGAGTTTGTAACTAAAAATTCTTACCCCACTCCCCCCACCCAAAAAGGCTCCAAGTTGTAATAGTTTATGTCCCCCACCCCCAACTTTTTTTTTTTTAAAGCAATTGGGGTTAAGTAACTTGCTCAACGTTACACGGCTAGTCATTATTTATGCGTGGGTGCTCATTTTCTGAGGCCGGATCTGATCTCGGGTCATCCAAACTCCGAAGCCAGCGCTCTTACTCACTGCGCCACCTAGCTGCCCCTTTAGGGCAATCGGGGTTAAGTAACTTGCCCAAGGTCACACGGCTAGGTTTTTGTTTGTGTGGATTAAGTGTCTGAGGCCGGCTCCGAACTCAGGTCCTTCTGACTCCAGGGCCCGCGCTCTATTCACTGCGCCACCTAGCTGCCCAACCCCCAACTTTTAGATTGAGCCTTCTCATGAGCTACTAATGGGAAATGCTTTTTTGAAATCTATCTGTCTCAAAAATCAGATCATGGTATAACTTATAGGAAGTGTAAAACACTCTTATATGTGGAGTCAAAATAATTGTTCCTGAAGGAGAATGGTGCAAAATTTCTCTGTATGAACCTGTTCCCAAAACAGAACTTTATAAATAGCTTAGATTAAGAAGAAAACTAGAATATGGCCACCTTAGCAGATCAACCCTGCAAAAAATAGTCTTTTAGTGGAAGATACGAAGGTAAATATTTATCTAAAGTTATGGACAAGAGCCCTAACAATCCAGCCAAAGAACTTATCTCAACTCTTACCTTATCCACAAGTGGTTGAGCAGAGGTATCTGTGATTCTGTTGAATACTTTCTGAACTGCTGGGATGCTGATGAGAAAGACTGGCCGTACTGTAGTGGCTAATGAGACCAGTAAATGGCACGCAGACAAGAGTAACTTCTCTTGTACCTGAGGAAGAATGACAGCAGCTAATAATTCTATTTATCAGAACTGGATACAGGGCAGGATGTTAAAAAGAGACACTGTAAGCTCTTTCCTGAACCAAATTTCAATTATAATTTTGCCACACCACAAACTCTCAAATCACAAGAAATTCTTCCTCTGTAATATCTCTTAGATTCTACCCTTCCTCACTACTTTCACAGACTTCACATATGAACTACTTCAGTGGTCTCTGCCACAAATTTCTGCCTATTGGAATTTACCCTGAACATAATAGCCAAGATCTTTTTCAATCACTTTTTTATATCTTATTCCCTATAAACTTTAAAATAAAATATAAACATCCAGTTGTCTCAACTATGCACAAATTCCCACTCTCCCTTACCTCTTTATACTTTTCATCAAAACTTCTCTGTTCAAATAAAGTCATGCCTTAAAACCCTCATCTTACTGTCTGCCTGCCTGCAGTGACCTTCTTGACTTAGTGCATACCCTCAACGTGGGGTTCAAAACTCACCCGTCCTCTAATTAGTCTTCTCGAATATCACCTAAGAATCATTCTCCAGGTTAATGTTTCAACAGCATTCATCTACAATTTATAATTTATTACAACCTATTTATTCTTCTCTGATTCCTGTGCTCCCCCCCCCATTCTCAAATCTTCCTCTGAGATTTTTTAAAAGCCTACCTCCTAAAGTTTAGTGCTTATAATGAATTTTGCTCACAGTAAGCACTAGATAAACACCTGATAACTGATTCAAATGTGGCCTTCTTACATGTCTACAGGATAACAGGATAGACTAGAAAAATCAATAACTACTGATTTATTACAAAGTTTTACAAGGAAACAAAAGACAGTCCCTATACTCCATATTTACAAACATTGGGGGAAGAGGGGGATAAAACAAATACAATACAGAGATATATTAAAAAAACAACAACAACTGGGGCGGCTAGGTGGCACAGTGAGTAGAGCGCCGGCCCTGGAGTCAGAAGGACCTGAATTTGGATCCGGCCTCAGACACTTAACACACACAAACGAAAAACCTAGCTGTTTGACCTCGGGCAAGTTACTTAACCCCAATTGCCCTCCAAAAATTAAAAAAAAAAAATCAACAACAACAACAACAAGAAATCATTTTATGGTAAGGCCCAAATAACTGGCAAAGATAAATAATAAAGGAAGGAAATATCGTGGTTAGCTATGGTGGTAATAAGAGGTTTCCTAAAGGACGCCAACATTTACATTCAGTTCAGACACTTAAAACACAATCTCAGAATTAGCTGGGATTTGAGAGATCTAGTCTAAAAATTATCTTAAACATATATTTCCTTTATAACATTTCCCACAATAATCATCTAAAATGAAAATATACTATATCCAGAGGTAGCCTACTTGATTTTTGAGCAGCTCTAACTGCTATGAGAAACTTCCCCCCTAGATTAAGCCAAAAATTGTCTCCCTGTCATGGGGTCCTATAAAGTTTAGCCCTCCAAGGCCAAGCAAAACAAATCTAATCATAATTCCTCTCCCACATGACAATCCTTCAAATATAAGAAAACAAACAAAAAAGACAGTACTTTTGGGACACTCTACCCTCCCAACCTCAAGTCTTCTAATCTTCAAGCTAAAAAATCTTTCTTAGTCACTTCAAATGATCCTTCCTATGGCATGCCTTCAAGACTATATCATCATCTCATAGCTTACTGATATTCTTCTTGAAATGTGGTATCTAAATACTTCATATGTGACTTGACCATATGAAAGTGGGAACATCACATTTTCCTTTATCTGGGGGGACTATGTATCTACTAACACAGTCTAGTACCCATTATCACAAGGATGACTCATGGTGATCCTGCAATCCACTAAAACATCCAGATCTTTCATATCATCATACCACCAAACTATACTTTTCTTATTGATTCCTCGTTTAAATGCAGGATTTTGTATTTATCCCTATTCAATTTTATCTTTTGGATTCAGTCCACTGTTCCATTCTGTTGGGATCTTTTTGGACCTTGATTTTGTATATATTTCTCACAGCTTTGTGGTAGTAGTGAATACCACAATCATGCTATGTCATCATCATTAAGTCCTTGGAAATGTAGACCAGAGCCAAAGACAGTAGTCATCTACAGTACTCCACTAAAAACCTACTTCAGGATGACCTTGATCCATTCATTATTCAGTACTATGGGTCTAGAAACTCTAACCACAGGCCCACAAAATCCTGATATGTGGACTTTCAAGGCCTTGGGGGATACAAAGATAAACTAAGACCCAGTTCTTGGTCTCAAGGAGTTTATAATCTAATACTGAAAGATGGATAAAACTTCAAAAGGTAAATAACAGAGAGATGGAAAAGGATTATAGTTATTAAGTCCCAGGGCATTTTGAGGCAATAGGGATTACCATTTCCTATTCCAGAACAGGGAAAATAACAAGATCCTTCTGGCACCACCCAAGAAAATATCATTCTGCTCATTCTACCTTTATGACTAACATTATATTCATCATTATCCAATGGGCACCCATTCATTTGGCTTAGTCTAAGGGGATGGGAGAAGTAGTCCTCAGCATATTTTCTATTATTTTTGCTGCTACAATGATGCCACTGCACAAATTCCTCAATCCCTCTACCAGCCTCAAACCAACAAGGAAGTTTTAACAAGAGTTTAATAATCTCATAAGAAAAGACAGTCATTTTTAAGCATATTCTAAAATAAAAACTATACAAGTCGAGTCCAGAAATAGTCAAGAACAAAAGTCAATTTCTATGGTCATTAAATCCCAACACGTGACATTAAAAATAAATATTAATCAAAATTTTATCTTTTTTTTTTTTTCAATAGGCTTCATTTGCTTCTACCATAGGACCTAATATAATTTCCAACCACTAGGGTGACCACATCTTTATAATGAAAGTCTTTTACTGTACCTGCATGCATGAGTTTGTTTTTAAGAGAACATTCCTAATACCAAAAGACTATTAATTGGATGCTTTTCATTTCTGATTATACTTCCTTGATTACATTTTATCATGCTTTCCTTCAACAGAAAAATGTTTACTAGATAAATATGAATTCAGGAACAGAAGTTCTGAGGATAATAAATCCAATTCCTTATATCCAGCTGTCAAGTCCAATTGACAGATATTTACTGGAAAATGTGCAAAGCAAAATCAAACACAGGCACTTCCTACCTCTACTCCTTTTTTTAAAAAATATAACATGCTTTTAAAATAGATCACTCAAGATTAAATAATGACTACAGGTGGATCATACCATCCTGAGCAGAAACATACTGCTGCCTTTACGTGTTCAAACATTAGTATAGAGACTAGCAAAAGAAGAGGTGAAGGCAACAAGAAGATATAGGCCTGAAGAGGCAGTATGGTCTACTTGCAGAAAGAACACCAGAGTAAAAAAAACTGAATTTTCATCTTTGGTTCTCCCAATTACAAGCTCTGAGACCTAGAGGAAAACCCTTAACCTAAATAACACAACTTTGTTACCTTACTGGATTGTTTTGAAGAGAGTACCTATAAGCTAAAAAATGTTATTACATAAATGTAAGGACTATCCATATATTTGGGTCAAATGCACAACAGGTGCAAACAGACAGGTGTTCAACATAAGCATTTATTGAAAACACTGGCCTTCGGCAAAATTTTTTGACCCTTCACATAGAAAGTGGATTTTTAAAATAATTTTTATTGACTCCCAACCCTGAGCCAAAACTGGCTCTCTCTGTTTCAATACCTTGGAACTAATAAGAGGTGTGACTGCTTCCATGGCAGTGGAGACCAGCGAGATGAACTGTTGTGGGTCCTGTCGATGAGCTTCACTATAAAATTGTGCTAACCAATGAGAGTAAGCCTGGAGTGCTGCCAGGGACTGAGCATGACTGGGAAAAGAGAAAGAAGACTACATTTTAAAGCTTATGGTAATAATCTATCACCAACTAAATCGTTTTCTTGAGGGACAGGAATTCCATCAACCTTATATTTTACAAAAGTGGTATAAAAATCTATTTTCAAAACATGTGACAGAGAGAGGAAATCTGTTACCTTTTCATGTAGCACCAAATAAATGAAAAATGCTGGATACTTTACAGTGTAATAATCAAGAAAATGGTAAAATTGCAAAGAAATAATATAACTTGTAAAATAATGTAGAATGTTCAGAATTACTAGTTTAATTTCACATTAACAGTTGTAAGCCAGCCATTCAATGTTATTTATTAACAATTAAAATCAGTTTTAATTACAGTTCCTAAGTGGAAGGTGCTTAAGGGAGCCTTACTAAGGCACTAAAATAGAAATAAGATTCTGGAGCTCAGGCATCCTCCCTGCTACATGATAAATTTTAGAAGAGGAGACCAGGTTTACTTTCTCCAGATTTTGCACTGCACCCTATTAAAGTTAAATAATTATGAACAAATGAAAGAGAAATAAAAAGTAATGTTATGTCCTCCCTGAGGAGTGGTGAAACCCACTAAACAAAAGATGCTTTAAAAATTACCATCTTAAAGCCACTGAAAGAAAATATAAGCATTAGGGTGTTGAAATTTCTAGAAGCTGGAGCACTACCCTAGTTATTCTGTGTACAGAATCAGCTTGATAATTGCTGAAGAGAAAAGAGGTAAGTTTACTTTTCCGATCTGAAGATTTTACTTAATGCACTAAATATAAATTTATAAATGCTAGATTAGTACATGAAAAACCTGGGGGAAAGAGAAGCTAGATTCACAGAATTTTAGAGTTAAAAGAAGTAACTTCACAAGTTAACCTGCCCAACACTTACCAAAGCATAAATCCTCTCTAAATTATCCCAAAAACATTCATCCAGTCATGAATTGAAAGTTTTTAGGGATGTAGAGTTCACTACCCCAAAAGGCAACCCATTCCATTTACAGTGTTCTAATTTTTTAGAAGCTCTTTCTTATATTAAGCTGAAATAAACTTCCCTATAAACATCACCAACTGGTCCCATGGTTTTGCCTCCATTAGCTAGTATTTACTGATTTATTAAAATGAGATACATATCTCAGTTAAAATAAAAGAAAGAAAAATCTTTGGCCATGACAAATCAAAGTACCATTAGAAATACCATCTTATTTTCCATGAGTCTAACTTTTGATTTCTTTAAAAGCTGGGTATACTAATACTAAAAGTTGTCATCCATCCGAGAACATGAGAAATTCAAGCATTTGTATTTTGTTCACACTCTCCAAATCCAGAAAGCTAGTAAAGAAGGCAGGAGGACATGGAAAAGGAATGTAACATATGCTCTTAGCATGAGAAGGAAAAGAGGGAAATGAGAAGAAAAAGGGAAGAAAGAAGACAGGTAGAGAGGGAAAGAGAGGGAAGTAGAAGGAGTAAGAGAGAAGGGGGAAAAAGTGAAAGAGGTACAGACAAGAGAGGAGAGGAAAAAAATGAGGCAGAGGAAAAGAGGAAGAAAAAAGAATGAAAAGAGAAGAGAGGAAAAGGGACAGAGAGAGAAGAGAAAGGTGAGGGAATAAGAAGGGCAGAGAAAGGATAGGGAGAAGAGAGGAATAGACAGAGAAAAAAAGGAAAAAAGAGAAGAAGGAAAGAAGAGGAGGTAGGAAACAAAGTACCGAAAGAGGTGAGAAGGATAGAGAGTGGAAAGGAAGGAGACAAAAAGGGAATGAGGAGGGAAGGGGAGGAAGAGACCTGAGGCACACAAGTCTAAGTAGTGAAGAGAGGCGGGGTGCTTTCTCCTCTCCACCCCACCCTCATCCCTTCACTTCCTTGCACCCACTTAGGAATCCTGTCAGAGAAAATCTTGAACCTAAAAAACAGAACCTTTACACCTAGATAGCAAATAAGATCCATACTCACACATCAATGAGATCAGGTTTCAATACTGATGGCACAGCAGTCTCAATGTTGTACAATTTTATCTGGGATCCATAGAGAGTGACTTTAACCAATCTGTTGAGGAAAAAAAGCAGACCAATAGAAAGCAATAGTGTAAAAACTAACTACATTATTCTATATCTATCAGAATAACAGGACTAATAAGACACTAAAAATGGCTTCCAGGAGTCAAAATATGACTAAATTTGTTGTTCTGATGAGTTTTTTGTATAATATAGGGGCATTATGAAACTTTAACTCTTTTTAATAAAACTGTCTTCTGTTTAAATGCTATATGAAAATAGTTTGTCCTAAAAGAGATACTGAAGGCTAGATTTCATTTTAATCTCTATGATAGACAAGTTGTAAAAAACTGTTAGTTGCTAAGGGGAACACTGCATACAAATTACCAGTAAATACCCTAGCAGTGGCTAAATTTCTTTCCCAAGAGGAAAAATTCTGTCTCCTTTGAAGTGGAAAATTATTCCCTACTGATTGGGAAGCAACAGCCAGAAGTATTTACCCTGCTGACATGAGATATGCACCTAAGCTTTCCATTTCTATTCAAAAAATGACTTAAAAAAAAAAAAGGATTTTTTTTTCCCTCCAGAACTTCTCCCTCTGATAACTAAGGGAGAAAGGTGTTAAGTGGCAAACCAAACAAAAGCCCCGAGGTTTTTATAATAAATTAAGGAAGAAGAGGAAAGAAGCCAAGCATCTATTATTTTTTCTTTGAAGTCATAAAAAGTAAAAAAGAGAAAAGCTATGAATCATAAATTAAGAATTTATGAAAAAGGTAGCAAACTCATGCTGGATTTGTTTAAATTTTGCTCTATGCTGTCACTTTGTAAATGTATTTCTTTAATACTCTGATCTGATGTCCTCCCACCAACCAAGCAGACTGCAAGCCATCAGTGTTTTCTGTCAACTGTCCACATCCTCAGATTAATCCTCCCAACATGCTGGAGGCTTTCCTCTAGATATACTGACATAGTAGGAAAATGACTGGAGCACTATAAAACGTCCATTCATTATTCTTCCCCTTTCACTAGATGATTGTCCCACCTCCTTTTTAGGATAATGTAGCTCTCTGATAATATCCTTTTTATGCCCTGGGAGCACACTACCCAGAGTCCTCCTAGAAATGATGATAATCTACTCATTCCTCAATTATTAACAAACTCCCACCCTCTCTATCCTAGTGATTCTGAATCCCCCACCCCACAATGACTGCTCTCTTCCCCCTCAACCCAAATCCCCAATGTCTCAAACTAAAATTACCCATGACTTCCACTGTGCTCTTGCTTTCATCTTAAACCTTTTCCTTTCTCTCTCTTTCCATCTTCTTGTACTCACTGAACACTGCCTCTCTCCTGACACCCTTTCCAATACTTTTACTCATAACCCCAATCACTGGCCAAGTGTGGGAGTGGTAATATTGCTGATTCCACTCCCCTCTCTCTACTATTATTACCTGGTAACCTCTGCTGCTTTGAAATTCACTCAATTTATATTTACCATGCAGTCAAGATTCTGGTAGTTCGCTACCAACATCCAAGACAACTTTTTCCTCCCTCAGTTCAGTGCCTGGCTCATAATCTTCTTCTCCCAACTCCTGCCTGCATACTAGGAGACTTCGATATACATAATGAGAGTCCTTCAAATACCTTCACTTCCCAGTGCTTCAATCGACTCCAGTTCTCATGATCTACTTCTCCATTCCACCTCAGCTACATATAGAAATGGGTCGTGCCTTTGATCTTGCCTCACCCACAAGTGTTCCATTGCCATGCTCATGAACTCTTGAATTCCCTTATCTGATCATGATCTGTTGTCATTCCACTATTACTTGTAACCTCTAAATTGTCACCATCAACTAAAATTCCTCCATCCTCATAGTCTCATATCTGAACTGCCTATCAGATATCTGAAAGTAGATTTCCCATATGCATCTCAAATGTGACGTGTCTAAAATTGAACTTATTAACTTCTCACCCTAAGTCTCCTCTCTTCCTAACCTCCCTTGAGGGCACCACTATCCTCCACGTTCCCCTGGCTCATAACCAAGGTGTCCCGTGTGATCTTGGGCAAGTCACTTAACCCAATTACCCTGCCTTCCCTGCTTCAAAAAGCAAATAAATAAATAAATGAAATAAAAAAGGGGCAGCTATGTGGCACAGTGAATAGAGCATTGGCCCTGGAGTCAGGAGGACCTGAGTTCAAATTCAGCCTCAGACACTTAACACAAAACTATCTGTGTGACCTTTGGTAAGTCACTTGACCCCAATTGCCCTACCTTCCACCCTCCAAAAAGCAAAGAACAAAAAACAAACAAAAAAAAAAAAACCCCAAGGCGTCATCCTTGACTCCTCACCCCCTCGTTTCCTCATATCCAATTTGTTGCTAAGATCTGTGAATTTTCACTTCAGAACATCTCTCTCACACTCTCCTCCTCTCTATATCCTGGTGGTGCACACCCTCATCAGCTTAGGTCTGGATGTTTAGTGGCTAGTCTTCTAGTTTGTTCTTCTTGCCTCAATTCTCTCTCCCCACTTCAGACCATCCTCCACCCAACTGTCAAATTCACTTCCCTAAAGCACAGGTTTGACTATGTCATGCCTCTAATTCAATTAATTCCAGTAGATCCTTATTACCGCCTCTAGGAACAAATATAAAGTCCTCAGTTTGGCTTTTAAAGTCCTCCATAACAGTCTTCTTATACCTTCTTTTCCCTTCTTCACCTGCCACATATTCTGTGTTCCAGTGACATTGGTCTCCTTGCTATTCCTTGAACAAAACATCCATCTCTTGACTCTGATCATTAGCACTGGCTGTCCCTTCAGTCTAAAATTCTCTCCCTCTTCATCTCCACCTCCTGACTTCCATGACTTCCTTCAAGTCCCAGTTAACAATCCCAGCTTCTAAAACAGGCCTGTACAAGCTGCAGCCTACTGGCCACTTAAGGCCCTTGGGATTTCAGGTGGCTCGTGAAAAATGTAGAGTAAAACATCCTTTGTATGTAGAAGAAATTCTGTGGCATGCTGCAGGCGGCCTGCGGGGTGCAGGTTGTGCAGGCCTGTTGTGCAGGCCTGTTCTAAAAGAAGTCTTTCCAGATCCTTCTCAGTTCTACCACTCTCCTTCTGTTGAGTATTTCCTGAATACATCTTTTTTGCACAATGATGTCTACATGTTGTCTCCCCCATTAGAGTGTATGTATCTTGAAAGCAAGTATCTTGTTTTGGCCTTTCTCTGTATCCCCAGTGCTTAAGTACTTAAGCCTAGTACATAGTAGGTGCTTAATAAATGCTTGCTGACTTGACTATGCCACTTCTCCTGAGTAATTTGTTGGTATTGTGTTGTATATGACTTAAGTTATACCTACCACATACCTCCTTACTGCCTTTTGGGTAGCTTATAACTTCAAAGTCTTCAAAGACTGTAGTATTTCATAAAAGTCATTCATCAGCAATAGAAGAATAGGGATGATAAATAACTGGGCTATTGAATTAGGGAGCTACTTGGGATCACTAAAAGCACTATCCAATTTCCAAAAGGCAACACAGCACTCCCTTTTTTCCCTACTGTTCAATTTTGGACCCTGTTAAATTGCACATTGTAGTCAGGACAATGGGTTTTCTTTAGTCTTTTTGTTTTTGCCTGTATGGCTAGTTGGAGGATTCTGAACCTTTGAGTGATTATGGATCTCACTTAAGAAGTTCTGCAATGTTTCCCAGGCTTGCTGCACCCACAATGTCATTCACAAACATCTGGAGACCTCACAATCTATTGGGAATCTCTAGTTCCATTTGAGCTCTGTGCAAAAAATCCTCTATGGAAGAGCAAACACTTATGGTATCACCTTGTTTTATGCCTCACCTGATGTTAATAATCAGGAGACTGTTGAACAAAATTATTTCTGCTACATCTTTCAAGGAATTTTGTATGATTCTGAGCCTTTGAAGACAGGTCTGCTGTTTTAACAGTATTTGCTCCACTGCATCAAATGCATTTTTACAGCCAACAAAAAGTACAATGGGATCTTGTATTCCCTGTACCTTCTGGTTAACTGTGTAACTTCAAAGATGTGGCCTGCCATGGAATATATATATATGTATATATTTTTTAATTTTCACTGGTTGTTTTCTTAAAATTCCATCAAGGATATACTGTGTACAGATTATTCTCATTAAGATTTTGTAGCACTGTGAAAGTAAACATGCAGGTGCGTATTCTAAGTGTGTGACACACTTAAAAAACGTAACTTTTCCCAGTCCTCCTTCAGATATTCAGGAAGAGATCCCTCGACTCACTCCAAACTTGTCTTCTCCAGAAAAGACCTTCTCTGCAAATCTACTCTGATACGGCTGCACTACTCACTTTTCTCTCTTTAGTAACATTTCTACTCCTTGGACAGCACTTCAGGAACTATGATAAATGTGCTGGCTCCTCTGTGAGAGAAGAGCTTTAGCTATTCTGACAGATGTTTTCCATTTTTCTTATGTTTATCATCCTTCCAGCTTCATCCTTTCTTTTCATTATAATATGGCTTAGCTGTGTTTCTTGCCAAGCTTTCCATAAACTTGCTTTTCCTTCCACTGCTTCTCATCATTTAATGACACGATGCTCATAATCTTTCACTATCCTCTTCCATAAGATTTTTAAAAATCAATCAGTAAGCATGCCCCAAATACTTACACCTATGTGCCAGTCACTTTGTTAAGTACTGATGATACAAAGACAAAAATGAAATAGTCCCCTACCTACAAGGAGCTTGTTAAAGAAAACACATAAGCATGCATATATATATATATATATATATGACTTATACAGTATAAAAACAAGGTAAAGGGGAAGAGGAGAGAAATACTAACAACTGAAAGGATCAGGTAGTATTGGAGCTGAGCTTTGAAGGAACCCAGAGACTCTTAAGTGGCAGAAGTTAGAAGGAAGGACATGCTATTGGTACAAACAGCCTGTATGTAGACCTTAAGACCATAATCCTTGGCACTGAATAAGTGCTTAATGAATGTTTACTGACTAAATGTTAAAAGAAGCAAGGGATGGAGTGCTATGAAGGAAGAAGCAAGAAGGTTAGTTTGGCTAGACTGGAGAATGCATGAAGGAGAGTAACATTACAATGGAAAGGGAAGTTGGAGCCACATTGTGAAGAATTTTAAAAGCCAAACAGAGCAGTTTGTATTTTATCCTAAAGGCAATATGGAAACATAGGAGGATACTGAGAAAGGGAGTAAAATGATCACATCTGTGCTTTAAGAACATCATTTTGACAAATGTGTGAAGGATGGACTAGAGAGTTTGGAAGAGAATGTAGGCAGGGAAACCAATTAGAAGTTTACTGCAAAAGCCAAGTGAAAGGTGAAGAAGGCCTGAAAAATCCATGTGATTGGAAAGGAGGGGAGAGGCAAGAGAGATGTTGTGGGGGTATACTTGCAACTGACTATATGTGAGATGAGGGAAAGTGAAGAGTCAATGAGTCTTCAAAGAGTGATGGCTGAGGTTGCAAAGTTGGGTTCCTAAAAGCATTGTATCCCTGACAGAAATCAGGAATTCAAAAAAAAAAAAGAGGAAAGATGATAAGTTCTGCTTTAGATATGCTGAGTTTGAAATGCTTATAGAACTAGTTCAAAATATTCAATAGGTATTTTGATGCCCACAAAATTAAATTATATATCTTTTAAGTGCCATCAATAAATAGGTAAAAAGAAATAAGATGAGGCAGAAAGAGCCAAGAGACATCTGAATATATTTACAGGCATCTGTGAAAGAGTCAGTAGAAAAGCATAGCTTGAATGTGGATGTCTTTTCTAACAATCCCTAAGTAGATGAAAGTCAGTGAAAAACATAGAAGTATAATTAGTTGTAGCTGGAGAATATAATGTCAAAGTTCTGGCTCTTAGGAACAGCTGTTTTGAAACATGGTAAGAGCTAAATGTATCTAAGTCAGTATGTAATTAAATAGATTAAAGAAGGCTAAGGAATCATACAGTCAGCAGATTCCCCCAAAGATAACAGCAAATAACAGAATAGAGCTGGGGAAATAAAATGAACCAGGATTTTACAGTCATTGAGAAAACCAGGAGAATGATCCATAAGTCAGTAGAAGGTTGCAGCAAGAATGGAGCAACAGTAAAATATTCTAGATCCCTTTGTATCAAAAACCAGGAGCAAGGTGGCTAAGATTACAATAAGGACCAAGAAACAGTACTTGGTGGAGGGGGGATTAAATGAGAGTTAAAGGATGGAGTAAGAGAGTAACAAGATACTTCTACTATGCAAAATACTCTAAAATTTGTGATGTTAAATGATTAACTAGACTTTCTACTAAATAAAGACAATTATGTAAATAAAAAAAGAACAAAAACAAACAACAAAACACAAACCCAGAATGCTGAGTGATTAAGATGATTGAGCTTGGCCTCAAAGGAGATAAGAGAAAATGCACTTCTCTCTCTTTACAGAGATAGGAGACTGTAAGTTTGAAATCCTGCAGCTATACAGCCAGTTTGGATTGACATATAAACTAGTTTTGCTCAACTGTTTTTCCTCTTTCTTTCCAATGCTTTAGTACAGGGGTGGGGAACCTGCAGTCTTGAAGTCACAGGTCCTTGACTTAGTCCAAGTTTTACAGAACAAATCCTTTTTTATTTCTTCTATGAAGTTTGGATTCAGTCAAAGGGCCATACTTGAGGACCTAGGGGGCCACATGTAGCCTTGAGGCCGCAGGTTCCCCACCCCTGTTTAGTAAAAAGATAGCTCTCTGGATAGGTATGAGATGGATTTGGAAATAAAGGTGACATAAAAACAAAAGATGGCAAACAGAAGCAACAGCAGCAACAATAACTGACCACCACCAATCCATGTTTTCAAAAGACCACATATTTGTAAAACAAAAAGCAAAACAAAATGTTTTCACTTGGTTTCTAGTAGGGTTAATATCATCCTCTAGTTCTTATATAAAAGGTTTCTCAAGAGAATGACAAAACCACCAAGAGATGACTTAAACTGTGACTTTTTGCTTACCTCTCCACAACTGTAAGTGCATCATTGAATCTGGCAGCAAACACGTCTCCAATAAAATATTCAGCTAAGCGGCCAACAGCCTGAAGGAGAGAGCTCAAGTCCCTCAAAGAACAATGCAACCGCCTGCAATCATTCTCTGCTGTGATGTTCAACCTGTGACCTGAAACACACCATTATTGTCAGTTTCAGGGGAAAAAAATGCTTTAAGTTACTTGTAAAAATAATAATTCACTAGCTACTCAGAAGACAGTGAAAGCAATTCTCAAAACAAAAAATCTTGGATAACTTGAATATGAACACATATAACATGCTGAACAAATCTGAAGCCAAGCTGGTAAAAAAAAAAAAATTTTGTCAGTAGATGCAGGATCTAGATCTTGGAGACCATCTAGTCCCTGACTTTGAAAATGAAGAAACTTAGAACCCAAGTGTTAAAGTGATTTACCCAAAGGCACACAGATAGTAGGAGAAAGACAGGGTAAGAAATTAAATGAATGCTCATGAAATAACAACATGAAATTCCCATTTCTTTTAAGAACAAACTACTCAAATAAACAAATTCTATGCCCAAGTAGTAAGAGGACTCAAAATCCAAATTAAATAACCTTCTTACAACTGGAAATCTTTGATTTCATCTAGTCATCAGAACTCATATTACAACCTGCTTCTTCTTGCTTGTAGTATAAACCCTTTTTCCCCTAATAGAAAGAACTGCATTAACATCCCTCTAACAAATTTCTACTGCTAAGTAGAAAACGTTACCTTGTCTCCCTCTGCTGGCTGTTAACAGCCAAGCATAAATAGCACCATCCACCAATGGTTGGTGAGAATAAGAGGGAGTATAACCAGGGTTTAACAACATTTGTGTTAAGTCTAAGTATGCAAACATTCTGAGAGTAAGAGCACAGTGTTTAGCAGTCAAGGAATGACAAGATTTTTAGCTGTTGCATGAGAGATAGTTTGGGTCTTACTCTAGAGACATAGGAGAAACCTGATAGGTCCCTGCCAATGAGTCACAATACAACCACCAGGCTAAGTCTAACGGGAGAGAGAAGTAAAAGGGCTGCAGGAACCAGAATGAGACAAATACAGGAGAAGGGAATGAACAGTGATAGAAAAGATGCTTGGTGTCAATTCTGAAAATTCCTACAATTCCATAAATAAGAGAATCTTCTCAAAGGGGGTCCCACCTAAAAATATCTCCACTACACTATATGAAATTCCATCAGAGAGATTCGCTTAAATAATATTAGTATGTTCTTAAAATTCACTTATTAACTAGCATCCAATCATAAATGTATTTGATTAATTAGCTTTCCCTTAAAATTCAAATGCTTTCCCAAGAATTAAGTGATGTAGAGTATTAGCATAATTCTTACTTAATAAGAAAATAGTCTTATTAAACCAGCTCCTACCTGACACTTGCTCACTGAAAGAATGGAAACATAAAAGGAAGCAACCACAGTGAGAAGTTATGTGCAGCTAAGTAGGATAAGGATCCTGGGCACTTAGGAGGCAAGGAAAATGGAATCAAATAAGAGAGAAAGGTATAAGGAAGTAGGAAAGGGTCAGAGAATAACTGGAACTACAACAATTTAGACTAGTGCTAAATAACCACAATCCCTCTACTTTGCCCTTAGACCAGGAGAAAAGTTATTCTTCCCTTCTAAAAACAAGGCCTCCAATGGAAATGACATCCTACTTTCCTTCTCTTCCTTTCCCTTTCTTTTCCTGAAAGGTTTGGGGGCAAGAATAGAGGGAGCCACAGAGAAGGAGATAGAGGTTCACTTCCTGGTTGTGGGACATGATCTTAGAGGTCTGGGTTTGCAAGAATTTTAATGTATGCTTAGTCATATTGCCTTCATGAGATAAAACTAATTTCAAAAAAAATAGAGCAATCAGACAATTTTTAAATGTTAAAATATTTTCAGGCTGACAGCTATATTTCAGGCTGCCCAGTACTTCTAAAGTTTAAAAGCAAGTTTATAAGTTACTCTTTTACAAACTAGCAAAAATTTCAAAAGTCTACAATATAGTTTAAATAGATAAGCTGACAGTATACTTCCTAGTACAGAAAAGTGATTTACTTAGTCATTCAATATAGCAAGATATAATATACTCCTTTTCTTCATAATTTCCCTTGCCCCAGGGGGCGGAGCCAAGATGGCGGAGTAGAAACAGCATTTCCAATGTGCTCTGCCCCACACAAATTTCAAACAATGTGAAAGGGGACTCCAAACAACTTCTGGAGCCACAGCACCCACAGAAGGGCACAGAGAAGCTAACCTCCTGCTGAGGACAGCCCAGCAGCCCTGCATGGAGCAGCCAGCGCAGCGCCCTGAGAGCAGGCAGCACAGCATGCAGAGCTGAGCCCAGGTCTGAGGTTTTAGCCCTAGGGTAGCCGGGCCTTCAGCCAGCTGGAGGGACCCCAGAACACCAGCAATTGTGGCGATTCCAGAATTATCAGCACAGATATGCCTAGGACAAAGTGAGAGGTTAGTGCCCTATGGACTTTGGGACCAGTATTTGGGGAATGCGTGGCTCCTCCCCTGGGGGCGAAAAGCTGCTGAAGAAACAGCTGCACAGAAGCCATTTTGCAGCGTCAGTAGTGGCTCTAGCTCCTGGTCTGCAAACTGTAGGGAGATCCAGCAATCAGTCTGGGGGTTAACCGCTCTTGCTTTAAACTGCCTGGATCTGGATTGTGGTCTGGGGGGGAAATTTGGGGTGGGTATCCAATTTGCCAGAGTGGGTGGAAGCTTTACAGAGGCCACCCAACTGGCAGAAGTTGTGAAGACCCCACGTTTGGGCGGAAGCTCCCCTGTCTGGTGGCAGAGTCCTACTATGGCAACAAGCCCAAAAATCAAGTAATTAAGTGGCAACATGCCTTGGCAAATGAAACAAAATAAACAGAAAAGTTCAACATTGGACTCCTATTTTAGGGACAAAGAGGCTCAAAGCATGGAGGAGGACTGTGAGGTCAGAACTCCTGCACCAAAAGCCCCAAATGAAAATACAAGCTGGCTACAGGCCATAGAGGACCTTAAGAAGCAGATAAGAGAAGTGGGGGAAAATTTGGGAAGAGAAATGAAAAAGATGCAAGAAAAGTATGAAATGACAGTCAACAGCCTGACTGAGGAAAATAACACCTTAAAAAATAGACTAACTCAAATGGCAAAAGAGGCTCAGAAAGGCAATGAGGAGAAGAATGCCTTAAAAAGTCGAATTTGCCTGATGGAAAAAGAATCTCAAAAGTTCACTGAGGAGATTCATTCCTTCAGAGTTAGACTGGAGCAAATGGAAGCTAATGACTTTATGAGAAATCAAGATGCTGTTAAGCAGATCCAAACAAATGAAAGATTAGAAGGCAATGTGAAATATCTCATGGGAAAAACCACTGACCTGGAAAATAGATCCAGGAGAGACAATTTAAAAATTATTGGACTACCTGAAAGCCATGATCAAAGAAAGAACCTAGAAATCACCCTTCAAGAAATTCTCAAGGAAAATTGTCCTGATGTTTTAGATCCAGAGGGCAAAATAGAGGTTGAAAGAATCCACCGATCACCTCCTGAAAAAGATCCCAAAAAGAAAACTCCCAGGAATATTATAGCCAGGTTCCAGAATCCCCAGATCAAGGAGAAAATACTACAAGCAGCCAGGAAGAAACAATTTCAATATTGTGGAAACACAATCAGAATAGCCCAGGACCTGGCAGCTTCTACACTGAGGGATCGAAGGGCATGGAATATGATATTCCAGAGGGCAAAAGAACTGGGAATGAACCCAAGGGTCACCTACCCAGCAACTGAGTATTTTGTTTCAGGGGAAAATATGGTCATTCAGTGGAATAGAGGACTTTCAAGCATTCTTGAGGAAAAAACCAGAACTGAATAGAAAATTTGACATCCAGACGCAAGAAGGAAGAGATGCCTGAGAAGGTAATCAGTGAAAAGAAATCAAAAGGAACTTATCAAAGTTGAACTATTTACATTCCTATATGGAAAAGCAATAACTGTGCCTGATGATATCTTTCTCACCATGAAAATAATGGAAGAAGGGTGTGTGGTCATATGAATACATATGTGAATGTGTGTGTAGATGGTTACAGTTATACATGGATAGAGGGCATAGGTTGAATTTGTTGGGAAGGGAGAATACTCAAGGGATGAAATTATGAGGTGAGAGAGGAAAGTGGCAAGAGGAGATGGGGAGAGACAGGGTAGGGCAAACTATCTTATGTGAAAGAAGCAAGGGGAAGTGGTTGTAAGGGGGGGAAGAATAGGAAGGCAAAAAGGCAAAACCACATTCTCATTGAATTTGGTTCAGGGAGAGAATTACATACATACTAAATGGGATATCTCAACCTGCAGCAGAATAGGGGGAAGGGGGATGAGAGGAGGGAAGTTGGATGGGAGGGCATCCTTGGGGGGAGGGGTGGTTATAAGTACCCACTATAGAAGAGGGACAGGATCATGTGGGGAATGGACCAGGTCGGGGGTGGGATGAGTAGGAGGGAATTGTAAGCAGCCTTGTACAATATATCTACTATGATAATGTATTGCATAGCTAGACATGTACAACATATACTGAATTACTTATATCCCAAGAAGGAATGGGTGACAAGGGAAGAAGGAAATGGATCTGAAAGTCGAGGTCTTAACATTAAATGTTTCAAATAAATATAAATACTATTATTAATACTCTTTTGCTTATAATTGGGAGATAAGATGTGCAGGCATTGGGACACAAAGATTCACCTTCCTCTAATGGAAAAGTCGATGGGGGTATGGGAGAAGGTATGGGAGAGAGCAGATTGGATGAGGGTATATCTAGTGGGACTGCTATTCTGGGGTGCTGGGTAGGGACAAAATGGGGGGAAAATGTAACTCATAATCTGGTGGAAATGAATGATGTAAACCAGAAGTTAATAAAGCATTTGTTTAATTAAAAAAAAAATAATTTCCCTTGCCCACATTTTATCTCTTCTGTCCTCCATTTCTTCTTTAAAAAACATCATTTCTATTTCACAGTCAGATAATTTGTTATATTGACTAGAACTGCCTATTTACAACATTGCTCCTTCTTGTGGAAATTTTATTTTATTTAAAATTGAATATACCTGGAATCAAAGTTTTTAAGTTTTATAATCCTGAAATAAAAAATTTTCCAAATTGAGTTCCCTGAAGCATCATTGTGATGTCAGTTTCTTGCTCAAAATTCTCCAACATCTCATCTCTCTGCTGCCTATGAAACAAAGTCCAAACTCTTCAACCTTGTCTTCAAAACTTTCACAACACAGACCTAATAGTTGTCTTTTTTTTTTTAAACCTCCTCCCACCATTCATGTAAATGTGCTTTACAAGGTCAACCACATTATACTACTTACTCTTCTACAAACATGCCCCAATATTTTCCAGGCAGAGGGAACAACTTGATTCAACAAATATTCATTAAACATCTACACTGAAATACGTGAATATACTAGAGCCCCAATGTACTTTTCTTATGACCCTGATAATTCTGTCTGATACTATCATTGCTTGTGTGCTTATCTCACCCATTCGGTACAAGCTCTTGAAGGACTGGCTGTGTCTTCTTCAATTTTGTTATACTCAAAGCTCCTAAGCATAGTGACTTGTACACAATAAGGACTCCTATATTTCCTGAATTAATAAACAATTTCCTGCTTAATAAACAATACAGACAGGACTTACTGGGGATAGCATTCAGACTGAGAGAAGAAAAAGTTTTCTCTTTTTTTTACTTATGTGCTTAGCCACCACACTGTCAGCAGCAGACATTCAAAGGTTTGTTGAATGGATTAATGAATCACAGGCAAGAAAAATTATATAAAGATACAACCCAAATTTTGTAATGATTAATAAAAATAAAAAAGAATGGTGACTGGCTTGGGGGGTTTCTTGTTGTTCACTACATATGAGAAAAAGACAGATGAGCTGAAACCGTGGCTGATTTTTTATGTTTACGATGCTGACAAAGTGATTTATGAGTGAGTAATACAACAACTGAATCTGTAAAGTCAGGACAACTTAAAATTCCACTGGTATAAAAAAATGATTACCATAAAATAGGCCTTGCACCTACCAAACTGAGGAAAATCTCTCACATACACTCTCTCTCTGTCTCTCTCTCACACACACATACATACACACACACACACACACACACACACACACACACACACACACGTACAGTTTATATTTCATAAGAGTACTTTATAGTTCTACTCACATACTCCCTCCACCTGGCTGAGAGATTTCTCACCCCCCATCCCCTCCCACAAAAAAAGAAAAGCATGAACCACATTAAAGAGAGATCTCCTTCATGTAAGAGTTCTGTAACAGAGGGTCGAAGGGGCAGGCTGTCATGGTGACTGAAAGCACAGATTTAGGAAACCCAATCATCTTGAAGCAGTTATAAAATAAGAGTAAGAGCTGGAAAAATACACTGGTTGAACTATATGGCCTAACTTATTGCTATAATCCATTCATTTTAACATTTAATCAGTATACAAAGAAGGGAAATATTATAAAACATTTTATTATGGAATATATAGACTTTTGGTAATTCAAATAGCTAAAATCCAATCAATCACATGTGCCCTAATAGTTGAAATTAAGCAGCCAAAAGAATCCAAGATCAGAAATATCATGCACCACAGATGAGAAAAACAGGGCACAAAACCCTTCTTGACTAACTGGCAAAAATCCCTTTCCTAGAAAGTACTATTCCCCTTATGAGATCAAGATGCCCAAGTGAGACTAAAGGACAATACAAAGTGTGTTATGGTCAATACAAACTAGACATGAGCCAAGCCAAAAAGGAATTTGAAATTAACCTTACAAAAAACTCACAAGTCAACTATAAATTTGCTGATAGAAGAAAGTCATCTATAATGGGAACAATTAATAATCACTGTACAGATATACTCAATGATGAAAATGAAACAAATGGCCTGGAAAAAAAAAATCTTTTTTTCGATCTTTTCTAAGAAAGAATAACAGATAAAACTGTCACTTCCTGATTGTCTTTTATAGCAGCTGGATCAAATTGTGGTAAATACAAAAAATATTCTAAGCTTAACCAACTAGACCTAAAATACCAGAACTAGGCATTCTCCACTGAAAAACTAAAAGAATTCAAAAGTGAAATCTTGACCAAAATGTACATTCTGTGATAAGAAAATAATGTGTTCTGACAAAGACATCACCTCAACATTCTGTTGAAGTTATACTGGATCCCAAAACATTAGTCAATGTCAGGAATAGCAGCTAAATGAAAGAATGAATAGATGTTACTCTATTCATGAGCAAAATGATGCTCTATATGCAACATTCCAGGAGATCCAATTGCCAATTCAAGATATATAAATCAAGCCAGAGAAAAGAAACTGAAAGAACAAGACAGGCGAGATCTGGATGTGATGCAAACTTGTAAAACAATGAAGAATACTGATGGGGGAATGTGACTTCTCCAAAAGAAGCCTGAAAGAGGATGTTCTGGGAATAAATAAAAACAAGTACTACTTTACACTGCAGATGGCAACCTTATCAAAGCCACTACTCTGAGTCTTAGTACAATATGGAAACACAGTGGTTCAAGAAGAGTTTAGACCAATTCCTAAATAATCCTTAGAGAACTATACTTGTCATAATTATAAGAGATTAGCGATATGCCAGGTATACTTTAAAAATATTTTTTCCTAATTACAGATAAAAACAGTTTTTAACATTTGGTGGTTTGTTTTTGGTTTTTTTTTTTTTTTAATTCCAAATTCTCTGTTCCTCTCTCTCCTTACCCCTCACTGAGAATTTGGTACAGGTTATATAGTCATGCAAAACTTATTTATGTTAGTCTGCTGTGAAAGAAAATACAGACTATAAAAAAATTTTTCTTAAGTCTTTTAAAAGCATGCAATGATCTGCATTCAGATTCCATTAGTTCTTTCTCTGGAGGTATATAGCATTTTTCATCATGAATCTTTCTTAATTGTCTTGGATCATTGTATTGCTGACAATAGCTAAACCATTCACAGTGGATCATCACACAATACTGCAAGTACCGTGTACAGTGTTCTCCTGGTTCTGTTCATTTCACTTTGCATCAGTTCATCTAAGTTTTTCCAGGTTTGTCTGAAAGCATCCTGCTTGTCATTTCTTATAGCACAACAGTATTCCATCATAATTATATACCAAAACTTGTTTATCTATTCCTCAACTGATAGATGTCTCCTCAATTTCCAATTCTTTGCCATCACAAAAAAGAACTGCTATAAATATTTTTATACAGGTAGGTCCTTTTCCTTTCTTTTTTAATCTCTTTGGAAAACAGACCTAGTAGCGGTATTGCTAAGTCAAAGATACGCAGTTTTATAGTCATTTGGATATAGTTCCAAATTCCTCTCCAGAATGATTGGAGTTTACAACTCTACCAACAGTGCTTTAGTGTCCCAATTTTCCCATTATCTCCTCCAACATTTATCATTGTCCTGTTTTGTCAAGTTAGCCAATCTTCATAGGTATGAAGTGGTACTTAAGAGTTATTTTAATGTGCATTTCCCTAATCAATGGTGATTTAGAGCATTTTTTTATGTGACTATAGGTAATTTTGATTTCTTCATCTGAAAACTGTTTATATCCTCTGACTATTAATCAATTGGGCAATAACTTGTGTTTTTATATCAATTTGACTCAGTTCTCTATATATTTGGGAAATGATGCCTTTATCAGAGAAACTTACTGTAAATTTTTTTTTCAGTTAGGTTTATTGTATATTTCCCTCCATTCTACTTTTCCCTGGTGTATACTTCTCTCTCTGTTCTTTCGCTCTGTACCTCCTCCTGACCATTGCCTCTTCCAGTCTATCCTCTCTTCTCTCCGCCCAGGCCACCCCTTTTTCTTATTCCTTCCCTCTCCTACTTAACCTGTAAGATAAGGTAGATTTCTATAGCCAACTGAGTGTGTCCATTATTCTCTCTTTGAGCCAATTCCAACGAGAGCCAAGTTCAAGTTTTGTTCACCACCTGCCCATCTTTGCCCCCATTAAAGTTCTTTTGCTCTTCTTTGATGTGAGATAATTTACCCTGTTTTGCCTCTCCCTTCTCCCAGCACATCCCTCCTTCTCACTGCTTAATTTTGCTTTTTTCAGATATTGCATCACAGTCATCCCTCTTTCTCACCTAATTTTTTTTAGATATCATCCCGTCATAATCAACTCACACAATGCTCTTTCTAATCTGCCCTAATAATGATGAAGTGCTTAGGAGTTACAAGTATCATCTTACCACATAGGAATATATACAGTTTAGCTTTATGGAGTCCCTTAATGATTTCTCTTTCCTACTTAACATTTTATGCTTCTCCTGAGACTTGGATTTGAAAGTCAAATTTTATATTCAGCTTTGTTTTTTTTCATTAGAAGGCCTGAAATTGCAAGTCCTCTATTTCATTAAATATCCATTCCTCTCCCTTCTTCCCTCTTGAAGAATTATATTGTTGTGCTCCATAGGTGATTCTTGGTTATTATCCTAGCTCCTTTGCCCTCTGGAATATCACATTCCAAAACCTCCAATCTTTTCATGTAGAAGCTGCTAGATCTTGTGATATCCTGTATCTGATTCCCCAATATCTGAACTGTTTCTTTCTGACTGCTTGAATATTTTCTCCTTGACCTGGGAGCTCTGGAATTTGGCTATAATATTTATGAGAGTTTTCATCTTTCCAAAGGTGAATGGTGGATTCTTTCAATTTCTATTTTATCTTCTTGGTTCTAAAATGTCAGTGCACTTTTTCTTTATAGTTTCTTAAAAGATAATATCTAAGCTCTTTTTTTTGATCATGGCTTTCAGATAGCCTAATTGAATTAAAAACTAAATTAAATTTAATTTAAATTATCTCTCCTCAATCTGTTTTCCAGATCAGTTGTATTTCCAATGAGATAGTTCACATTTTCTCCTATTTTTTCATTCTTTTGAGGTCTCATGGAGTCATTAGCTTCCACTTGCCCAATTCTAATTTTTAAGGATTTCTTTTTTTTAAAGTGAGCTTTTGTAACTCCTTTTTCTTTTGGCCAATTCTACTTTTTTTAAGGAGTTCTTTTCTTCGGTGAAATTTTTGTACATATTTTTCCATGTGGCCTCCTTTTTAAGGAATTCTTCAGTGAATTTCTATATATCTTTTTCCACTTGGCCAATTCTGCTTTTTAAGATGTTTTTTCTTCAGTGTATTTCTATGCCTCTTTTACCATCTTGTCCTATGCTCTTATTTAAGGTGTTTTTTCCTTCAGTAAAAAGTATTGAAGTAGAATTTAAACCTAGATGCTGACTCCAAGTACAGAACTCTTTCCACTATACTATACAAGCATTGTTCTGAGGTAAAAGGTAATAGACTCCCAAACCTGAAAAGGGCTTTAGAGACCACCTAGTTGATCTCCTCTCCCTTGTGAGATGAGGTCCCAGAACTCAGGTCTCCTGATTCCCAGTCTAGCACTAAAACAACAGAGTTCCCCACAAATCCCTATGTAAATTTATTAAATAAATGGGGGAAAGGGGACAGGAGTTAACAAATTCTGCAGAAAAACAGTATTATCTTATTAGAGCAAGGCTAAACTCTTAGAATATAGGCACTCTACACAATGTGCTTGATATAAGTAAGGCACTTACTTTGTAAGTTGTATAACAAATAAAATAACTCTGACATAAATAAAATTCATTCTACTTATCTCTGAGAATTAAATGATACCATTCTAGGTAGAGGTATTTACCCATCCCAGTATCCAAAAGAACATTTTTTTTACTTGATGCATGCCAAAGTCATACTAGAGTCCTTGGGGCTAGCCAGATTATTTAAAAGCTCCAATAATAGAAACAAGTTATTATGGTTCATTAAGTCAAAAGCCATTCAAAAACAGTCAGCTTCCTTAAAGTAGGATTTGCTGTAGTCAAAAAGCTTCCCCAGGAACCATGTTCCTTTCTCTCAATACCTCTATATTCCAGTCATGACAAGCCTAAGTAGGTAATGTTGACCATGCAGAAAGAGAATCATGGGGCAGGACGTTGTACATGACTATAAAAGGTATAGTTAAGTAATGCTGGAATTCTATTAGAAAAGCCTGTATTCTAAAAAGAACAGAATTCTGACTGAACAAGTAGAAGAGGTAGAAATTAGAAACACAGATTGAGAATTGAAAAGGAATTGAAAATAATATCACACTCCTTTTACAGATGAGCAAACTGAGGCAGAGAGGTCAAGCCCCAAGGTCAAGCAAACAGTAAACTGCCATGCTAAGATTCTGAACTCAGGTATTGCCTCCAAGAAAAAAAAAGGCAAATTTCATTTGGAATTTTGATGGATTCAACTTTTTATTTACCACCCTACCAGTTCATGAAGCTAAATGTAGTTAACTTATCTGAAATTTTTTATTAAATTGTTTTATTTTAAAGTACACATTTATAAGCCCTAAAGAAGTTTGAGAAAGACTCTGAAGATGTGGTATTAAACGGGGAAGAAGAGAGCAGAGGCTTGACATGAAAAAAAAAAATGAATCACTAAGGTTTGAACAGAAATATAAAGCTGAGAGATCAATGATTAATATTTTATTGTTTGGGGGGCAGGGAGCGAAGAGGGAATTCAAAAGGAAGGAAAAGCAATTACTAATACTAAACTAAAGCAAAATACATATGGTTATTAAATGAAGAAATTGGATAAGCCTTCAGTCAAAGCAATTTAGTCTGGCTAAATTAAGAGACTTCCCAAGAGGAGTCTAAAATAAGGTGGACAAATTATTAAGTCATAGCAGGTGTAATAACTACAGCTATGCCTAAATTCATATTCCTTTGGTTCTAAATATTAGAAAAGGAAAAATATGTCATGTTAAAGACGAAGATGATTTTTTTCAACTTACTACCCTAACTTTAAAAAGTGTTCCAGCACACAAAAAAATTTTTAATAAAAACAACAGTGTAAACATTTTAAAAGGCCATGCAAATCAGTAGGAGCCTAAAAGATAAGGTCTAAATCAAAAATGGGACAGCATGCCAGTCAGATTTTTAATAAGTTCTGTCACTGCCCTAAATTGGCCCCTTTTCCTACATTCACTAAAGTATATCCCTTTGAAATTTTTTTTTGTCACCTCATCTTTTATCTCTTCCCTCCCAAATGTATTACACATTTTTTTCAAGTTTACTTAAGGGGATTGAGGAGTTATAGGGGAACATTATAACAACAGAATCATTAATTAGAGAAGTATCAGTTCTTCTTTTTAAAATAACTGCTTATATTAGAAAATAAAAACAGGTTTACCTGACCCTGAAGTAACTACAAACTGCTGTAACCCCAGATAAACTTCTAAATTGTCTTGAAGAACTGGGAACTGAAAGCAAAGAAACAAATGTGAAAGTCATAAATGTGTTTTAATCCCATTAACATCAAATTATACAATGACCAGTATGGAAAGAGAATCAATTAACAAGCATTTATTGAGAGCCTATCATGTCCCAGACACTATGGCAGGTGTCTGGCAAACAAAGACAAAATTGAAATAATCCCTTCCCCTCAAAAAGTTAACATCCAACTGGGGGAAACAACAAATACGTATGTAGGTACATAAAAATAATTATTTCAAGGTTATTTTAGTAGGGAAAGCACTATAGCTGTGGGAATTAGCAAAGGCTTCATTCAGAAAGGGGCACTTGAACTGAATCTTGAAGGAAACTATGGATTCTGAGAGGCATTAATGAGAGGAGAGAGGGCATTCCAACAACAGAGGACAGTCACTGTAAAGACAAAGAAAGAGGAGACAGAATGTCATGTGTGAAGACTATGTAAATAACCTACAATTTGTAAAGGGGAACAATGTATAATAAAGCTGGGTAAGTAGAAATGGAAATTATTTGCTCTATGAATTCTGGCTATTTGTAGATACATACAGCTCAAGGAAATCTCTCAATTCAATTCCCCCAATCATTTCCACCACTGAAATTATTTTGAGGATTAACATTCAGTAACTACAGGAAGGCAACTACATCAATTTCACAAAAAGCAAAGAGGACAAAAAAGTCTGACAGTCAAGTTATAACCTAAGCCAAGATCTACTTTGATTAAGCTATCGGCAACTACCCTGATATTCTGATAACAGGTTCACCTCAGACTACAACTTTCCCACCAAAAATAAGTAAAATCATCTCTTGGTGATCCACTCAACCTTTTGGTAGGAAAATATACACATTTCATATCTATTTTATCAATGAGCCTGTCAAAGTGAAAAAAGATAGGTCAATTTATTCAAAAGTCCATTTCTCTCGTTGACTTTGTCAGAACCTGTAGGTGAGCCTGCCTTTCATTTCATAAGCTGCTTTGCTAATCAATTACATTAAAAGGAAAAAAAAGACTTTAATGTAGTGGAAACTAAGAGAAGCAGAAGCCAAACTAAAACAACGTTCCTCAGATAAAAGAATACAAGAGACCACATAGCTGAGCAGATAACCCAAAAGCTGACTGCTACATTTTTATTCTGCTTCTTTCTTTAGAAGATGATGTGGATGTAATATGACCTCTTCATACAACCATGCTTTCAAAAGGAACTAAATTGGGCCACATGATCAAAGATCCAAAAAATCAAAATAAGCACAAAGGATCATGCCAGGCCTGTAATACTCTATAATCAATTCCTGAATAGGATGAGAATTACAGTTAACTTTTTCCTCTACCTAATATAATTAGGGGGACAGTAAAATACACCTTCAGGCCAAGAAGCTACAAAAGAAAATGTGTTTATAAAAGCTGAAATCCAAACTTTTCTATGTATATAGGAGTATAGCCCTCCTCAATTTACTGCCTATGTTGTAAATTAAACAGACTATTATAGAACTAGAAAGGCCTTCCGTAAGATCCAGCTGTCAGCCAATTTCAGAGCCAGGGCTCAAGCCTCAGTTCTGGGATCCTGGTCCTCTCTGCCATGCTGACAAAGTGAAGGAGAAAACTGTCACCACTAATTTTTCCCCAGATGATTAGTTACCAGCGTAGAGAATGCGTGACTGGGAAGGAGTTCCATGACTTTGGCCACAACTTCCAAGCTCTGGCGTAAGTACCGCTGCCACTCTGTCTGTTGCTGTAAAAAGAAATATAGTAATGAATTCTCCAAAACTGATTAGCATCTAGAAGTATTTGTTTTTCTGGCATTTGTCCACAGAATGAAGTTCATTACCAGATAAAATTCAAATCAGAAATGAAAAATCACATGTAATGTTACTTGGCCTTTAAAAAAAAAAGTCACACAGATATAACAGACAAAGACAAAATTTTAAAATTCCAACTATTTCCCCAGAGAAATAACATATTATCGGGGCAGCTAGGTGGCGCAGTGAGTAGAGCGTCGGCCCTGGAGTCAGAAGGACCTGAGTTCGGATCTGGCCTCAGACACTTAACGCACACAAACAAACAAAAAAAAAAACCTAGCCATGTGACCTTGGACAAGTTACTTAACCCCAACTGCCCTCCAAAAAGCAAAAAAAAAAAAAAGAAATAACATATTATCAACTTGATTTGGAACAACCCCAAAATATTTGCTTTATTTTCTAATATGTAAGTCTATTACAATGAGAATTACAAATAAGCATAAAATATTTTTTATTTTTATAAAGAACTTTGTAAATCATTACTTTCCCAAGGTCACACAGTTAAAACACCAAGACTTTTTTTATAGGGATACATCGAAATTACAACTACTTTCATTCTGGGTCTAAAAATATGATGGCAGGGGGCAGCTAGGTGGCGCAGTGAGTAAGAGTGCCGGCCTCAGAGTTGGGATGACCCGAGATCGAAACTGGCCTCAGAAAATGAGCACCCACACATAAATCATGACTAGCCGTGTAACCTTGAGCAAGTTACTTAACCCCAATTGCTTAAATAAATAAATAAATAAATAAATGTTATTGGGCGGCTAGGTGGCGCAGTGAATAGAGCGCCGGCCCTGGAGTCAGAAGGACCTGAGTTCAGAGCCGGCCTCAGACACTTAATCCACACAAACAAAAACCTAGCCGTGTAACCTTGGGCAAGTTACTTAACCCCAATTGCTTTTTTTTAAATAAATAAATAAATGGATGAATGAATGAATGAATGAATGAATGAATGAATGAATGAATGATGGCAAGAGGGTCCAATCTAGCAGCACTCAATAAACTTCAAAGGCAGTTTAAAATAATTAGAAATTCTTAAAAGCAGGTGGCTAATTAATCCTCATCCCAGTCTCTTCCTCCAAACTCCTCTTTTTATTCCCTTCTCTCAATGTTCTCCAAATACCAACTTTGCAAGAGGTATTTATTTAGGAAAGAAACTGGAAGGATAACAAAGCCATCAAACAGAACAGACACAACCTATCTTCATCAATTACAATGGAATGACTACATCTGGATTCTATCGTTTCAGCAGTGAATATGCTCCACAAGGAAACACAAATGGCAATTTAAACGTTGGAAAGAGTGGTTAAACCCTAACCAAAATAAGAAGGCATCTTTGATAAAAATATGAAAGGAACATGTAGGCTTTTGCATATAATTTTCTAGAGAAGACCAGATCATCCTAGTTATGCAACTGAGAAATATGAAGACTACAAGATCCTTCAGGGTTAATCCCTCAAAGTTTGGTCATTAACCAAAAAAACATTTGGTTCAACAGAACAAAATTGCAGCCTAAAAGGTTTCTTTCAGCAAGGGATTTCCCACATGCTAAGATGATACAGGATTTTTCAATACAAGACACCAGAGAGATAACTTTCTCCAACAATCCTCTGATTCTCAATATTAAGTGAGGTTTAACACAAAGAGGCATATACTCATCAAAGGTATCTGCCAACATCCTGGAAGAGGATTCCAATGTAAAGGCCAAAGAGAGGAGGATTTCCCTGCAGGAGTTAGGATCCTGGGAGTGACTATTTGTAGAGAACACTATGTCAACTATATCAAGCCACAGCACACTTCAAAGTCCCCACAATGAGCTCCCTACTCTCATAAAAGTTCTGAATAGTCCAGGATTTCAGTGTCATAAGGAGAATGAAAGAGACTTTCAATGATCATTTGTATATAAAATGCATCATCCACACAGGAAAAAACGAGTAGATAAAAATGCATATTCATTTGATAATGATGTGCAAATAAGCCATTAAAATACATATTTATCTTGAAGAGGAGCTACTGATGGACAATAAGTTAAACAGAATTAGAAAGGAAGTGAGTTAATTGAACTGGCATTTAGAAAACTAGGTAACACTTTCAATGATTCCAAGCTACAATTCATCCCCCAACACACCAATCTTTTAAACATTGGTATCCTCCCAGTGTTGCTATATGATATTCAATCATGGAACACCACAATCACAAAAACAAAAAAAAATTCAGAGAATTCAGTGGGCCACAGAGGATGAAAACATAATGCAGCAAATTTACAGAGGCAATATAGTAGCAAAGGCATCATTAAAGTATATGTTTAGCCAGAAAAGGAGGTAGAGAAAGTACAGATGTGGCATTAGTAACCACAAAATAGAGAAAATGCACCAGCATTGAATAAGTACTCTTTGGAGAATTTATAAAAGGATAAAGACAAGAACTGCACAGGAAAATGAGACATGTTTGGATTACAATTTGTAGCAGCAGTGGGCATAAATTAGGTTCAATGAAGTTTCCCACATAACCCAACACATTTCTCAAAAATAATGCTTCTCTACTCCCACTCAAGTAGATGACTGAAAATGCTTGTAAAACCAAATTAAAAGATGACTAGGAATTGATTTTTTTTTAAAAAAGGCTTAAAAATGAATACTCTACTCATGCTAAAAAATTCACCTTTTAGAAACACAAGATTTGCAGATTCCTATTAGTGACATAAATTAATTACATATTATGCTGAAAATTTAATAATCAAAAAGTGTTCTACAGTGTATTTCTTACATCATCATCAAGGGTCTCATCATCCAACTCCTCCAACTGCGCCTGGTTGTACCTGAACTGTATCCGATTCAATACCTCAGTAAGCAAAAGGACCAGGGCATCTTTGTACCTGCAAGTAGGGAAAAATTAGACATAAGGTAGGGAAAAAAATTGCTTTCACCCTTTGTTCTCAGAATCTGCTATCAGGTACCCAATGAATATGAAAATAGTAATAATAAATGGAATCCTGCACTCTTAGGTTATCCTACATAAGAAGCATCCTGGAAGGCCAGATCCAGGAGGTTTCCATTTCACAGGCTAGAAAGATCACAAGGAACTAAGCCTTATTCCAAAAGGTCACACAAAATAACCCTAAGGGGGAAAACTGCCTACCTACATTTACCAAGATAAATAACATGAGAAACAGCAATTACAATACTTGAAGAAAAATGACAGTAGAGACATCTAATAGTACAAGGAAGAAAAATTTAAGAAAAAAAGCCAACAACAAACACCTATGACCTCAGAATGTCCACACACAAACGTACAAAGCACAGTAAACAAACAAGGTGAACTAGATATCCTAACTAAAGGAGACAAATTTTGTGTCATAGGGATCGAGTCTTGATGGAAATCATAAATGACATGTAGGTCAAAATGAGTATGCCTTACTGAAACGGGAGATGATGGAGGAAAGGAAATGAGAGGGGTATTATATATTAAGACAACACACTCATGTGAGAAAATCAAGAACCAAAAGGGGGAAAGAGCAAAGAATTTTGAATAAAGACTAATGAAGAATGAAACAACAGGAATGTATCCACAGAAGAAAGTAGAGGGGTCCAGGAAGCATCACAAACTAGCAAGGATGCAAGACGATTAAATGAGATAATATAAAGAGCTTTGTAAAAAATACCATATAAGTGTTCATTAAGATTGCCGGGGATGCAGGAATTCAGTTCTCTAGACACCTGCTTGAACGTTTCCCGTCAGAAGTCAATGACTAATAACTTTCCATCCTGCCCTTTATGGTAACAGCAAGTCTTTCTAGCCTTTTTAGGCTAGAAAGCACTGTGCGTGTTCTCATCTAATCCTCACAACAATTTTGTGAAGTAGGTGCTATCATCACTTCCATTTTACACCTAAGGAAACTGAGGCTGGGGGCGGCGAGGTGGCACAGTGAGTAGAGCACTGGCCCTGGAGTCAGGAGGACATGAGTTCAAATCTGTCCTCAGATACTTAACACTTATTAGCCATGTGACCTTGGGCAAGTTACTTAACCCCAATTGCCCTTGCCCTTCAAAAAGTGAAAAAAAAAGAGACAAGCTGTTACAAGAAAAAATTCAGAGGGAGGAAAAATGAGCTGTTTTGAATGAGAAGTTGGTTGTATTACGGCATTCAGGCTCTCCTTTAGAAAAGCAAGTTGGAGGGTCTCAGGAAGCAGAAGAGAGGGCTGTTGTGAATTTGGTTCAGAAAAAGAAGAAAAAACTAACAAGAATGTGCATGCTTCCCTAATACAGACTGAATCTAGTTGCCATGACGATGACTGCCAGGAGAGTGCATGGTAGAAAATGATATAATGTTTCATGATCAGGTTTTTATAATGGCAGAAGTTCACCCCATACTGAGAAGAAAGCAGGAGAATCAGGGAAGTCAAACAGATTTCAGGGAGATAATTGAGGATTTCACTCATTAGCAGATTACTGATATATTAAGCAGATTCACCCAAAGGATAGAAGAATATTTGGTGTCTTGATGGTGAGAATCAGTGATGAAGGGACTGGAAGAGTATAGGCAGATAGCATGGAGTGCTTGAAATTTATAAATATTTGTCAGAATCCTCTTGTCCAGCAAACTTTTAGAGATTTTCATATGGCAAGAGGTAACAATTCAACCAATCTGTTAGCTTTAGCTGCCGAGGGATGCAATAAAATGTACCCCACTGATTCTATGTGGCCTGGTGGAAACAGACCCTGGCATTGGCTTAGAGACTGCATGAGAAAGTTGAAAGAAGTGATGAAAACTGCTATCATGGTTGGAGATGCAGATGCATATCATGATATCCCCTTAGCAGTTTCTCATAGAAATATCATAGTGAAGATACTTTCTCCTACTTAAAAGCATCTATTTATGACTCTACTAAGTGGTGAAATAAGGCACCCTCTTTTGGAGGTGCTGGATTTCACAGCCAGGTGACTTCGGAGAATGGGGAAGAGGTAAGTTTCTGAGAGAGAGAGAGAGAGAGAGAGAGAGAGAGAGAGAGAGAGAGAGAGAGAAGAATAAATGGCCAGTGGATTCAAAGTCAGAATGGACTGAAAAGAAAAGAACTGTTTACTGCCCTACTGAGAGCAGGGGTTGATTTTGGAAGAACTGATAGTATTCCAACTAATGAACTATATAAAATGTACCAAGAAAAGGGGCTTAATATTAGACAGAATAGGCAAATGAGAACTGTCCCTATAGGTCCTCCTGAACCATTGTTTCCAAGTTCATCATACCTTCAGGGAGAACAGGAAACTGGCCAAGTCCCAACTGGGATTAAAGAAATACACAGAAGGGATTACAGACCCCATATCAATTTGACAATATACTGGAAAAATGAATCAAATATTGTAACTAGGGCATTAATTGATACTGAGGCAGAGGCCTCCCTTATTTATGGGAACCCTGATAAATTCAAGCATGGAACTCCTATTACCATCATAGGACTGGGAGGGGCTGAAATATCAACCAAAGTCAAACAAATGATGAAAATTGAATAATTAACTAAGAAAGAATATACTGTGGTTATTGTATCCATTCCTGAATACATCATTGGAATAGATATATTGAAATGTATGACCCTGAATTTACCTGAAGGAAGATACCAATTTGCAGTAAGGAAGATAGGAATTAATACAATTTTAGTAGGAAAAATAAAAATGGACCTAATCACTTTACTGAACCTTCTGAAGTAATAACTTTAAAGCAGTATCACATGCCAGGTGGGCAAGATGAAATCACCAATACTATAAAGGAATATGTTGGAGCAAGAGTGTTAGTCCCTACAACCACACAATGGAATAATCCTGTCTGGCCACCATAAAAATCAGATGGGAAGTGAAGAATGACAGTGGATTATAGACAACTGAATAAGGTGACTCCTCCCTTCTATGCTGCTATTCCAGATATCATCACCTTAATAGAGAGGATTCAGAATGTGATGGGACTTGGTACATAGTTACTGGACATGTTGGACATGCACAAGAGACAAACACACTTAAACGGAAATGGTATATTCAAAATAGAGCTAAAACAGGCAAAAGTGGAGTTTCTGCTCTACATGAATCTATAGCAAACATAGGTAGAAGTAGTCAATATGCTGAACTTATGGCAGTACATCAAGCCATCAAAACAGAACAAGGAGGACAGTGTCATATATTTACTGATTCATGGGCAGTAGTTAATGGGTTAGCTACATGGATGCCCATATGGAAAAATCAAAATTGGGAAATTCATGGTAAACAAGTCTGGGGCAAAGAATTACGTAAAGATATATGGGACATGTCTTTGGTTACTAATTTGTCAGTTTTTCATGCAGATGCCCACAAGGCCCTTAACCTGCCAGAAAGTCAGTACAATGTACATCCTGGTCGACTAGCAAAGACTGCTACTCAACATATTGTCCCTATTCTGACACCAACAGATGATCCAATACTAGCAAAATGGGTCCATCAAACAGCTGACCATTTAGGGTCCAGGCCACACACCAGTGGGCACAAGACGGAGGTATTAGTGTCTCATTCATTGTTAAAACAGGTAGCAAAAGAATGTCATATATGTCAAATGGAAAAGGAATGAACTATTCCTCGGGTAGTAACTGGGAAAATAGCCAGGGGAAAAGTTTCAGCCCAGATTTGGCAAACAGATCATACTGTCTTGCACCATAAGATAAAGCATGCAAATTTATATGTACTTGTTTTGACACCTATCCAGGTGTACTAGTGACTTGTCCTTAAAAGAATACGACCTAGAAAAACACCTGTAAAACTCTAGATCTTTTAAGTCTGTATTATGGAACCTCAATGCAGATTCAATGTGACAATGGATCACCTTTCAAAGGTAATGAAATGAAGAGATATTGTATATTAAACAATATGGAATGGATATATCATATTCCATATTATCCACAAGCATCTGAGTTAATCAAAAGAATGAATGGATTATTGAAAGAACAGTTGAAGTTCTAATAATTCATATCAACATTGGAAAGATAATTTGTTCACTGTTTTGTGTAACTTGAATAATAGATCATTGAGAGGAAGTACACCTCTAGCCAGAATGATGATCCCAATCTGCAAAAGAGTAGATACCTAACATCCCAAATATTGAGCAGTGGATTGTGAGGCAAGATGTCCCAGCACCATATCCAGGAACACCTGGTTCGGCAGGATATGATTTACATTGTTTAGAGGACTTTTGGTTGGCTAGAAAAGAAATAAGAAAAATCTCTACAGGAATATGTATGAGAATCCCTAAAAAATCATTTGGGGCAGATATTACCTAAATCAAGTTTAGCAGCTCAAGGAATACATATATTGGCTGGAGTAACAGATTCTACTACCAAGGAAAAATTATTGTGACATTCCAAAATTTATGTGAAGAACCCATACAGTTGTTGTTGTTGTTATTGTTGTTGTTGTTTTTAAGAAAAGAAGCAAAATCTTTAATGAAAATGAATTTAAAACAAATATACATACATATTATTTCCAAATCTAAGACAAATCAACATAGCATGAAATAAAATACACACGTGGTTACATTCAAAACCTAAAGATATAAAATTATTTGTTTAGCAAAATAGGTGAACACTTTCTTAGTTTAGTATAGATTGCATTAATTTTCTAACTCCTACCAGATAATATTTAAATATCCATCTCCTTCAACTATTCTATTCTGAAAATTTTCAATTTTCATGAAAAATATTTAGAACACAATAAAGTGCTTGTGTCATAACATAAATTATTCTGAGGGAAAAAAACAGCAAAGAGTAATTTTAAAAATTTATGCTATTTCCTATTTTGTCATTTTATCTTCCTTTACTTCATTCTGACAGCCATACACTATTGGCCTTTAAAGAAAAGTTTCTTTAAAATAAAATGCTGCCACCCCAGAGAATTGGAAATCAAGGGGATGCCCATCAACTGGGGAATGGCTGAAGTTGTGGTATATGACTGTAATGGAATACTACTGTGCTATAAGAAATAAAGAGCAGCTCAGACTTCACAATAACCTGGAGAGACTTATATAAACTGATGCTGAGTGAGAAGAGCAGAACCAGGAAAGAAATCTCCACACGATCACAGACACAATGTATGTGTGATGAATAACTTCAATAGACTGGGCTCCTCTCAGCAATATAAGGTTATAAAACAACTCCAAAACACTCATGATTGAAAGAGATACCCACATCCAAAGAAAGAGATGTGGAGTCTGAATGCAGATGGAAGCAAACTACCTGCTCTCTTTCTTTTTCTTGTTTTGTTTTGTTTCCTCTTTCCCACTGATCATTCCATCAGTTATAATCCTTCTTTACAACCTGACTAAAGATTAATGTGAAGATATCTGTAGATCCTATATTCAAGTGCATGCCACCATGATGGGGGTGGGAGGGAGCAGAGGGAAGGGGAGAAAATTTGAAACTCAAGGGACTGTAGAACTGAATGTTGTAAAATAAAAGTAAATAAACAAACAGAAAAAGAAAAAGAAATAAATAAAATGCTGCCACCCCTGGTTATTGCTTCTTTTCATGGTCATCACACAAATGTGAAATGCAGTAATATGTGAAATCTGGAAGCAACATGAAAATACTTAGCCACTGATGATGTGACAATCTCTATCACATTAGAACAAGCCTACAAAATGGAGCTGGAAAAACAATGAAAATAACAAGGATACCTATTAATCACAGAATAAAAAGCATAGCAAATCTTACCCATTTAAATATGGTACAGCCCTTAGCACAAAGTGAATGTATACAAATAGCATAAGAAAGCAATGAAAAGCTTCCTTTTTACTTCTTCTACCTCAAAAGCAGTAAGATCTAAAGTATCCTACACAGCTTTTAGCAATTACCTCATCCATATCACAAACTAAGCTGCCTTTTCAAGTGCTCAACTTATCTGAACTAAATACACAGGAGTAGTCTATGCTGCTCCCCCAGCTAGGATGAACCATAATTTGAAATGAGCACAAAGTTTCCAAGAACAGTGTCCATATTCTTCAAAAATTGGCAGAACACAATAAAAGATGCATAACATTTGCTTACAGTGGCAAAAATGATTACTTCTGGGGGCAGTGAATAGAGCACCAACCCTGGAGTCAGGAGGACCCAAGTTCAAATCCAGCCTCAGACACTTAACACTTACTAGCCATGTGACCTTGGGCAAGTCACTTAACCCCAGTTGCCCTGCCTTCCCCCTCCAAAAAGCAAAAAAAATTAAAAAAAAAAAGATTACTTCTGGATATGAAGATAAGACAATTATGGTTTGTCAGAAGAAAAGCTACTATGTACAGGGGCCCCAAACAAATTACAATTAAAAATAAAAACACATTGGCAATATTTGGCAAGTGCTAGTGCAACATTATTTGACAACTGTCTTCCACTTCCATTTCACTAAAAAATAAATACTTATGTGCATGATTAAGATAAGCACAAAAGACTTATGAGTCTTTGCATTTTAAACATTCTACTCCTATCATGATTTATTTAGGTACAGCTGACAGACTCATACGAGTCAAAAGAACCCATACAATTTTGTAAAAAAAAAAAAAATAGAATAGTTCAAGTGATTATTATTCCTTGTGAAACAATACCCTTGTGAAAACTGACCCTTCTTCTGAAATAACTATCAGAGGAACTGATGGGTTTGGTTCTACTAATAGAATAAAATTGGGAGCTAAAGTAGGGGTAAAGCAGAAGCCAGATGATATGTTCCAAAGGCTGCAGAGATTATAGCACACGGTAAAGATAATATTGCAACTGTTGTTTATTCAGGAGATGATGATTACCAAATTGTATCCTTAACTCATATATTCTACCGTCAAGGAGAACAGCTGACCCTTATATTTGTTTCTTTTTGACTTTTCTTCTGTTAAACATGTTTGCAAGATCTGTATCCTACGGGCTTAGTACCCTCCACTTGCAAATGCCTGATAGCTTAAGCCAGATACCACCCCCTGTCCGTGACTTCGATGTGCCACCCCTGGACCTGGTGTCGATCAAGCTCCAGATGCCAGTTAAAGAACTGACCTCTCAGGACAGGGACAGCTCTACATCTAATTACAGATGGAAATAGTTGTAGGGAAGATATCTTCACCCCTTACCCCAAGATTTTGAGTCCCATTCATTCAAGAGGGAAAGATGGGGTGCTTGTGCCCAAGCCCCCACACTAAGATATTGTTTTTTGTACTTATTTTCTATTATCCGTGTTATACTGCGGCAAAGTTCTGTTGATACCAGTTACCCCACTAGTTACCCTTAAACTCTCATTAATTTATGTAATGAAATGTATTGTTAATGTATTTTTGCTATGTAAGGGACATGAAAGATCTTGGCATTGAATGTAGTGGTAATGGGAATTTGAAGATCTTCCCTGCCCCTTAATAAGTCTAAGGGAATTTAAAAGACCTTCCCTGCTTTGAAGATATACCCTACCCCCTAATAGACTGAATAAAATCACACAGAGTCTATGATGGGAGCAATCTGCTGAAGGGTGGAGCAGAGCCCACAGGAAGCTGGAAGTTAGAGCAGCTATAGCCTAGCACCCCAAGGAGACAGTTGGCATGCACATACTTGTTGATTTGGGGGAAGGCTAAAGGATGATGTGGCTCTCTGTGCTATTATATCTTATTAACTTCTCTGCCACTATAATGACTATATTGACTTACTGGTTTGGGGATTCAGTTTTCTGGTGTCAGAATAAATGTTTTGCTTCTGTCTTATATATGGAGAGTCTGTTATATTTTGAGATTAAGCACTATGCTGGCATATTTGCAGTGGCCGTGAGCACTGTGAATACTGCATTGGCGCTATAGCCAGGCACTTTGTTGATTGTCTTTTTACAAATACTATTTCATTTGATCCTCACAACCACCCTAGGAAGTAGATACTATTGTGAACCCCATGTTACAGTTTAGGAAACTGAGGCAGATTAAATGACTAGCCTAGAATCACACATATAAGGATAAAATTGTGAAATGGAAAAAAGTAAAGGGGCTTGAGACGTGGTGATTCAAGCCTTCAACAATGGGCAAGCATAGTAGCCTGGCCTGGCCTCCTCACCAACTGCCCCTAAGGCCCTATTTGCTACACACACAAAATAAACACAGGCCCTACCACGTGTACCCTCTGGTCATATCACCTCTCATCCCTTACCAAACCGCAAGCCTAGATTACAGCCCACCCCACCTACCTCCTCTACTCCTCTCTTGCAGCTAAACGGAGCTGGAGAAAGTCATACAACTCTGTTACGTAGGTACACTACAAATATATGTTATCTAACCTTAACAGGGTTCTCATTATAGCAAGGCAATCCTTTTATTTCTCCCTAATATATTTCCTATGTCACTCCACACAGAAACTATTTAGATCCTCCATTTCTCAAGCCAGACACCTTCCACTCCCCAGATCTCCTCAACTGAGGACCCTTCTCCACTTACTTTACTGAGAAACCTGAAGCCATTTATCACCATGAGCTTCCTTTTCTCCCCATCTCTTCATCTCAAAATCCCTTGGCATCATCCTCTATTCTCTCCTTCCATCCAGTCTCTGATAATTAGGTGGCCTTTTTCTTTGTTAAGACCAAATCCTTTATTTGTCATTTATTAAGTGTCTACTATATGTCAGGAATAAGTACTAAAGTACTGCTAAGTACTAAAAAAAAGACAAAATACAGTCCTTGCCCTAAAGGAGCTCACAATCTAATGGAAGAAACAAGCAAACACATGTGTATTAACAAGCTACATATAGGATAAATAGAAAATAGTTGACAGAGGGAAGGCATTAGAATTAAGAGGTCCTGGGAAAGACTTTCTGTAGAAGATGAGGTCTTAGTTAGGTCTAAAAGGAAGCCAAGGGAAGCCAGGAGGCAGCGATAAAAAGGAAGAGAGCATTCTAGGCAAGAAGGACAGTCAGAACCAAGAGGCGGAATCTTGTTCATGAAACACCAAGGAGGCCAGGGTCACTGATCAAAGAGTTCATGGTGGGGAGAATGATAAAAGAAGATAGAAAGATAGGAGGGAGCGAAGTTAGGAAGGACTTTAAATACCAAAGAGAAGACTTGGTATCTGATCCTGAAGGAAACAGAGAAACGCTGGAGTGCACTGGTCAGACTTGTACCTTAGGAAAATTACTTTGGTGACTATAAATGGAGGGTGGACTGGAACAGACAGAGACTTGAGGAAAGCAGACCCACCAGCAGGCTCATCCAATAGTCCAGGTGTGAAGTGATGAGGGCTGCCCCAGAATAGAAGCAGTGTGAGAGAGAAGGGCGCATAATGGAGAGATGTCAAAAAGGCAAAATTGACAGGCCTTGGCAACAAACTGTAAACAGGGCGAAAGGAGATTAAGAGAGAGTGAGGAGTGGAGTATAACTTCTAGGTTGGAGGTGTGAGGGAGTAGGAGCACTGTATTACCCTCTACAGAAAAACGAAAAGGGAGGAGGGGAGGACTTACATGTGTCCTTGGTTTTCATCCCCTCCTTTTTCCTAGCCTAGTCTTTTTCCCACCTGCCTGTGAAACCCCTAATTATTTCTCCTTTCTATCTAATCTTCAGCATCTCCCTATCTACTTACTAGTTCCTTCCCTGCTATCTTCAGACATACATGCTGCTCCCCTATTTTAAAACAACAACAACAAAAAGAATCTTCGTTAGACCCTACCTTTCCCATAAGGTACTATCCCATATTTCTCCCTCTCTTTGTAGTCAAATTCTAAAAAAAGGCTGTGCACTATTTGCCTCCACTTCTACTCTTCATATTCATACCTCCTTTCTTTGAAATCTGCCTTCTAACCTCATTAGTCAACTAAAACAACTCCCCAAAACTACCCACAACCAGGGCAGGCACAGTGAATAGAACGCCTGCCCTGGAATCAAGAGGACCAGAGTTCAAATCCAGCCTTAGACACTTAACACTTACCAGCTGTGTGACCTTGGGCAAGTCACCTAACCCCAACTGTCCTGCCTTCCCCCTCCCCCAAAAAGCAAAAAACCAGCCAAACAAAATTATCCATAATCTCTTACTTGCTAAATCTAATGGTCTCTTTTCAATTCTCATCCTTAACTACCTTCCTGGATATTTTCTCCTCTCTGGATTTTCATGACATTACTCTCTGCTTGTTCTCTTATCTACTTGACTGCTCCTCAGGCTCCTTTGCTAGGCTCACATCCCTATCACACCTCTTAACTGTGGGTAACCCCTAAGGACCTATCTGGGACCTCTTCTATTCTCTCTTGGTGCCCCCATCAATTCCCACAGATTTAATTATTATTCTTATGCAGAAGACCCAACAGTTCCAACACCAGCATACGGAACTTCAGTCTTATATATCCAAAGGCCTACTAAACAATTTAAATTAGATGCCTCATAGCCGCCTCAAACTCAACATGTCCAAAACACAACTCATATTTCCAAAAACCCACCAACCAAGCTTAGTATTTCTTTCAAAGAAGTCCTCATTCTAGTCCTCCACACATTCAAAATGTCAGTGTTACCCTTAACTCAGTCTCCCTTAGCCCACATATCCAATCAGTTGCCAAATCTCGGTTTTTCTACCTCCATGGACCTCCCTCTAATCACAAAGGCACTACCACAGTTCAGGCCCTCATTGCCTCTCACGTAGATGACTCTTGCCCCAAGTTTCTCCCTACTCCAATCTATCCTCCAAAGAGCTGCCAGTGATTTTCTGAAAGTTGATCTGATGGTGTCACTCAAAAGCCAGTGGTCCTCTACTATCAATATAAATTGCTCTATCTGGCTTTTTTTTTTAAATTCCGAATTGAGAGAAGATTTCACCAGCAGAACCCAAAAAGGATTCTATAAAAAAAAATCATTTCATACCACATTTTTTTTAAAGATATGAAGAATTTCACATTACTTTCCCAACTTTCCTGCTTGTCTGGCTCCTTTCTGAACTTCTGTACATTTTTTAAAAATGTTTCAATAACTTCTATATTGCTAACTGCCTTGTTTTTTCTCCAACCCCTTCTAATTAAAAACTAAAAGAAAGGAAGGAAAAAAAAATGTAACATATAAGCATAGTCCAACCAACACAGCCACAGTGATCATGTCCAAAGATGTATATTTCTTCTTTGCATTTTATGTCCATCTCACCTCTCCCAGAAGGTAGATATAACTTTATCACAGGTCCTCTGGAGACATGGTTTAGTCACTGAATTGATCAAGTTCTTAAGTCTTTCAATGTTATTTTTCTTTATGAAATTGATGCCTTCATACAAATTGTTCTCCTAGTTCTGCTCATTCCACTCTGTTAATCCATATTATCCAGGATTCTCTGAAATTATCTTTCATCATTTCTTGCACCACAATATTCTATTATGTTCATGTAACACAACTGGTTCAGCTATTCGACAATTGTCTAAAAAGAAATCTAAGAAATCTCCTTAGATTCTAGTTCTTTTCTTTACCTCGTCTCCTTTAGAAGCAGAAAACTTGTTTTCCTAGTATATTTCTACATCAAACTATGTGTAAATGTATTATGTGTGTACGGATGTTCAGCCATCCTTTGTCCATTTGGGGTAAGAATAAGGTCGATCTGACGTTCTGCCCCACCCCAACACACATTTTACATTCTTCTTACACAATCCATTTCTGAGATACAGCAAGTTCCACCCCCTCCTTCCTCTTTTCTCCACTAGTGCACACTACAGAATATGTCAAAAATCCCTTTTACAATCCAAGCTAGAACAGAAAACTAGCTGTAAAAACACTGGTCAATCTACTTGTCAATAACAACAACAAAATGAAGTTAACTGAATCTTTACTTTTGCAGATAAGCTGAAAAGGCAAAAGTAATTTCATCAATAAAAGACAACCTTTTATTCAACTAAAACCTTTCCCCTTAAAAACAACACATCTGGTATAAATAGTCTTTCCTTTCCACAGTCTTCCAACTGACTCAACATTGTTCATTTTTAACCTATCAGTTATCAGGTCATAAACATTAGGGTCAGTAACCTATTTAGAGGGTATAGGCCCACTCATGGCAGATCATGGAAACCAAAGACTAAGAGAAAGGTTTCTTTTTCAAAGTATACAAATACTGAGAACGACTTTCCCATAAAAGTATTTTATATTCCTTTCTAAATAGATTAAACATGCGTTGAACAGTTTTTCAACCTCTCCTATTCTCCTTCACCTCCCCCCTCTCTTTATTCCTTCAGAGATGAGAAAGAATTGCTCAAAAGAAAGGACACTTTCCCTGCTTTCTCAAGTATGTTGAGAAAACAAAAAGAAAGCAGTCTGGCATAAGGCAAAAGACCAAAAGCTGGAAAAAAATCCAAATATGTTAGCAACTAATCAAGAAGAACTACTACATTCTCTAAATCAATGTGTTTCAAGTCTGGTCCTCTGAATTAAAAAAGGATATAGGCTATATACTATTCTTGATTAGCTAGCAAGTCTAACAGAAAGGTGTTATTCTAGCCATAGAGCAAGTATAATACAAAATTAAGAACAGTCTCCAGAGATTTTTCTATCTATCACTACTTCAGCAATTACAGGAATTAACCTAAGTCTCAATTTCCCATATGTCTAAAAAAGAAAAGGTCAGACCAGATGGCTTCTATGAGGGCCATTCCAAATCAAATTCCATCAGTCAGCAAATATTTATTAAGTGGGCCCAGCACTTTGCTAGGCACTGAGGATATAAGTATAGTGAATAAAACGAGCATTACTGGAAAGATGCTTAAAGAGGCTTACATTCTAATTTGGAAGAAACAAGAAGATACTAATTCTCTCTCTCTCTCTCTCTCTCTCTCTCTCTCTGTCACACACACACACACACACACACACACACACACACACACACACACACTAAAAAGAACAAATACAAAGTACTGAAGATAAGGTAGGCTGAGAGGGAGGACATTTGGAATTGAGGTAATATAGGAAAAACTTCATGTAGAATGGGTTCTTAACCTTTTTTTCCCTGTCATGGACCCCACTTTTGACATTGTGGTGAACCTATGGACCCTACATCTGAATAATGTTTTTATAGGCAGAAGATAACATCCAATGATTACAAAGAAAAACAATCATACTGAAATGATCAACTTTTTAAAAATTCATAGACCCTAGACTAACATAGACACACCATAGGCAAACACTGACATACAAGGTGGAGCTTTTGTGCAGCATCTTGAATAAGAAAGAGACTCCTTGAAAAGGGATTATCATTACAGGTATGAGGACAACCAGTGGGAAGGGGGGGCGGAGCTGAAGGGGGATGTACAAGGGGAAGGGAAATGAATGAGTGTGTGTGTGTGTGTGTGTGTGTGTGTGTGTGTGTGTGTGTGTGTGTGTGTGTGTGTGTGTGTGTAGCCAATCTGGCTGAATTGCATAGTCCTGAAAAAGTAATAATGGAAACAGGTAAGGTTGTAAAAGGTTTTAAAAGTTAATGGGAGTTTATAATTTATTCTAGGGGCAATAAAAAGCCACTGGAGTTGACTAGAGGAGCCACAATGTCACATCTTTAAAAAAATCACTTTGGCACTTCCACTATGTGGAAGATGGAAGAGACTTATAACAAATACCTAAGAAAGCTACTGTAATAATCTGGGTGACAAGTGATAAGGACCCAAACTAAAACCTATGATAAGGTGGTAATTGTGTGAGTAAAGAAAAGGTATCAGATTCAAGAAATGTTTTGGAAATAGAAATTACAAGATTTGGAAATTGCTTGGATTGAGGTGGGAGATGGTTACCAACATGGAAGACTAGAAGAAATGTGGTATCTTCAAAAGAAGTAAGAGAAATTTGAAGGGTAACTTCGAGTGGGAAAGATAATGAGTTCAGGTCTGGACTTTTTTGAGAGATGCATACTAAATATCAAGTCTGAAATATCTTAATAGATAACTAATAATATGGGATTAAAATTTAGGGGAGAGACCTGGGTTGGACTAATGAGATCTGGAAGTCTCTCTCAAACTACCTTTTATCTATTTGTATTTATTCTCTACTTATTCTATACATATATATATGCATGCGTATACTATATACTTCTATTTCTTTATGTTCTCCCCCATTAGAATGTAAGCTCCTTTTATACTCTCATCACCATATCACAGGAGTTCTACAGACAAACTACATGACTGAAAAAATTAGAAACTAGGCACATTTTTAGGCAAAATAAGGAATAATGAGAATTCCTTATATCTTTGGTTTTCAGGTGAAAATGGGAAGGGTGGCATTGAATATGGAAGTGGTGTCTAATTCAAATAGAAATGGGGGCCACTAAATCATACAGAAGTATCCTATTACTGTCACCTATCATTTCTTTCAGGTAGGGCAAAAAGTTGAGAAAGATTCCAAAACAATCTGCAACACAGACCATGAGCCAAAGAATCAATTTAATGCAACAAGTATGACCCAAGTCCCAAGCTCCTCAAAAATTTCCATTAATAACAAGTGTGAAAATAGCAAAAGAATAGTTTTCAAAGGCAACAAAGTCATTATAGTAGCAGTTCTATTAATTATCAAAGGAATGAATACTCAAGAAGTTTACTCATGAAGCTGAAAAAACTCACTAGAACTTGGGTAATAGCCATTCAATACCTTATAAGAGGTAGAACATTAAGAACTTGTGAGATTCCTTTAAAGATGTGAAAGAAAGAGAAAATCTACTATGTGCCAGGCATAGCTAATAAGTGTCTGCAGCTGGATTTGAACTCAGGTCTGACTCAGAAAAATAATGTTTTGGTAATTTAATTAGGGTGGCACTGAATACCTATTATATAAAGCTGTCATTTTTACTATATTGGCCCTGCCTACCTATGAACAAATAATATTTCTCCAATTTTTAAAATCTGATTTTATTTTTTAAATTTGTATAATTGTACTATCTAACAGACTTCTATCTTTATCCTTCTTGATCTTTCCTTCAGCACTTGAACTTAATGATCTATCAACTTGTCTCCTAAATATTCTATTCTCTCTAGGATTCCATGAAACTGCTCTCACTTGGATTTTCCAACTCTCTAGCCATCCCCCTCAAACCCTCTTTAATTCCAACCTTCCCTATTATTACTGAAGACACTACCTCTACCTCCCAGTGACACAGACTCAGAAACTCAGTGTCATACTCTACCCCTCATATTCACCCTACATATCCAATCATTGTCAAATCTTGTTTTTACCTTCACAACACTACTCCTTGAGTACTTTTCCCTCAACTCACACAGTCTGCTTCAGTCTTCCATTACCCCTAACCAAGTCTATTCTGAGAAAACTCTAACTAGTCATTGTTTTGAGTCTCCCCTTACTCCAAAATCTATCCTTCATTTAGCTGTCAAGGTCATTTTTCTGAAGCACAGGTCTGATCATGTTAATGCCACCTTAATGAATTCTAGTGGCCCCCTATAACTCACAGGATTGAAAGAGGTTATGCCAAAAATGTTAGAACCCAAGGCAGCAGCCCCTTCTGGAAACCCAACAACTGCAAAGTAGGAAACTGAATCTTGTGCTAAAAGGAAGGAAGGAAGATGTTATATGAAACTAATGGAGAAAAAAGGCTGGAATCACTGCTATGAGAAATGTTATAGCCAATCAAAGGAGAATTAAAAAAAAAAATCAGCACGGAGCAATGAGGGTCTAGCTGAGATAGAGTAAGTAGTAGCAGATCAAGTCAGCAAGGCCAAAGGACTTTCTCCAGCAGCATTCATTCAGCAGCACTCAGAAAGAGAGAAGGCGATTGGTGAGACTAAGAACCTGCGCTGGTGGAGTGCAAGGCATAAGTGGCAACAGGATGACAGGGGATTTAAGGATAGTATGGTGCAGATATACCACCATATATAATTGGTGGTTAAGGTTAAGGTTAATAAGGTTAAGACTAAAAGAAAGAAGATGAGATCAAAGCAGGAGTGATAAATTAGAAGAAAAGGCTGGTGTTCATGATAAGAACAAAAAATAGATTCAATAGCAATGAAATAGAAGGATAGGAGGAATTTCAAGATACAAGATCATGGGAACTACCAGTTATGAGAGATGATGAGATCAGTATGTGACCATCTCTATGGACAGCTCAGAGGGAGTGAAGACATAAAGAACACGAGAGTTGAGATGGATTTTTAACTAGGAGGACAAGTTGATCAAAAAGTCAATTTGTATGTATATTGAAGTTCATTAATTATGGAGGGAGGGGGATGGGATGAGCTGTGAGGGAGGTACTAAACCTGATAGAAAAGAAAGACAAAAACAAAAAGAATCTAAACCAAGTGATGGAGACAGAAGGTGTGAACCTCAAAGGCAGTAACTAAAGTTAGTAATATTATCTCCATTTTATGGATAAGAAAACTGAAACTCAAGAGATATTAAATAATTTGTCTACAATGATATATTTAGGAAGTGTCAGTGCAGGATTCAAACCCAAGTCCCTCCTGATTCCATGTCCATTACTCTTATGCATTATACCACACTGCCTCACAAAGGCTACTAAATAAGTATAAGTATTTTTTTTTTAAATCTAGTCCAACTTATGTCCCAAGAAAGGGATACTACAATAACACAATGGGGAAATGGCACACAGTAATGACTAAAAGACTAGACACAATAAAGTTGCCAGGGTGGAGCTGATGAGATTAATGATACTAAATTTTTACCTATAATCTAAAAGAGCTATTCTCTGCCTAGAACCCTGAATTTAAGTGAAAACAGGCAACACTGGGGAGACCCAGATACAGACAATTTTGAAGTATCTTGTATAGGTACCCTGACAGTATCTTTAACCTATGATCCCGGGCATAGTCATTAACAATTAGGGTTAGCACATGCACATGAACAACAGGAGACCAATAAATAACACCTCTGTTTATTTCAGAATTTAGAGTTACTTTTTAACCACATGAATCAAAATCCCCTTATTTTGATAAAAATTAATTAGGAGGGGCGGCTAGGTGGCGCAGTGAGTAGCGCGCCGGCCCTGGAGTCAAAAGGACCTGAGTTCGGATTCGGCCTCAGACACTTAACCCACACAAACAAAAACCTAGCCATGTGACCTTGGGCAAGTTACTTAACCCCAATTGCCCTAAAAGGGGCGGCTAGGTGGCGCAGTGAGTAAGAGTGCCAGCCTCGGAGTTGGGATGACCCAAGATCGAATCCGGCCTCAGAAAATGAGCACCCACACATAAATAATGACTAGCCATGTAACCTTGAGCAAGTTACTTAACCCCAATTGCTTAAAAAAAATTAATTAGGAAAATGAATCAGTTACTGAAATAACCACATATTAGGCCATCTAGAAGTATTTAATTAAATGAAAATATGAGTGAGATTTTATGTTGTAGTCTATATTAAAATGCTATATGATCATACACTCAAAGAGCCTGAGTTGGAAGGGACTTCTATCAGTCATCTGGATTCAACGTCCTCATTTTACAGACGAGAAAACGGACCCAGAAAAATGAGGTGATTTGACAAGAGTCTTACAAGTAGTAAATGGCACAGCTGGAACTCGAACCCAGGTCCTGCCATTCCAAGTTCAATGTTCAATCTATACCATAGTAACAAAATTAAAGAAAAGTGGAAAAATCAAAGTCAATGCCTTACATTTTGTATGATGCTCTAAAAATTACAAAATGCTTTCATGTAATTCTCTCACATACAAACAACAAAGAAGCTTGAACATCAACTTAACCAAAAGTAAAAACCTAATAATCAAGTCTTGTCTGATTCTGTGATCCCATCTGAGGTTTTCTTGGCAGAGATACTGAAGTGGTTTCCATTTCCTTTTCCAGCTCATTTTACAAGTGAGAAAACTGAGGCAAACAGGGTCAAGTGACTTGTTCAGGGTCACACAACTAGTAAGTGTGAGAGACCACATTTGAACCCAGAGGAGTCTTCATGACTCCACAGCCCAGCATTCAGTAGTCTGAAGGTTTCAAACTGCTTTATCTTCCTTGAAGGGAAAAAGAGTTACTCTAAAGGACAGCAGCTTGGTCTTTACCAGGCAAAAAAAGAAGACAATTGCAGCAAATTGTCAATGGTCATCTAAATTGCTTTACAATACTTTCAATGAAGGGGCAGGTAGGTGGTGCAGTAGCTAGAGCACTGGGCTTGGAAAATCAGCAATATCTCCTTCATAAGTTCAAATATGGCCTCAGACACTTAATACCTGTGATCCTGGGCAAGTCATTTGACCCTGTTTGCCTCAGTTTCCCCATCTGTAAAATGAGCTGGAGAAGTAACCAACAAACCACTCTAGTATCTTTGCTAAGAAAACCCCAAAATGGGGTAAAAAATAGTAGACGTGACTGAAATGACTTAACAATAATAACTTTCAATAATGGCTTTAATATTGTCAATCAACAAAATTAACATTGTGATGTCTCTGTGAAATAGGAACCTTAACAACTCCAACTTTTTATGAGCTTCTAGAATAAGTCCTGTGCCATGTATATGTCTGGGCTGCTCACTTTGTACATTACAATGCCTAGAATACATTAAACAAAAACTTTAAACCACAAGGAACAGGATGTCAGTGCAATGTTTGTGGTATAACCACACCTACATTTTCAAATTATGACAAGAAAACATTCAAGAATACTTCCTGCAAGCAGCAGTGGCTACTAAAATTATTTCCAAAAATGTAACTTCAAAAATATGAATGGACACTTGTCTTTATACTTCTGCTTCTTAGGAAGTATTAAGGAAATACATTTTACCTGATTAAAAAAAGAAGTTTAGAGAAAATAAAAACTTAACAGACTGGGAATACTGATATAGTAATAACTAGACATTTTGGAGATAGATACTACAAAGAAATCAGATGCTAGGGGCAGCTAGGTGGTGCAATGACTAGAGTACCAACCTTGGAGTCAGGAGGAACTGAGTTCAAATCCAGCCTCAGACACTTATCACAAAACTAGCTGTGTGACCTTGGGCAAGTCACTTAACTCCAACTGCCCTACCTTCCCCCCTCCAAAAATTAAAAAAAAAAAAAATCAGATGCCTAAAGTAAAAAGCTGTTCACCTAGGGAGATGTTCCCTGCATACTACAATTGCAGTGTCTGTGGACAGAAAGAGACAAAGGAAGGGCTCCTGTTTGTCTAGGCAATATGTTCCATCACTTGTTCATTTGATTGTTTACATTCCTACTACTGTGAGGAGTCTCCCCACTGTCTAAACTCTAGGGAGATTACTCAACACCTTTGAAACGTGGAATAAAATTTAGGTGAGAAGGGAAGGAGATAGAAGCTAAAGTACAGATACTCTGGGGTTCCACACAAGTAGGATCATGATAATTAGCAGTTAACTCACACTTAACAAGATAAACCACAAACTAGCGATACACTTAAAAAAAAAAAAAAGATACACTTAATGCTCAGTATGTTTGATGTAATGGCAGGTCACACCTTATTATTGATGACAAACAGATTATCAACAATGAGAGAAATACCAATTCAATACAGACAACCAAGACTATCTGTGACAACAGTCAAAAGAAAGAAGCCTAGGCATTTCCAAAGAAGCTGAATGTTTTTCAGGAAACAAACTGATTCTGGTATTTTAAATTCTACTATCACTGTAGTCAGGTGACAGCAACATTTTCAAATTACATATTTTGTACAGACATTTATTTGCAAAACAACCATTATAAAGTGGTAATATCTTCTCAAATGGAAGGAAGGCCCCTCTAAACACACTCCTAGAACGAAGAGGGTCTGACTATTCTATATAACTGTAACAAACAAGAAACATATTCGTTTTTTAATAGAATAATTCAAAAACATTAACATTGTTAGGATTAATTCAATATTAGTTAGCATTAATCTAAAATCATTTTTTTGCTCTTTTTAAAAAATCTCTTTTAACCCTTTGGAAATTTTGTTGGGCTTGTGTCCAACAAATGTGTCCATTTTTCTTTGAGGCTTTGCTTGTAAATGTTTTCAAGGCATTGCCTTCTTCTGAGTTTGTGTCTTACGTTTCCTTGTCACTACAGTAGCTCTTTATGGTCAGGTTCTTTTTGTTTGTTCATTCTTCCAGCCCATTTCTTGACTTTGTATTTTAGGTTGGTGCCAGGTTCTGCTCCCCTGAGGAGGTGCATCTGGTTTTAGCTTCTGATCTTCTATGTCTTTCTGTTGCTTTCACAGCTCTGGGGGCCTACAAGTTTTCAGCATTTCCAAAGTGATGTGAAGCAGGGAGAGGTCTGTTTGTTCACTGCCCTTCAAGTCTACAAATTACTGTTCTGGTTTGGGTCTGTTGGTTTGTGTGCGGTTAAGTTTCTACAGACTGCTGCTTGACTCAGTCACTGTTAGTCTGCTAGGTAGGCTCTGTTGGGTTGAGAGCAACTAAACTGGGGGCTTTCCCGTTGTTTGGTTTCCTACCTTGGTTTATTCCACTGTAGGCTTATGTGCAGGGTTAAAGATTAGAAATGAGCTCCCCCTATGCTCCTAGGCTCAGAGCCACACAGTTATGATTCTGGAACTTGTTCTTTGCTCCTTACACTGGTAGAATCTCTGCTCCCTCTCAACAATCACTCCTTTCTGCCTGGATCTTTGACCTGGAACCAGGTAATGGGTGACAGAACTGCCAGATGGCACCTGTTCCTACTCCCAGGGATAGCAGAGTGGTGGGACTCTAGTATCTTTCAGCCCAAGTGTTCAATCTTCTTGCTGTCCTTAGGTGCTAGACTGCTCCCTGCTTCTGCTTGTTGTGGTACCACTGCTGGTACTGCACTGCACTCCTGGCCAGGCCCTACTTCAATGTCTGTAGACACTCTTCATCCGCCTTCTTAAGCTGCCATAGGCTAGGAAAATGACTCACTGTGACTTTTTCTTGGCTTTCCTGATTAGAATTTGGTCTGGTGCTCTTTATCAGTCATTGTAGGAGAGAATGTGAAAGAGTTAAGGCAAAACTGCCAGCTTTCACTTGGCCATCTTGACTCTATCTCAACATTAATGATTTTCAGGCATGCTGGCATGGGTTCTGGATAATGAATAATGCTCTCATGCTTTCCCAGTCACCAATGGAGTGAAGCAAGGATGTATGCTTGCTCCCATGCTTTTTATCATGATGTTTTCAGCAATGATGTAGAATGCTTTCAATGAGGAAAAAATGGCACCAAAGTCAGCCACCACACTGATGGTAAATAAAGTAAAGGGAAATTTGATAAATGACTTTTTGTTCATAGATGATTATGCACTCAATGCAGCCTCCAAGGTTGAGATGCAACAAAGTACAAAACAATTCCCTGCTGCCTGGGATAATTTTGGCCTAACAATTAACACCAAGAAAACAGAGGTTCTCCACCAGCCAGCACCACACCATCCACATGTTGAACTGTCAGAGAGGTTCACTTACCTTGGCAGTATACTTTCCAAGGATATCCACATAGGTGATGAGATTGATACAGGCATTGGCAAAGCTATTTCAGTAGGGAGGCTCCAAAGGAAAGTGTAGGAAAGAAGATTAAGTATTAGACTGCCTACCAAATTGAAGGTCTATAAAACTGCTATGCTGACCTTACTGCTGTATGCCTGTGAAACCTGGACAGTATACCAGCACCCTGCCAGGAAACTGAATCGCTTCCATCTGAATTGTCATAGGAAGATTCTGAAGATCACCTAGTGAGACATGGTACCAGACACTGAGGCAGTTCTCAAGTTGAAGTGCCAAGCATTCAAATTCAACTTCAGAGGGCACAGCTCCAATGGGCTGGCCATGTTGTTCGAATGCCAAATATACATATGCCTATAAGAATATTCTTCCAAAAACCCACGCAAAGCAAGTGTTTACATGGAGGTCAGAAGAAGCAACAGAAGGATGCTCTCAAGGTCTCTCTAAAGAACTCTGGAATCAATTGTGAGACGTGGAAGACACTAGCACAATACCACTCAGCATGTCATGCCCGCATCAAAGAAGGCACTGTGCTCTATGAGCAAAGCAAAATTGTAGTAGCTCAAAGGAAACATAAGATATACAAATTTAGAAATATTTCCACTCCAAATGTTCATATGGACTACTTGTGTCCAACCTGTGGCCTCCAAGCTCGTACTGGTCTGATCAGCCACAGTCAAACACAATGTACCTTGACCTCAACATAGTGATGTCATTTTGGTTCTCTTCAAGACAAAGAACCAAACAACCAATGATTTTCAAAGAGGATTATGCCAGAGAGAGGAACTGCTATTTTGCAATGAGAGTTTCTGACCATGAATATGCCTGTAATAACCAACGTCTAAACCAACATTACAGTAACTTGGGACTTTTTATAACTAAAAAGCAGCATTTTATGAATAAAGGAGTAAATGTTAATATCTCTATTATAAATACTCTTGGTGGTTGGTTTTTAAGTGTAGTTTACAACACCTAATCCCAATACCTTATTTACAACTATAAAATATGAGATAAATTGGTCTTGGTGGTCACCTAGTCCAAACAGCCATTCCATGCAGGAATCCCCTCTATAGCATACTTAACAAATGGTCATCCTTATATAATTCCAGAGACAGGGAATTCACAACTTTTACATGGCAATCCATTCAGATGGAAGCCAATTTCATGACTAAACAATACATCTACCCAATATTTTCTATGTAAATGGTTACAAATAAATTATGACAGCTGCAAACTGTACAAAATCTAAACAAACTTCACTGTAATCAGGAAAATTCTGGGCTAGTACAAAATGGTTCCTGGATTGTTAGCTCATGTGCTGACAGAACATATAATAGACAAGAGATAATATTTTTAGTCTGATTTAAAATTTTAATAATATATTCTACCCTCTTGATTTTCTTATTAACATCTCATGAGTAGAACACTAAAATTTAAATTCTACCCAATATTGTATATAATTTAATAATAAAGTTTTTCTGTGGGCCAAAATTAGCTCTTGTTCATCTCACTGAGTATACTAAGTTTCTATCAACTAAAAAATGCTAAGGTACTTAATCTTCTAATATGCAGATATTCTCAAATCCAGTCAATTCATATCCCAAGAGTTTGCAAATCCTTAGATTGATTTTGCCTGTTAACTAGCAGGCTGAACCTTGCAACTAACCATAAAATGGTGTGTTGCATCAGTTCCATGAATTTCTCTGCAATACATTTCTCAATATCGTGTTGGTAAGCTAAAAAAAAATTGGGAAATGTTTTAAGGGCATGTAAACAAGGAAATGTAGTTTAAGGAAAATGTGCATAACAACATTACTCTACTTTAAGCTAACATGATTTTGTCTAACATCAGAGGCTCATCTGAGTCACTTCACTTAGGGCACAAAGAATACTAATGAATGCCATTTCAGCTTCTAGCAATAAGTAGTTTTATTTTTTATTGTTTACCTGCTAAGTACAGCTTCCTTGTCTGACAAACGACTTTTAATTTTACTAGTCAGGTAGTCCAAAAAAAGAGTCCAGATATCCAAACAAGAGAAGTAACCTTCATGGGTAGGCTATAATAAAAAAAGAAATACAGATAATGTAATTAATAAAAATAGAAATTGCTTATTTTTGAAAAGGCTGTTTCTTTAAAAAGTTAAAAACAAAAACATGCTACCTCCTAAACAAATACTCCTCCAATATGTGAAATCAAAGAATTTCAATTCACTTTTGTAAAAATAGTCCCTTAATTTTTTTCTGCTCAAGACAGATAAGTTAAAAGCTTTATACATAGTTACAGATGAACTCTTTTAACAGATATGTAGAAGTACTGTTATGAAGGTCAATAAATAAACGCATCTTCTAAAACCAAAGGTTTGTTTCAGTGGCTAAAAAAAAAAAAAGGTAAAGAATTGAATTTAGGATTTCAGATTAAGATAATAAGATAAAAAACTTGCCAAAAAAGTACAACTCTCCTCCACACCCCAGAAAATACCTGAAAAGGGCAGAAAACAAAAATGATAAAGAAAATCAAAGATATTCTGTCTGATCCACAAGTATACAAAAATATAACCAGAACCATGCACAAGTTGGGAGTAGGCTCACATCAGGGAAGCCAGTTCCAAGCCCTAATAATCAGATCTGAATACTACAAGCAGAGAGAGAAGGGCTGTGCCAAGGAAGACAACTAGTAAATGGGCCTGAATTCAGCAGGTGATATAAATAAAGACACTCCAGGGCCTCTCAATTCAGTAAGAGAGCCATAACTGGGGTCTGAAGCCAGAACCCAGGCCTGGCCTAACAGAACAGCAATGGAGAAGGTGTGCCTACATAAGTCATTTATAGGGAGACGCAATAAACAAGGCCAAGTCAGGTCTTAAGTGTCCAAGAGAGAAGACCTCGTTTAAGAGGTCTAAGACCTGTGCAATCGCTAGCATTAAACTGAGACAAATTAGGGTTACAACAGGAAATGGTATCAACTCCTAATTGGAAATTGCTCAAGGAGTAGATAGAAAAACAGACTGAAGCCAATGGACCATCTGGAGGCTGACGGTCATTTAGTCTAGTCTGAGAAATTCCATTCAGAATGGCAACAGTAACAGCAGCCAAACCACAAATCAGAGAGAACCAAACAGGCCTACTCAACCCATCCCAAAAGGCCAGAAGAGGTAAAGCCTGACCCTCAAAGTTCCAATCCAATAACTAATCTGTGTAATCCATCCAGTCCAATATGAGTAAATGGAAGGAAACATAAAAGACAATGGAGAAATTTTATGGGTTGTGAAGTCCAAGAGGTAACCCTAAAGAAGAGAATAATAAATCCTCAAAGAAAAAAAAATTGCTTGGCCACAAGAACAAGATCTGCTAGAAGAAATGAAGCTAAAAATAAAAAGTGTAGAATGTAGAGGGGAAAAAATGACCACAATATAGCTCTCCAGGAATTTTCCAGTCTGCATAAGGAGAGGCAACTACCAAGGCCCCAGTTACCAAATGTAATTTCAAACAATTGATGATCAGAGTATAGGATCTTAGAAACCATCTAATCCAACTCCTTCATTTCACAGATGAGGAGACTGAGGCCCAGATAAGCTAAATGACTTGCCAAAGGTCACAGAGTATTAAGTAACGGAGGCCGGATGCAAGTACAGGGCTCCAAAGTCTAGTCCTCTTTCCACATGCAGCCTCTCAGAGAGCACTGCATTACTTCCTTCCTATTACCAAGTCAATTCAGTTCAATAAAAATTAAACTTTTTGGGGCGGCTAGGTGGCGCAGTGAGTAAGAGCGCCGGCCTCAGAGTTGGGATGACCCGAGGTCGAAACCGGCCTCAGAAAATGAGCACCCACACACAAATAATGACTAGCCGCGTAACCTTGAGCAAGTTACTTAACCCCAATTGCTTTTAAAAAAAAAAAAGAAAGAAAGAAAGAAATGATGAAAAATTAAACTTTTTACATACAAGGCATAGTCCTACAATCCTACCTCAAAACTTCTCGCTTGGCACATTCTGCTCCTGCTATCTAGTCTAAGCTTTCCCCTTGCATTTGACTACCCAACCCCTGACATCAATACTATTCTGATGACTGGATCAGAAAGTGAAGGAGGCAAAGTTGTATAGGTCCATCTGAAGTCTTCCAAGAAATACTTACTATGTCCTTGTGCTTGTCAAACTCAATGTCAGTGAGCAGCATGTCAATGTCTGGCCTACCATTTATCTCCTTCATCAAAGACTGGGGGCAAAAAGAGCATCAGACATAAAGGCTAGACAAAATCCTCTTCCATGCTGACGGCCCCATCATGTTTTTTCTCTTTCACTAATCTTCTCTCTCCCTATCTCCTGGCTCCTTCCAAGAGCCTACAGGAAATGGGGAAAAAAGCGTAAGCCAAAGAGAATAGCTCCTTAGTCCTGACTGTAATGTTCATTTTCTAGTTTCCTTAATGGTTCTGATGAGATGTTCCAAGTTACCTGGCTCCTTCTCTCCATTTATGCACCTTAAACAGCACTTAAAAGCTAAGTCATTTGCTTCTGCACCTGGTCCTCTTCCAAATTTCTCAAGTTTCTGCTTCAAAATGGGCATAAAGAGTTTAAAATCCATTATGGTACCGGTAGCAGGAAGGCTAATCCCAACTAATCCAAATCTTGCTGCTGCAGCCATTACATACAAGAGTACTACTTCATTTATTTTGTGGGAAAAGGGACTTTAATGCCCACACCTTCCTCATTCTTAAAATAAACCTTCATTTGGTCTGACCTTCCTGCTAAAGTCCTATATCTCTCCTCCCTTTCATAGCTGAACACCATGAGAAAGAATCTAGATTTGGGGACTCCATTTCTTTTCCTTACATTCAATCCTAATCCCCCTGAAATCTGACTTCCAACGTGATCATTCAAATGAAATTGCTTCTCCAAAGTTATCATGATCTCTTCACTGCCAAATCTAATGCCCATTTCTCATTCCTCATCCTTGCTGACCTCTCTATAGCCTCTGACATTGTTGAGCACTCTCTTCTCTCTCATTCTCTGAATTTTCCTTATACCATTCTCTCCTGGTTTTTCTCTTACCTGACAGCTCTTCGTTCTTCTTTGCTGGATCTTCATCCAGGTCATACCTAATAACAGTGGAGCTTCCCCAAAGCTCTGTCCTGGGCCCTTCTCTCTTCTCTCCCTATACAACATCACTTGGTGACCTTATTAGCTCCCATGGGATTAATATCCATTTCTATGCAGATGGTTCTTAGATCTATATATCCAGCCCTAACCTCTCTCCCACACTACAATCATGCATCACCAACTGCCTCTTGGTCATCTCAAACTAGGTATCCTGTAAACTCAAACTCACTAGGGTTCACAGCAAAACACATCAATCATTCCCCACAAATCACTCCCTTCTTCCAAACTTCCTTATTACAGTGAGAATTCTGCTATTCTCCAGTTACCAGACCGAAAACAACTGTGTCCACCTTAACTCCTCACTCACAATCATCCCAGGTATCCAACTTTTCCCAGGTCTTATCTTATGTCACTTTCTCACCACTCAGCTGCCATCTCAGTGCAGGCTTTCATCACCTCACACCTACACAATCTCAACACTTCTGGTGAGTCTCCTTACCTCAAGTCTTCTCCCACTCCAATCCATCCTCCACTCAGCTGCCCAAGTGATGTTCCTAAAACATAAGTCTGTTCATCCTTCCCTGATCCCTACCCACATAAACTTTAGTGTCTCCCTATTGCCTCTAAGACTAAATATAAAATTCTGTTTGAATTTTGAAACACTCTACAACCTGGTCCCTTCCTACCATTCCAGACTTCTTAAACCTTAACCCGCCCCCAAAAAAAATACAATAAAGGCCTTCTTGCAGTTTCTCATACACAATACTCCATCTTCTGACTCCTTGTCTTTTCATTGGTTCTCTCCCATGCCTGGAAAGCTCTCCTTCCTCACTTCTGCCTACTGGATCTTGGACTTCCTTCAAGACTACTTCCTTCAGGGTCTTCTGCAAGAGGCCTTTCTTGTTTTCCCCAACACATCTTAGCCCAACTCATTCCTGACCCCCAGCTAGTTTAAAGCAACTTGAAAAGAAGTAGAAATTCATTTCTTATAGAATCTGCAAATATTGATGATGTAAATGGGCCCTGAAATGTGTAAAGTAATATTGTAAGGAAAGCTAACCTAACAATAAGGCTTTAAGATATGTATTACCTTATTTTACCAATAAACAGATTACTTTGCTAATGTTCACACTTCGGTAGCAGAACTGGGGTGACCACTCAACTCTTCTTATTTCTAAAGCATTGCTCTTCCTAGTCCTTATCTTTAAATCTCACCCCCATAGGTAGAGAACATAGCCCCTGGATCTCACCTTCATCTCCCTTACCATCTCCATTGTCCTCCCTATTAGAGACAGAATTTCAGATGAGAGCTCAAAGGCCACCTAATCTAACCAAACCTGAACAACAACTTCTAAAACATACCCAACAAGCAGCTACATTTAGCCTGTCTCTGAAAACTTTCAGTAACAGGAAAACCTACTCCCTTCCTAAGGTGGCTCAAAAAGCTTTCCTTACATCAAATTTACATCTCTGCAACTTCCACACCCTGCTCCCAGTTCATGCCTTCTAGAGCCCAATATAAAGTCTCAATCCTCTTCTACAGAGCATAGCAGCACTTCAAATCCTCTAAAACAGCTACTGTCTCCCTTAACATCTTCTTTTCTCCAATGTAGTAGAGGGTCTTCAACCAATTTTCATATGATATGATCCCAAGGCCTTTCACCAGTCTGGTTGCTCTCTTCCGGATATTCTCTAATTTATCAACAACTTTCTAAAACTATGGCATCCAGAACTAAACATAACACTCAAAATGTGGCCTGGCCAAAGCAAAATAAACAGCAAATGATCATTCACTTCATCCAGAATACTTTATCCTCAATGCAACCTAGGCCTGCAGGAGCTTTTGAAATTCTGTCATATTACACTATTGATTTGGATTGGGCATGCAGTCTACTAAAGCGCTCAGACCTTTTCCAGATGAACTTCTATCTAGGTATCCCTTCCCTATTTTGTATGTATGAAGTCAATTTTTTTGAATGAAAGTATACAACATTTTTCTCTTTTAAATTTCATTTAATTAATCTATTCAGTCCAAAAGCCAACCTATTTTTTGGGTCTGGACAATCAACAGATTCTTAATCTGTTCAACTATGTTATTAGGCTACAATTCTCCATCTGGTCCATTAAGAATGATGAGAGGGGCGGCTAGGTGGCGCAGTGAATAGAGCGCCGGCCCTGGAATCAGAAGGACCTGAGTTCGGAGCCGGCCTCCGACACTTAATCCGCACAAACAAAAACCTAGCCGTGTAACCTTGGGCAAGTTACTTAACCCCAATTGCCCTAAAGGGGCGGCTAGGTGGCGCAGTGAGTAGGAGCACCGGCCTCGGAGTTTGGATGACCCGAGATCAGATCCGGCCTCAGAAAATGAGCACCCACGCATAAATCAAATGACTAGCCGTGTAACCTTGAGCAAGTTACTTAACCCCAATTGCTTTAAAAAAAAAAAAAAAAAAAAAGAATGATGAGAGATTTTATCAAGTCTTTTGCTAAAATCTGGATGAACTTTACCTCTAGCATTATACTGGACCAACCAATCTAGTAAATCTGTCAAAAAATAAAACTAGGGTATTCTGACATATTTTGCTCTTGATGAAATGGTACTGACTTTGTTGCTTTACCCTTACTTTTCTAGATGTTCTAATTTTTTCCAACAACTTAAGATCAATCTTAGACTCCCTCTCCCTTTTTAAAATTGGGACACTCTTCCTTCTGCGAACCTACAGTACCTTTCCTGTTTTTCTATAGTATTTCAAAGATCACTGACAATGCCTCAGAATAATACCTGTCAATAGAATATAGAGCCTGGTGACTCCTCCTATCTCCCTATTTGCCTTCACTACCAACTCCCTATTAGCCATTACAATTTTGATCATTATGGCCCAGATCACCCTCCTTGGCAATGAAAAACAAAGCAAGAGTTGAGCTGCTTTACCTTATCCCTTGCCCATTATCATCTCATTTACTCCAAACATCAGATACAGCCTTTCTTTTGACTCTCTTTTCTCCAAGATAGTTTTTAAAAAATCACATCCCTGGGGAGGCATGGATGGGTGGCAGTCTACATCACTGAAAGATCAACCCACATTGATTAAAGACCCCCTGTAGTATTGGTTTACAGGTAGTCTGCAGAATACACTGATGATAATACTTCTACATTTTCTGCCTACATTGATTTTCACACAAAAGCTTGCCAAGGTGCTACCTCCTCCCTTCCCCCTCTTCCCCCATATATTCTACCAGTTCCTGGATTTCCTTACATGCGTCTATTTTCTAAATATACTATTCCATTTAACTTCTTTCCCCTAACCTGTTCCTTTCAAATAAGGTATACCTTTCCAGAGGCACATTTCAATCACGGGTGTCATCCCACAAAGTATCTGTGATATTTACAAAGTCAAGTTTGCCAGCTGGTTTTGAAATTTATCTAGTTCACATTGTTAGCCATACTTTGTACATTTGTGTACAGACATCCCAGGCTATGGTTTTCTTGGATTTTTGTCTCCTGTAAAAATCTGAGTATCTCTACTATTCTTCCTTGAGAACTACAACTACTGTTAAGTTATTTAGATAGTTTCCCTGTTAACCTTATTTTTCAGCTTAAAATCCTTCAGACTGCAAAACTACTGGAAAATACAAAAATACTATCCCTTGTTAGAGGCAAACCATCTCTAGCCAAGAGCATATTATTCTTATACTTGAAACTCTTGTTCAGTAATCCAAATCCTATTCTCAGATACTATCTAGCCAGCCAGTTGTTCACTTCCCAAATCTGCTGCTCCCTTCTGAAGCCCTTGATCAGCAATAGTGACATCAAAACCACTTCTATCACTAACCCCATAAAGTCTGTTTCTCCCAAGACTTCATAATCTTTACCAATGTTTTCTAGTCACTCTGGCAACATCATTTGTGCCCAAATGATGTTGTTACAGAGAGCAACAAGTCTTAGGAGCTTTCCTAGGTGGTTCCAGATCCATCCCTTGGAGGGAGACACCACGCCCCTCTATTTTTAATCAGGCTGACAAACAGCTGCCATTACTTGTCTCATCTTCTGACCCTTACTGGATGATTTCTCACCTGACATATGTGGAAGCACAACATTATTCCTTGGAGCACAATGTAGTTCCTTCCTCCTCAGAAGCTTCAGTTCCCTCCTCCATAGGAGAAGAGGCCTCTTGTCTGGTGCTTAGCACCCAACAATCTCTTCCCTTCTCATTTGTCACAATCTTCGACCCTCCAACTTCCTGACTCAAGTCAAAAATCTTTCCCTTTTGCTTCTTCAAGATCCCATTTCTTGTTTTCCCACTGATATCACAGGATCAGAAGATTCTGTGGCCTTGTGTCCTTTTTTTCATTTTTAAAGAAACACTCCATTTTCTCTGATGATCTGGAAAGAAGGGGCATTCTTCAAGCCTCCTTAGCTTCTCTTCTATGAGGAAGACAAGCCTGTATAGTTTGATTATACCTTCTCCCACTCAAGTTGAAAATAAAATCAGGGAACAAGGCTGCTTATATAAAAGCATGCCAGTACAGGGCAAGCTTCAGAGATACACCCCCTTTTCCTACCCCTTGAATGGATGGACAATAAGCACAGCCTCCCACACTGAGCCAAAAATAAAAAGAACAAGTTGTAGAAGGTCGAGTGTACAGAGGAAATTCAGTTGGCTACATAATCAAGGTAAGGAAAGAGAAGAAAGAAAGGCGGCTGTTTGTTTCATGACCACATATCTACATACCTTCCAAAAATGAGAAATCCCACTTTCACATTTTCAATTTAATAGAAAACTGACAATTAAAATTCTAATAAAAAAGGGAGTTTCATTTTTTTAAATGTCTAATTCTTAAGTTGTTTTCCATCTCACATGGTAATTAAGAGAGTTGAGGAGAATGAAGTTTGCACTGGGAGCCAAATTTCAAAACATTTTCACCTTATTGTCTTATACCTACTCTCTTGCTTCCTAATTTTAGTACCTCTCTTCTTCCCAAACTCTGATTTCCTAAACCACAGTCCACAGGACCCTGGTTCTAGATAAGGAGAATGAGAAAAGTTCAATGCTATCAGCATTTCCCTCCAAAATATCAAATATGCAACTAAACAAGTATAAAAAATAACATATTGTAATTTTTTGGTATGCAAACAGGTTTTGTTTCCTCTATTTAGTTCCAAAGTGTCTCCAATTACTCCTTTTCCTAGGGTCATTCCATACTCCTAGATTCCCATTTACAGACTGTCAATATATTTCAAGTCCAGACCAAATTAATTTGGAAAACACTTCTGTCTGCTTACCCTGAGATTCCTGGTACAATCAAAAATGCACTGAATTTGGAAACAAGTTGTGGTTGTGAATTTTAAGTCTGTTACTTAACACATGACTGATGATAGCCATATCAGTTCTCATTTCTAAGCTCCATTTTCCTCAACTTCTAAAAGAAGCAGGTTGCCTATGTAATTTCTATGGCCCCTTCTAATTCTTGAACTCCAATTCCTATTTGAAACCCCTCAAATTCTTTTGTCACTTCCAACCTCTCTACACCCATTTCAACATTTCCAACCTCTACTATGCACTCCCCATTTCATTTCCAACACCCTACCAGTATCTCATGTAACTGTTTCTCCTTCTTTCTTCGAATCCCTCTATAATTAAATCTTTCAATTCTTCTTCACCCTTCTAATCTTCTTAACTCCATGTAATCTACTATCTTCCAGAAATGGCTCACCTTTACCACTCAATACTTTTTTTTCTCGCAGATGTGCCCTGTGTACTCATAAGGACTGAAATTATTTCATTAAAATTTCATTAAAATTATTTTAGGTTTCCTTTCTCCCTCTAAATGTATTTATCTGGCCTAGTAAAGGAATATATTTTTTAATCTACTTAAAATTAGTTGCTGTTATAAAAATTTAATTCAATTCAATACATAATCTACTAATGTCTACTGTATGTCAAGGCATTATACTACCAAAGACAAAAATAAAACAGTCCCTATTATCAAGCATCTTATATTCTACTAGGGGATATAATAAAACAGATGTAAATACAATGTAATCTAAAGGAGAGAGCACTAACAACTGGGACGTTGCGGGGAGAAGGGTAAGGAAGAGTCTGCTTCCTGAAAAAACAAAGCACCTGAGATGAACCCCTCCCCCCAAAAAGAAAAGATTATGAGTGACAGAGCAGTAAACAGCACATTCCAGGAGGCATAAGAGACTTGCTTATACAAACAAGCATGGAAGTGGAATATGGAATGTCAAATTCAGGAAACAGCAAGTATAGTCAAGTTTGGCTGGAATGGAGAACTCTCAAATTCAATTTAATTTAACAAGCATTTATTAAGTGCTTGCTATGTACAGGACACTATGTCAGGCTCTGAGAAGACAAAACAAAAAACAGTCTAGTCCCTGTCTTTAAAGTATTTCCTTTCTAGTGAGAGTAAAATCTGGGGGCACCTGAGATGAGCCTTGAAGGAAATGAATACCAGGTATACTAGATAATCTAAATCACAGTCAAAGAGGTAGAAGATGGAATGCTGAGTTAGAGGAATACTAGACAAGCCAGTTTGGCTGGAAAGTAGATTATGTGAAAGGAAATAATTTGAAATAAGTCTGGAAGGGTCTTTAAATGGGAAATTGAGGATTTTCTGTCTTATACTGGAAAACAAAAGGTAGTCACCAAAGATTCTTGAGAATGGGAATGACATAGTCAAATCTATGCCTTAGGAAGATTATTTTGGCAGCTCTGTGGTGACTAGGTTAAGAAAGAATTTAGAAGCAGAGAGACTGACAGGAGAATTCTACAATTGTTCAAGTGAGAGGTGAAAAGTACTGGAACTAGGATAGTAGCTGTGAGAGTGGAGAGAAGGGACTGACTATATGTGTATGTGTATGTGTGTATGTATGTATGTATATATGTATGAATGAAAAATTATGGAGATAAACTAGCAAGACTTGGCAACTGATTGATATAGAAGGTGAGGTAAAGAGCTGAAGATGACCCCAGGTTGCAAAATGGGATATCTAGAAGGATCATGGTACCCATACTAAACAAAAATAGACAATTTGGAACAGCAGATGATTTAAGGAGGAAAATAATGAACTCTATTGCAAACTATTTAACAACCATATGACATGGCCATTTAGCAATCAGATCAGTAAAAATAAAGAGAAATACAGATCAAAACAATTCTAATTTAAAGTTTCACCACACATATCAAATTGGTAACTATGGCAAAATATAGCAAAAAATAGAACAGTCAATACTGAAGGGAGTTATATAAAGACAAGTACTCCAATACACTGAGCTGTGAACTGGTAAACTTTTCCAACTATTCTGAAAAAAAAAAATTTGAAATTATGCTTAAAAAGTGACTAAAATGCCCATACTTCCTGACCCTATTACTAGGTATATGCCCCAAGTTAATCAAAGAAAAAAAGAAAAGTCTATTCATGCCAAAATAATCACAATAGCAGTTTTTGTGGTAGCAGAGTACTAGAAACAAATTCAATCATTAAAGAATGGTTAAACAAGCTATAGTACAATGAACATGCAGAATAAGGAAGACAGGAAGACATACAAATTGACTGAGTTAGCCAATCAACTATTAAATGCCTACTATGTGCCAGACACTGTGCTAATGGAGATACAAAGAAAAGCAAAGGTCTGTCCCTGCTCTTAAGAAACACAGGGTCCAATGGGGAAAACATCATACAAACTACTATGTACAAACAAAATATATACAGGATAAATTGAAGACCATCTCAGAACTGAAAACCAAAGAGAACTGGGGAGGTCTTCTTGCAGAAGGTGAGACTTTAGCTGAGACTCAAAGAAAGCCAGAGAAGCTAAGAGGCGAGAGATAATGAGGGAGAACATTGCAAGAACAGACAGGGGAGACAGAGTATCATTTGCAAATGACAGGAGCCAGAGTGATACAACAGTTTCAGTAGAGCAGTCTGATCAGAAGCCAGTTGAAAGGGGTTGAGAAATAGATGGAAGGTGAAGCGGCTGAGGTAATGGACTATAAAATGACTTATTCTAGGAATCTGACAGTAAAATAGAGAAGAGCTTGAAGAAGATAAAGTAAATGTTTTGATTTTGTTTTAAAGATGGGGAGACCTGGACATGTTTGCCAGCAGTAGGGAAAAAACCAGTAATAATGAAAATGAAGATGACAGAGATGGGATGATTAAGGGTGAAAGTTCCTGGAGAAAATGGAGTAAGACAGGGTCAAAGGAACAAATAAAAGGGCTGACTATGGCAAGAATTATAGTTTTTGTCAGAACTGGAACTAAAGAAAAAACAAATTTTAAGGCATTTTTGAAATTCAGTTCTCTGTTCCCTTCAATTTAATGGCATTAACTACAAACTGTGAGGATTTATAATAAGTTAGCATTATGAGGTACTTTAAGGTTTGTAAGGTTATGAGAATAAAAATGTAATATTAAAACAAATGGTCATTAAATGAAAAGAGTAATTTCATACCATACCTGATGAAACGTGTACTTGAATAACAGTGTCAAAAACTCTACCACTGGGAACTGAGAGTAGGATTCTATCCTCCTCAAATGGACACTCACAAAGAGACGAAGAAAGTCAGTAAACTTCTCGATGTAGCTAAATAAGAAAAAAGAATACAAGGTAAAAATCTCGAAGTCTACCTTCAATGGAAATAACTTTAATAAGATAAATGAAATGCAAGATTAAACAGCCCAGATCCTTTACATTACCAAAACACACTGATTTAAACAAGATATTTTCAGTTAAAAACAAAAGCCTGCATCAGTTACCTACAGGACACGCAACCCTTCTCTCCATTAACACCTGAAACATAGCAGAAAAGTAACTTTAATGCTTAAATAATAAGGCCTTCTGATAAGTAACTGCTTTCATATTTCCCCAACTATTTAGTGGCATGATCCATATAAAATAAAATGAAAGGAAATTCAGTTAACAAATTGATAGGTAGGTCATATCACTTGTATAGTGCATCTCAAGGTAACAGCAGTACTCTGAGTTCAGAGGCAAAGATCCATTAGTTAGAAGGCATAATTATGAAAGTGTATGTACCAAACACCACAGAGATGAGCTGAGGATCTTCAAAATGGTTAGCAACCTACTAAAATATTTCTATTTTGCAATCCAAATAGATTTTGTTCTTCTACTCCTATTGACAATTAAAGATCCCATACCCCAATTATCTCCAAGAATTCTTTACAGCAGGAATGAAACATTCTAATACTTAGAAACATGCCACTATATGCAATCATAAAGTATTAGAGCCTGAAAAGATCTTCGAGTTCATCAAGTCAAGAATCTGAGGCCCAGAGACAAGAAATGACTGACTTGCCCACTAACTGCAGGAACAAAAAGAGGACTCAGATTTTCGGATTCCCTTCACTCTCCAGTTCAGCATCTGTTCCACTATATGACGTTATCTCAACCCCCACCCAAATCCAAGGATTTTCCTATGATCATTTCATAGATATCCAAAATGACCAGGATAACAAAGTCCTCTGATTAAATGCACAGCACATCACTCTCACATTCAGAAACTGTCATTTCAAGCCCCTAAATACCAAAAGGTGATTGGAAAATGAGATGGATACATGTTTTTGAAAATATTAATTAAAGATACAAAGAATCACCTAGCCTAGAATCAGGCCAGCCTACTAGTAAAAGAAACCTTTCATTGCAGTCACTAGGTACCACCTTCACTCAAGTTCCCTCAGTCCACTTGAAATGACTAGAAATCAAAATTCCCCATATTGGCACAGGGTCCCTAACCAATTTGATAACAGTTGGCCACTGCTTACTCTGGGGTCCATATTAATTTTAGAAAACACAGATGGAAATGAGGGTTTACAATTTATATGGTATTAATTATTTCATAAGGATAAAGGTTGAATAGATCGTTGGACCAAATACTTCGGAAGACTAGCATTAAAAGGACTTCATGCTATTATTTTCCACAACTTCACCAGAATCTCCAGAGGTTCTGAAACAGGTATGACCCCTGCCTTTATATATCAAGTAGAGAGATTTGTCTGAAGGCTCCTGTCCAAATCAATTAAGAATGGAACCTCCTCCACTCTAATCTAGCTTCTTTATATTAAATTTGTATGTGTAAAATGTATCAGTTTTCTGTTCCTTAGAAAATACACTCAATTCTCAGTCATGCAAACTAATGGAACACAGAGATTGAATGCATGGACAAATAAAATACAATACAAAAACCTTATTATTCTCCAGGCCAACCTCTTTATTAAAAAATTAAATAAACCTGATCAAGCAGCAATACTAACTAATCTTCATGCACCTCATTTTCCTTCCCTTGCCCACCTTCTGGTACAGGTGCTAATGAACAGTGAAAGAGTTAAGAGAAAAGAAGTTATAGAGAAAAAGAATAGAAGCAAAGGCCCCAGTTAAGCAGCCCCTGAACAACTGAGAATTGACTATCATTTTTTAGAATTTGTTATAACAGACTCTTAGGAGTCATAAAGCAAGCACACAATATTTTTCATATCACCTGTCTGTACAAGCAGGGCTCGCCTTTCACAGTGCAACTGGAAGCATATAATTGAAATACAAGATCAAAGGAAGCAAAAAAGTTAACGTTACAAAGTTTATATGCAGATAAACTACTATGACTTTTCACCCAGATCTAAGCCCAGTCTGTGAAACTGGCACTGTCCTCGGAGTAAAACCAAGGCAATTTATTCTTAATGGCGTGTTTCATAGTAAAAACTCAAAACAAAAAGTAATGAACTCAAAGAAAGAAAAAAGATATTTTAAATAGAGAATACCATTTCCAAATTACAACATGATAGTTATCTTTTCATTGACTTGTTATAAGTAATTAGGACACTGTTACATATTAAAAAGTCTTTTTAGTGAAGCTAAAAAAGCATGTTGGAAAAATTGTGTTTTCAAGAAAGCTCTGGTACTTTTTTTTCTTTTTGGAGGGCAATTGGGGTTAAGTGACTTGACCAAAGTCACATGGCTAATAAGTGTGTCAAGTATCTGAGGCCAGTTTTGAATTCAGGTCCTCCTGACTCCAGGGCCGGTGTTCTATTCACTGTGCCACCTAGCTGTACCCCCTTCCCTCTATTTTGATGCCATTTTAAGTAGCAACTGACCGGACCAATTAAGAGTACCAGTGCTGGGGTGGCTAGGTGGTGCAGTGCATAGAGCACCGGCCCTGGAGTCAGGAGGACCTGAGTTCAAATCTGGCCTCAGGCACTTAACACTTACTAGTCATGGGACCTTGGGCAAGTCACTTAACCCCAACTGCCATTCCTTTCCCCCTCAAAAAAAAAAAAAAGGCAAAAAATAGAGGGAAGGAACTTTATTCCTGTAACAGGCTAGGAGTTGTTCCATGAGTATACAAAGTTTAACGCTTGGAATGGACAGACCCAGCATATTCTTACATCAGTTTTACTTCTCTTAATTTACAAAATTAAGCATATAAAATAAAAATTGACCAAGAGTGAAATTTTCAAACTAAACTATAATTTACACACTCCATTCACGTGTATTTACATATCATACAGTTAATAACCCCATAAAATTGCTATTGGTACTGAAAAGGACACAAATTTCTCAACTATACATAATCATCAAAAGTGACCTGGGAAAGTGGTTAAAGTAGTAAACATTTTTGCTTCCAGGCAATCTGTAAATGCCTACTAATTCAATATAATACATCCACTTGGAGGCTTCCAAACACACTCAACATGAATGTTCCTAAAATAAGCATCCAATTTCCCTCTTGCCTTTACACAGCAGTGTAGCATCTTGTTCATGAAAGATGTAAGATACATAACTGACATCCCACTGCAAGGGAAAGAAAGAATTAGACCCTGACTCAAAGTGCTTCTACTTATCCTCAAGTGTATATTTAAGGAGGGGTTGGGGGGGATTACAAGCAAATAAAGACCAATGGTCTTATTTCTGGGTTCCATTCAAAAGGATGATAAAAAAGCCACGAAGCTTTCCATATAAATGTGTCTATCTTTTGGTGAAAATTCACCAAGTAATATTCATAAAACTAATAATACCTCTATACCCTGCAAAATGTCCTGGTCACTTCCTTTTACTTAGAAAAAAAAAAAATTTACTCAAAACTAAAAGGCAACACCAACTGAAAAGGGGCAGATTGTAATTCCTGTACCTCCATGTGCCTCTTCTGATGTTCCTGGCTATGAATGAGGGGCAGTTTCAGTTCTCGAACCACCTTATACCTGTAGTCAAATAAGTAAGGGAGAAAGGGAGGAAGAGGAGGAAAGAAGGATGGGGAGGAATATGGGAAGTACAATAGAACCTAGAACCACCACAATCACTTTTCAAACTCAATCCCTTTCCCCTTAGGCCACCCCAGCCCTTCAAGCTACAGTCAGGCCTGTACTTACCATCACAAACCTACCTTTCCACTCTTCTTTGGGAGCTCCAAACTCTGAAATCAAAGAGGATTACAGACGCTATGCACAAAAGCAATGAGCCATAAGAGCCCTTTCTGAATATGTAACTCTTACTCTGCTGTGGCTTCTTTCTCTTACCTTTCATCTAGCTCTTCTAGTCTGCTCTTCACCGTGTGAGCATTATTATCCTTGGTGATTTTCTGCAGGAGGTAAAAAGTCTGCTGGAACATTCGCAGTAAATACTCTTCAAATTCCATAGGCACACAGTTCTTGGACATGAGTTCATTGATGCAAGACATGGCCAAAACTCCAAGCCTGCCACGTTCCTGACCAAGGACACAGTTCTGATTGCTGCCATTGACTGATGCCATCTTTCTGGCCCGAATGTCACAGCCAAATCGAGCAAAGTGGAATATCGTGGTAAGAAGGGATGGGGTGATGCTGGTAGACAGAGGAATCCAGCTGAAGAGATGGGCCAGGCACTCCAAAGCCAGGGAACAGATATACTCACTCTCTGAATCAAGGATAGGGATTGGCTGGTTTAACAGTTTGGCTGCACTAGGACTCTGCAACAGGTTACTTAATAGGTCACCTGAAAAATTAGGGAAAAAAAATTTTTGAAAGACTCTATACCCAATTCACCTTTATAGAGTAAGAAACATTTCAATAACCTAGGTCATTCTCAATCAGCTTGTAAAATGACTACATATGCTAGTTTTTTTTTCCTTTAAATGTGAATCAATATTTAGAATCAATTAAAGTTAGTGTAAAACATCAAATTTTAAAAACTTCCTAGTATAACAACCTAAGAAAGCTAATTCTGATTTTTCCATGAAGTAATTTCCAGGTCTTTATGTTTATAACAAACCATTTCAATATCCTCCTCTCCTACATTTCCAGCTTTATGTCACACATCATATACTAGCCAATCTATACTCTTTTAAGTCAATGTGGCCATTATTTCCCATATATGCCTAAACCTTGGTCACTCCTATGCTGCTGCCTATGCACTATACCCAGAATGCTCACCACCCTCTATCTCCTGTGGCTGAACTCTGAGCCATCCTTCTATACCCAGCTCAAAGCAATCGACATAAAATCTTTCTCAATATGCCAGTCAAAGGGAACTTTCCTTCTCTGGCTTTCAAATATCACTTTGGACCTCTCTAATTATGCACTGATGCTCATGTTTTAGATTATGGATATAAATAAGTCCTCTCTCCACCCTTCCCAGCCCCACCCCCACATGCCCAAAAGGCAATGTCATATGGCAGGCAGAGCACTAAGCCTTTGGAACCAGGAGACACCTCAGATCTTCATCCTACACCACCCACTTTTTTCCAGGAGACTCTGGCCAAGACACTTAACTTTTCAGGGTCTCAGTTTTCTCATCCTATAAAATGGAATAACAATATTTGTACTACCTACCTCTGACAATGGTTATGAGCACAGTTCTTTGAAAACCTTTAAAGCTGAAACAATAGATAATTTCAAAAGCCCTACAAAATGTAAGTCATTACTACTAGCTTTTGCACTCCATGAGGAAAGGAACTGTGACAATGATTCTTATCAGCAGTAGTACCATGCATAATTTTTTTTCCTACTATTCCATCTCTCTTTTGTGGTAGAAAATTCCATCTTCATGCATAATCCCCTGTATTCTTCTCACCTTTTTTTTTTTTTTGCTTCACTGTCATTGCTACTCCTTCCTAAAACACACTGGGGATGTGGAGGGACCCAGTTTTGTCACCTGACTGTCACTGACAGAGAAAAGAGTTTCTTAAACAAACTATCCCCTTTCTCATTTAAACATGGTCTTCCTCCCAGTCTCATCTCTGAACAGCTGCATGGGGCCTCATGCCTCTTTCTGTAAACATATTATCCTGTGCTTTGCTCCATTCTCCCTTTGTAACCTTCCTATCTTAAACTACTGTTACCCTTGGCTGACACCTGTCTTCATTTAACTAAGAGGTTATGAATTTAAGGGTTGAGAATTCTGCCTTGTGGCAACTACTCTATGCTAGTCAAACTTCCACAGCAAATCTTCTCATACAGATAACCATTTCTAATAAAGTTGCACTAAAATAAAGCAAAAGGAAAACTGAAATCACTTCTTCCAGCAAATACCTGCTCTCCTTATCAGATGCACTGCAACCAAGGCAAATGCTGATTCAGAATACAAACTTGCATATAAAACGTCGTGAAAAGGAATAGCAGAAGATTATTTGCACTATCACCTCAAAAGAGCAAAAAGTGGTAGGGGGAAATTATTTTGTTTAAAACACAGAATAAGACTAGATTACAAAACATCATTGCAACATCATTTTAAGTGAAAATACAACAAATAGATGGTAGAACAGATATGCCAACATTTCTATAGCAATTCATTTTCATCAATGGCAGCAGAACAACCACACTGGAACTCCACTACCTCAGCACACAATTCACATCTAGGTCCCAATTAGTAAAATTAATGTATTCTCTGAAGTAGCTACATAAATTCTTATTTGTGCTACTAAAAGTTATATTTTTAAAATGGTAACTAGCTCCAGTCCAATGGGAATTATCTGATGTGAATTTGAAGAAACCACTTTAAGGGTACTTGCACTAAAATCAAGACCTGGCTATACTATCTATATACACAGAAGTGAAAAGGCACTTAAGATCTTGACACTGGGAGGAGTGGGTGAACAAGATGAATACACACAAAAGAATTGATGAAGGGAACAGAGAGAATGGATGACAAAACCAAATAGAGGTTCCTTTCTATTTCCAAAATCTCGTCTCCACTAAGAAATTTCTTTGAAGCAGCTAGATCTCAAAAGGAAATGTGATCACATAAGGCAAAAGCTACAGCTGCAAAGAACATGAAAGATGCTACAAAAAAAAATACAGAAGCCTCATGTCAATACACCTTAATGTGAATCCATTACAAAGAAAAATAAAAACAAAAGAAATTCCATTCAACATATACAGCAGATATCAACTACATACAACTTCAATTTGAAAGCAGCACAGTATAACAAAGAGTTACTCTACTTAGAACTCTCTCACTAATTCATTTTTTTACCATAGGCAAATCATGTCCTTTCTCTGGGCCTTAGTTTTCCCCTGCAAAATGAGAAACTTAGACTAGAAGCTTTTTAATGTCCTTTGACAGTCTAAAACATTCTATCAAGCTATGAATAAAATCTACCAATCTGTCATTAAAGTGGTAACACCATCCTTTCAATAGAGCTCCACTTTCATTAAGAATGCCCACCACATTTTCAATGCAAACTTAACCAAGGTTAACAATTCAACTGTAATAATGTACGTCAATAATGAAATCTGATACAAAAAATTTCTCCTGCAAAATTCAGACTTTGCCTGGCACTCTTCATGGCTGAATGATGTTTGTATCTTCTGGTGTTATTTACCAACTCAAATGGAACCCTGCTGATTGAGAAGGAACCAGTTTGCACAGGTCAGTCATACAAAAGCTATTTTCAGATTAATATTTAAGCTTTTATTTTTTTTACAAACAAAAACTCAACAACCACTTTAATCTGCTTAACATATGGCTCATACTGCAAATAATCACAATGCAACTATTATTAGCAGTAGGTTGAGAAATATGACTATTTTAAAATGTTTATGAGAATATAATTCAGTCTAAGTATGACTATACCTCATTCATCCCACAACTTGGGTTTAAAACTGCAAAGTGAGAGAGGATATTTCCTGAAAGTTCTAACTCCTACTATCACTCTCAACATCTGTAAATTTAAAAAATTAATGCTCTCACAGTCCCTTTACCCTGACTGCTCCAACGATCCTCAAGTCCATTTTGACAAGAAAGGTAGAAGTAATGGCAAACAAATGTGTACACAAATAAAAGAACATAAAATTAAGCAAAATTCAGAATGGGGAGTGAAGATAAAATGAATCACAGAAATTAGAACTGAAATAGTTCTTAAAAATAACTGCAAAAATCCATATGAAAGATTGCTCAAAATCACTAATAAAAAAATGTAAATCAAAACAACTCTGGACTTTCACCTCATACAGAGCACACATTGGCAAAGATGATTAAGGATGTGACCAGTCAAAAGAGAAGAAGACACTGTAGTAAGGCGGGCACATTAAAATCCTATCGGTAAAATGCTAAATTGTTCCAGGAATTCAGGAAAATAATTTATAATTATGTTTAAGTAAATAAAATGTCCATACTCATTGACCCAAGGATCCACTGTTGAGTATATATCCCCAAGAGGACCAAGATAAAAAAGAAAGGTTCCATAAACACCAAAATATTTATATAGTAGAATTATTTGTAGCAGCAAAGAAAAAAACTAGCAATATAGAAACCCAATGATTGGAGAATGGCTAAATAAATTGATAATAAAAATACTGGATACAAAAGTAAAGAAATGTACAAATACAAAAGTAATGGAATATTACTGTAGCATAGGAAACAACAAACATGAAGACCACAGAGAGGCATAAGACAGGCTGTAAAGTGAAGTAACAAAATAATAAATACACTGACAATGTAAAAATAATCAAAACAGAAAGAAATTGAACACTTTATAACAACCAAGCTTTTCCCCAAAGAAAAAATGAGAATATGCACCTCTCTCTACCCTTCACTGGAGAGGTGGGGGGGCTACAGATATAAAAAAAACTACATACACCATCAGTAATATGATATATTCATTTAGTTTCGTGGAGCTGGATTTTTTTTCTTTTTTATTCTTTGTTACAAAGGATGGATCTCCAGGGCAGGGGAAGCAGAAGGAACATATATGAAAATAAAGGTAATATAAAAATCAAATTATCAATTAAAATTTTAAAAATTAAGAGAAGGAACTAAAGCTGACGTGTATTTCCCAACTCTCCAGAATGCTTTCTCTTCAAACTTCAGTCATCTACCTGGCTGTGCTACCTTAGCCTAAGTAACATGTATAGGGTAAACATAAATTCTAGCTGGCATTATAGACAATGGTTTGTGTAACTAGTTAAAAATAACCAGCTCCAAATACAAAAAAGTGACTACTGTATGCAACTTTGGCAAAATTATGCTGGTTTCACTTTCAATGTTTTTCCTTTGTGTTCCTCAATGCACCATGCAGAGATGAAGGGCTGTACTATGAAGTATAGAGGCTGAAAGAGAAATAAGAAGACAAATGGTAGGGTACACATGCTAAGAAGAGCCAGCAATGAAAGAAAAGTTGCTGGGCCAAGATAAATCCCTCAATAAACATGGTAATTATTTTGTTGTAAACTCCAAGACATAGCCACAAATCAAGTCCTTAAAGACAGACAGCTCCTGCTTCAGAGCAGGATGATTTCCAGACAAGAGTTGGTCTAGTTCTCTCAGGTCCACTGAGGAGCTACTGTACATGAGGAGCCCCAAATGGATCAATGACTCACACAGAAAAGGTAACATCAGAAATAAAGTAGAAGAGCAGGTAAAAAATTATCTTGAAAATCTATGGACAGAAGAGTTCATGATTTAAGCAAAAGAGAAAATAAAAAGAAATTCTGATTACATAAAAGTAAAAAGATTTTGCACAAACAAAAACTCATGTAATTAAAGAAGAAAAAACCCAAACGTACAAAAATATCTACAGTTGCTCTTTTTGTGGTAGCAAAGAACTGGAAACCAAGGAGATGCTCTGCCCTGGAGGATGGCTAAACAAATTATGTTATATAAATGTAATATGATACTACTATGCTATAAGAAATGATGTAAGGGATAGGTTCAGAGAAAACTGGAAAGATCTGTACAAACTGATGGAGAGTGAAGTGAGGAGAACGAGAACAATTTTAATGATATAAACACTGAAAAATAAAACAAAAATTTTAATTTCAAGAGAACAGAAGGCCAGAAAAAAATTACAGACATATAGGACAGTTTTGAGAGTTACATGTCAAATGTATAACATATTTAAAAAGAAAAGCAAGTTGTAAATAAGAGATATGCAGATTTATGTATAGTCTTCTTTCTGCTCTGTTTATGAAAATACCCATTTTATATAGTGTCTAAGCTTTGAATTAAAAAAAAATAAGGGCTACTGCTTTTTAAGTAGCTTCCTATCGGTTATAGAAAAAAATATATATACAAAAAGGATAAACATTACCATCCATTTAAGTCCTAGTCTGGTGATTCTTAGAGGAAAAGTAACCCTAGGCTTCCTTGTCTCCCCAGTCTAGAAAGGGTTCGAGTCCAGAGTTGTGACTGGACATGTACCTGCTGTCTTAGCTGGAACCAGCCTACCTAAGTTCAGAGAAGCTCTATCACCAAAAAGCTGACTGGGTAATGATCTTGTCAGTCACAAGAACTCACAAAGACCATGAACACAGAAAGACACCCTGGACCAGCAGAAGGATACGCAAACCAGTGAAATGATAAATACTGACATTTTGAAACAATGTCATCAACAGGAAGGGAGAAATCTATCTCAGAGCAAGAAGCAAATGTCAAAAAGGACCACAACAAAAGGAAACCAACAAAGAAAAAGGAAAGGTATGCTGGGTGTCATAAAACTCCTCTATCACTTAAAGGGAGGAAATGGAAATGAGAAGTATCATGGTTACAGATCCTGACCCACTGTCTGCTAGTAAAACTTCCATAAGGAGGAGCTCATCTTTTTTTCATTTTTGATCTTCCAAAAATACCTCAGTTTTTATGCTTCTTAGTCTGCCATCTCATCTAAAAGACTACAGGCTCTGTTTCCATCTGATGTGGTGAGCAAAGAGATCACAGAAGGCCTCTGACAAGAAAAGACTTAAGGAATTCTCCTATGGCTTGATAAATAAACAGTATATTCCTCCTATAACATCCTGCTTCTACTATACTCAGTTTTATCAGTGGCTGGCTAGAGCTCCTCCTTCAGCTCCACAAATCAGTTTTCATCCTCTATTCTACACTTAGGATCAGAAAGATTAGTTACTATTTTAAAAAGAATGTAGACAAGAAATTGGATAAAACACCTCAAGAACCAAATTTGAACTAAACCAGAAGAGTCAGGCTGCTAAATTTGGTGTTAATTTGGTTAAAGTATCATTCAGTTTATTCATACAAATGACAAATACTTCTCAGAACATGAATTTCCTCAGTCTAAAATGAAAGAAATTAACATAAAGTTTTCCTTTACAATTGGGCCTATGGAGGGAGAATTAAATCTTCTCCAAGTTACATAGTTTAACTTAGGATTTTGACAGACCAGAAGATGCTCAACTAATATATTCTTTTTTTTTTTTTAAAAGAAAATGTTAAGTCATGAACACTGTGATCAAATAATGAAGCAAGGTCTGATGACCTCATCTGGAGGCTTATTTTTGGGAAACACTGCAGAAGCTCCTGCTTCCCCCTTTTAAGTGTTTAAAAGGGGAGGAGGGGATCATAACAAGTGAATGTTAAAAGTTTTTTGTTTTTTCTTTTTTAAAAGGAGGAAGAGAACTTGTGGGATGACATAACTTCTTTGACTTGTTATTGAGACCAGTTCCTCAAACAACAGTGAACTAAGTTCAAGATTGGAGCAAATTCTAAGGGGAAATGATGTTACCTGCCATTTTCTGTTGTGACTTAATTTTGCCTATACAGAAATATTTACTTGCATATTTATACTTAACATTTCCAACAACCATAAATTCAAAAAGTGGTAACAAATTAATTTTCTCTTGTATGTCACAAGGAAAACAGTTTTCTTTGGACACAACTGCCTAGTAATCAGCACATGCCACTAAATGGAGACAACTAATATATACAGTTCTTTCACTTAAAAAAATGTTTTTAATCAAGTCAACTGCTACAGTCAATGTTAAGAATAAAATTTGCATAATGCATTTAAAGACAAATGTAGGGGCGGCTAAGTGGCGCAGTGAGTAAGAGCACCGGCCTCGGAGTTGGGATGACCCGAGATCGAATCCGGCCTCAGAAAATGAGCACCCACACACAAATAATGACTAGCCGTGTAACCTTGAGCAAGTTACTTAACCCCAATTGCTTAAAAAAAAAAAGACAAATGTAGTTTCAAAGTCATACCACACTATCAAAAATATTTCCCTTTGCAAACTACAAAAAGGAAGAATTTAATGGCATCTTTAAATGCCAAAGAAACCAAAACTGTCACTTTTAAAACCATGTTTCTATTTTATTTTTTATTCTATCATTCAACCAATGAATCTTTTAATTTGTATATATTTGCCCTAAAATAAAAAGCTCATCATAACTGTATAGAACTTTCTTGTAATAATACAATCTAAGATTCTCCAAAGTGAACTTCTTTTCAATGTAATGGTACTTTGATAATGGAGTTAAGAGTAAATAAGAATCTGCAATAAAAGCAGTCTTCTTCTATCATAAGCTTCTCACAACTCTATCTTTCAAATATTAAAACTAAACTGAACAATTTAAGCTAAAATTGTCTAATTTCAACAGGCCTTTTTCTTATGGGAAAGATGTAGAAATAATTCTAATAAAATACTTCGAGTTTTACTGTAGAGGAAGTGCCAATTCACAGGATGTTCTACTCTACTTGAAAAGCTTTCGTGACCACTTAGTTTAAAAACAAGAAATACTTAGAAATAAAGTTTCTTCTGTCTACCCATCCTTGAAAATGGTCATTTTCCTCGAGATAAATAAATAGGATTTAGAACTATTTGACCACCACTGCAAATGCCCAAGTTTTTATTCAAGTTATATGCAACACTAAAGTGATATGAGTCTAAGTAAAAACAAAATGAATCATCCTATACAATGCTCCAATTTGCTTTGGCCATTTTCAATTCTCTCAGCTAACTATAGGATAAAAGTACACTGTGCTGTAATACGGCAATCTCTGGGCTGGCTACTTACTGAGCAGTTTCAATGTGCAGCTATAAAACTGACCTGTCAATCTCATAGCTTACTGGCTTTAGCAAGGGAAAGGCAGCATGCCATGATTGAGGGAGGAAGCAAAAAGTCCAGAAGTATCAGATTACTGGGACTGAAAATTCAGAATGAAATTAAATTAAATGTATTACTTTAGAATGAGCAAAAAAAATGGAAGGGAAGATTTCTTTTAGATGTAATAAGAGGAAGAAAAGTTTTTGTTGCTGTATTTGGAAGCAGAAGACCTGAATTTGAATCTTGACTCTGTCAATGACTATATGCATGCCCTCAGGAAAAGTTCTACGGAGCATTATGGATATAAATCTATGATTCTATACATTTATTAGAATTCCTTACAGGCAGTTAAGAAAAGAAATGCAAAAAAAAAAGTCAAGAAGTCATCATCTTAATTGATCTAGCTAAGATACAGCATGCTCTAAGACACTAAGCTTACAACAAAAGGATTTCATGGTATTACAAACCATACCACTTTCTCCTGCGGTCGGGGACGGTGGTGGAGTGGCAGCAGTAACACTGTGTTTGTCCCAAATGGTCTCCAAAATGCCTGCAAATAGAGGAATACAGTTTACTATCAGTCAATCAACATTTATTAAGTACCAACTATGTGCCTGGCACTGTGCTAAGTGCTGGAGACAAAAAGATTCAGAAGATAATTCCCACCCTCAAGGAATGCATAAACTGGATCTAAGCACTCCTGCCACTAAAAAACTAAGTAGGAAAAGTTTGGGGGAAGAGGGACAGTGGAGAGATTAGTTAGGTAGTAATTTTAGTAAATTGACTTGTGGCTGGAGAGGGCAGGGAGAAAGGAGCTACAAAACTGAGACAAGATTGCTGTCCTTCAAGGAGTTTAAAATCTGGCTAAAGTCTAACACACAAGAAACAATACTATCAGTATGTAACGAAATGAATTCAGTGTTCATAGGATCATAGATTTAAAATTGGAAGAGACCATAGAATTCAACTTCTCCAACCTTCTGATGCTAGGACTTAATTTAGCAGCAGGTAAAAGGGAGCCACTGAAGGTAACATGATGAAAGAGTTTCATCAGAAACAATACTCACATTCAACATTTTAAGTGCCCAAACTAAATCAAGGTATGGTGCTAGACAAAGGAAAACAAAGATGAAAAAGGTAATCCCCGCCCTCACAGAGCAAAGGGAGGAAGGGGAAGGGAACGCTGGAATATAACACATACACAAATAAGATACAACATCATAAAGCCAAGGGAAACCAAGCACTAGGAAAATCACATCAGGGAGACTACTTGGAGGGAGGAAGTAAATTAGGTAGGTTACAGTGACAATTTGTACTTTAAAAAGCCCTGAAGAATTGCAATGGGCAGAGATGAGGAAGGAGTGGATTATTAAATATATGAATGAACAGAACTGGGGTAAAGGACTGAAACACAGCAAGTATTCCAATTTGAATTAGGCTTTAAGGATGCATGAGAGGGCTAAGTGTGGCTGTGAAAGGAAGGCTGAAGCTAGACTGTGAAAGCCCTTAAATTATATGAGGGTAAGCAGAAACTTCTATCATATCCTATAGGCAATAGTGAACTACTAAAAGTTTCTGAGCACAGTAGTAAAATAAATGGTTAGACTTGTCAATATGAAAAATTCTCTTTGGCAACTGTGTAAAGGGTAAACTAGAGAAGAAAGAATCTATCCCACCAGACATCTAATTAACAAGAGGCAGTCAGAGTAGGCTAAGTTAAGTGTGATAAGGGTCTGAAACAAAGGTGGTAATCAGGCTAAGTGAAGAGGAAGCATGGAATCACAGATGCAGAACCAGAAAGACTTCTAATCCATCCTCCTCATTTCCTAAGTCAGAAAAGCCCTCATTTGAACCAAGGTCCTCTGAACCCAAATTCCACTACATCATGATGGCTTTTAGATTCAAAACATAATACAGAATAAGACTCAACAGAACTTGGCTACTGACTGGATGCACAGGCAAAAAAGAATTTTAAAAGGCTCCAAGATTTATAGCCTATGTGTCTGAGAGGATGGTAATGTTATCAACACATACCCCTCCCTCCCTGCACAGTCAATAATTGTAAATCAAGAGTGTATGATTATCTCCAAGGAAACACATGTAGGGAAAGAACAGAGTCAAAGGAAGAACCTTGGGAGGAAACTCACATTTAACATTTGGCAGGAGGACACTTAACAAGTGGAGGCTAAGAAGAAATTATAAGACAAACAGGAGAACAAGGAGGGAAAAGTGTCACAGGAGTTAATGGAAAAGAATATATTCAAGAAAAAGCCATGGTCAACTGTGTCAAATACTGCAGAAAAGTCTAAGAGGAAAGCCACTAGAGACCTTAGAGGGACCATTTATTTAGTTGAATGGTAAGGTCTGAAGCCAGACTGGAAAGGGTTGAGAAGCAACTGGATTGGAAAGATGTAGAAACAATAAAGGGGAAGGTAACAAAGAATGATGACCTGAGGAAATAACAGTGTCAGAATAAAGTTTTGGGACAGTTGAGCAAATTAGCAAAGAGCAAAGAAATAAAAAGGTAGGAGAGAAATAAAGGAAAGAAGTATGAGAGAGATTCTGAAGGAATGAATCAGGAATGGACACATGAGATGATCAGAAAGTAGAAATGATGTCAAGCTTTTGATCAAGGCTAACTTGGAATACTCAGGGTACACACAAAGAGGTTGATGGGGGAATTGAAGGAGACACAAGCTAAACATAATTAAAGCATAAGAAGACTTACTGATCAATGATTTAGAAATTCAAAGTTCAAATCCTAACTCAGCTGCTTCCTAGCTGTGTGACTTTGAGCAAGTCAAGTAACAACCTGACCTGGGTTTCTTCATTTGTAAAGTAAAAAAATAATTCTTGCACTGAAATTTCATACAAGTTTTGTTCCATCTCCCTTTTCCAGAGTCTACAGGAGACCCAAAGCTTCCTTCAGCTGTGAAAGAATTCAAGATCTAGAAGGGATCTCGAAAGTTTATTCCCTTTTCCCACCTAGTACAGTGATCTTCACGCACATAATGGTCACATCCTTCCTCTATGCTCATGAGCCTCCCTGACTACTAGTGAGTAACATTTAAACTCCACTGCTTACCATGCCCTACACAAGTACATTCCTCCCTAACTTTCCAGCCTTATGTCCAATCGTTTAAATCTCCATGTAATGGATGATCTAGACAACATGAATTATTCTGCAACCCCAGAGCTTTCCCTAACCTCTCTCTGTTCCATATGATTAAATTAGCCTCCCTCACTTTTACTTTCCACTTACTGAATAATAATTATCCTTTAAAGCTAAACTCAGTTGCCTTCTCTTCCATAAAACTTCTCCAGAGGCAGATGACCTTCCTTGCTTTTCAATTGTCTACAACTTTGTCTAGTGTCTTTCCCACTTTTTACCAAACTCCCTTTCAATCAAATTATTTTAATATATTCCTGATTCAGTTTAAAAGCATCCTTATGTCTAATTTTTTTTAACTAGAAAATATTAAACCACTGAACTGACAATAAACTGTACAAACAAAAAGGATTTTAGGAAATGTTAGCTGGCTTATAAATTTTTAGCAATGACTCTGAGTCACCACATGTTGGACACTTTTTTTTCAAAACTGTAATCACACTCACCTGTAAGCAGTCCAAGTACAGTTTGGACCTGGTCCAACAGCAGCTTCCGCAACTCCTCTTTCCGAGCCACACTGAGGTCTTCTCGGGGACACGCCAGCTCTTCTGAAGTAGTTTTCAACATGATCAGCCCAAGGGGAGTGGTCAAAGGGGACTGTATCAACTGAAAGGACAATACACAAGCAAGTTTTGAAGCAAGCTTATAAAAACTGGCAAGAATTCTAGAGATGAACTGCATTTTTATAAAACATCTTACTAAAACAAAGTGAAATTCATTTCCATGTAAGTTTAATCTGAAAAAAGTTATATATACATAAAATACATAATCTTACATCTGGGTAACACTAATTTTTCAAAACACATTCACATTTACCTCATTTTAAATATAAAATTCTTAAATCAGGAGCTGAAATAATCTACTTCTATGAAGCTATAAACAGACAAATCTCATTCAGGTATAGGTTTTAAAGAGCCTCATTATTAGGGTAGGACATTTAAACCACAGATTTTCACTTAATGATAATAGAATAAAAGTGCTGAGGGATTTTAAGACTCCTTTTTCACTCAAAATCCTATACAAATCATTCTTTTACTTCCCTCAGAGGAAAATGGAGGCACCTATTTTACACAGTCTTTTCAAGGAGTTTAGCCACAAAGGATAGAAGAGATACAGGATGATAGTTAGCAGGGAAAGGATGATCAAGTTTTCTGAAGATGGAGGAGATGTGGGCATGTTTATAGACAGAGAAGTAGCTAGAGACAAGAAGAAACTAAAAATAAGTGATAGAGTAGTGATGACAGAAGGGGCAATCTGCTGATAGAAGATGGGATGGAATAGGATCTCCTGAGGAATAAAAAGGATTAGCCTTGGTAAGAAGGCCATTTCATCATGTGGAATGGGAATCTAGGAGAAAATAATGGCAAAAGGCCTATGAGCAATATGAGATGAGGATGAAACGAGACAAGGGAGCTCACACTAAATGGTCTCAATTTTTTCTGTAAAACATGAAGCAAGGTTCTCACCTGAGAGGGTAGAAAAGGAGCCTTGGGAAATTCAAGGATGGATGCAAAAGTTTAGAAGAGCTATGAAGAATGGGGCAGTGAGCTGATGAGGAAGGTACAGCAGGATTACCTAGCAGCAATGAGGGCCAAGCTGAAGTCACGTGACACAGATCTGTAGTGGACCCCATCAAAATGGTTATATCATTTTCTCCACACTTTCATTCAGCAGCACATGTGTAGGAGCAAAGGCAAGGTATAACTGATGAAATGATAAGGGTAACTGGAACTCATGTGAAGAGGATAGTACAAAAGTGAATTGGTTTACCAACAGATCAAAATGGGGAAAAGAGGAGAGAGTGGCTAGAATGGTCTAGCTTTCCAGCCTTCTAAGCTTTCTAGAATGGAAAATGGTCTAGGAGAGAACAGAAGGGTAAAGGTATTTGAGGTCACAGTGCACCTGAAGTGTAGAGCCAGGTAAGGGAAGGCAGAGGGAGAGATGAAAAGCCAATAGATTATGGTCAGATAAGGGGATTTGGGAATTCTTAAACACAGAGGTGGTACATTTGCAGGTGATGGTTAGATCAAGAGTATAACCATCTTTGTGTATAACTGAGATGGGATGGAGGAGTAGGTCACAGGAAGTGAGGGGCTGAGGAACTGAGTGGTTAGTGTCTGAGGGAGAGTCAATGTGTATGATAAAATCCCCCAGCATGAGGGCAAGAGTTTGGGGAGGAGAGAAAAATTATGAGCCAGGTACCAAACTCACCGAGGAAAGAACGGGAATCAACAGACAACAGCTACCAGGATTTTTGATTGGGTGGTAGATATGACTCTCAAAGAAGGAAATATTACTGAGAGATGGAAGATGGAGAAGAACCTGTAAGTGGAAATGGGGAGCAAAGACTATTGTAACTCCTTCTATTCAACCAGTAAGCTAAGAGGAATGAATAAAGGTGCAGCCAGTACTAGGAAGGGAGGTCAAGGAGGCTCCAGAAGGAAGGAGCCAGGTTACATCTGGGAGATGGAAGGAGTAGGAAAAGAAAAGATACAGAATGAAGGGAATTTTGTTCCCTATGGAACAGGCATTCCAGAGGGCACAATGAAATGGGAGGATGATATTTAGCTGGAACTTTGGTGTGGAAGGGTTGAGAGGGGACAGGAATATAAAATCAGGTGGTAGAGGATAAGGAATAGGGTTTGGAAGATGACATACAAGGATTCAGAATCACTGGAATATGTAGGGTATGACCAGGGTGAGATGGTAACATACTTCATCCTGGGACCTCTGGAGACAAAACTGGTCAGTGTATCAATCTTTTCCTTACAAAACTGTTGCTCTTGTATAAATTATTCTCCCAGTTCTGCTCAATTCACCATGTATCACTTCACATTACTCAGGATTATCTGAAATTGTCTTTTTGTAATTTCTTACAGTCCAATATTCTATAACATGCATATATTATAATTTGTCTAGCTACTTCCCATCAATCTAAAGGACAATATTATTAGATTCCCCTGTCATTTCCCTATCCTCACTTCTTTCCCAGTTGAGTTTCGTACATTTGTGCAACAAACTATTTCACTCTGTGTGCGTGTGTATGTATGTGTGGGGGGTGGGGGAAGATTTTCCATTCAGTCCTCCTTTGTCCATTTCAGATAACAATGAGATTTATCTGATGCCCATTCTCCCCTGCCTTCCTCTCAGTATATCACTAAATGTCACATACAGCTCTTCTCCATTTCTTCCTCTTTCTATACTAGTATATTTCTTCTTTCACCTTCCCTTCTCTTTCACCCTTCAAACCCTCAGAACAGAACGAATCCTCTCCTGAGACCTGTTTTTCTTATATAATCCTCCTCAATATCCTTTGAATCATTAAGTTTCTGAAGGCACACTTTTTTCTTCTTTTCCATTAGAACTACACTACATCACTGCATCAGCCTACAACTCTCTCCAATTGCTCAAATAAGTTTTACCTTGCTGGGTTTACTATGAATTCTTATGTTTGCATTTCAAATTTCTTTCTCAGCTTCACTCTTTTCATCAGAAATGCTTGAAGATCCTCTTTTTGAAAAAAAGCCGTTTTTTCTCTTATAGGATTATACTCAGTTTTTTTCAGGATAACTTACTCTTGGCTATAAGCCTCTCCCTTTTGCCTTTTGGAATGTTGTGTTCCAAGATCTCTTCTCACTCTAAATAAAAGTTGCCAGATCTTGTGTGATCCTAACTGTGCTTCCTTAAAACTAGAATGCCTTTGTAGATGCTTGCAGTTTTTTCTTTGCCATGGGAGTTCTGGATTTTGGTTATGATATTCTTGGAGTTTTTCCTTTTGGGATACCTTTTAGGACAAGATTAATGGGCTCCTTCTATATTTACTTTGCCTTCTGATTCTAATAGAGTTAAGCAGTTTCCATTAATGATTTCTGAAAATATAGCATCCAGTTTGGGGGAGTTTTTTTTTTTTTAATCATGGTTTTCAGAAAGTTCAATGATTCAAATTAGTTCTCCTTGATCTGTTTTCCAGGTCAATTATTTTTCATATCAGAGAGCTTACATTTTCATTTATTCTGTTTTTTTAATCTTTTGCTCTTGATCTTTTGAATATTATTCTAAGTGGCTTTTGCTTTCTTGTTGAGACGTTAATTTTTTTATCTGTTTTAATTTTCAGGAAGTCTATTTCTTGGTTAAGGTCTATCACATCACGGTTTAAAAGCCCAGGTAGAATCCTTGAAAGCCTAGGAGCAGTAATTTCAAAAATCCAAAGGAGTCTACCCCAAACTACTACTTATTCTCCTGCCAATTCTTTTTTCTAGAGAAGTTATTAAACTTATTTCTTATTTGACTTTTTCTAGCTATTCCTATAGGCTATGTAAAAAATCTATTTTATCCTTTGAGTCAGCTTGCAGTTTTTATAAAGTAACTGTGTCTTTTGGGAGAATATGTAGATTTGAAACAATTTTTAATACTGGTCACAGTGCTTTCATTTAGCCAGCTCTAGTTCTCTAGTTTGAGTTCCTGAGCTAGAGCTTTAAGCCAGGGTCAGGCTCACCTCTACTCCCCAATCTTCCACTGAAGCTTTGGGGCAGGGTGGTTCAGTCCTGTTTGGTCATGTTTTCATTACCCCTGGGTTCCTTCAATTAGGGTTAGGGTTAGGGTTAGGGTTAGCTCCCTGGATTAGGCTCCCCTAGATCCCTGAAGTTCAGAATGCTAGATTTTCAGGATCTTCTCTGGAATCCCAGTTTAGAGTGTTAGGGGCTTCGGAGGCCCTGCGCACCTCAGGTATCAAAGCCTGAACACTACAGCTTTTCACTGGCAGCCTAGTCTGTCCACTGTAGGCACCCTACAGGTCACTGAATAGTCCCTACTCACTGTCACTTTCCAGTGCTTTCAAAAGTCTATACTCTGACCCCTCTGAAACTTTCTCAGGCCAGCTCTCTGTTCCTGTTGGTTCCAGACACAAAGCCCTGAAGGCTATATGAGTCTTACCTCTACTCATACTAGGAGGCCAGCCTGTGCTGACACTGGCTGTCTGGACAGAGTATCCTCTCCTACTGCCCATGTACTTCTGGATGACTCTTGTGAAGTTCTGGGCTGAAAGGAGTCACTTACTGTAGTTTTCCATTTGAATACTTAATCATTATTCTCTCTGGTGTAAACTTCAGAATTTTGATGAAGTAGATATGTGGGAGTCTGGGCAATCTGCCTCTCATTCAGACAATCATATTGGCAAGAAGTTAAACTGGGAATGTTTAAACTAGAGAAGACTTAGAGACTAAATGATAGCTATCTTGAAATATTTAAAGGCTACTACACAAAAGAATACTTTTACTTATCCTGCTTCATTCCAAAGGGCGAAACTGAAATCAAAGGGTAGAAATTACAATGAAGCAAATTTAGCCTTGATGTACAGAAAAACTTTCTAATAGTGGGAATGGACTGACAGGTTTTCTAGCAAAGCCTAAATGAATACTTGTCATGTATATTATAATCAAGACTCTTACCCAGATAACAGGCTGAACTCAATGGGCCTCTGAGGTCCTTTTTCATCCCTTGGGATTCTGTGATTCTCAATTTTCAAAAAAACCATCAAACAAATCAACCATTCTTAAATGAGGATTAATTTAAGGATATGGAAACTTATGCCTAATGTTTGGAAAAGACTTAGGATGGACATGACAACTGTCAGGCATTTGACAAAACAAATTGTACCTGAAGGGCTTTCAGTTGGAGAAAGAGTAGATTTGTTGGGCCCAGAGAGGCAGATTTAGCTTTGATACATTTTTTAAATGTTCTAATAATGAGACCTTTACAAAACGAAATGAGGCTAGCTACCCTGAGCATGGGGGATAGACAGAAAAGAATTAGGCTCCTTTATGCTAAGACACTCCATGAGTATTAACCAACTACTATGATTTGGCAAAATCTACAACTTAAACTGAAAACTCACCATGACTTGTTCTAGACCAGAAAAACTTAGTAGGCTGCCTCAAAAGATTCTATGAAAACCAAGCTGACTCCTGATAACAGTTGTGCTTCATTACCAGGAATGCCAGTAACCAAGCAGCAGCCTTTCCTGCATGTCTTAAACACTAACCACATGCTCATTCCTACTGAGAGTTAAGTTAACAATCACAGGATTTTAAAGTTCAGAGCACAATCCTTTCATTTCACACATGAACACATCCAGAGAAGTGACTTCCCCAAAATTACAAGGCTATTTAGGGGCAAATGTGAAACTAAAATATGTCTCATCACTCCCAAATACAGTGTTTATTCAAGTACACCATAAATGTTTTAAAGTTACAAAGGCAAGAGTTTAAAAAGTCCTCATTTCCTCAAAGATATCTTGAGCTCTATGTCCTACTCCAATAGCCCCTTATCACTACCTAAGCAGACTATTACAGTACTCTAACACATGTTCCCTTCTCCATTCTCCCCTCTACAATACATACTACTGCCAAAGGAATCTTATTTATACAGATCTGATAATGGCATTGATATATTCAAAAATGTTCAGGGGCTCCTTTTTGCCTACCAAGTTAAACTCAAGTTTCTTTTTCTGGCATTTAAGAATCTCTATACAACCTGGCTGCCCTTCTTAGCTTTATTTCATAATACTCTCCTCTATGAACATTACGGTATAGCCACCCTGATCATATTCTACATTCTTCTACCTATATGTGTTTACACTCTTTACAAAGCCTGAGACCACACTGTCTCTCTTCAGCTATACATTTTTTTAAGCCACTTCCTCCATGAAGCCTCTGATGATAAACCCCCTCAGATTCCATGTAACATTTTGTCTTAGAACTTCCAATAATGTTATACAGCAGAGGTGCCAAATACAAGGCCCACAGCCTTCAAAGCTCCAGCCTGCAGCCTGAACCAGATGATAATGTAACAGAAAACATTCAAAAATAAATAAAAATGTGATAAAACATAGATCACATTACATTTTAAAACTAAGTTTATATGCAACCTGCAGGGATCCTTATGGATTAGCGGTCCCCAATTCTATTTGAGTTTGACATCAATATGGTATAATTATTTGTGCTGATGTCTTTTGCCCCTACTGGACTCTCAGCTTCAGGAGAATAGATATTATGCCTTATCTAAACTTTTGTCCCCCAGTACTTAACCCAATAAGCTTAAAAAAACACTTGCTGAAATAAATCAATAAGATAGGGTGAAAGGGAGAAACTTGTAAAGAAGATGGACAACCAAAAAAGGTTAGTGATGCTTCCAATGAGACAGCTGAACACTAAGAAGCCAAGAGTCAGCTTCCTTCACTGATTAAGAAATACTGACAGGACTTCAAGCCAAGATGGTGTCTTATGTAAATAAAACCCTTGGAAACTAGAATATGTCAAACTGAAATCAGTGACTCCATTAGAGATAGCAAGAAATATTAGAACAAAATCAAAAGCTGTTCCCTAGATATCTTAAGACTATAAAAGATGAATGACAACACACTTTTAGTTTTGAAACTTTCTAAATCCAAAACTAATATATATTCCATTCTTATGTTAGTTTCTCAGAAAATAGCTAGCAAAAATGCCAGAGGTCATCTTAGGTTGCCAAGATTCAGCTACTGCTAAACTATGCAATAAGTCCTCCTAGCACCTTACTATTTACTCTGGCCACTCCCTTCCATGACTAACAAAACCGGGGTTTTCTTAAAGACAGGGGCCACTAAAGGACCCTAATGTTGCTTATCAGTGTAGTCCAGTAAATTCCCCAACTATTTTTTACACATTATTCTCAGCTTACCTCAAACTCTTTCCAATGCCAACTATACGAATTAGAAGGATTCATTATTGATCAAGAGAGGTAACAAATAAGTAAGAATAACCTTAATAGTTTTTTAAATAGACAAATTTTTCATTAAAAAAAAATAAAAATTTGTATTACACACAAATCTTGCTGATATATTACTAAAATAATCTTAAAACTTCTTTACAAGCCAAGAAGGAAACAACTTGTGTAACAAGTTTCTCAGGATAAGATACCCAAAACTCCTGAAATGGTTCATCAGATTTCCTTAAGCATATTCTTACCTGTAAAATGTTTGTAAAAAAGTCATGGTAGAACATAGGCCAATCTTGGCGGCCAATATCAACAATAACTTTGCAGAGCTTGTTTCGGATAAAATAAGGTAAGGTTTTGTGGTGAGCTAGAAGGAGCTTGGGCAGGCAGCTTCGTATTTCCATCTTATCCTGGGATGGGACTCCCAGCCACATTTTATTGATCAGATTCTAAAAAACAACGAGGAAACACTTTATGTTATTTAGCAAATCACATATGCAAATAAATGACTTTAATCACTAAACAAAATATTTAAGTTTTCTTACCTGAAAAAATTTAAAATTACATGCACAAACTGGTTAAAAATTTTATTTATGATAGAGGTTGTAAAACTTTCATTTGAACATTTTCCAAAGTAGCTGAATTATACTGATCTTCAACTATGCATTTGGATTAGGAATGAACAGTGCATGTAGCTGTTATACTTATGCATCTTTTTTCCATTCTGTTATACTTATGCATCTTTTTTCCATTTTTAAATGGAACGATACTTATTCCATGGCAAAGAAGGCAATGTAAGACCTTGCCTCCACCTTACTACATATAATACCCAATGCTGACTAATTTGAAAAGTACATTCTAAATTTGCCAAAGAATCACAGTTCTTATTTTTGCCTACTTGCTGATTTTCTTAAAATGTACAGATTACAATATTAAAAGTATCACAACACTAAAACAGAGCAAGACTGCTTATCTTTTCTAAGGTATGAAACATTTTAAAATTTAAAATGGTAGGTTGGCCACATGAAAATCTGGGACGAATCATACCAAGAACTACAAACTTTTCAACTATGAGGTTAAATATTCACATAAACCCTGACTCTACCCAAAATCACTTACCCTCAGCTTCGAATGACTAGAAAAGAAAAAACTTAGTCATCTTAACAGAGGTACTTAAACAAAAGTTCTAACCATGAGTTTACAAAAACTAGACTTACAATAAGAGATACATACTACTAAAATAACATCAAAGGCAAAATGAACACAAAATTTTGAAAACAGAACTGTCTGAAAACTCACCTCAAAAACCGTTAAACTATACATCATTACATAATCATTCCGTGTGCTAGAGAGAAAATAGAGGCAGAATCTCCAGGCTCCAATCTGTTGGGCAAAATTATTCAGAAGCTCCTCTGGAAAAATTAGAATGTCAAAAAAAAAAAGTCACAAAACTTTATAAAATCTACTTTAATGCCAGATGATTTTTTTCCTCCCAAATAATTTTCCTTATGTAGTTTCAACAACATGTAAGTATAACAGAAAATTCCCTCCCTACAGTCTTCCAAGATCCTGACTACAGGATACTGACTAAAAGAAGACTCACGTACAGGTAAGTACTAAATATATCTTTGCCCTACCACCATAAAAAAGATTATTTTTTTTCTGCAAAGACCCTTGGACAAGCATCCTGCCTACTTAATAACTCCATGTACTGATTCAGTGCCACCCATATAACTTCTTAAGAACATAGACGGATGCAAAAAGATTTACATTACACTCATCAAAGGACAAAGTCCCAGGTGAAACAAAAATTGGGAGGGTAAAAAAGACAGGAGACAATTAGGGACATTTGAACTTTATTTTAATTTTGTTTTGTTCTTAAATGAAGTTAAGCAAAGTTTGTTCAATAAATGTAATCAAATAGGCATTGATAAGCTATTGTGGCTCTTCTAAACAGTTCAAAATGTGGAGATCACTATGCTTCACATGTCTAAACTAAGTTAAGTTGGGGTTTTTTTGTGTTTTTTTTTTTTTTTTGCTTTTTGGAGGGCAATTGGGGTTAAGTGACTTGCCCAAGGTCCCACAGTTAGTAAGTGTGTCAAGTGTCTGAGGCCAGATTTGAACCCAGATCGTTCTGAATCCAGGGCCGTTGCTCTATTCATTGCACCACCTAGCCACCCCGTAAGTTAAGTTTTTGAAACTCCTCACTCAGCATTCAAATAAGTTATTACTCTAGTCAGAACCTATAAGTTCAGCCAACAACACTGTTCATCTAAATTTGTTTGTTTTGTAGAGGAGAAGGGAGGAATGGGAAAGATCTAGAAGGGAAGGAAAGTGAAGTTCTGCAACAGTATTCCTGGGTTAACACAGTTTGATTAAATTCACTATATACTGAGTTTCTAAATAATCACCTTGACCTAAAGAACAAGAAATATAAGACAAAATATAATGAGAATGAGCACTTCTCGACTTCAGATATGCTATAAAGTAGTAATCATCAAAACTATTTGGTATAAGTAAAATAAGATAAAACAATGAAATAGACTAGATAAGTTAGAATTAGAAACAACTGAACCCACATACCCAACTAATCAATAAAACGCAAGAACATGAATGATTTGGGGAAGAACTCCTTAGTAGACAGTGACTGTTGAGAAAACTGGAAACTAGTTTTGCTGAAATTAGTTTCAGGACCACTTGGTTCCCATTTATTTAGTGACTGGCAATTCCCCTGGGGGTTTGAGACAATGGTCCAAGGCATTACTGTTAAGAATTCTTTAATGGGGGCAGCTAGGTGGCACAGTGAGTAGAGCACTGGCCCTGGAGTCAGAAGGACCTGAGTTTGGATCCGGCCTCAGACACTTAACATACACAAACAAAAAAAACCTAGCCGTGTGACCTTGGGCAAGTTACTTAACCCCACTGCCCTCCAAAAAGAAAAAAAATATTAAAAAAAAAAAAAGAATTCTTAAGCAGTAAATAATTGCAGAATATTATGGATAGTATAGTCAATTGCCCTGAAGGTTCATAAGATTTTTTAAAATCATCACTGAAATGGGACTGAGGAACAAAAAGCATTGGGAACCATTGGTTTAGACTAACATCTTTCATGATTGATCATTAGCTCAAAATGGTTAAACAAGAACATGAAAGGTCAAAACACATTCCCCCCCAAAAAAGAATATGATGAGCTACCTTTAACAACTATGTCTAGGGGAGGATGGCTCAGCAAACAAGCAACAGAAGCAATCACAAAGATAAAATAACCAATTTTTATTACATGAAAAGTTTCTGCACTAAAATTTTTTGAAAATAAATTCAACCATTATATATGGAACATCTGTTAAACAGGGGGGTAAAACCTTGGCACCAAATTTCTGATAAGGGTCTATAATCCAAGCTATAAAATAAATTAACCAAAAAAATTTTCTGCTGTTGTTCACTGGTGTCCAACTCTTTGTGACCCCATAGGGGGTTTTCTTGGCAAAGATATTGAAGTAGTTTGTCATTTCCTTCTCCAGGATCATTTTACAGATGAGGAAACTGGAGCAAATAGGGGTAAGTGACTTGCTCATTCATACAACTAGAAAATGTCTGAGGCCAAATTTGAACTCAAGAAGATGAGTCTTCCTGACTCCAGACCCAGCACTATACTACATCACCTAGCAGCCATTACAAAAACAATAATACAGAATACCAGTAAGCCTTTCTGTAAAGGATAAGGCATCAAAGGATATGAAAAATAGTTTTCAAAAGAATTGCAAACTATTAACTATATGAAAAACTGTTTAACATCTCTAAAAAGAAAAATGAAAATCAAAACAATTCTAAGGTGTCTTTCATTTCATACTCAAAAAAGGCAAAGCTGAGAAAAGGTAGAAATAATGTAGAAGGGGCTAATGAAGACAAGTATGCTAATGTATTATTGGTGAAGCTGTGAAATGGTCCAACTATTGATATTCAATTTGGATTTGAAGAGAATGCCTAAAATATCTATACCCTCTGACACAAACATCATATTCCAAGGTTTACCCCTACAGATGCCAAAGAAAAAAAGGTCCCATACACACCAAAAAATCCACAGTAGCACCTTTTGTAGGAGGAAAGAACTAGAAATACAGTAGATGCCCATTAATTAAGGAATGACTAAACAAACTGTAGTACATGAATTTAAGAGAAATTACTATATCTTAAGAAGTAATGAGGGGGCGGAGCCAAGATGGCGGAGTAGAAACAGCTCGTCCAAGCCTCTCTGCCCCCAGATTCTCCACAAACTATGTAAAAAAGGACTCTGAAAATCTTCTGGAGCCCCAGCACCCACAGAACGACACAGAGAAGCTAACCTCCCGCTGAGGACAGCCCAGCACCCTGCAGGAAGGACCAGCGCAGTGGTCTGGGAGCCGGCAGAGCGCAGGAGCCGAGCAGAGCCCAGGTCCACGTGAGCCGAGGTTTTAGCCCCAGGGCGGCAGGGCCAGCAGCCGGCTGGAGGAACCCCAGAACACCAGGAACTGTGGAGACGCCAGAATTATCAACATAGACTTGCCTAGGACAAAGTAAGAGGTTAGTGTCCTATGGACTTTGGGACCTGTATTTGGGGAATGCGTCAGCTCCCTCCCCTGGGGGCTAGAAGCTGCTGAGGAGACAAGCCATTTTGTAGTTTTCAGAGGCATTTCCGGCTCCCAGCCTACAAATCGTGGGGAGATCCAGCGATCAGTCTTGGGGGGTAATCGCTCTTGCTTTAACCTCCCTGGATCTGGATTGTGATCTAGGGTGGAAGTTGTGGGTGGGTTTATAGCTTGCCAGAAACGGAAGTTGCCCCCCACACGTTCGGGACGAAAATTCCTCTATCTGGCCTTAAAGCCATAGTGTGGCAACAAGCCCAAAAGTCAAGCAATAAAGTGGCAACATGCCAAGGCAAAGGAAACAGAAAAATGCAACCCTAGACTCCTATTTTGGGGGCATAGAGCGGGAAAAGGACTGTGAGGTCAGAAGTCCTGCTCCAAAAGCCCCAGGGGAAAACATGAGTGGGTTGCAGGCCATAGAGGACCTTAAGAAGGACTTTAAAAATCAAATAAGAGAAGTGGAGGAAAAATTGGAAAGAGAAATGAGAAGGATGCAGGCAAAGTATGAAATGAGGGTCAACAGCCTGACTGAGGAAAACAACACCTTAAAAAATAGACTAGCTCAAATGGCAAAGGAGGCCCAAAAGGGCATTGAGGAGAAGAATGCCTTAAAAAGTCGAATTTGCCAGATGGAAAAAGAATCTCAAAAGTTCACTGAGGAGATTCATTCCTTCAGAGTTAGACTGGAGCAAATGGAAGCTAGTGACTTTATGAGAAATCAAGATGCTGTTAAGCAGATCCAAACAAATGAAAGATTAGAAGGCAATGTGAAATATCTCATGGGAAAAACCACTGACCTGGAAAATAGATCCAGGAGAGACAATTTAAAAATTATTGGACTACCTGAAAGCCATGATCAAAGAAAGAACCTAGAAATCACCCTTCAAGAAATTCTCAAGGAAAATTGCCCTGATGTTTTAGATCCAGAGGGCAAAATAGAGGTTGAAAGAATCCACCGATCACCTCCTGAAAAAGATCCCAAAAAGAAAACTCCCAGGAATATTATAGCCAGGTTCCAGAATCCCCAGATCAAGGAGAAAATACTACAAGCAGCCAGGAAGAAACAATTTCAATATTGTGGAAACACAATCAGAATAGCCCAGGACCTGGCAGCTTCTACACTGAGGGATCGAAGGGCATGGAATATGATATTCCAGAGGGCAAAAGAACTGGGAATGAACCCAAGGGTCACCTACCCAGCAAAACTGAGTATTTTGTTTCAGGGAAAATATGGTCATTCAGTGGAATAGAGGACTTTCAAGCATTCTTGAGAAAAAACCAGAATTGAATAGAAAATTTGACATCCAGACACAAGAAGCAAGAGATGCCTGAGAAGGTAATCAGTGAAAATAAATCAAAAGGAACTTATCAAAGTTGAACTATTTACATTCCTATATGGAAAAGCAATATCTGTGACTGATGATATCTTTCTCACTATGAAAATAATGGAAGAAGGGGGTGTGGTCATATGAATACATATGTGAATGTGTGTGTATATGGTTACAGTTATATATGGATAGAGGCATAGGTTGAATTTGTTGGGAAGGGAGAATACTCAAGGGATGAAATTATGAGGTGAGAGAGGAAAGTGGCAAGAGGAGATGGGGAGAGACAGGGTAGGGTAAACTATCTCATGTAGGGGAAGTGGGTGCAAAGGAGGGGGAGAATAAGGAAGGCTAAAAAGGCAAAACCACATTCACATTGAATTTGGTTCAGGGAGAAAATGACATACATACTAAATGGGATATCTCAACCTGCAGCAGGATAGGGGGAAGGGGGATGAGAGGAGGGATGATGGATGGGAGGGCATCCTTGGGGTGAGGGGAGGTTGGAAGTACCCACTATAGAAGAGGGACAGGATCATGTAGGGAATGGACCAGGTGGGGGGTGGGATGAGTGGGAGGGAATTATAAGCAGCCTTGTACAATATATCTACTATGATAATGTTTTGCATAGCTAGACATGTACAACATATACTGAATTACTTATATCCCAAGAAGGAATGGGTGACAAGGGAGGAAGGAAATGGATCTGAAATTCAAGGTCGTAACATTAAATGTTTCAAATATATATAAAAATACTATTATTAATACTCTTCTGCCTATAATTGGGAGATAAGATGTGCAGGCATTGGGACACAAAGATTCATCTTCCTCTAATGGAAAAGTCGATGGGAGTATGGGAGAAGGTATGGGAGAGAGCAGATTGGAGGAAGCGATATCTTGTGGGACTGCTATTCTGGGAGGTTGGGTAGGGGAATAATGGGGGGGAAATGATTGTAACTCAAAATCTGGCGGAAATGAATGATGTAAAACAGAAGTTAATAAAGTATTTGTTTAAAGGAAAAAAAAAAAAAAGAAGTAATGAACATGAATTCAGAGAAGCATGGACTCATGACCTGATGTAGAGTAAAGCAAATAAAACCAGAAAATAACATACACAATGACTACAACAAAATAAATCAAAATATCAAAAAAAATAAACTGAACAATTTATAATTACAATAACCAAAGTTGGCCTCAACAGTAAGTTGAGAAAATGTTGAGGCAAAATAAGGGAAAAAACTCTTTCCCTTCTTTGCAGGGGTGAGAGACTATAGCTATAAAATAGAAGCATCACCCCTACCCCTTGCAACTGAACCAGATTAAAATGTAATTGGGAAATAAAAAATTTAACAAAATAAAAAAAATACAATAAAACACATTCAGGCAATAGCACTGTTTCTAATTGAGTTTGACACCAATGGAGTAAAAATAGCATATACTATCAGACTCAGGTATGCTGATTAGTTTTGCTTATCACTTTTAGTACTTTAGCACTTTTTCTCCTCTGTCTTAAATCTTTGTTACAAAGAGCAAGTCAATGGGGAAGGGAGGAAGGAAGGGCATATTCCAACATGAAAACAAATAAGATCAATACCTTTTTGGGTTTTTTTAATTGTTAAAGATCCCCTTCAAACCTACTCTATACAAACACGGTCTCAGGCAGGCCCATTTCTTTCCTTCACTCCCAAACCTGCAGAAAAAGGAGTCTATATACCTAGTGTCCCAACTGCCTTTCCTTAAGCTTTGGCAATCTAGCTTCTGAAGATTCCCTGAAGGTACCCTCTGGAAGCTTCTCTCTCCAGAGCTGCCAGTTCCCCTCCTAACTTTCTAATCAACAAATCCAATGGCCTTTTCTCAGTCGTCACATTCCCTGCCTTGCCTTCCACCTCCTTCTTCCTTAGTTTCCCTGCCATTATTAATCTCTTGATTCGCCTCCTAGCTCTCAGTTCCTTTTTCCCAGGCTCCTGTTTCAGATCCAGTAAGTAAGATGATCTGCACAATCATGTCCTCAGTCCTCCTCTTTTCTCTATATTCTCCTTATTGGCAATCATATTACTACAACTGCAAATGTTTCTCTATGCAAATGACCTCCAAACCCACAACTCTAATACTAACCCTATCATGTCCTCAGTCCTCCTCTTTTCTCTATATTCTCCTTATTGGCAATCATATTACTACAACTGCAAATGTTTCTCTATGCAAATGACCTCCAAACCCACAACTCTAATACTAACCCTATTATTTCTGATCACCCAAAGGACACGTCTTCATTTAGATATTCCATTGGTACCTTAAAATTTAACATGTCCAAAACAATTTACATCTTTCTCCAAAAGCCTTCCCCCCACAATTTCCCTATTTTTGTAAACAGCACTAATGTTCAGGCCTAAGACCTCTGAGTCATCTTTAGCTCTAATCACTTTTCTCCCCTTCCCAGACCCAGGCAGGCACCAATTCTATGACTTGTTCTATCTGCACAATACCTCTTAAGCCATCCCCCTTTCCTATTCACTGTCATCATCCTAGTAGAGACCCTTATTACCACTTGCCTAAACAACTGAAATAGTCTCCTACCATTCCCCTATCAATCATGATCTTCACTCTCCAACACTTCTCTTACAGTACCATCAAATTCCTTGTTCTCATGTATAAATCTGACCATGCGCATCTATCTAATCAAAACCTTCGGTAGTTCATTACTAGATACCAAATAAAGTCCAGATTCCTTAACCCAGCATTCAAAACTTCCTATAACCGTGCACCATCCGCTCCTTCCAGCCTTCATTCATACTACTCTTCTATATATGCACTAGACCCCAGCCAAAATGGTTCACTAGCCATCCCTAGCACAACTCCAACATTCTCTTGCATTTGTGCCTTTGTATACATCTTTGCCTTCACCTGGATGGCCTTCCAACAACCAACATCACTTTGGAAATCCAACCAATACTTCGAAACTCTCTTCAAAGTCAAGTATCTTTTCTGTCTTAGACAACACATGGTACTTTGACCTTCTGATCCACGTATTGTCTATTCACAAGTTATCTTACAAAATTGCATATTGTTGTTTATGTGTTATATCCCCTCCTACTAAATTATTATGAATTCTACAAAGACAGGAATCATATCTTAATTATCCTCTTTTCCCCTAACACCTAATAAAATGCTCTACACATACTACTTGTTTTTCAATGCTGTTGAAGGAATGAATGGCTTTACAATACAATGAGGGAGGACATATACAAATACACCTTAAGTACATATTTACTAAAAAAGCATACAGCATGGTATAGTGAAAAAAGCACTAGATTTTGAGTCAGGACAGATATCAGTCTAAATCCTGCCCCTGGACTTCCTGACAAAATGGACAAGTCAACAGGCAACAGGCTGTCCAGCTTCTCCAACCAACTGTAATAAAACTACAACGTTCACACAAGACCAAATTCAATGAGATGACTTCACATGTATAATGAGTATCATAGAGCTTGCCTCAACAGGTAGGGGGAAGGGAGAGTGGGAGGGAGAGAATTTGGAACTCAAAATAAAAAAAATGTTTTAAAAAATTAAACATTTTTTAAAAAAAAGAAATGCAGTGAGAAAATACAGTGACATTTCCATTCCAGAACTGAACAAAAAAGTCAGCAGGAAGGCCAATAGCAACAGGAATACCACCTTTCCCCAACCCTCTAAAGTGCAGCAAGGGTCAGATAAGACAAGGTTCCCTGTGTTCAGAGGCAGCAGAAATGAGGATTCTCCCGAGAAAGGTGAGTACAGCCCCAGGGTGGGGAAGCACAGAAAGTCTGCAGTGATGCCACAGTGTTCAGAACAGGTCTCCTAGGTCCCAAAGACTCTGTCCCAGAGATGCCAGAGAAGTCCTTGATGAGCAGCACACTGCCCCTCAAAGACCCAGGAGGGCCCAGAGCCAGGAAGGAGATATGGGCTTCAGTGTGAAACCCAATACTGCTAGCCACCCAAACCAATATGTAGCAGGGGGAGGAGCTTGGCTCTCAGGAGCTAAAGCTGGAGACATGAGTACATTTGTAAAAGCATCAACTGGTACCAAAAAGCATGCAAATCTAACTCTGGAACAACTACAAAGACAAAAGAAAAAAACGGATTTTCCACAAAGACTACAGAAATACTAAGAAGAAATGAAGCAAGAAATTTTTTAAAAACCAAATAAAAGCTCTGGAGGAAAAAACTGTTAGGGGAAACACTTAAAAAGATAAAAGTGTCAAACCTTACATAAGAAACAGACTTCCCAAAAACTAGAAAAGAACAAACAAAAATCAGTGACTCCACAAGATAGCAAGAAATATATTAGAACAAAATCAAAAGAATGAAAAGACAAGAAAATGAAAATGCAAGATATCTGATATAGAAAAAAACTGATCTGGAAAACAACCTTCACAAAGCCCTGCAAGCTAGTTGCTATTATCATCACCATTTTGCAGACTGGGAAACTGAGGCAGGCAGAGGTTTAAGTGATTTGCCCAGGGTCACACAGCCAGTAAGCATCTGAGGTCACATCTGAATTCAGGTCTTCCTGACTCCAGGATCCAGCACTACCATGCCATCTACCTAGGCTTGGAACTAGGCTTGGAACTGGAAAGGCCTGTATTCAAAATCAATTAGTCTCTGACACTATGTGTGGTGATTCTGGGTAAATCTACCTTATGACACCAGCTAGGTGAGCCTTAATCTCTAAGTGCCTCAGGGTGGTTCTCTAGTTTATCTAAATCGTGCCTGACAAAAATCACAGAGCCTTAATATATTACTCATGTAAGAAGGCAGGTACAAAGGTGAGGCAAGTGAAAAGAAATAATGTTTTTAAGGAGTGGGGGATAGAATTAAAGAGGTTTCATGGAGGAAATGACATTTGAGCTAGGTTAAAAAGATGGGCAGAATTTCAAAAACAAAACTGAAGGTGAGGAGAGCATACAGGTATGTGCAATGGAATGCACAAAGGCATGGTGACAATTCCAGGAAATTCATGATGGAACACGTTATCTACCTCCTGACAGACACAATGGACTCAGAGTGCAGGATAAGACAATTCTTTTGGACATACACAATGTAGTAATTTGTTTGCTTGATTACACACATTTGTTATAAGGGCTTTGTTTTTCTCTCTTTTTCAGTAGAGACTGGGTAGGAAGAATAAAAGAATAAAAAGCATTTTATTAATCGATAAAATTTAAATTTAGTTTAATTTTTTTTAAAAAGTATGACAGGAAAAATACCAAAATACCAGGCCTAGTATAGCTACAGTACACATAACAAGGGATGTGAGAGGTTAAAATGGTAGGTCTATGGAAAGCCTCGAATGGCAAGATTAAGAGTAGACTTGGGGTGGCTAAGTGGGAGCCGTGAATAGAGCACTGGCCCTGGAATCAGGAGGAACTGAGTTCAAATCCAGCCTCAGATACTTAACACTTACTAGCTGTGTGACCTTGGGCAAGTCACTTAACCCCAATTGCCCTGCCTTCCCCCCTCCAAAAAGCAAAAAAAAAGTTTAGACTTTATTCAATAAAAAATGAGGAGCCATTGAAGGTGTTAAGGAAAGGAAAGATATCATTAGACCGCTCTTCCTTTGAGCCGTCCTAGGTAATCATTCAAAATGGTGAGGTACTCTCTTGATCCAGAAAACCCCACAAAATCATGCAAGTCAAGGGGTTCAAATCTCCAGGTGCACTTCAAGAACACCGGTGAAACAGCCCAAGCTATCAAGGGCATGCATATCCGAAAAGCTACCAAGTATTTGAAAGATGTCACATTAAAGAAACAGTGTGTTCCTTTCTGTTGATATAATGGTGGAGTTGGCAGGTGTGACCAGGCTAAGCAATGGGGTTGGACGCAGGGTCGGTGGCCCAAAAAGAGTGCTGAATTCTTGCTGCATATGCTTAAAAATGCAGAGAGTAACACAGAATTGAAGGGTTTGGATGTGGATTCTCTTGTCATTGAGCATATCCAGGTTAACAAGGCTCCCAAAATGCAATGGCGCACTTACAGGGCTCATGGCCGAATCAACCCATACATGAGTTCTCCTTGCCATATTGAAATGATACTTACTGAAAAGGAACAAATTGTTCCTAAACCAGAAGAGGAAGTTGCTCAAAAGAAAAAGATATCCCAGAAGAAACTGAAGAAACAAAAGCTTATGGCATGGGAGTAAATATGACATTATAGTGCAAATAAAAGTGAAATGAAAACAAAAACCAAAAAAAAAAAAAAAAGATATCATTAGACCTATGTATAAAGTATTAATGAAAACCTACACCAGGGTGTACTCAGTGAAAAAAGAGATTCAAGAGAAGGTCAAAAGAAGACAGCTTATATTTATATGGCTATTTCTATAAACTTTAGAGCAGAAGTTAAACCTTTTTGTGTGTCATGTACAAGTATAGGAAGCCTATGGACCGTTCCAAGAATGTTTTGTTGCCTCCATACCGAATTGAAGGAAATACTTCTCCCATCCAAGTTCATAGACTCCCTGAAATCTAGTAATGGACCCTAGGTCGGGAACACCTGCTTTAGAAGTCTGATAGTACGGGGCGGCTAGGTGGCACAGTGAGTAGAGTGTCGGCCCTGGAGTCAGAAGGACCTGAATTCGGATCTGGCCTCAGACGCTTAACACACACAAACAAAAACCTAGCCGTGTGACCTTGGGCGAGTTACTTAACCCCAATTGCCCTCCAAAAAGCAAAAAAAAAAAAAAAGAAAAAGAAAAGAAAAGAAGAAGAAAAAGAAGTCTGATAGTATACTGGACCACAAGCAGAAGTTCAATTCTCTGTCACTAGCTAGTAATATGACTGTGAGTAAATCTCAATTTCTCCCTGAGCCTCTGTACCCTCATCTATAAAATGAGGATATTCACCTAGATTGAGATTTTCTAAAGATGATTCTGGGACTAAAATAATACTGATTCTAATCAAAGGGAAAGCAAGGAGTTCTCCAGCTCATAAGTTCAACAAATGGTAGCTACAAAGAATGGGTACAAAAAGTATTGTAGTAATACCCCCACCCATGATATTTTTGTAACTAGACTCTTTTCAAGTTTAAAAAATCCATTCCTTCCCCTCTGAGAACTTACTCAGACATTTGCAATATCTAATTTATTCTTAGTTTCTTCAGAACAGTACTAGAAGTATGAAAATATAGGGTTCTATTTCTAAAGTTACAGATAAGGAAATCAGGTATCATTAAGCAAAAACAAAAAGAAAGCAAAAGTACAACAGCATTTTTCAAGTAAAAGCATGAGTTGGAGAGGTCAGAATGTGGGAATTTAACAGCTATTATGGCACAAAGAGAGGAACAGTCCAGCATTAAATATATGTACATTTATAAAAAAGGAATAAAATCAGTTGCCAATTCTCATCAAGTCCATCTTCACAACACCTCACAACCCTCTATTCTCTAGTCAAAAGGCCACTGCTAACTGTATTAGTTCAGAACCCCTTTTACAGTCCCACCCCACCCCCACCTCTCATAGGCAGTACTGCAACAGACTTGTATTTAGTCTCCCTGAAACCAGATTCTCTCCTCTCCCATCAGGCCCATACAATGCTGAAGTGCTACAGCACAGTGTGACAAAGTTACCACCCTACTCAACTCCAGCAGCTTCCTATTATCTCTAGGATCAAATACAAACTCCTCCTCTGTTCATCATTTAAACCCCTTCACAATCTAGCTTCCACCTCCCTTTCCAGCCTTATTAAGCATTCCTGCCCTTCTTGCACACCACACAAAGTGGCTTTCTTGCTGTTCCTTCTAAGCTTGTCTTCTGCAGGTGTTTTCAGTGGCTATCTCACACAGCTGATCTACACTCCCTCCTGACTTCTGTCTCTTATTTCTTTCAAGACTCAGCTCAAGCACTGCCTTCTACATGAATTGATTCCTCTCCCTCCCAAATGACTTTATTTTTTATTTTGTATAGTCTTTTATGTGTGCATGTTACCTCCCCCAGTAGGGCAAGGACCTATTTTTGTTTCTATGCCCCCTGTGTCTATCATAGTGCCTGGTATTTAATGAGGAGTTTAATGCTGATTGAGAGAATTTTTTTTAATAAATGCACATTTTAAATGCCAGAAAATTTCCCTCTCCACAGAATAAATTTTTGCCATAAGGTACATAGGCAACAGTTAAGATTCAAAACCTCCAAGAGCTAGCATCTCCCAAGTGCCATTTTCAAATCTTGCCTACAGACACACAGATGCTTTATTTACCCCATAGCTCCACAAGAACAAAGGTCAGAAGTTCAAGAAAGTCATGTGACAATGTGAAGAACCCATACACAAGCAGAAGCCACAGATTCTAGAAAGGGCTGAGGAATCTCCCAGATGGAGAAAGACTAATAATCAAAATCTTAGCTCAGGTTTGAAGTCAAATCTTTATCCGAAAGGTCAGGTTTTAGCAAAGGGAAAACGAAAAAGAACTGGTGCCCCACAAATTGTTTCTTTTTATTCCAATCATTTCTTTTTTAAAACTGTAACACCATCTTGGCTGAAAATAAAAAGAACAGGGATTTTTCCACAGACCAGAGAAGGGAACAGTATGTGCTACACTGAAGAACAGTGGGAAAGCTAGAAAAAAATACCAAAATTCAGGAGAATAGTCAGGATCAGCTATTGTTGCCTATCTGACTAGGCCTTTCTCACAAAACCACTGCTTATAGATTATATTAAATCCATTTAATAATCTTACCTATTTCACGTTTTCGTTCATTGGTTGTGCAATCATGGAAAAACTCTGTCATTAAACTTTCCAATGCCCGGAGGGAGGCTTCTTCAGATGCCTAACAAATGAAATTTGAGAAAAAATAATAAAATACATCTTTAGTTCCCACTAGGTCACATTCAACAGCCAATATAACAAACTTCCCCTAAAAAACTGGGTACAAGATGTCGGTTTCAGTAGTTCCAACTGAATCACAAGTTCATACACATGCTACAAACTCATCTCTGTACTAACAAAAGGGATGGCAGATCATAAAAAATAATAATAATAGCACCTGAATGAGAAGGAATTCTGAAAACAGGTCAAAAGCAAAATTTCAATCCTAGATTTGAATAATCAAAGAAAGGGATTAAATTCAGGGAAATGGTAATGGGAATTTCCCAATCCACAATGCTAATCCAAAAGAGAATGATTTAAAGAAAACGGGTACATGAGAAAAAATAAATCTCTTCAAAAGTTATACCCTTACTTCTGGAGAGGGAAGGGGAAATAATTTTTTTTCAAAAGCTACTTGATTTTAATTTTTTAAAAAGTCAGTAGCAGTTCTATAGCCAAAATGGATTCCCAAATAGTGAGGCTCTATACATACTTCTGCTTATACTAAATGTTCTAGAACTGAATTACTTTATACCAGAACAAATTCTGAACAGTGAGTTTTCATCACATCAGACGGCACCTTACTGTTTTGTTTTAGAAAGTATATGGTGTCCCAAAATCATATTTATAAGCCTTATTCTCTGTTCTCATTTCCTTGTCCAAGAGTCAAAAACATTCAAGTTTTTGCCTTACTAGACAAACCAACCCAGCTTTCACTTACATTCCCCACCAGTACCTTTGTTCCTTCAGGAAAAGCTGGAGAAGGACAAGGAGAAGCTTAATGGCACGAATATACATGGTGACCTCTCCTGGGAACAGCTAGACATTCTTAACATACTAAGATCTGAATCCCTAAAAACTGAGAAGAAATAAGTTCTGATCCTACAACTCCGGCAAACGGGAATGCAGTGAAAATTCAGGGAAAATTGAGTTAAAAGGTGGTTCACTGGAAGATGTGTCATGTGGGAGAAATATACTCTCCAAAAGAGTACATTTAAGAAATAAAACAGAAAAGCAAATACCCAAACAAATCATATAGTATAATCAGAAGTTCCTAAAAACATATAAATGTCATGGTAGATAGATACTACCAAGTTAACTGTTAAAGGACAGTACACTAGTCATAAATTAATTAAAAACAATACTTGAGAAACATAAACTAAGAAGCCTTGTCCTTATCTTCAACTTTAGATACCAAAATAAGGAAGCAACAGAAGTAGAGTAAAATAATTTAGAAACAAATTAAGCAGGTCACAACTTAAAATAACCAAAGATTATAGAGCTTTATCCTCAAAATTTCTGATAGTATGTCTCTGATACGGCTAGCTACATTACTTACTAGATTATTTATTAAACTAAACCCGAAAAAAGTCCTACAGGTGCGCACCAGGATAAAATTTTCATGCAAGTATGTTGATTGGAAGGCAAATTCATATTAACAGATTTATTACAAAGACCCTCTTTTTGCACACATCAACAGAGACTCAAGCAAGTTCAGCTCTGCCCCTTCTTCTCCACTGAGGAACTAGCATTCAAGATAGTAAGAATTTTCTGTGCACAAAAGCAGTCTAAAAAAGCTTAAGAACCACCATGTACCATGGTCCCAATGCCCTTTAGGTGGCCCTTAACTCTTTAGAAACCAAACTACAAGTACTAGACTAAAGACTATGACCACTGCTGCTGCTGCTACTGCTACTACTACTACTACTATTAAAACAAAAAACACATCCTAAACAAGATTTCATTTTTGTAGAATTAGCTTAAGTGACTTAGGTGATCCCAAGTTAACCCATGTCTTCAAATTTTTTTTAACTCAAAATAAGAAATACAACTTAACTTACAATCACTTTAAAAGTCCTTGACTTTGTACCATTAGAGCAAAGAGGATAAATTTCTAAGCTTAATGAGAAGGAAAATTCCCAAGATTCATCTAGAGGCTTCTCAAAGATTTTTTAAAATCTTGTTGCTAGCACTTGTTATAACATCAATTTTATTTCCCAATGTATCCCTCCCTATCGCCCATTGAGAACCATCCCTTATAACAAAGAATATAAAATAAAGAGGAAAAAAGGCAGTAGGCAAAATCAACCAACACATAAATTAGGTTTAGCAGAATATGCTATGTTCCAACCTGGTAGTCCCCTACTTCTACAAAGAAAAGAAGATAACATGCCCCAAAAGACAATCATTTTTAAAGCTTTATGTGTTTTATGTGATGAAAGAAAATTGTTCTCCAAAAGATAAAGGCACACTTCTCACAACCTCTTAGGGCAAGTTCAAGTGCAAAAGAAACAGATGGAAAAAATGTTAACAGTAAAAGGATTCTGCATGAAAGCAGAACTTGCAAAATCCTAGGTAGCTGTCATCCAGTTTTTGTTCGGTAAAGGAAAAACAACAAATGAAAATTAGCTTTGTACATAAAACCAAAACCAAATAAAGGCACCAGACCAATACCAGAGACACAAAATCTGTACATGTGTACCTGCCCTCACTTAATCTGCCCTTTAACCGGAAAACTTCATTCTTTTCTCCTGTAAGAGGGAAGCCTTGAGACAGACAAGATAAAGCCTAACTTACCTAGTACTCCATCCTTCCCTGTAAGATCCCCCAATAACCTTCTAATAAATTATCTTAACTGTATCAAACAAACATCACTGCACATATTATTATGCCAAGTGAAAAAATAAATAAATGAAAAAAAAACCACCAAGCTGGGTCCCAGCCACTAGAAAACTGCACTCTAACTCAAATACACATGTGGAGCCACAGAGCCAACAAAAGAGCACCAACTAATGACTGTGAGCAGTCACACAGCACACTGAAGCTTGCAAAGGGTTTTACATGTGCTAACTTATTTAATTATAAAAATGTAATGCAAATCAATGAGCAGAATTTACATCTTTATGACAATGTATTTTGGGGGGAAAAGTGATATTAACTACCTAATTAAAGACCAAGAGAATTAGCTAGGCATTCCCAAAGAAGTCAGCTCTTTTCTGACCAATCCAGGAAGATACCATGGAAGAAAAAAGGGTATTCAAGGTATGTAACAATCTGCTAGAGAAAGTCAAAGATGGAAATGAGATGAGCAGACAAAGGTAAATAAGGTTAGGAATAAAAGAGGAAACCAAAGAAGTAATGTTGCCCAACGCAGCCTGGGAAAGGCCTGTAAAAGGCACAAGGTAGAGATGGGATGAGATATAAGGCTACAAAGAACTGTTATCAACAAATCAGACAATTTTGCAAAGATGAGTACAGGCTCACTAAGAGAAGCTATGCTAAACACATGAGGAGTCCAAGAAGCAGTAGAATTTGTAATTACCCAGGCAAGAGCTTGCTAGTGCCTAAGGAAAGAAGTGGCAATAGAGATGTAGAGGAAGGCACTAGACAAGAGATCCTGGCAAATGACTCAACTTTCAATGCAAACACAATAAACTGGTGTTAAACCCCCAACAGACATAACTGGCTGCCTCTTTTCCTTAACTGATGACAGACACTGAAGTTGCATACATAGTACCCGCCAAATGAAAATCTAAAAAGGTGCCACTTCCAATCTAGAAATTTCAGTATTCTAAATCAAAAGCAAACAAATGGCCGAGAGAAATCCCCTAAAGAGCTAGATACCTAGAGACAAAAGAATAACAATAACAAGCAAAGAAGTACTTCTAAATCTATTTGTAGCCCATTCTTCTGATTCATAGGAAGAAAACTATAAAAAAAATATTAGGGCTGTCAAAGATTATCACCTACTTTTCTGGAAAGGGACATAGGGCCAGTAAGGGTAGAAACAGGTGGCACATGCTACTAGGCCATATACCAACAGCTATTCACACAAAAAAAAAAAAAAGAGAGAGACTATAATTCTTGGATCCAATCCCTCAAACACCAATAATAATCACAGAATTTTAAAGCTGGAAATGACATTAAAAATAAGGCAGTTAAACCCCCTTCCTTTTACATATGAGGAAACAAAAGTTCAATGTCATACAACACAACTAATTAGTGGCAGAGAAAGGACTACAACCAAAATCTCCTAATTCGAATAAATAAGTACAGTTAGTAGTTTGTTGCTGTTTTTTAAAGGGTTTTTTAATTCTAATTGTACAACTGTATTATTTTTAAGTATGAAAAATACCAATAAATATTCTATCGGGACTTTTGTCCAGAGCTTGGGGAGTGCTCATGACCTTTTGAGAGATGAGGAGAAATCAAACTCAGTCCACTGAGCTACCAAAGAATTAAGACTGTTTAAATGCATTTAGTTTGTTTTTTAAAACATAGAACAATCATGTGTAAGCATCAGCCCATTGATACCAAGACTATAGAAATGTAGTTGACAGACAACAGAGAAATAGTTAGCATGCACTAATGAGAATCTGCTGAAGATTTGCTAATATATTTCAATTCAACAAATACCTATTTTAAGCACAATGGTTAGGCACTAGGGCTGCAAAACCAAAAAGGCAATAGAATAGTCTTTGTCATCAATTCCTCCTATCAGAGCACAAATTAAGAGTTTAAAGGGCCCTCAGAAGTCATCTAGTCCAACTCCCTCATCTAAGAAATGAGGAAAAACAGAGGTTAAATACCATTTCCAAGGTCACACAAGGAAGTTCCTAAGCTGAAATTCAAACCTCTGGGGAAGCTTTTAGTCTCCTGTCCCCACAGTGCTCTTTCTTTCCACTGCCCCACACTGCTAACACCTGAGCAAAGAATGCTTCCCAGACATGAGACACCCATCCTTTAAAAGGGATGCCTCTAAAGCTAAGCTTCCATTAGCTATGTTTATAACATTTTGTAGTGTCAAAAACAGAAAGCAGCTTGTCAGATGCGGGCATTGTGGGATCACAGAGTCACCAATTCCTAGACCTTCGACAAGACCATCTAATTAAAACCCTAAATGGATGAGGAAACTGAAGTCCAAAAACATTTGGGGATGCCCAAAGTCACAAAGCTTCTAAGTAGTGAAAATGGGTTTTAACACCATCAGTACTTACTTACACACACACACACACACACACACACACACACACACACACACCCCGCCCCTGCTCATTTCATGGTGTCATACTAACTCACCATCCTAATTAAGTTCTGAACTCTTCTTTCAGCTAAATACAGTAAACATTTCAGTCTGATTCCTCTGTATCTGGACTCAAAATATAAGTCTGTGAATTCAGGAAGCAACTAAATAGTTGCCTAGTGTGCAATAAATCAAAGAATACTGCTGGAACAAAAACTCCCTATTTTAAAAGAATTTCTGAGAAAACTGGAAAAGTTTGAAAGAAATTAGGATTTGAGTAATATACCATATTCCAAAACAGGCTATAAATTGATAAATTACCTTAACATAAAAGATCACAGTATAAAAAAAAAAGAGTAAAATTTAAGGTGATCCCTTTCAAATCTATAATTGAGTAAAAACCTTAAGTAATAGAGGTGATCATAAAGACAAAACAGACAATAGTTACATAAAATTTAAAACCTCTTATGGAGACAAAAATCAACACAACTTGAACAAAAGAAATTGTCAACTAAGAAAAATCTTCACATAGCTATTTCTGATAAAGGTCTGATACCCAAGATAAACAAGGAATTGGTACAAGTATATAAAACTGAGTCATTTCCCAATAACTAAGTTGTCAGAGAATATGAATGGCTTTCAAATGAAGAAATTCACAGACTTAACACTCTAGAAGGAACTCAGAAGCTGCTGAAGTCCAAAATCCTCTTCTTGAGAAAAGGAAACAGTCCCCAAGGGGAAATTAACCTGCCCAATAATACAACTGTACAGTACTTGCAAGTACATGTCAGAGTTGAGATTTGTACCCAGGCACTCCAAATCCAGCCCCAGTATTATTTCTACCGTACCATGTACTGACATAAAACAAAACAATGAAATCAATGCAATGACCACTCCTGATTCCAAAGGACTAAAGAGGAAACATATTTCCTTCATCTGAGAAGTCATGGATTTAAGTGCAAAATGAGACATAGGTTGTCAAACATGGCCAATGCATTGGTTCATTTTGCTCAACGATACTTCTCTGAGCTTAATATCTGAAAAATCATCAATAAAACATATTGGGCGGGGGGGTAATTGGGGTTAAGTGACTTGCCCAAGGTCACACATTTAGTAAGCATTAAGTGTCTAAGGCCACATTTGAACTCGGGTCCTCCTGACTCCACAGCCAGTGTTCTATTCACTGCACCACCTAGCGGTCCCATTAAAATATTTTCTAAAACTTTTTTTTTTTAAGTCAAGCAATCTGATGAATAAGGGACAGTGGACCCTCAGTTTGGTATGGTGCTCAGGTTCTTGGAAGTTACACAAAGTAATCAAAAACATCTATAAGCACCTTATAAAAATGCCCAACTGAGGATACAAAGAAAAAAATAAACAGTCCCTGCCCTCAAGGAGTTAATATCAAAAAAATAATCCAATTCCCAATATGGTGATTTCTAAACCAGACTATCACTTTTTCTTTTTTATTTGTGATGATATACTTAGCTTAAGAACCAGGACTGGTCATTTACAAAACCCATTTTCTTCCTAGGGAGTAAATCTACCCAGGGAATTAAATTATAAAGTTACTTATCACAGAAGCAGAGTAATGGAGATGGATATTCTTAAGGTTATCTCAACTTCAATCAAGCTGAGATAATGTAAGTGAGAAACAAATATGACACAATGAACAATGTTGGACTTGGATTCAAAGACCTGAGTTTGAATCAGACACCACAGACACAAAGTCACTCAACCTCTCAAAGAGTTTCTTTCTCTGTAAAATGTAAGTAATATCCATACTCAGTGGGTTGTTAGGTAAAAACACTCTACAAACATTCAAGTGCTACTGAAATGTGAGCCCTTATTATTACTGACCTTCTCTACTCTAGGGCTATTTTTATGAAAATGAACATCAAATCAGCTAGGATACCCTGTTCCTCAGACACTGATAGAGAAACAATGCTATTTGTTTACTTTGAACCTCTCCTTTTTTCCAGGGTTCATTAAGGGACCCTTCTGATTCATTACCATAGTACTTACTCTCTAAGCTGTTTGTCTAATGTGCATAAATGACAAGTTGAGTGTCTTTCATGCAAGGTATCATAATAGATACACACAGATTATTTTTCATGATTATATTTCACATTGTGACTTCCAGAAGATCTATAGAGAAGCACCTTAATCTGTAGCTGTAAATCTTCCTGTAGACAGCTAGCTCCCAGCCACAAACTATGGTATTTTCTTTCTGTTCTAAGTATATCATGCTCTTCTCTGTCTTGCCCTTACCTTGAAGTCCTATCTTACCTAAGCAGCAGGTAGTTTTCAATTTACCTACACTGAACTCCTTAATGGTTGAGAAAGGAAGGTACAAATGTTTAAGTGGAAATGAATGTAAATATTATATAGTTTATCAATTTTTAAAGAATACGAAAAATATTCTTAAATCTAAAAATAAAATGAATGCAAGTAAATTTTTCTTTGATTCAAAAGGCATTTCAGGACCTGAGTACCACCAAGGAAATCACCATGTAGCTCAATTATTGCATAATATTGTAAATGTAGGAGGTTGGGCTAACTCACCTTAATGTATTGTTTTTGTTTTGTTTTGTGGGAGCAATTGGAGCAAAATAAATTGCTAGTCTCAGCTCTTCCTTCCCATAAAAGGAGAACACAAGACATATAGATGGAAAACGTCGTTGGCTAAAACATGGCATAAAATCTCCAGTTCTGTGGTCTCCGCTAACATTTCTTTTTTTATTAGCATCACTTGAATTTTCAACATCCAAAACATTATTATTTTTGTATCAGGAAAGAAACACTAATTGGACTTCTGCTGAGAAATCTGAGCTCTAGTCCAAGCTGGTTACTACTTTAACTATTCAACTATAAGCACATAATTGTATCTCTCTATTGATTATGACACATTCTTATCTGTAAAAGGATGGACTAAATCATCTGCCTTCATTGTACCATGGAATATGTTTTACACTTTTCTGCATCACTCCCCAAAATTACCAACAACAACATAAATCTGCTACTATAAATAGCAATATCCAAATCATCATGTCACACAAAGCAGCAAGAAAAATATTAAGCAATTTCAGCTCTAGTTCTGCCTTAGAAACAAAGGACCATACGCAGCAATGGTCAGCAGAAGCTATTCAAAAAAGAAGTTTCTTGATAACATAGGCCTTTTCATTCAGTGTTTTATGCACTATTAAAACACATTAAATATGCAATCCAGTTTTGCACAAAATTTCAGTTTAACCCAGTCTTTCAGGAGAGCATAGGCATTCATTACCAAGAACCAAATATCAGTAATACTGATTTGAGGAAAGGTACAGAAAATAAGATGAAGTGGCCCAGTATGCTAGTAAATTATATTTCCTTCATCTAAATTTGCAAATCAAGACAAGATACACTAACTCTAGAGAAAAATTTAAAAGAGATCCCTAATCTAATACAACTGAAACAAAAAAAAAACCTGATTACAATCTATCTTCAACCTAATAGTCTTATGTATGATACATAACTTTAGAAAAAATGTAGAATGCTCCAAAAGTCTTAGTGTAGCTTTAAGTTTTTAAATACTCTGTATTAAAGAAAGGTTCAAGCATCCTTGCCAAAGTTTTAAATTTTAAAACTGTTCTTAGTTTTAATAAGATAAAAAGGAAAGATCTTTGAAAGAAACACAAAAAAAGATGAGAGGAGGAATTAGAGAAATACATCCAGACTCCCCAAAAAAGATCCACTTGCTTTCTTGCCTTCCATGGACACTTATCACTCTGTCTCATAAGTCCTGGGAGGGGAATGGAGGGAAGGCATTGAGCAGAGGCCATTGGCTAGGGACTGAAAAAAGGACATGGATCCTGAAGCACTGGGCAATCTCCATCCCCAGAAACCTCTCTTTAGAGTCACTGACATAAGTAAAAGATTGTTAAAAGGCTAGCATGGTCTATTAGTCTTAGCATCACTGCAAACTCCTTTGTATCAAAGGTTTCAGTTTTAAGAACAAACCCCTCGACTCACCTGGGGTAAATCAGGATCAAGATGTCAAGTATTTCACATTTATATAATTATGCAAAAGGTAGTCACCCTTCCAATCCCTTATATTAGAACAAAATCCCCAAATGTAGATAGGTGCTTGGCTGAGCTCAGTCAGTACAGTAGAAGATTCTGTGTCAAGGTTCTAGGAATGCAGTATAGAGCATCTGTCCACGCAAATCTACTTATGCATTTATTCAAATAGACTGCAATCTCCCTGAGGGCAGACAGAAACCCTATTTCTATGCAGCAGCTCAATACGGGTCCGCAGACGCTAGTGATCAAATGGTGCGTTTCTGTCACTACTTATGACCCCAAAATTACAGCGATTGCCTTTCCCTACAAAACACGGATACACGGATCACCATCCTCCCAGCTACATGTTACACAGCCCAGAGAAAAGGCTCTGCGTTATGCAGCTCTCTTGCACGCATGTGTGTCACCAGGCATGCTCTGCACACACCACTCCCCTCCCCCTGTTGTGTCACAGAAGAATGATGGTTCAGCACACTAGGGTTCCCTCCCCCACCCCCATTCAGTAGGTTGATGCTGCACAACTTACCATGGTGGCCAGGAGGCCTTTCAGGTGATTTGACTCTTGAGCTTCAGGGTCCCCCTCTCACAGTTCATGTCATGGTCCAAAGCAGGTTCGGGAATTCCCCCACCCATCCAAATTAAATTAGATACTAGGCTCCCACCGCCACCAACTCAAAACATATCCCAGGCCCTCTAAAAGACGGGCGCCCTCCTCAATCCCACATCCTGGTACATCAGGAGACCATTGGAACCCCCAAGAAAATTCATCAAAACCCACACGCCCCCCCCCCAAAGTTAGACTGAAAAAACACCAGGAAACATCAATCCCGGGGCTAGCGCGGCCCCCACCCTGGCAAGAGCCGAGGGCCGCGGCCCGCTGGGTGGGTTTTCCCGGGCCAGGAGCGGCCCTCGATCCTGCCCCTGCCGCTCCCTAGTTGGCCTAGCCTTAGCCCCGGCCCTGCCCGGCGCAAGGCCCTGGCTGCCGAGCTACTCCCTGCCGAAGTCCGGTCCGCGCCGGCTGGCTGTGGGCAGCAGGCGCGCTCCCCCTTCCCGAAGAGGCCCCGTGGCCCAGGGGCCTACGAGCCGAGCGGCCCGTGGCAACTCAAGTCCAGGTCTCGAGGGAGGGGCGGGCAGGCCCGAACGGGGTCCCTGCGGAGCTCCCAGAGGACGTGGAGCTGTGGCCGTGGCGCTCAGCTCGCTGCCCGGCTAAGGGAGACGCCGCCGCGGCGATAGCCGAGCTGTCCGGAGTTCCAGCGCCGGCGCCGTGTCGAAGCGCATCCCTCTCGCTCTTTCCCCCGTAGCCGTTCACTATGCCTTCTACCCTAACCGCCCCTCCCCACCGGAAGTGGCGAGAGCCTGTGGCCGACCCCACAACCAGGCCGGCTAGAGGTGCCGGAACCGGACCAATCCGGAATCGAGATCTGAGGCGGGTGGGGGAAGCCAGCGCAGGACGGGGGAGGGGCGGGACTATAAATGTCATGTGAGTGGTCTGGAAGGACTCCACCTGCCCAACCTCCATCTTGGTAGAGGGCGGATGCAGCCTGCCATCTTTGTAAAGGGATGTCTTCCCTTTCGTTTTATCATCCAACTGCCACTTCCTTAATCGGTTCCAGAAAACAATCAAGTTCGCTAAATAGAAAAGAAAATACATTAAAAAAATAGGAAGAGGAAAAGGTTGCAACAGGAAGAGTTTGAGCAATTGATTAGGAGCAGTGGAAGGAATTGAATTTGTAGTCGGAAGACTTGTTTAATGATGACTGTCACTAACAATCTGTGTGACCAGAAGTCACTTCTTCCTTTCCGGGCCCCAAGCAATTTCATCATCATCATGCACAGCAACGCCACAATAACACCAGCAGTAGTCATTATGAAGCATCTGAGCATAGAACACTGTGCTACGGGGTGACGTTAACAAAGACTCAGTAAAGGTGCTCTCCACTGCCATGGTGTGGAGCTGACACTCTAATAGAAGAAAAATTCTGTATGCACACAAGTAACTGCAAAGCAAAAATGGAACACAGGTGCGTGAGAACTACAAAGCAAAATCCTCATCAGTAAAATGAAAAGGTTTCCAAAATGTCTTCCAGGTTCAAAACCCTGAAATTCATGAACCAGTCAGCAATGGACAGGATGTATGTAGAAGGGGTGGGCATAAGTGAATGGAAAGCCTGAGAGCTGCAACATGAAATATTAAAGTACTGACGTATACTAACCAGTTTGCTGTATTTTACTAAGGGAATTCTACCCAAATCAAGTAATCCACATAATCCAATTTTACCTTAGAGTATATTGGTGAATAGAAGTAAAAATAAAATCTATGATTACTGAATCCAAAAAAAATACAAAGGTCCAATACATACCCCAAAAAAATGCAGTAGCAGAACTCTTTGTGGTAGCAAAACAAAACAAACCAAAAAAAAAAAAACTAAAAACTAAACAGGTGTCCATCAGTTGGGGAAAAGCTGAAAAAACTATGATATATCAATAAAATGTTCATTGGATCCAATGTAACTGCATTACTATACAGGAAGAATTAATGAATATGAGGAATTCAGAACAATATGAGATTTTTATGAATAGGGGCAAAATGAAATAAGCAGAACCACAAGAAAAATATACACAATAACCAGAAAAGGAACCTAAACTCTGAATAACTAAAAAAAATAAATTGTCACTGTATATATACAATCCTATGTACAAACATAAATGTGTATACAGAAAATATCAAAAAAAAAAGTTTTATGGAGGTAGAAGCATTATAATCAGATCTCAAATTATGGGTCAGATTTCAACAGGTAGAGAAAGTATAGATCCTTACAAGCATAGATTACAAAGGCACAGAGGGAGAAAAGCACAAAGCTTGTATGAGGAATAGCAAGTTACTAGGTTTGACTGAGGCAGAGAAGGTTACAGAAAAAGACTGAGAAAGTAGTGTGATAGACTGTGAAAGCCCCTTAATGCTAGGCTAAGGAGTTTAGACTTTATCCAATTAGCAATGGGGAAAAATTGAAGGCTTTTGATCAGAAGAATGGTATGATCAAGGAAGTGCTATAGGAAGATTAATCTGCTTAAAGTGTAAAATATGAATTGCAGGAAGAGATTATAGAGAAATAGACCAGTTAGGAGGCTATTACAATAGTTCATGCGGATAGCAATGAGTACCTGTACTGTGACAGTAGTAAGATTAGACATAGTAAGACAATTAGACAATAATAATATTAGAATTGCAAGAACAGAAAATGTGAAATGTATTCTAGAAGCAGAACCAACTCAATTTGGGGTGAGAGAAAGAGAAAATGAAAAATCATGCCAAGGCATGATCGTGCCAACACACCTAAATAACAATTGCCTTTGAGAAAAAAAGGCGAACAAAAGAGGAAGAATAGGTTTAAGGGCCTTCTCTTCTTACTCTGTTTTACTTGATGATCTCACCATCTCCAGTAGATTCAAATATCTCTATGCATAGAATAATCATTATAATAACAATAGCTAACATTTATATAGCACTCATTGTGTTCCAGGTACTGTACTAAGTGCTTTAAAATTATTATTTCATTTGAGCCTCACAATAACCGTGAGAGGCACAGTACTGTTACTATTCCCATTTTGGGAATAGTATGGAAATAGATAAGGAAAGTGAGACAAACAGAATTTAAATGACTTGCCCAGGTTCACACAGCTGATAAATGCCTGAGACCAGATTTGAATTCAGAACAGATAGTTCCCAGATCTTTATATCCAGTTCTAACTTCTTTCCTGACCTCTGATCTCACATCACCAATCGCCTATTACACGTCTTGAATTAATTGTCCCATTAGACATTTCATGTTCAACATTTTCAAAATAGAACTCAATATCTTTCCCTAAAATCCTCTATTCTTCTAGGCTTCCCCACTACCGTCAGGGGAACCCTAGGGTCATCCTCTCTTGTACTCATTCCACATATCTAATCTGTTTCTAAATCTTATACTTTCTACCTTCACAACATCTCTTATATACACTCTCTTCTCTCCACTTATATGCACCCATCACTTGTGGGTAGGCCCTCATCACCACAAGTCTGGTCTACTACATTAATCTCCTGGCTGATCTCCTTACCTGGAGTCTCCCTACTCTTGTCCATCCCTCATTCAAGTGCCAAAATGATCTTCCTAAAGCAAATTCCTAATGCCCTACTTTCCCTTCACCCCATAAACTCCAATAGATCCCTGTTACTTCCAGATAAAAAAAAAACAAAATCCCCTAGTCCCTTTCTATATTTCTGGTCTTTTACATTTTATTCCCTTCTACTCACTCTATGATTCTAAGATACTGGCCTTCTTAATGATCCTAGGACACTGACCTTCTTACTGTTCCTCAAATAGAATATTCTATCTCCCAACTCTTTCCTTTTCACTGATTGTCCCCCATGCCTAGAATTTTCTTTTCCCTTCCCTCAGCCCACTTTCTGAAGGTGACCTTTCACAGGTTCTCTCCCACTCAATATTGCTAGTATCTTCCTTACCAGATTACCTTCCATTTATGCTATAGTAAATTCAGTACTATAGTAAATTCTGTAAATACTGTGCATTTATAGTCATTTGCATGTTGTCTCCCCTGATAAGAATGCGAGTTCCTTGAGGTCAGGAACAGTGTGAATCTCTAGCACTTAACAAAACATCTAGCGCGTAGGAAACAATTAATCAATGCTTGGTTATTGAAGGAAGGGAAAGGTAAGTTCAATATTCTTTGACCATTTCTCCAATTGGGATAATCTTAGTCTTGAATATTTGTGCTGATTGATTCAATTTAACAAGTTTTTAAAATATCCACTATATGTAAGGTTCTTGAGATAGAAAAACTCAACCACTTCTACCCTCAAGGGACTTCCATTCTACTTGAGGCATAAAACATGTTGAGTCTGAGGGTGTATCAGTATAAACAAGTAGAAGAATCCATAAGGCAGTTGGGAAATCTGAGCTAGAGCTCAGAAGAGGGGTCAGGGTTTGAGGTACTGGATTGAAGACCAAACTAGTCTGCTGACCCAGGATAAGTAAGGTTGAACCTATGGAAAATATTTCTTCCCAGCCCTATGAGGAAAGAGATTGATGACCAACAATTGCTTCCCATTTTCAGCTTGCCCAGAGAGCATGCTTTGTAAACAAAACCAAAAAATGATGAAGGTGACCATCCCCTTTCTTTCTAATTAAGTGCTATATAATCAATAATTAAGTTCAATGCAGGCAAATGGCTCTAAGGTAGGTCTGACTTAGGTTTGACTCATTTACTTATGAGTCAATGTGAGTGAAAGATAACTTCATATTTAGTATCCATGAAATCTCTAAGCACTATATGCCCTCCTTTTGTGAAAGCAAAGATCAAAACAGATGGGCATGGTTTTTTTTTTCCTCTCTGAAGTCCTGTAGAAATAAGGAAGTGGAGTCATTTCTTCACAAGCTAAAATGTCACTGCAGTAAACTGTATGAAAGATGCAGGATGACTTGTTGTTGTGGGTAGAGTGGAAAGGACATTGAATTTGGAGTCAGTCAAAGGACCTGGGTTCTATTCCCAGTTCCACCCCCCAGTTCCCCCATCACACTGACTATGTGTGACCTGGGGCAATTCTCATCATTCTTCCAAGTTTCATTTTCCTCATCACATTGCATACAAGTACACAATAATACTTGTACTTCTTGCTTCACTGGGAGGTTTTATGGGAAACCCTTTGTAATGTATAAGGCATTATAAGAATATGAGGTATCAGAAAAGAGAGGGAATGTCATTCTTATCTCAGTATGTTCTTCTATAAGACCGGTTCCCTTTTCATGGAGAAGAAAAGGGAGGGTAGAGGCAAACAAGAACTAGCACACTGAAGGAGAGAATTACAAATCCTGAATTACAAAATCAGCTTCAAGTATGACAACGACCCATGGATATATTGTGACCAACACCAAACTGGAAGCCACCTGTCAGAGATAAGTAGCAGCGCTGTAGTTCATGCTTTAGAATCAGAAGATAAAGAGGTAAAGACTCACAACCCACGAACAATGAACAGAGAGGTCTAGCTAAGGTGTCAGCTCAGAGAAGTTCTTCTAGCAACAAACTCCAAATAGCTGAAATTGACATAGAAAGGGTTCCCCGTTTGTTTTCCAATTCTTTACTACCACAAAGAGTACTGCTATTATTAATACATTGGTATATACTTGTTGTCAAGCTCTTCAACAAAAGGATTGTGTTAGGCTAAGAAATCTTCGTGGTCAAGGAATACATAAGATAAGTAGGCCAATGGAAATCTATCTGATACAAAGTAGTTGAAATATGAGACAACTAGACCACCTGAAATATGGATTCAAAATAGTCAAGGCCCTACAAAGACAATGCAACACAACTACCTGTTGCCTATTGGGGTTTTGCTCAAATTCCCTGGTAAGAAAAGAGAAACAAGGAATGGCTAGGTGGTGCAGTGAGTAAGAGCATCCGGCCTGGAGTCGGGAAGACCCCGATCGGTTCTGGCCTCAGATACTTAACATCCACACACACACACACACACACACACACACACACACACACACACACACACAAAACTGACCTGTGTAACCTTGGGCAAGTTACTTAACCCCAATTGCTTTAAAAAAAAGAGAGAGAGAGAGAGAAGCAGTGGAATGTTAGCCCAGGAGATTCCCAAAAATGACTTAGAAGACAGTGACTCAGAGAATAAAAAGTTTGAGTGTCAGTACACCACCACAAAGATAGTGGGAAAAAATGTAGCCTATGTCAGCTCCAGAAGGACCTCTATTCCTTTGAGTGTCAGTACAACACCACAAAGATAGTAGGAAAAAATGTAGCCTATGTCAGCTCCAGAAGGACCTCTATTCCTTGTCTAAACAGATTGCCTCAAATCCATATCATGCTAGTCAACCAAAATGCACTACAATGTAACAAATATTTATTAATTGCCCACTGAGTACAGATTGAAATGTTAAGAAGTGGGGAGTTTAGATAAGATACATGTCCTGCTTTCAAGGGAGTTATACAACGAAGTGTTTTGTCAAGTGAGACTGAGAAGAAAGGTCATTACTAACTAAGGGGAGAGAGGGAAGAGAGAGGGATCAGGGAAGACTTGGTAGGGAAGGGAGTATGTAAATTGGGTTTTAAACAACAGACAAAAAAGGATATCCCAGACATAGAGAATAGCTTAAGCAAAAGTTTAAGTATGCATGAGAATTTAGTGCATAACTGGAGAAAAAATTTGTCTTGTTTGACCAAAGCATAAAGTGTATTAAGGAGAGTTGTTGTTTGTCCTTTGTTTTCAAACCGGACCAGTGGCATCATGGGTGATATTTTGACTTGGACATGAATCGGATTTAAGTGAGGTAGAGCTGCACAAAGTCATCAGCCCCACTCTCTCTTCTAGACTCATTGAAATTCAGTGACAAGACAAAATTCAGGATGATGGTCTGGGATGCAGTGAGTGACCTTGGTGTCTTTGATGCTTGACCAAGCTCTAAGCCTTCCACAGAACCAGCTTCAACTGCCTTCACCACTGTAAGAACAAATTATCCTCATCAGCCCATTGTGACTGGGAAGTCTTCACATGCTTGGGGAAGACATTTCCTAAATCACCAGCAAGTTTAAGGTCTATCAGTTATCCTCAATCTGGTTTAGCCTGTCTGAAAAAATGGTTTACCAGATTGTGCTACAGCTTGTTGAAGCCGTGAGTGAGACTAGGGTAAAGGTGAACACCAAACGTAGCTGAGAAACCCTGAAAAGGATTAGGCAAGCCCTCGCACCAGAGGTGCTAGTCCTTGAACATTACAAGGAGTAAAATGAGATAATCCAAACCCAGAACCTCAATAATCCCTTGGTGTGAGTAGCACAGCTAAAACCACTCAACAGGGTAAAAGAGATTCTGCCAATCAATGTGGGAATTTTGGAGGGGAGGGGTAATGGAATTGAGCAAATCAACCCTGTCACCCCACTCTACTTACTCCACTTAGTAAGTGATAAGATGTTAAGATACCTTAACAAAGATAATCTCATTCAGATCTCAAATGAAGGATGGATCAAAGACTTTAGATTAAGTGGGAATAGTCCTTGGATGTACTGGAAGAGTGTTCATATTGCCTGAGGAAATTTAGTCAAATGCTGTGGGTTATCTAAATAGTAGAACACTAGTTCAGAACCTAAGAGATAGAGATTCCATAGAGGGGTGAAGAAGGAGAAAATGGACAGGTGTTGCTTGGGGAAAGGGGAAGGAGATCACCTTAACTTTGGCCTTGAACTCTTCCTCCCCACCCCCTTAGCTAGAGGTTCAAACTTTGGAGGTCCAAAGGACTCCCCATTTTCTCGTTGATGTTCTGTGTCCCTAGACCAATTGGCAATAGAGTTTGAATTAGAAAACAAGGATGAACTAACCATAGATTCACAGCACTATATAAAGCAAAGAGGCAACACTATGTCTAAGGCCAACATCTTGAGCATCCCACCAAGGAAAGTTCTGAGTTACCCCTTTGCAGCATGTATTCTGTATGTATTGGTGGGAGAACATGTCAGATTTTTGGGGGGGGGGAGTAAAAGAGAGATGTTTTGTACCAAATATACTACTTTAGGAAAGACTCCTTTCTAAAAGTTACTTAAGTCTGGCTGACTTAATGATTCTCAGCTTATAATCATGGAAGGAAACACATCAATGGAGAGGAAGGTTTGTTAGTTACATAACATTAGGAAGAGAACATCTAACCACTCAGGGCTACTCCTAAAATCTCTGTGGGATTGTAATATTCATACTCTGGGCACTAAACTTTGACAGTGTGAAGGGGAGTAGGGCTAGTCAATTCAGAGCTAGTCTTACATCTTCTTCCCTATCAGTTGTGAGGAAAGTACACCTAGGGTCAAGAGAGGAATAGCCTGGACAGCAAGGAAAGAACAGACAAGTGCTGAACACAATTTCTGACACATAGTGGTTAATTAATAAATTATTATTGTTTGATCGATCAATATTACTTAGAGTTTGCAAAATTTACTAAGTATATGGGGGGTGTGCAATGTTTTACTCATGAAACCAATCCCATATTTTATGAATATTTCATCTCTAGGACCAGAGGCAGAGAGCCTTTAGCCTTGAGGCCACATGTGACCCTCTAGGTCCTGAAATGTGGCCTTTTGACTAAATCCAAACTTCAAAGAACAATTCCTCTTAATAAAAGGATTTGTTCTATAAAACTTGGACTCAGTCAAAAGGCTACACCCAAGGACCTAGAAGGCCACATGTGGCCTTGAAGTTGCAGGTTGCCCACCCCTATCTTGAACCATACTCTGGTTAGCAAAGGGAGAAAAGCAACTTTTGCTACAAATGGAAAGCCATGAGATGCCCCTTTAGTTGGGAGAGCAGCTCAAGGATAGAATAGCTTGATCACACTCCAGTGGTCCCCAGGAATTCTGTAACCTATTAAGAAGGGTCCACCTCTGCCTTACAGACACCCTGTCCAAGAAAGGGAGGAAGAGCATTGCCAAGTACAGCATCACTTGGTGTCTAACTCAGATATCACACTCAGTTCAGCAAAGGTCAGTGCAATTGAAAGCAATGCAATTTAATTCAACAAGTAATTTATTCAATGCCTGCTATGGACCTTGCATTATGCTAAGCATTGGGGATCTAAAAACCAAAAAAAAAAAAAAAAACCAAGCAAACAAGCCAAAAACAGTCCATGCTCTCAAGATCTCATAGTCTAGTGGGGGATACAACATGTACATAGGTAATGTAAAATATATATATATATCAGGTAATTAGGGGTGGGAGGCTAAAAACTGGGGGAATCAGAAAAGGCTTCTAATAGGAGATGACAGTTGGGCTGAGCTTTGAAGGGAGTTAAGAGTTGGAAGTTAGGGGCTGAGGAGGGATAACATTCCAGACATGGAAGATAGCCTATGCAAAGGTACAGAGAAAGAAGGTAGAAGCTCACCTTTGGAGACAAACAAATAAACTGGTTTGATTCAAATGCAGAATGTATGAAGGGTAACAATGCATGATCGTCCTGGAAAGAAGCTGGATCCAGATTGTGAAAGGCTTTAAAAAAAAAAAAAAGAAGTTTGTATTTTTTCTAGCATCAATAGGGAATCACTGAGGATTCTTGAGTAGGGGAGAGATACAATTGGACTTGTAATTTAGGATTATCACTTCAATATCTACATAAAGAATGGATCAGAGAGGGGAGAATGGATAAAAATAGACTACTTAAGAGGCCTTTGGAATAATAGTCCAGATGAGAGGTAAATATGGTGCTAGACTAGGTTTATTGTGTTGTGAGTAGAGGGAAGGTGATGAGTGTCAGGGACACTGTGGAGGCAAAATCAACAGGACCTGGCAACTAATTGGATATGGGAGATAAACAAGATTTTGTTGTTGTTGTCGTTCAGTTCTTTCAGTTATGTCCAACTCTTTGTGACCCCATTTGCATTTTTCTTGACAAAGATATTGGAGTAGTTTACCATTTCCTTGTCCAGCTCATTTTACAAATGAGAAAACTGAGGCAAATAGGGTTAAGCGACTTGCCCAGCATCACCTGCTAGTAAGTGTCTAAGGTCAGATTTGAACTTAAGTCTTCCCGATTTCAGGCCTGGCTCCATCTACTGCACCCCCTAGCCACCCCTGAATGAGTCTAATATGATTTCAAAGGTGCAAACCTGGGTGAACAGAAGAATAGTAGTGTCCTTGACAGAAACAGGAAAAAAGGAGGAAGGGTAGGTATAAAGGGAGTTCTAGCTTGGATATGTTGTGTTTCAGGTGTCTGTTTAACAGGGACAGAGGGAGCATCAAGGAATTGTATGACAGAGAGAAGATAGGCTGCTCATGCGGCAAGGAATAGCAAATGAATGACCAGACTGGTACTTTTTTGATGGTGGGAGAAAGTGTGGAAAGCCTCCAGCACACTAGATGGAACCCCACTGGCAAATTTTGGGGAAAGACATGAACATGAGTTATGTAAGATAGGCAACTTGGAAGGATAGCAATCTATCATTGGAGGGAATTCCACAATCAATGATATCAGAGATCCATCTGAGCAAGGAGCATCCAGGTAGAGATGTCCAACAGGCAATTGGAGATGCTGGCCATAATCTCAGGAGGAAGATGAGGACTAGATATGTAGATTTAAAAGTCATGTACATAGAGGTAATAGTTGAATCAAGAGAGGGTATAGAGAAAAAGAAGACCTGGGACAGAGCCCTGTACTCTGCTAATTCAAATCTCTCAATTGCATTTTCTCCTATGTGACAACATATACAAGTCAATACACCATGTAAACACCATAGTTATTTATTGTTACAAGCTGTGGCATTATAAAAAATGAAATTTTCTCCTACAGGACTATTATCTTCAAGGCTGGGCCTTAGACCAATAATCCATTGTTCTTCAGGAACATCTCCATAGAGCAAGGCAAAACAGAAAATTGAAACATTATCTGGATAGTTCAGGCAAAACATCCATCATCTTTTCCCTGATTCATCTACATGATACAAGCCAGAACAGTAGTTTCTATCAAATGATCCTAATTACATAGTATTATGTAGTATTACGAAGAAGCTAGGTGGCCATGGTGGAGAAGCATGGAATCAGGAAGACTTGAGTTCAAATCCAGCCTCAGAGACTTACTTAGCTGTGTGGCATTGGGCTAGTCACTTAACTTCTCTCAGTCTCAGTTTTCTCATCTGTAAAATGAGAATAAAAATTTACACCCACCCTATAGGGTTATGGTAAGAATGAAATGAGATGACATGTGCAAAGTGCTTGGCAAATCTTAAAGCCTTATGGAAATGTTAGCATCAGCACTAGAAAGTGTACCAAACTTAGTCAGAGGACTTAAGTTCAAAGCCTGCCCCTGCCATTTAATTACCTTGTATAACCCTGGACAAGTTTCCTGTCTAGGTCTCAGTGTCTTCATCTATAAATTAAGGGAGTTGTCTTAGATGGCATCTGGGATCTCTGTCATCTTTACATCTATGAGCCTTTGAACTTCCTAAATTTTCCCCTTCCCTTTCCAAATGAAATCCACATGTATTCAGTGAGCACCTAGCATATAGAGGACCTATATTAAAGGCAAAAGAGCAGCAGGGAAAGTTCTGAAACACAACAACCCCTGCCTTAAGGAGCCTGGAATACAGCAACAGAAGATAGGGTAGAGACACAGGAAAGTTAAAAATAGAAAACCACAATAGGTTGAAATCGCAGCTTCTTCTGTATTAAATCCATTATCTCCTTTTTTGTCCTTCCTTATATATGGTGGCAGTGGGGATTTTTTGGAGGCAATTGAGGTTAAGTGACTTGCCCAGGGTCACACAGCTAGGAAGTGTCTTGAGAGCAGATTTAAACTCAGGTTCTCCTGACTCCAGGGCCTCCTATCCACTGCACCACCTAGCCGTCACCCTTCCTTACATGGGATTATGAGGGCAGGGAAAAGTCCTTGTCAAATTCTCCAGCTCCTATAAACTTAAGGAGAACTTTGTGATTCTCTTATTCCCTTATTTTTACACAGATGCTATTTCTCCCCGCTAGACTATAAGCTTCCTTCTACCTCTCAGTATATAATTGCCACTTGATAAATGTTAGTTGACTAAATAAAGACAACAGTGGAAAAGGGATTATATAACCAAGAGCCAGGTAATAATTGTCACTTCAGTCCAGAGAGAAAAGATATTGGGGTGGATTGTGAGGAGAGAAAAAAGGGGTTATAGTTAAAGAGAAGGGGACAACTCTAGGAAAGAGACTGCATTTGAGAAATAAGATAGTTCATTAATCCAAGTATTCTTTGGAGGAATTTTTAAAATTTTATTGATACTTTTGGTTTTTACATCACCTGTATTTCCCTATGTATTTCTCTTTTGTCTCCTTTCCAGAAAACTATCTCTTATTAACGAAGGATTTTTAAAAGTTGGGGGATGTGGGTGAGGGAAATCAGTTCAGCAAAACTAACCAACCCACCAACCAAGTCCAACATTGTGTACAGAGTTCTGCACCCATGGTCCCCACAGAAAGGAGGGAGGTACACTTTCATAACTCATCTTTGGAGCCAAGGTTAGTCATTATAATTTCACAGTGTTAATTTTATATTGTTTTGTTATTATTTTATTTACATTGTTGTAACCATTTGTACCTGCAACCTCACTGGCATACCCAGGATGACTGCTAGTACGGGTTCTTAGATCTGCTTTACTAGGAAAGATAGCTGTTAAAGGGGTCAACAATATTTTTAAAATTACATTCACTGGTTCAGGAGGAAAGTCAGCACCCTGAACTTCAGAGGAAATACAAAGAAAATACAAACAGAGAAATAAATACCAACAGACAGGGCTCTGACTGCCTGAATCACAGCAATATTGCTATGCACTTTACATATATCCCTGGATCAAGAGAGCCTTTATATCTGGGCAGTCAGGGAGCTCTGAACATACAGTCACTCAGAATCTTGGCCAGGGAATCACAAGATCCTTCTCATAAGTGAACTCCCCAAAGCAAAATACCAACTCAGAGTATATATACACTTCTCAGAGCCTGAAGGCATCACAACCCTTGTGACTCAATGCCTAATTAGAAATTAGCAAAAGGTGTGAAACAAGCAAGCCTCCCCTAAGTAAGCTTCCCTTAATGGGCTCCACATGAGGCCTATTAATGGGCTGGGAAGATCTTATATTCCATTAACATTACACCATTGTGAATATTGCTTTACTATTTCTGCTTACTTTACTTTGCATCAGTTCATATGAATCTTCCCATGCTGATCATATTCATCATTTCTTCTAGTACAGTTACATTTATTACATACAGGTTACACAAACAGGTTAGCCATTCCCTAATGAATGGACATCTACTTTATTTCTGTTTCTTTACCATTATGTCCCAAAATGCTACTATAAATATTTTGGTATATATGAGATTTTTCTTTTTTCAATTGACCTCTTGGTGTATAGGCTGAGGAGTGGAATCTCTGTCAATATATATGGACATTTCAGTTATTTTTTTCCCATAATCCCAAATTGCTTCTTAGTGTGATGGAACCAGTTCACAGCTCCACCAACAATGTATTAGAATGCCTGTCTTTCCACAATACCTATAGCATTAATCAATCCAAGAGACACTTTAAGGAAACATCTTTTCTGTGACCTCAGATGGACATTTGAAGGGACCCAAAACATCTGATCCAGGAATCAGGCTGGTCCTAGATAAGTTAGCTCCAGGTTTTCCAGTGATACAACTAGTCCTAACTATCTACTCCTGGTTTTCTCTCAGTCCCAATTGTCTTGTCCTGGTTTTCCCATGAAAGGTGTCTGTAAATCAGAGCATGCCTAATATCTGAGATCCAGGGCTCTGCCCTGTTCTGGGATTCCAGCCAGAAGATGTTAGCTTCCTTTCATGATTATTTACATACTTTGGATCTGGTCATCCCATGAAGTGTAAACTAAGTTATCCTGACCACTTCCAGGGAAATATCTGCTCACCTCAGAAGGACATGTCCCTTTGGGATGACATCGCTAACATCGTTAAGATGACATCGTTAAGGTCCTTTGGGCTGCACCTTCAGCGATGTCTGAAGTGGTGTGGGGAGGTTGTCACAAAGACAGGAGGAGTGGTCCACTCAATGAACCTTTTGAAAAAAGAGTAATTCCACTTTCTTTCTCTTCCTTTCACTAACCAAGTGGTATCATGTAGCTCTAATATTCCCTATGAAGGGTAGGGACAAGCTAACCTTCTCCACACCAGAAATATGGCAAGTGTTTTCATATGCAGCTAGAGCAGGGACTCAGCTAGTCAAGTCTGAACCTGGACCTCTGGCTTCTTCTGTTACTTGATGTGTCGATACCTGATTGGAAGTGACCGAAGGTAATGAAGGTAACTAAACCTGTGGGGATCCCAAGACAGATGTGTCTAAGGGTGGAGACAGGCTCGTGAGTTCAAGGATTTGGGAGGTCCTGGTTCCTCAGTCAGCACCAGATGCACTGTAAAAGAAGTCCTCTCTATATCCACTATAGATATTCTTGAAGCAAAAGACAATCACCAGCCAGAAGATGAGCTCAACCTGTGACCAGTATTGCTAGAGACGTGGACGTAGTTTGTACAGTGCAGGGCCAAGGTGAAATGTGAAATGCCAACTTAGTTCCACAAATTGCTGTATGTTTGATTGTTTTACATCTTCCCAGGAGAGTAGAACAATCATTGTAGGTTATTATTGCTTCTTTCATTTTCTGTCAAAGCACACTTGGGAGTCCTTGTACTTGTTACTTCTTTTGTATATGGGAAATAAAGAATAGTTCAGGGGCAGCTAGGTGATGCAGTGAATAGAGCACTGGCCCTGGAGTCAGGAGGACCTGAGTTCAAACCCAGCCTCAGACACTAAACAGAAAAACTAGCTGTGTGACCTTGGGCAAGTCACTTAACCCCAATTTCCCTTCAAAAAGAAAAAAAAGAGTAATCTATTTTCTCATCCATATTATATATTGGGTACATTTATATTCCCTACTTTGAAGAGACCCTAGGCATGAACCAAAACTTAAAGTAATTTTCCCCAGAGCTCCAGGGCAAAGGTACAAAGAACCCAAGAGTCTAAGAAAAAAGGTTCTGACTATTTTCATGTGGTCAGACTCCCCAGGACTCCCAGACCCTCCAGTCCATGTGCATGGGCCCAGAGTTAAACAGGGTTACCTTATGAGAGGGAGAAGGAAAAGGCACAACACCTTAGCTCCCTGGAGACAGAAGCAGTTTTTTTATTATTATACTATATTTAGTTGTGTGTCTTATCCCTCCTGCTAGATTGAAAGCCTCATAAGGGCAGGGACCTACTATACATTATTGATTTTTGCCTATCTCCCAACAAGGGGCACTGGTTCTAATTGAATGGAGACCTTTCCTCTTTACCAGCAGCACCTAATAGCTCTTAGGCTTTGTGCCTTTGGGCTTTGCCTGATTCATTTTGCTGCTGGTTCATTGCTGTTTGAATGCTACCCCCTACGCTGTTAGCTAAAATATTTTTAGATAATGAATTTAAACCATACTGCGGGGGCTGCAAAACACTTAGTCACCACTGTTAAGGTATGTGTTCTCCCTCCCTGGAGGTTGGAATGAAGATTCACAATTTGATTTTTCTAGGGCAAAACGGAAACCTCAGGGCTCAGACCTCAAGCAAAGTTCTTGGTTGGTTAATCCTTTACTTCTAAGCCATGGGCAAGAATATCCAGGAAAGAGAAGAGTCTAGATGCCCACACAATCAATGCTCACCTGGAATAGTTAAACTCAGGAGGCAACATGCATCTGGAGTTAGAAAATACAGGCTCAAATCCCAATGCTGTTACTTGACCTTGGAAGAGTGACTTTACTTCTGGGCCTCAGTCTCCTCATCTGTAGAATGAGAAGATTGAACTCAATGAGTTCTATGTTCTCTCCATCCACATATCAAAGCTATTCAGCTGGCAATTCAGTCCCAAGTCAAAGGATGGGACCAAATGACCTTTTTTTACTCAGAGAATTCTGTCACATTTTTCTTTCCTTCAACTCTCTTTCATGTTCAATTTATTTGCTGATGGCACTTCTATTCTTAATAATTCTTATTTAGTAATATAATTTCATTATGACTGCTTCTGTTTTTCTGCATTTGCATCATTCCTTCTTTGACATTTTGTCTTTATTTCCATTCTTTTAAATAATCGCTTTTATTTGTGACGTTTGTTTTCACATCATAATCATTTCTGTCTATATCCCTTCCTGGAACAGAATGAGCCCTTCATTGTAACAAGGGAAACTGTTCAACAAAACCAGCTAATACTGTGACCACATCTGTATGTAAGTCTTTACCATCCCATCTCTCTGTCTAAAGGAGGGAGGTGTATTTCGTCATCTCTTCTCCAAGGCCAAGAGCAATCATTAGAATTACTCAGCATTCTGCTTTGTTTTAATGTCTTTCTCATTTATGTTATTGTAGTCATCCTGTGATTTTTTTTTCTCCTGCTTACTTCACCTAACTCTGTTTTTCTTACTGGTTGCTTCTATACTCCACTCAAGACTTCAGATTTCACCACCACACTGTCATCATTCCTTATCTGTCTCCTTTCAAATATACTTTAGTCTCCTACTCTCCTCATCTTCAATGTCTGTGTCTGTTGAAAGATGCCACCTGCAACCCATCTATTGGTTTCAAGCTTTTAAAAACCTGGCATTTGTCCCATGTGCATTTCGTGGCTTCAAGGTGAAGGTTAAAAACAGACCTTTCCTACCTCAGCACACTTCAAGTCTTCCTTTATTCTCTACCATCAATACCAACCAGTTTTTGCTTGTAACTCTGACCCATCCCCTCCCCATTAATCAGAGAAGCAGGGTAGTATAATGGTTAGCTCACTGGAGTTGGAGTTAGGAAAATCTATTTTTGAATAAACATTTTTTTTTGCAAACTTTAAAGAGCTACATAAATGTGGCATGCTAATAACCAGCTTCTGACTGTGCTCCTGCCATACCAAGTAACAAAAAGTGATCTAGATCCTTCTCATCTCTCCCAATCCAGGTCTCAGTCACAGAGAAAACCAACCAGGGGCACAAATACAAAATAAAAATACAAGAACAAATACAAAAAGAGTCGGGGCAAAGAAGGTAAGAGGGAGGGAAACAGGCTCTCTCCATGGTGCCTGTCCAATTCTCTGGATTGGTACCTGTCCAATTCTCCAATTCACGGAGGCATGAAGCTTCAGTTCTACAGAGCTCCATCTGAGTAGCGACATGGTAGAGAGATAGGCCCCTGGACTGGGAATCAGGAGACCTGAGTTTGTGTGTTGGTTCTACCACTAACTTACTTGGAGAGTTTAGACCATTCACTTACCCTTCACTGAGCCTACCTCATTGCCTATAAAATAAAAAGGCTCAACTTCCTCTTTCAGTTTAGATATTCGATAATTTTGTGACTCATTCCTTTGTTTTAAGCTTTTTTCAGGCTTTTGAAAAATGCAAGGTTCCACCAGGAGGGGGAACACATCTGATGCTGCAAGTCAGCCCCACCCAATCTTTCCAGTTTTATCTAGCATTATTTTTCCTTAGGTACTCTACACTCCAGCCAAATGGGATCACTCTCTGCCTGCCATACCACCCACTCCCCAACATGCCTCAAAGTCTCGGTTCAATTCATTCAATTCAGTTCAGCAAACATTTGCTCACCATCTTCCCCTGTACCTAAAATGACCTCCTTACCTCTTTAGCTATATCTGATTGCTACCTATATTTTAAGGCCCAACCCAAATACCACCTCCTCCAAGAAGCCTTCCTTGACTCCCCAACCTCAGGGAGTATTAACAATTCAATAAACATCTATTAAAAATTTACTGGTTATAAGAGACTCTACTAAGTGCTAAGGATAAAAAGGCAAAACCGAAATTGTTGGTGCCCTTGAGAAGCTTACACTCTGTTTGTGAGGGGAAAGGTGATACCATACGTGAACAGTCAAACAAATAAAAGATGACTCAGTGAGGAAAAGTGTCCTAAAAATTTTATAGGAAGGCTTTAAAGAGAAAGTTGCATTTGAGTTGAGCCTTGAAGGCAGTCAAAGATTCTGAAAAGAAGAGATATGAAAGCGCAGTGAGTAGAGCGTCAGCCCTGGAATCAGAAGGAGCTGAGTTCAGGTCTGGCCTCAGACACAACGCACACACAAACAAAAAAAAAAAAACCTAGCCGTGTGACCTTGGGCAAGTTACTTAACCCCAATTGCCCTCCAAAAAAACAAACAAACAAACAAATACTAAGAAGAGATATGAAAGAAATGAATTCCAAGTATAGGGATAGGAGATGAAATGCACTTTGGCTGGAGTATAGGGGACTGAGCATGAAGGAGAGTAAAATGAATTAAGGTTGGGCACATGATTTGGAGCTAGACTAAGGACTTTTATATATTTATATATATATTTGCTTTTTGGAGGGGGGAAGGTAGGGCAATTGGGGTTAAGTGACTTGCCCAAGGTCACAAGGCTAGTAAGTGTTAAGTGTCTGAGGCCAGATTTGAACTCAGGTCCTCCCGACTCCTGGGCCGGTGCTCTATTCACTGTGCCACCTAATAGTACCTGTGAATGGTTTTTAAAATAAGATGTTGGGTTTTTTAAATTTTTTTTAAGCAGACCAGTGATTTTTATCAGCTGTATCAAGAATTAATTGGAGAAGACAGATCAGAAGTAACAAGACCAGTTAAGAACCAGTTAGTCCAAATAATATCTGATGAGGACCTGGGCTATAGTGGTGGTTGGTAGCGGTAGAGGGGGAGAGTTCTTGTGGCAATAGAACACACTAGATTTAGCACAGGTTAGATATAGGGGTTGAGGGAGAGAGAAGATTTCAGAATGACTCCGACTGTACAATCCAGCTTGGCTGGAAGATCTGGGGTGCCCTTAACAAAGATGTTTAAGGAACGAGGTAGCAAGACTAATGGTTCCTTTGGGGACACGTCTGGATCTCTGTTATCTTGTGAAAAATCAAGATTGGATTAAAGATCTCTAATATTCCTTTCAGTTTTTAATCTATGATGATCAATCAACTAACAAGTATTTATTAAGTGTCTACTCTGTGCCAGGGCCACACCTAGCTGGGTGATGAAATGGATACAGTGCCAAGTCTGGAGTCAGGAAGACTCATCTCCCTGAGTTCAAATCTGTCCTCACATACTTCCTGGCTGTGTGACCCTGGGCAAGTCACCTAATCCTGTTTGCAGCAGTTTTCTCATCTATAAAATGAGCTAGAAAAGAAAATGGCAAACCACTCCAGTATCTCTGCCAAGCAAACCCCAAATGGGGTCATGAAGAGTTGGACACAAGTAAAACAAATGAACAATAATACTGTATATCAGGAACTGTGCTAATTGCTGAGAATACAAATATAAAGAATGAAACAATCCCTATTTGCAATGAGTTTACATTCTAATGGGGGAAACAAGTCCATGTAAATATATAGATAGATATATACACATATACATATATATGTGTAGGTATATATGTATGCATGTATGGTATCCCCAAAATGCATATGTTTTATCAGCTCATAACTTTTTACTTTTGCAGAAAAATAAACATAGCAATTATTAACAGCCAATGTGTATGTATATATTTTAGGGACATTCACATTTTGGAGATTCTGTATGTATGTGTATACATGTATGTGTATATAAATAAAATATATACACACATGTTTGTGTACATGTGTATATGTTTGTGAAGGCATACCTATACACACACACAATGGTTAAATGCAAGGTAGTCTGGGAGGGAAGACAATAGCAGTTAGGGGGATGAGGAAAGGCTTCATGCAGGAGATGGTCCTTAAGCTATATCTTAAAGGAAGAGAGATACTCTACAAAGGAAAGGTAAGGGAAAGAGGGAATATCTTCCAGCCAGCTTAATGGCACAGAAACAGAGAAGATCAGAGAGAAGGCATATTGGGCTGGATTATAAGGCAGGGGGGAAAAGTCTAATAAAGCTAGAAAAGTAGGGTGGGGCCAGGTTGTACTGGGTTTTAAATGCTAAACAGAGGAGTCTATCTATAATGATGTCTTTTCAGATGCTGACAAATCCAGGTGGAGATGGTTGGCTGGCAACTGGGGATATGGGACTAGAGTTTAACACAGTGATTAACAATGACCTTCCCCTGAGATCTCACATAGTACTTTGTTTTCCTACTCTCTAATGCATTTAAAGTAACACCATATAATTGGTGCTCAGGATAGCCCTCTTTACTCTCAAATTATTTTTTGCCCCCAGGCAAATGTGTAATAGCTGTTCAAAGAACAAAAAGAGGAATAATAGAGAATTTCTGACAACTGCCTTACTTTTCTCTGTCTCACTGACTATACCCAATAGGCTCTCATCAAAAGATGAAGCTGTGCAAAAGAGCCAGGAGGGCTGGCACAGAGGCCTGATTTTGCCACTTTGAGTTTTTGCTATTTGACCTTGAGACAGAAAACTTTCATGAGGGTTATGCAAGTGATGACCACAGAGCTCTGCTACTGCTGAGGTGCATGCCAGGAGTGGAGACGAGATAGAAAGACCAAGCTGGAAGCCAGGGGGTGGGGGTGAGGGGTGGGAGTGGGGGAACAACATACAAGGGGCAGCCTAGACCTGGAGATCATCCAATTGGGAACCAAGTTACAGAGGCAAATACAGAAAAAAACCAAAAATTCCATTGACTGATGAGAAATCTGGAATACTTTTTTTATACTTTCAGTCTTATTAATAATTTTTGCTTTTACATGACAAACACAGATCAATCATATTTCACAAGTGATCTCTTGTAACAAAGTAAAACAGTTAAGTAAAACTAATACTATAATGACTTCATCTGAAAGTCCATGAAATATTTCACATCTGTAGCACCCACATACTTCTCCATTAAACAAATAATAATAGAAATCTATTTTCTCTCCCTTCTACCCCTCCACCCCACTGGAAAAATCAAATGTCTTGTAAGAGACATTCATGGTTAAGCAAAACAACCCCCCCCATGGCTATACACAAAAATATGTGTTTTATTCCACACTCTAAATCCGTCAGTTTCTTCTTTGCTTTTATTATCCTGATCTAGAATTCAGACCTGAGCCCTGGAGTCTAGCACGTTTCCTCTTTTCATGACTTGCTGGTACAGGATGATATATAGGGATTTAATCAAGGCAAAGCACCCATGAAGAAACACTGACACCTTTGCCTTTGCATCTTTTCAATAGTAAATAAGCTATGTGACTGTACAAAGTTAATAACTTGTGTAATATAAATAGAGTGGGTTAAGTTTATGATGGAGAAAAGTCATTAAGATGCAGAATGTTGGTGTTGGAGTCATAGATTTATTCTATCTTAACAATCCGGAGCTATATTTTATATTAATAATATTAATTATTACTTACACAGCCCTTTGAAGCCACCCAGCAGTTGGCAGGATGCTTAAGTGTATGTATACCCAAGGGAAGGTTCACATATGTGCCCACTGCACTGGCAAAACTACTTGGAAGATGACGAGTATAGTGCCACCTGGGGGAAAATCAAATATTATGCTCCCTCCCTGGGTAATGATAAAATGATATGCAGGCTTAAGAAAGGCAGTCACTAGGGCAGCTAGCTGGCACAGTAAATAGAGCACTGGCCCTGGAATCAGGAGGACCTGAGTTCAAATTTGGTCTCAGGCACTTAATACTAGCCATGTGACCTTGGGCAAGTCACTTAACCCTAATTGCCCCTCCAAAAAAAAGCTAAAATTTTTTTAAATTTAAAAAAAAATTAAAAGAAAGGAGTCCCTGAACAGACACGAGGGTCTGCAGTAGCACTCGAAGTTTGACATGCAGCTTACACCGATGGCACATATGTATTGTATTTGTATCCCCCAATACCTAGCATGGTCCCTGGCAAATAGTAGTTATCCACTAATTCATTCATTCATTCTGACTTTCTATGCCTGTGTCTTATCACCCTCCTCAAACTTAACTTTCACGAAGAGGGGAGATTTGTCTTAAATCAATAAATTATTTTTGTATCATGCCTAAGCATGTAGCACAACACTCTTCATATAGGAGGCACTTAATATACATTTGTTGTATAATCTAATGAATGAGTACTTCGAGTTCCCCATACCTTAGTGTCCATTAGGAATGAAAGTTTTCCTCCCTGACCAGCATGAGGACAGGACTCCCTTGGGACACTGAAGATGGTCACTCAGATTCTTATGGATCCTGCCCTAATGGTAAGAATGAGAAGGCACAAAAACAACTATAAGGAGACCATGTGGTTTGGGAAGTGATTTGCCTAAGTATAGGATCACCCTGCTAGGGCCTGGGATGAGATATAAGAATAAATAAGACATGTTTTTTATCCTCAATGGCTGACTCAGGAGAGGGCAGAAAAACATTTACAGAGATAAAAATAGCACAAATTATGATATAAGGATATAAAAAGTATTTCAAGTGTTTTGATATGAGTTGAGAAAGAAATCACATGTAGTCAAGGGCAACAAACAGATTTCATACAGAAGGACATATGCCATGAAAGATGTTACCAGCATTTCAGAAGTAAAGAGTGATGTGAACAGGGTGGCTAGGTGGCGCAGTGAGTAAGAGCACCGGCCCCAGAGTCGGGATGACCTGGGATCGTGCTAGCCTAAGTACTTAGCACCCACACATAAATAACTAGCCGTGTAACCTTGAGCAAGTTACGTAATCCCAATTGCTTTAAAAAAAAAAAAAAGTGATGTGAGCAAAGGTCCTGAGACAAGATGTCATGGTACCTGATCAAACAATGGAAGCTACAGACATACCACACATAAGAGTGGACCCAACCATAAGCATTGATCATCATTAATTTAATCAAACCCCAACATAAGTCTTTGAACCACACAATACCCTTTCCCCCCATGTATTTGTATTTGTTCAATTGTGCATGTATAGCATTATTCTTCTGGACTGACTTCCCTGTAATGCCCTTTCCTCTAACTGTTTTTATTTAACCAATTAACATTAGGCACAGTATACCCATAAACTGGTTTTACATAATGAGAACACATATAAATGAATGCATAATAGGGGATACAACTGGAAAACTAGGTTGGAGTCAGATTGTTAGAAGTCATAAATGTTAACCAAAGGAACATGGTTGGCATTGGAAGTCCATTAAAGGTTTTGGAGTGGGGGGTGTGACATCAGATCTGTGCACTGGGAAGATCACTTGAGCAGATATTGGCAAGAGAAGCAGATAGGGCATGGATTGGAGGCAGTTAAGAACAGTGAAGAGACTATTAGAATAATTGGGGTGAGAAGTAATAATGGCTTAAACTAGGGTGGAAGTGAAATTAGAGGGGATAAATAGAGGGGCAGATGCAATGGATTGTAGAAATGATATAGGATCAACAGGCCAAGGGAACTGATTCGGTATGTGGAGAGGGAAAAATCCAAGATGTCTCCAAGGTGCCCAGGAAGATGGTAGTGTCATAGGGAAATAAGGACCATAGGTATGGCCATTCTGCCCATATCACCCAATCTAGAAACTTAGAATTCTAGACTGTCAGTGCTGGATGGATCCTTAGAACATAGAACATCAAGGATAGAATGGATTTCAGAATGTAAAATATAGAATTCAGAGCTAGAAGGAATCTTAGAAAATAGACCACAGAATGTCAATCTACAATCTAGACGGGACCTTAGACCAAAGCATATAGATCTAGAAAAGACCTTAAAAGTCATCTAGTATATGGGGTGGTTAGGTGGCACAGTGAATAGAGAGCGCTGCCCTGGAGTCAGGAGGACCTGAGTTCAAATCTGGCCTGAGACATTTAACACAAAAATTAGCCATGTGACCTTGGGTAAGTCACAACCCCAACTGCCCTCCAAAAAGCAAAAAATAATAAATAAAATAAAACAGTTGGAAAAAATACTATAGAAGGAAATCAAAGTAATCTTTAAAAAAAAGTGATCTAGTATAGTGCCCCTAAAATTGAATAAAATAGTATTGTAAAGTTTTGCTAATACTAGTACAGTTTTACTAGTACAATTTTACAAATTGGGAAACCAAGGTCTGAGAAAGGTAAATGCCTTGCCCAAGGGCACACAATAAGTTGATATCAGATCCAGATCTTTGAGTTTCTAGTCCAGCACTTTTTTTTGTTATACCATAACTGATTTGCTTATAGTGGAATTTTGGTTATTAAGTAGGTAGTAGTGAGATTGTTTTTGGTGGAAAGTGGGGAAGATTCTTTCCCAGTGGTCCTTTAACTCATATGACTGCTCTCAGTAATCACTGAGGCCCACAGCAAAGTGACCCTAGCATTAAGGAGTGGCATGTCTTTCGGTCATCCCAAGGTCAGTCATTAACCTACTCTGGGTTCAGGGGTCAGGCTGGACTCCTAAATTTCCTTCCTTAGAAATTTAGTTATTTGGTTTGAGTGGTGGCTATTGAGAGTGTTTGTTGTTGATGTATATTCTTGATTTTATCCTGCTTTTCTATTTTAAGTAAATTATTCATTTTCAACACTAGAAAAAATAGAAATAATAAAAATAAAATCATATGGCCAACTGCCTCCTCCACCTCTGCATAAGACCAGCTTTCTTTCCATTAACTCTTGCTTATCTTAATCCACAGGAGAGCATCATATGCCTTAAGACTCACATCTTTTTTTTTTCCCCTGATTCAAGACTCTTCCCAGTAGCCTGATGTATTATGTAATAACCGATCTTTTTACATTCAGAGGCTGAAATTGCCACTTTCTCCCCAGGTTCTTTTGTATTTGTTATCTTCTGGGGCCTCAGAACTGTGCCAAATCAGATATTACATCTGCCTGGGCTTTGTCATCCGAGTCCCAGAGACTGTTGCTGTGATTATTGGCCAGTGACCTAGAGATCTCAGTCTCTCTCAGGCAAGGTTAGCCTGCCTCTGGAGCCACCCTGCTCCCCACCCCCACACTTCCACCCAGTCAGACCGAATGCCAGCTCTGGGTGGGAGGCAGGCACCAGCAAGTCACTTGAGTTCTCTGGGCTCCACGTGACTTTCTAAGATTCTAAATTGCAGAGGTGCCTGTCTGCCTTCCCCACCAGGGAATTCCAATGAAATTATAGGTCCAGTTAAAAAAAAAAAAAGGAAAAAGGAAGCAAGGCAAACCTGCACTACCTACCTGGATTGTTGTGAAAATCAAATAAAATGATCACAATAAGAAGTATTTTGTAAGCCAAATATCACTACAAGTGTATGTATGTGTATATATGTGTGTCTATGTATATATTATGTATATATATTGCAAATATATAAATACATACATACATATATCCATATATGTGTATATATGTGTATGGATTTATAGATACTTATATACATAATATATAAATATAGTTTGTATTTACATAATACACATGCACATGCATATGCATACATATACACATACACGATGCTTTTATTGTTATGAACAGGTCACCACAGATTCCTGGACCCTGCCTGCTCATATAGTTCCTGATGACCTTGCTCTTAGGGATGCTTCATCATCTTCTTCCTCCTCTGTTCTTCCACTCTCATTCTATCTCTTAGACCACCTTTCTCACCTTCTGAGCCACTCTTTCTTTTTTCTTAAGGACTTTTCATAAGAGCAGGTAGCTCCCCTCTTTCTCTGTCCCTCTTCCTGCCTCTCTCTGCCCCTTTATCCTGATAATTCAACTGGAGCTGGGCAGAGGTAACCCCTGCCTGACCTTCAGAGCCTCTAAGACATCAGAAACTCCTGACTAGTCTCCCCTATGGTAGTCCATGCCATAGATTCATCAAATTCACAGACAGTCTCTGTCATAAATTCATAAAATTCTAGAAATAGAAAAGATAGAAACATCAGAATTCATCTAGCTTAACTACCTCAATTTAAAGAGGAGAAAACTGTCTCCTGTTCTCTCACCCTTCACCTCTCACGGTCACCTCTTCTTTCATAGGAGTGTATCTAAGGTACAAAGAATCCAGCCCTGATGGGGACCAGTGAGAGACAAACCACTTCTAAAGACAGCCCTTTTCACTTTGGGATGGCTCTGATTACGACCACACTGTTGTCTGTCCTTCACTTTCAAAGAGGACCAATGTCATTACTGGTGACATCTTGACTTGTGTGTGAATTGGATTTAAATGAGGCCGAGATGCACAAAGTCATCTTCCTAAGTCATCAGAGCCCAGTGGCAGGGCAGAAGTCAAGATGACTAGTGATGGCCCAGGGAGCAGTGGATGCCCTTGGCATCTTTGATATCTGACCAAGCTCGAAGTGTTCCATAGCACCTGCTTCCACTGCCTTCATGACCATTGGAACAAACTGTTCTGTGGGGAAGTCTTCACATGCTTGGGGTAGATACTCCCCTAATTCACCAACAGGTTTGAGACCTGTCACTTACTTCAACTTGGTTTAGCCCATCTGCCAAAATGGTTTACCGGGGTTACGTTGCTGTGCATGCTACAACTTCTTAGAGCCACAGGTGAGAGTTGGATGAATCATGAGGACACCAAAGGTGGACGAGCAGCCCCCACACCAGAGGTGCTAGTCCTCCTGAACACCCCATATGCCCCTATTACCACATTAGTCTTTATGTGAAGCCTAAATCTTTTTTTCTGGAACTTATATCTCTTCTTTCTAGTTTATAAGGCCGGGCAGAACAAATCTAATCTATCCTTTATGAGAGCCCTCCAGGCACTTGGAGATAGCTATGGTGTCCCCCAACCCTAATCTTCTTTTCTATAGGCCAAACCAGGGGTAGGGAACCTGCAGCCTTAAGGCCACATGTGCGTCCTTTTGACTGAATCCAAAGACCATACTTAAGGACCTAGAAGGTCACATGTGGCCTTAAGACCACAGGTTCCCCACCCCTGGACCAAATCTTCCCTAGTACATTCAACTCTTCCTCAAACAGTATGGTCTCTAGTTGTTGTCTTCTGGACACTTGTCAAAATTGTTCCTAAATTATGGTACCCAGCATTGAACACAGTTCTCCAGATGTGATCTTACTAGGACCAAGCCCCTGAGGGGTTATCACCCTTCAGATTCTTTTTAATGGAACCTAAGGTAGTTTAATGGGGGATAAACAGCAGCCCTGATACATTCTGAAAATAGCACTTCCCTGGAGTGTTGAGCCTATACCCCAGCTAGTTCTAGGGAAACATGTGACTCAATACTGAAAAACCACAACCCCAACCCATATCAGTAACAAAGATGGAGGGAAAGGGGAGGTTGAAGTATTATATCAGTTAGAAAGGAAAGATAGCTTCCATGGCTCTTTCTTCCTTTCAAACTCAAAATAGTATGGTGAGCTGTTGTTCAGTCCTGTACAACTCTTCCTAACACCATTTGGGATTTTCTTGGCAAAGATACTGGGGAGGTTTTCCATTTCCTTCTCCAACTCATTTTTCATATGAGGAAACTGAGGGAAACAGGGTTAAGTGACTTACCCACGGTCACACAGTTAGCATCTGAAGCTAGATGTGAACTCAGGAAGATGAATCTTCCTGGATCTATACCTGGTTCTCTATTCACTGCACCACCTAACTGCCCACGGCCTGGTGAGTGTTGTCTTTGTGGTTCAGATGTCTCAGTAGTGTACAAATCTTCATGATCACATTTGGAGATTTCTTGGTAAAGATACCAGATTGTTTTTTCACTTCCTTCTCTAAGTATGGTGGGTACAGGTACATAAAAGCTAAAGCAATGAGTAAGGCAGATGAATGAAGCTTGGGCCTTGGGCCTCTGGCTGACTTTTCTACTTTGTATTTCTTTCCTGAGTAGAAGGGACTGAACAGTGATGCTGAGATAGATGCCTTGGAAGATGCCTTATGAATTAGAGAGTTTGATGCTCCTGGGTCCCTCAGTCAAGACTGATTAGCAGAAGAAGTTTCCGCATTAGAGAGAATCACCACCAGCAAGGGGATGAGCCCAACCTCTGGATTGATTTGTCAAAAGTCTCTGACCTGGAGGAACTGTTTTGACAGAACAAAGCAGAAGTAAAATGTAAAATGCTGATTCAGCAGTACTGAAAACTCTTTCATGTTCTCCTATTTATGTCTCAACCTCCTGGGAGATCATAATAGTAATTATATTACTGTTGCTGTTTAAGTTTTTCTGGTAATACCCAATTTACATTGTACACAGAGTACCTTTTCATTCCCTCTTCTCCCTTTTAGATATAGTCATACCCAAGCTATAAGTGATTCTCCCCAGGGGACTGGGATGGGGATGGAAAGAATAAAAAACTCAATGAAACAAGAGTCTGATGCCCTGTCTTTGGAGTCCAGAGCTAAGTGCCCCTTAGTGATAAGGAAGAGGTCAAGTGCCTTAGATTCCCTGAGCCCAACGGTCCTAACATCACTGTGTGTTACAATAGTATTAGCTTTTTAAGCTATGTCCCACTTTGACTCATGTCAAGCTTGCTGTCTACCAAAATCCCCAAATTCTAAAGAGGAAGTTCTTGCCCTTCTTTCCTTTCTATTCCCTCCCACTTTCACAGACTAGAGTGTAAATAAAAAGAACAAAGATCTGACTCATCGACGGGGGGATAGGGACAGATGGAACCCCTACTTCTTCCAGGGATTTCACCAGTGTCTTAATGTAAACCCCATGCTAGGAAGGTAGAAATACATCCCTTACCCTAAGCAGGACATTTTTCCCCCATCAATCTCCCCACTTCCATCCTCTCTCACTTTTCATTCCCACACCCTAATCAGTGCCCAGGGGCACTTCTGTCAAAACACATTCCAAATGATTTTGCTAAAATCATTGTTTGTTTAGTCACAAGGAAACAAAATGCAGTCAAGAAGAAGCCATTTGAGGAAGTTAAAATTGCTAAATGTGATTATTTTAGGATCTTGTCGAGAGGAATGGTAGCAGAACAGAAAGATCTGTGCACTTGGGTCAGAGACCTGGCTTTTAGTCCTGGTTCCACTACCACTTACTAGCTGTCACCTTCAACAAGTGGCTTCAGCAATCTGGGTCTCTGTTCCTGCATTTATTAACCTGGGAATAATGCCTACATTACCTAATTAAAAGAGGCAGCCCATTCAGCTGGTCCATCAGCATATATACTTAGGAAAAGTGTTGTGGATGGACCTTCAGAAGGACCCAGGAGAGGAAGGGGGGAGAGGAAAGGAGAGATCGTATTGGACATCTTTTCAATGATCCCAAGCTTCTGTCACAATGACTCAATGATCCCAAGAATCCTGGCATAAAACCCATCTTTTAAACATCAATATTTTTCAGTTCCATATTTTGCAGCCACATAGAATGCCTCAACGAATACTCATGATAGAGATGAGATTTTCTATGAAGCTATAGATTGGGAAGGTACTACTTTACTAATTTCCCAAGTATAATTCCTCTTTTTCTATTATAATGAAGCATTGCTCTTCACTTTGACACTAAGATCTAATTAACATGGCTACTCTGAAAGGCTAAGTCAGCCTGCACCATTCCATGCCCCAGTTAATTCACTAGGCATGCTCAAATGAAGCAGTCACCCCAATAGGTTGCTATATCTGATCAAGAAACTGAATAGTCCTCAAAGCTATCCCACCTCAGTGCTGGTACCTACATTAATTGCCAGTTTTGGCTGACCTCTGATTTTCCTAGTGCTTTTCGGGGCTCTTATCTAAGAGTATGATTTAATCCTATCATAATTCATAACTAGTTTAGCTCATGAAACCTCACAGAAATTCAATCTCTATCCCATCTCTGTGTGACCTGAAAGAAGTACTCTTTCATATATAAAGTTAAGTGGACTCTTTACTGCAGTGAAAATAAAATGAAAAATATTGACTTTAACACTCCTGGACAGTAATCGACTCACTGCTCTTAGTAAGGTCTGAAATTTCAATTCCTCAGCCTAGTCTTCTGTGCCTGCTGTTCCCCAGAAATACCCCCAAAATGGTATTGGATCACCTCCCAAGCAAATAAAGAGGGAGTGATTAAATTGTTCATATCTTTTGACCCAGTTATTCCACCATTGGTCAAATAACCCAAGAAAATCAAAGATATCATTTCAAGCAAATACAGGGACAAGATGGGGTCCATTTCTCATGCATGTCTGTCATTCCAAAGTCTGTCTGTCTCTCTCAAGGTATCTCTGAAGTATATCTGGAAGCATTTCTGGAAACAACAGTAAGTCCCTTATGTATATATGCATTTTCACATTCAGTGTTCTTTCCACCATTCAGGAGTCACATCTCCCTCTATAATAGAACATAAAAACCACATCAGACTTGGGTAGAGGCCAAGTTGTGCTATCAATGCCTTTATTGGTCAACCTATATTCTCCGTGGGCCCATCTTTTAAAGACCCCTTGTCTTTAACATAAAAAAAGAATATTTTCTTTCCACATATTAGTTCTTAGTGCTCACTAAATCATATTGTATTTACTTATCTGTGTAAATGTGATATCCTTACTCCCCAAGGCAGGAACTAATTTTCATTTTATTTTTGTATCACTAGTTCTTAGCACATACTAAGTATTTAGTGAATGCCTAAGTATTTAGTGAATGCCTGCTGAATTTAATTGAATTAACTCAGAAATAGCTTCTTCAAGATTTTGGGAACCTTAATATTTCTTTATTTTCTTCTTTCATTTTATTCCTGTCCATTCCCAATTTTTTTAAATAGCAAAAATCCTCTAAAAAATAGTTTTGACCTTAGGGACAGCAGAATAGCAGTTTAGTGGACTACAAGATTTCGTTCAGCACCTTCTGTACATTGGGGAGGAAAGGGATCCCACTTAGAATTTAAGGGTGGTAGGGAAGGTCATGTTCAAAATGAAAAGAGGGTGCCCTGGGAAGTCAGTTGTGGGCCAAAAAACCCTCAGGATTGCACCTGTTGTGGGGTGTGGTGCCATAGACATTCATATGTTAATGAAGCAAAGAACATTCAACCTTCAAGTTTTATTCATTCTTTGAAAGATTCATAATTGGAAACTTGTTTTTGCAAAGCTGCTTTGCAATGCAAAACAAAGTTTGGCATGATGAACAGGTTATTTTTTAAAATTCTTTTAGTTGTCAGTGCTAACAGGGCCAGAAATACCAAATAGGTTTAACCCTCAGATTTGAGGGTTGAGGTCAGGAAATGCCACCCTTTAAAAACAAAGGTAGTGAAAATCAACATAAAAATGAATAGTATAAAAAACATACTGGCCAGGAAGCCAGGAAGCATGCTTCTGGTTCCACTCTGCCACTAATTGTGGTCATGGGTTACTTATGCAACCTTTCTGGGTCTCAATTTCCTCCTTTATAAATTGAGATAACAATTATGGCCCTGTTCTGATGTAAAAATTCTATGATTCCATAATACTATATGGTTAAGGATCAAATTAGCCATTGGTAGAAGCAATCTACACCAAGGGTAGGTTGATGAGACAAGGGTAAATTCTCAAATAGTCAAGCAAAACAAGAAGTCACAAAAATCTCCTCAAAAGATTATGATGGACCATTTGCAGACAGCTACTATCTGAAGAGCATGACTTCTCTGGACCCTCCAAATACCAAACCCCTCTGACATCACCTCTTCTGATTCTCTGCTTCATTGAGCCTAGCAGTCTTTGACTGTGGCTAATCCCCTCTCTGTTGATAATAAGCCACCCTGAACCGTCTTTCCCCCCTCCCCTCTAGGCTGAGTATATTTCCAGCAGTCGGTAGATAAGATCCCAAAGACAGCAGAAAACTTCCATGCTTTGAGCACTGGAGAGGGAAAGTAACAAATGGTGGTGCTTTTAAAGAATCATTCCTGGGTTCATATGGCCAAGTAGTGACTTCACAAACCATAATGGCACTAATGGCAAATCTACCTATGGGGAGAAATTTGCCAGTGAGAACCTCATCCAGAAGCACACTGTCCTGGGCTCTTATCCATGTCAAATTCTGGGCCCAACATAAATAGCTACCGATTTTTCATCCACACAGCTAAGACAGATTGATTGGCTATAGAGCATGTGATCTTTGGCCAGGTTTAAAAAAGGCCTGAGCACTGTGGAAGTCATGGAGCACTTCTGATCCCAGGATGGCAAAACCAGCGAGATCCCTACTGGTGACTTTGGACAACTCTGAGAAGTTTCGTGATTGTGTTTTGGTTTTTTTGGGTTTTTTTGGGGGGGGAGATGGGAGGGAGGTGCTCATCTTATTCGCCAAACTATATTTTCTGTAGCAGAGGAAAGCATTTCCCCCTCACCCCAACCCCAGACTGTTCTTAGATCTTTTCATCCTACAATTCTCTTTGGATTTCATTTCCCTTTCCTTTTCAAAAATCTAACTAGATTAAAGAGTTAAGTTTGGGATTATGAAAGAAAAACAACTAAACTAAAAAAAGAGTAAGGTTAGGATGGGGGAAGGAGTGAAAAGATGACACAGTGAGTAATCAAGTTTGAGCCCAATTCCTCAACATCATCTCAAAAATAGCAACAGATGCACCAAAGTAAAAGAATAACCAAAAACATTTTTAAGCAAAATTTAGATTTTTAGAAAAGGTTCTTCACAGAAAAAGGAAAAACAGCAGCTAAGGAAATAAGTAAACAACACTGAAAAAGAGACTCCAACATAGTAAATAAATCTAATGGCATTTTGAAACAATTAAGAGAAGATACAAGAAAGAGACTGCCAAAGGAAAAATGGATGCCACAATACTCTTCAGAATGGCTGATAAGCTTAAGAAGAGAAAGGTTTAAGGACCTGGCATCTATAAAGATGGAGTTTAAATCAATGAAGCAAAGACAAATAGGAGACTCCACAGTCTGAAAAAAATCAATAAAGATTTTTAACAAAATAGAAGAATCAAGAAAGAATTGAATCATGCTAATCAAGAAAAATAACAGAGGATAGAATACTGAATAAATGCCAAATTAAATTTGTTGTTGTTGTTGTTCAGTAATTTGAGTTGTGTCCAGCTCTTCATGACCCCATTTAGAGTTTTCTTGGCAAAGATAATAGAGTGGTTTGCCATTTCCTTCTCGGGCTCATCTTACAGATAAAGAACTAAAGCAAACTGGGTTAAGTGACTTGCCCAAGGTCACATAGATAATAAGTGCGTTAGGTCAGATTTGAATTCAGGAAGATGAGTCTTCCTTACTTCAGCCCTGGCATTTTATCCACTGTGCCTCCTAGCTGCCCGCCCCCCAAGTGGATTCTAAAGCAGTAATTATATGTAGCAAGGAGGCTGTGGGCCCTATTTGTGTAGTGAGGGCTTGTACTTGTGTGGGGCTTGTAGGGAGGCAAAATAAACATCTCTAGCCTCTTCTCCTCAACCTTTCTCCAAAGGAGACTTTCACTCCTGCCAGGAGGTAAAGCAGGAAGTTGGGGCCAGAGGCGACCGCTCTGCTCTCCTGGGAAAGGGGGTACAGGCCAGCAGAAGTCCCTCCATCTGCCCTTAAATTACTATTCATCTAGGAAATGTGACGAGGCTCCATTTAGCTTTTCATCACTTTTCACGGGGCAGGGGGAGGATCCTAAATGCTATATCCAAGGTTTGACACCTTTCCCACCTAATACTAGTTCCACAGTGAACTCACAGTGAGTTTCATAGAAAATCATTTGTCCAAACCACAGCAAAACAGAAATTAGAGAACATATACCAGAAAAACACAGTGTGAAAGGGCTCTCCCACTGGGAATGAGATAACTCAGTTCAACCAAGAAAGGGGGTCCTGGTTCTCACCCAAGAGGAAACTCTCCAAAGTCTCTTGAGTAGCAAGTTAGGGATGGGGACCGGATAGGTGCTGCACTCTCTTTTAATGTCTTCCCAGAGTCTAAATTCCTTCAGCAACTTGAAATGGGGTTGGCTTCTTCCATCTTCTTTCTCAAAGCTAGAAACCAATTCAACATTACACTTGAAAAAGAATCCCCAAAGGGGTAATTGGCTGAGAATCAAAGCTCTTCCTTCTCTACAAATCTGCCCAGCCCCTTATGTAAAGCAGGGCCTTTGTCTCCACCAATGAGGAGATCGTCCCATAAGAATCAGTTTCGGGACGAGGTTACTTTCATATACTACATAAAAAGTAGAAAACAGATCAGCAGGATAGATTAAATAAGCAGTAAGTGGAATCAAATGTATATAGCAGCCTAGTTTTCATTTAACTCAATTACTAGAGAAGGATTTCCCTCTGAAATTCATTTCCTTTTTTCCTTCTATGACTAGACACCAGAGATGACAAACTCATTCTTTAATAAAAACTGCCAGGAAAATTAGACAAAAATTTAGCAAAAAATGGAATTAGACAAACATCTAACACTAAATACCACAATCAACTCCAAAAAGATTAGTTATTTAAATATAAAGAAGTTTACCATAAGAAAAAAATACAGGAAAATATATAGATTCTGTATAGAGGGAATTTTTTTTCAATCAACCATGACATAGGGGGAATAGTAGAAGACAAAATACTTATTTTGATTACATAAAAATAAAATGTTACTGTACAAATTAAAGGAACACATGATATAGTCTAGGGGAGAAAACTTTACATTGAATAGTTTTAATAAAATTTTGACATCCAAAAATCTATAGAGAATTGATACAAATTCATGAAAATAAATATATAAACAAAGGACATGAATAGATGTTTCTTTCAAAGAAAAAAATAAACTCTCAGCAACCAGTGTAAGAAATGTTCAACATAGGGGTGGCTAGGTGGCGCAGAGAGTAGAGCATCGGCCCTGGAGTCAGAAGGACCTGAGTTCGGATCCGGCCTCAGACACTTAATGCACACACAAAAAACAAAAAACTTAGCCGTGTGACCTTGGGCAAGTTACTTAACCCCAATTGCCCTCCAAAAAAGCAAAAAAAAAAAAATGTTCAAAATAAAGAATAATCAGAGAAATACAAATCAAAGCAACTCTGTGATACAAATCAAAGCAACTCTGTGGTAACATCATTCAGACATCAAACAGGCAAAGATAGAAAAATTCAACATGATTTTGGATGTGGGTAAGCAGGCACATGAACTCATTGCTGGTAGAATTGTGAGTTGGTTTGACTGATTTGGAAGACGGTATGGAATTGTCCAATACAAGTTATAAAAATTGTCATACCTGTTGACACAGAAATCCTAGTTTGGGGTTTGTATCCTAAGGAGCTAATGACAAGAAGAAAAGATCCATCAGTACAAAAATATTCATAGCAGTTCTAATTATAATAGAAAAAAATGGAAATAAGCTGTCGACTTAACAATCATGGCACGACAAAAAGCAATACATGAATGTAATGAAATATTAATGTGCCAGAAGGAATAGCAAATATGAATGATACAAAGAAGTATGGGAAAACTCATATGAAGTAATTCATTTTTCTTTATTTATTTTGTTACATTTAAAGTTCCAAACTATTTCCCTCACTTCTCCCCATCCCACACTAGAGAAGGCCACCATTTGATGAAGATTTATAAATATATGGAAAACTATACTATATATACTTCTATTTATCAGGTTTTTTTTCTCTGGAGATGTATTACATCTCCTTCATGGATCCTTTATAGTTTATTTGAGTATTCATAGTACTTAGAATAACCTTGTTCACAATTATTCTTTGAACAATATTGCTGTTACTATATACAATATTCACTGGCTTCTACTCACTTCACTTTTCATGATTTCGTGCCATATGAAGTAATGCAGAAAGGAAAAAAATGCAAAACCAAAATAATACCAGGAAGACAAGCTTGATTCAGAACAATGGCAACAAAAAACCCAACATAATAAAAATTATGTGATTATATAGATTTTTAAAAGACTTTTTGGACAAAATATAATACCCAATTCTATTTTAAAAAAAAAAACACATTAAAAAACTAGAATAAATGTACCTTTCATTAACATAATCAATATTTTCTATCTAAAACCAAGGGCCTGCATGTACTGGAGAAATGCTAGAGGCCATTGCAGTAATATCAATGTAAGAGTAAGGGTGTCCAATACCACATGCTAGCTATAGCAGTAAGACAAGAAAGAGAAATTGAGGAAATAAGCATAGGTAAAGAAGAAATAAAGCTATTGCTTTTACAGATGTGAAAGTCTGGTTAGAGAACCCTAGCAATTTAACTAAAATTAACTAAAAAAACTAGTAACTTCCTCAGAGTAGCAGGACATAAAATGGTCCCACACAAATTATCAGTCTTTCTGTATATTACCAACAAAACCAAGACTGAAGAGAGGTTGGACTGAGACAATAAAAATGACAACACTGCTTATATTAATTTACTTATTCAGTACTAAAATAATCAAACTATAAAAGGATTACTTTATAGAGCCAGAAGAAATAGTAACAAAATTCATCTGAAGGAATAAAAAGTCAAGAATCTCAAGGGAAATCATGAAAAATCTGGGAAGTGTACCTAGTAGTATCAGAGCAAAACTATACTGCCAAACAATGATAATTGCATCCACTTAGAACTGATTAGAAATTAGAAAAATCCAGTGAATAGAGCACCAGCCCTGGAGTCAGAAGGACCTGAGTTCAAATGCAGCCTCACCCACTTAACACAAAAACTAGCCGTATGACTTTGGACAAGTCACTTAACCCCAATTGCCCTCCCCCCCCCCAAAAAAAAGCAAAAAAAGAAATTAGAAAAATCAATCTTCACATGCCTTTTGGATATCTCAAATCAGATGTTTTGTGGATATCTCAAACTTAACATGTATAAAAAAGAACTCAATATCTTTCCACCAAAGCCCTCCCCACTTACCAACTTGGCTACTTTCCTACTATTGTCAAGTACCTTTGCTCACAACCTCAATCTACATTCACACTCACTCCACATATACAATCTATTCCCTAGTCTTATTTCTGTCTTCATAGTATCCCTATCTCTTGTGTATGTCCCCTTCTTTCTACTCAGCCACTATCCAAGTATAGTCCTTCATTACCTTTTGCCAGGATTATTTAAATAGCCTTTGATGGTCTCCTTTAATCAAATCTCTCCCCACTCCAATTCATCCTCCATTCAGCTACCAAAGTCATTTTCCTAAAGCATAGGTCTGACCGCTTCACAGACACAAACACCTCCACTCAATAAACTCTAGGAGCTCTCTATTGCTTTCTAGATCAAATCCAAAATTCTCTGGTAAGCATTAAAACCCTTCACCACCTGGTCCCTTCCTACCTTTCCAGTGTTTTTACCCTTTGCTCTCCCTCACCAACTCTTCATTCTAGCTACGCTGACCTGCTTCCTGTTTCTCAACCATAGCTAATATGAAAATAGATTTAGTACAACTTCAAAAAATAAAATAAAAATTAAAAAGTATTGATACCATTTAAAAATAGATAATGGATAGATGAGAATACAAGGGGGTTCAAGAAAAGTAGAGAAGCAGGACAGCTTTGAAACTATAGTTATTCCTTCTACATCATGACTTTTCCCATCAAAGTTTCAACATATTGTGGGTGGCATAAGAAATTAAATGGGAATTTTGGGGGAGTTTTAAGGGAGCCACAGATGACAGACAAAGCCAGCAGATGACACAGAAAAGGTTTAGAAACTCAGAAATGCATAAAATATATGAATAGTATTATATAATATCAATATATTTTATCTTTTAATACCATAAATATCCATGATTTCTTTTTCTCTGGTATGAAGGGAGGGTCAAAAAATGTTATGGGAATTTTTCCAGATCAAGGGGTACTGTGCCCCTAACCCTTGAGTTGTGGAAGGGATAACAGTTATAAGTTGAATTTATTATATAATTTTTAAAAGAAATTCACATTTCACGAAATGGAAATCCAGGGTCTCACATGTTATGCTCCTTTTCTTTTTATTTTATTGTTTTTGCTTTTTGGAGGGGGGAAGGCAGGGCAATGGGGGTTAAGTGATTTGCCCAAGGTCACACAGCTAGTATGTGTTAAGTATCTGAGGCTGGATTTGAACTCGGGTCCTTCTGACTCCAGGTCTGGTGCTCTATTCACTGTGCCACCTAGCTGCCCCTCTATTCTTTGCATATGGAAATGTTTGTGTTTGTTGATATTCACCAAATTCAAAGTAACAATTTTTTTTAAAAATGAAAATTATTACAAAAATACAAAATACTGTTATACATTGACTAACTAAAAAAAAAGAATATAACATCAAACAGCATCAAAATTATTAGTAACTACAAGGGACAATGTTGCTACAACTTTTTAAAAATGCATATAAAAAACAAGTTGCACATAAATAATGAAGATTCAGTTTCAAATGCTTACTTAATTATTTTACCTTATTACAAAAGAGCTCTCACAGAATGGGAGTAATCTATCTATAAATGTACTCCTCATCTTCTTTTCTTTGTATATAGAAATATTCGTGTTTGTAGATATCTGTCAAGTTCATAGTGACAAAAAGGAAATTTTAAAAATAAAGTTAATTCGCATGGTTTGTGTTTCCACTATCCCATCCTCATTCTGTATAAATGTTTCTGTCTCTCTCAATAAACTCTAGTAGCTCCCTACTAGGTCTAAGACCAAATATAAAGTCCTCTATTTAGCATCCCAGTGTCTCATAATAGGACCTTTTTCTATCCTTCTAGACTTCTTACTCACCCATGCCCTCTGAGGTCCCGCTGTATTTGTGCACTTGTACATTTGCTCCTTGTTCACAATGTTTTCTTCTTGCCTTTGCACTGGTTGTCTTTCTTTCCTGGAATACTCCTCAACTTTGGCTCTTACATAGTTAACTTCCTTCCAGATTCAGGTCAAATTCCCCCTTCTAAAGGAGGCCTTTCATGGTTCCCCCACAGCTGCTAGTCCTTTCCCCACTAAGGTTACTGTCTATCAAAGGAGTGCACTGGTAAATGTTTAACAACTGGCTGGATGAGGGGAAAGGAAAGGAACATACATAAGACACAGTTTCAAGCTTTACCTGTATTACTAACATTTTCTTCATTACTTTCTTAAGTCTAAACTTTCAACAAAATAATAAATCAAGCCCTTATGACATTTGTCAACTTTCAAGGTGATGAAAATTATACAATCAACTCTAATTAGTTGAGTTGGTTTCAGCTCCAGCTCCCTTGCTTCTAATCTGAATACATGTTGTATGTATCTATTTATGTACATTAGAATGTAAGCTCTTTGAGGACAAGGACTGTTTTTGGTTCTCTTTGTAGTCCCAGCACGGGAACAGATGAAATGCTTAACACTTGTTGATTGATTGAATGATTGATTTTAGCGCCAGTATTTTTTGGGGTTTTTTGTTTTTGTTGTTCAGTTTATTAGTAATGAAGATAATAGCTGACATTTGTATATCACCTTAAGGTTTGCAAAATGCTTTACATATAATATCTCATATATTTAGTGACTTATTTGGGGAAAATAAATCTCTTTTAAAATAGATGCTGTGGGGGCCTTGGAGTTGGGATGACCCAAGATCAGATTCAGCCTCAGAAAATGAGCACCTACACACAAATAATGACTGGCCGTGTAACCTTGAGCAAGTTATTTAACCCCAATTGCTTTACAAAAAAAAATAAATAAAATAAAATAAAATAGATGCTGTGATGCCTGTGGTTTCTGTTTCTTTTATCAATCAACAAATGGTGATAACAGCCTGCCTTCCATATCTTCCTTTTAAAGTTGCCTTCCTTTTGTTTTCAAAGTTTGGAGATTTTTGTTTATTTTGTCTAGTCTGTGACTGGTTTTATTTGGGAATTTGTTAGGGCTTCCTCCACCTCCAAATCATTCTGTCATTGTTTATCTGAGATACTCAGTATTCTATGTTAAGAAATGTAGCTCTATATAGAATGTAAGCTCCTTGAGGGTAGGGACTGTTTTTTGTTTTGTCTTTGTAGCCAGGTGCCTATGATAGTACTTTTCACCTAATGGATACATAATAAATTCTTAATGAATTTAATTGAATTATGGGTTTTTTTTCCCTTGTACTGCCTTACTTTGTTTTTATTCATATGTCTAAATGCATCTATCTGTTGGTGGAAGTTAATTTATCAAATTTTTTAAATGGGAAAAAATAGTTTTCAAAAAAAAAAGGAGCTGGGGGAGAAAAAACAGTTGTGAGAGAGGAGGTACAGATGCTCAGACTTGGTTCCCTGGAAGAAGCCCTGTAAATCTCTAAGGCATCTTTGATTGAACCATATGTCCCTATGAGCAGAGGAAGCACATGCACCCTGTGTTTCCCTGGACAGAATCCAAATTTTACTTCTGTCTAGGTCTCTACAAGAAAGTTTAAAAGGCCTTCAGTCTCCATGTAAGCACTCAGGCTAACAATATATCAAATAGAACATAGGCTTTAATTAAGCTAGCAAAAATGCAAAAAAAGAAAGGTCAGCACATTTCAGAACTTTTATTTTCTGTTTGAGCTACCCTAGAGTAGTGAGAATGTACTTGGAGTCACTAAAGAGTCTGCCTTTTCTCCCTCTAGTTGGCCCCACAACCATGAAGCCCTGGGTTCGTAGTTTGGTTCTGCCACTTCCTAGCTCTGTGTGTGTGTGTGTGTGACTCTGGGCCCCAGTTTTCTCATCTCTAAGATGAGGGGGCTGTATTAGATGATCTCTAAATTTATAATCCTATGATCCATTCTCTGCTAACTTGTTCGTATTCTGAATCTAAATACTACTACCTCTCTGGCCATGTGAGGCTTCCTTTCCTAGAGACAAATGGTTCCCTATGAGAGACCTTGGAGATTTGGGGGCTTCCCTTCCAGACATTTGCAACTTAGTGCTTATGGCTCTTCTATCTGAGTCTCTCAACCCTGATTCTTTCCCTATCTCTCTAGCATCCACCCCTTTAAAGAGATTATTGATAATATTTTGCTTTTTCATCATCTTCATTTCCATGTAGGGAGGCTGGAGAGTATTGCTAGTCAAATCATAACACTAAAGCAATGATGCTTTGCTGTTGATAGATATTCATAATAAAGTCAGGAATCTGGATTAGAGAAGTAGAGAATGCCAACCCTCCTTCTTTAGATTACCTCTTGTTCTGCCTCAAATTCATTTGCACCTAAGCCCAAGGAGTTTTGGGGAGCATGTCCCTTCATCTGAACCCTAAACCAGTTATCATTAAAAAAGTTTTTATCTCCATCCCACCATAATGGCTGAAAAAATAAGAGACCAAATATTAGCCTGGGAGTATATTGCCTGGATCTGTTAGCTTACTGGTAGATACGACTAAAGAGATGTCAGATCTTCATTAACAGAAAGACATTTTAGCCCTTGTACTCTAGTAAATCGGGTGGCTAAGTGGATGGAATATTGGGTCTGGAGTCAGGAAGACCTGAGTTCAAATCCTGTCTCAGACACTTACTAGCTATATAACCCTGAGTAACTCACTTAACCCTGTTTACCTCAGTTTTCTCATCTGTCAAATGAGCTGGAGAAGGAAATGGCAAGCAACTCCATAAAAAGTCCATAAGCAGCAACTTTCATTTTCCCTTTCATTTCCCCCACTTCCTAAGGGAGTGAAAGTGTACTTGGGGTCACTTAAAAGTCAGCCTCTCCTTCCCCTGGTTGGCCCCACAACCCTGAAGTTAGGTGTCTTTGCCAAGAAAACCCCAAATGGGGTCAAAGAGAATCAGACATAAATGAAATAAACTCAACAACAACAAAAAAAACCCCACTAATATACTTAATCTGAGATGGCTGGGCTAGCTCTAATCAGGGACTCAACTTTTTAGGGTCATGGACCCATTTGGCAACCTGATGAACCCTATAGACCTCTTTCTGAATGCTTTTAAATGCATAAAATAAAATACATAATATTACAAAGAGAACCCAAAATTATTGAAAATAAAGATTTTTTTTCCATCCAAGTTAATGTCTATCCATGGACCCTTTGGAGTTCTGTGGAGCTCCTGTCAAGAGGAGACTGAGACCAGTAGAAACGTGACAAAGGAGGAGAAATGTGACAAAGAAAAGAGCAAGCCCAGCAGAGGCCCCAGTGGATATATTCCTGTACATATATTCCCCACATGTAAACCTCTCATATATGATCTCTATACATGCTATCCTGTGGGAGAGTGTGCCCTATGTTTACAGATAGGAACATTCTGCTGAAAACTTCTTAATATACTGTTTTTTTAAATGCCTTTACTTTTTAGCTAATGTGTCATCTGACTGCCTAGAGAAAAAGTCAGTACTACAGTGGGGGTTTGTGAGCAATTGCTTTATGTGGATGTGAACCCCTAGAGTATTTTGACCCTGGAGTAGCTATTCTGGGTACATAACATGAAGCAGTCACAGTTACTGCATATCTCATCCTGCTTAGTTCCCCCAGAGAGTCATTCCTTATAAAAAAGAGAAAATTAAGGAAAAATTCAGAGGCAAAGTCAATAAATATTTAAGCACCTAATATGGACCAGGCACTATTAATTACTGGGGATACAAAGAAAGGCATAAGACATTCCCTGCCCATCTAAGGGAGAAACAACCATAAAAATAAACTGAAAAGGGGAGAGGGATTAGGAAGTCATCTTCCTGACTCCTCCAACTCCTTACAGATGCCTTACCTTCCTCATGATGACTCTTCGCTGAGGAGAGATCTTCAGATTGGGGAATCACTGACCTGCTTCACTTCCCCACCAGCTGCCTTACCCCTAGGCAGGGACTCTCCCTGGCCTCTTTCCAGCTTTGTTTTGTCTTCCTCTATTAGGATATAATGGGGAGCTAGGTGACACAGTGGATGGAGCACTGAGCTTGGGAATTATGAAAACTCATCATCTTCAAGAGCTCAAATCCAGCCTCAGACACTTACTAGCTGTGTGACCATGGGCAAGTCACTAAACCCTGTTTGCCTAAATTCCCTCATCTGTCAAATGAGCTGGAGAAGGAAATGGCAAACCACCCAAGTATCTCAAAATGGGGTCACAGAGAATCTGAAACGGGGTCACAGAGAATCTGAAACAACTGAACAAGAACGTTAGAATATAAACTGCTTGAGAGAAGGGAGAATTAAAATACAAGCTCCTTGAGAAGTAGGGACCAGCTTGTTTTCTTATATTTTGCATCCCTAGAGCTAAACTGCAGTGCCTGGCATGTAATACTAAGCACTTAATAAACACTCTCTCTTTACCACCTTATCTGTCTGTCTCTCTGCTGCTGAAAGGCTGATGTGCTGTTGATTGAGACGACCAGGCAAAGTAGCTCAGATAAAGGTATAACATTCCTGAGCTCCCTTCCATTCTACAGTTATGAGAATTAACATTTTTTTTTCTCTAACACTACCTTAAGTTAAAATTAAATAACCTGGGCATTCCAGGAATGATGAAATGTTAGGTTAGAGTAGGAGGACATGTGATGTTTTCTCCAAGGGTATAGGCAGATTGGGTACTGGACCAGTTGGACACTACTCGACTTTGCCCTTCCCTTCATTGATTTGTAAAGCAGAGAACTCCACCTTCCTCTCCCTTAATTGATCTGTAAACAGGCAGGACCCCCACTTCTTGCTTTCCCCTGATTGATCTGTGGGTGGGAGTCCCAGCCTAGGGTTTTCTGCTGGCGGGAAATTCAAATGTACACTGACTAATCACTGTAGTTTCAGCTTACATCATTGTAATTTCAGTTTATGTGACCTGGCTATGGAACCTCTATAAAACTGGCACAATTTCTGAGCCAAAACACTGTCTGATTTGGGCATGTACCCCGAGAGTCCCGCAGTAATAAAATCCACTTTTTTTTTTTTAAAGCAATTGGGGTTAAGTAACTTGCTCAAGGTTACACGGCTAGTCATTATTTGTGTGTGGGTGCTCATTTTCTGAGGCCGGTTTTGATCTCGGGTCATCCCAACCCCGAGGCCAGTGCTCTTACTCACTGTGCCACCTAGCCGCCCCTAAAATCCACTTTTTAAATTTAATCTCAGGGATCTTCTGTCTCGCTTTATTGGGGTACAACAGACCTAGAATCAGGAAGATCTGAGTTCAAATGCTGTCTTGGACACTTGCTGCATGACCCTGGATAGATCACTTAACCCCTTCTGCCTCAATACCTCTCAGGGTTGTTGAGACAATAAAGTGAGATAACATTTATAAAGCATATGTACTCCCTATGTACTACATTGCACTACATTTTAAAAACATGATCTGAAAGAACCATCTGGAAGCCTGATATTGGGAGCTCTTCTATCTTCCCTTTCATAGTGAAGGATCCTCTCCCCCACCCACCCAAAAAAAAAAAAAAAAGAGGAGGAAGGAGGCCACCGATTCATACTCAGTACTGGCCAGTCCTAGGGGAAGGTTAGTATCAAGGGCTTTTCTTTCAAGGGTCTGATGTCAATTATACAGGAGGAGGTGATTGTGAATGCTGTTTGGAAAGAGAAGGGCATGGTTCACATTCCAATAAAATGTAAGGGCAGGGACGGTTTTATTTTTTGCTTGGTACCCCTACCACTGAGCAAAGTACCTGGCACAGGGTAAGCACTTAATAGGTACTTGTTAAATTAAATTGAATTAAATGATTTAACCAAGAAGTCTGGAAAGGGCATTGCCACTAGGGGACTGTGCTCAAGGGCCCTGGAGTGGGGGCAGAAGAATCGTTAGCAGCATGGTGAGAAGGTGTATGTGGATGAAACAGAAAGGTAGAATTAGGGGTATTGCTACCAGGGGACTGTGTGCAAGGGCTTTGGTGTGGAAACAGGAAGAGTCATTAGCAGCATGGTGAAAGTGTGTATATTATGAGTAGAGCATAAAGGTAGAATTGGGGACAGTGAGTGAAGGATCTTTAAATCCCACAATTGAAATTCAACAAATTAAGTGCTTAATAGTTAGGGGACACTTTGTTTAGCACAGCTTTCAAGGAGCTTTCAATCAAGTCTCAGACTAGTAGGGAGACTATGATTTTCCCCAGGTTCAAATACAACACCAAAGCAATCAGACTTTGTTCCTTTCTGATTATCCATTAATATAGTTGGGAATGAGAATTAAGTGAATGCAAAACGTTGACCTTGCTTCCTTACCTATTTTTCTGGTACAAATTCTTTTTCAGTTAAGCCCAAGAGGATCTTGGGGGTAATCTAAGAATCTCTAACCATAAAGCTTTGATCTGCTCCCAGACTGAAAGTCAAATAGGAAAGAGCTAATCTTAGCTTGGGGGCACTCTGCCTGGCTTTTGTTAGCTGAGTATATCAAGTTGGACTAAAGAGCTGTCTGCCAGTCCTTATCAGCAAGTTTTCCCAGCTTGCTAAAGCTAAGAAGACTTGGCTAACCCTGGAGAGATGAGCCCAGAAGATAAGTACTGTAGCTGGGAGCTCTGCCAGAAGAGACTATAGGTCCAGCAGAAAAGCCTCAGACAATTGAGAGCAAACCCACTGAGAGGTGTAGGATAACAGCACGGAAAAATACCTGGGGTTCCTCCGCATAGGAGGCCAGCCTTGTCTTTCTACTTGTATTCCCCTTCTGTGCCCTAGGTTTACATGGGGAACATTCTACTGCAAATCTTATTGTGCTGATCTATTAAATGTTTCGAAGTAATTGTGTATACTCTAGTTGATTAGAGAAAAAGAAAACACATTAATGGTGCCTTATGAGCTATCATTGGGAGTCAGTGTGGACCCACAGAGGACCTTGAAGCTGTGAGAGAAAGATGTCCCATTCATTTTATGTACGACATAGCCCCACATACTTTTTTTTTTAATTTGAGCAACAAATGGAAGTCACTGTAATTTTTGAGGAGTGGACTAGCCTGACCAGTACTTAAAAAAGGTAAAATATGATCTGAAAAAATTGTCATTCCTTTAGCAGCCTCATTTTCCTCATCTGAAAAAGGAAGAGGTTGTATCAGATCATCTCCAAGATTTCTCCCATTTCTGACATGCTAAATAAATCTATGATCTCCAAATGATTCTAACCGATTTCAGTCTAGGCTAGAATAGAGGAGACCTAAACCACCACCAATGACTTCTAGAAGGAACTTGCTCTCTAGGCATGAGGCCTCCCACCAACAGACTTCCAAAGAAGAGTATCCTCTTTGGAAGGGATGCATGCCTATTCTATATGTTAAGAAGGTGCCTTTGGGTAGCTTAAAAAAAAATCTCTGGGGGTGCCTAGGTAGCAAAGTGAGTAGATCACCCGCCCTGGAATCAGAAGGACCTGAGTTCAAATCTTGCCTCAGACACTTAATACTTACTAGCTTTGTGACCTTGAGCAAGTCACTTAACCCTAATTGCCCTACCTACCCCGCTCCAAAAAGACAAAAAAAAAAAATCTCTGAGTTGTTTGTTGTTGTGGTTCAGTCATGTCTGACCCTTTACTACCCCATAGACGATAGCACACCAGGCTCTTCTATCCTCCCCTATCTACCAAAGTTTGTCCAAGTTCATGTTTGTTGTTTCCATAATACTTTCTACCCATCTCATCCGCTGACATCCCCTTTTCCTTTTGCCTTCAATCTTTCCCAACATCAGTCTTTTCCAATGAGTCCTGTCTTATCATGTGGCTGAAGTATTTAAGTTTCAGCTTCAGTATTTGACCTTCCAGTGAATACCCTGAATTAACTTCTTTAAGTATTGACTGATTTGATCTCCTTTGCTGTCCAAAAGACTCTCAAAAGCCTTCTCCAGCACCACAACTCAAAAGCATCAATTTTGTGGCATTCGACTTTCCTTATTGTCCAACTCTCACAGCCATACATTGCTACTGGAAAAACCATAGCTTTGCCTATACAGACCTTTGTCAGCGAACCATAGCTTTTATACATAGCTTATACAGACCTTTCAAGGAGCAAATGCCTTTTAATTTCATGGCTACAGTGATCTTTGAGCCCAAGTATATAAAATCTGGGGGTGGCCAGGTGGCCCCATGAATAGAGCACCAACCCCTGGAGTCAGGAGGATCTGAGTTCAAACCTGGCGTCAGACCCTTAACACTTACTAGTGTGACCTTGGGCAAGTCACAACCCAAATTACCCTGCCCTGCCCCCTCCAAAATAAGGAAAAAAAAAGAATATGAAATCTGACACCGTTTTCATTTCTTCTTCCTCTGTTTACCAGGAAGTGATGGCTGTTGGTTTGGTTTTTTTGTTTGTTTTTGCTTTTTGGAGGGCAATTGGGGTTAAGTAACTTGCCCAAGGTCACGCGGCTAGGTTTTTGTGTGCGTTAAGTGTCTGAGGTCAGATCTGAACCCAGGTCCTTCTGACTCCAGGGCCGGCGCTCTACTCACTGCGCCACCTAGCCGCCCCTGTTGTTGTTTTTGATGTTAAGCTTCAAACTAGCTTTTCCATTCCCCTCTTTCACCCTCATTAGGAGGCTCCTTAATTTCTCTTCACTTCCTGTCATGAGAACAGTATCATTTACATATCTAGAATTGTTGATATTTCTCCCAGCAGCCTTAATTCCGGCTTTTGATTGATCCGGGCTGGCATTTGGCACGATGTACTCTGCCTATAAGTTAAATAAATAAGGTGACAGAGTACAGCCTGGTCATTCTCCTTTTTCAATCTTAAACCAATCAGATGTTTCGTGTTTGGTTCTAATTGTTATTTCTTGTCTCATTTACAGGTGCCTCTGCAGACAAGATGATCTGGGGCTACCATCTCTTTGAGGACTTGCCATATTTTGTCAAGAGCCTTAGTGTAGTCAATGAAAAAATACATGTTTTTTTTTTTTTAATTCCTCGCTTTCTCCTTAATCCAGAGAATGTTGGATGACCTGGTCTCTAATTCCTCTGCCTCTTTGAAGACTAGCCTGTTCTGGTAATTCTTGATCCACATATTGCTGACTCCAAGTTTGCAGAATCTTAAGCATTACCTTGTTGGCATGTGAAATGAGAGCAATTATTTGGCAATTTGAACGTTCCTTGGCATTGCCCTCCTTTAGGACTGAGATACAAACTGGTCTTTTCCAATCCAGTGGCCATTGTCGAGTTTTCCAAATTTGCTGATATTTTGAAGGGAGCATTTTAACAGCAATATTTTTTAGAACTTTAAGTAGCTCAGCTGGAATTCTATCACTTTCACTTGACTTCATTCTCTGTGATGTCTGGCTTTATATCAGTAACCACACAATACTGTTCATCAGTAATATTAAGATTTTCCTTGTATAGTTCTTTTGTGAATTCTTGCCACCTCTTCTTAATCTCTTCTGCTGTTAAGTCCCTACAATTTTTTGTCTTTTATTATGCCCATTTTTGCATGAAACCTTCCCTGATATCTCTAATTTTCTTTAAGATATCTCATCTTTCTCATTCTAGTGTTTTCTTCTATTTCTTTGCATTGCTCATTTAAGAAAACCTTGCTATTCTCTGGAATTCTGCATTCAATTGGGTATATTTTTCCCTTTCTCTTTTACCTTTCACTTTCCTTCTTTCCTCAGCTATTTGTAAAACCTCTTCAGATTGTCATTTTGCTTTCTTGCTCTTCCTTTCCTTTGGAATGCTTTTTATTGTTGCCTCCTGGACCATATTGAGAACTGCTATCTGTAGTATCTACCAGATCTAATCCCTTAAATCTATTTATCACCTCCACTTCATATTCATAAAAGGTGCTATCTGGGTCATAGCTATATAAGCTGATGCTTTTCCCTACTTTCTTCAATTTAAGTCTTCATTTTGCAATAAGAAGCTCATGATCTTTACATCAACTGATGCTGAGTGAAGTGAGCAGGACCAGAATAACAGCAACATTGTACAATGATCAACTATGATTAACTTTGCTCTTTTCAGCAATACAATAATCTAAGACAATTTCAAAAGACTCATGATGGAAAATGCTATCCACATCCAGAGAAAGAGCTATGGAGTCTGAATGCAGATCGAAGCATGCATTTTAACTTTTTTGTTTTTGTTTTTCACGACTTTTCCCTTTCGTTCTACTTATTTTTTCATAACACAACTAATGTGGAAATATGTTTAACATGATTGCACATTTCTAACCCTATATCAGATTGCTTGCCATCTTGGAGAGGGGCATTGGGAGGGAGGGAGAAAAATTTGGAACTCAAAAATTCGTTTATAAAAAATGAATGTTGAAAACTATCTTTACATGTAATGGGGAAGATAAAATACTATTTTTTTTTAAAGCAATTGGGGTTAAGTAACTTGCTCAAGGTTACACGGCTAGTCATTATTTATGTGTGGGTGCTCATCTTTTGAGGCCGGATCTGATCTCGGGTCATCCCAACTCCAAGGCCAGCGCTCTTACTCACTGGGCCACCTAGCCACCCCTTTAGGGCAATTGGGGTTAAGTAACTTGCCCAAGGTTACACGGCTAGGTTTTTGTTTGTGTGGATTAAGTGTCTGAGGCCGGGCTCTGAACTCAGGTCCTTCTGACTCCAGGGCCGGCGCTCTATTCACTGCGCCACCTAGCTCCCCTATTTATTTTTTAAAATGTAAAGAAAGGGGAAAAAAAACTCATGATCTGAGCCACAGTTAGCTCCAAATCTTGTTTTAACTGGTTGTAGAGTTTCTCTACCTTTGGCTGCAAAGTATATAATCTATCTGAATTCTATATTGACTATCTGATGGTATTCATGTGTAGAGTCACCATTTGGATTATTGAAAAAGAGTGCTATGACCAGTAAATTATCTTAACAAAATTCTATTAACAGTCTCTGCCCTACCTCATCTTGTACTCCAAAGCCAAACTTGTCTATTGTTTCAATTATCTTTTGATTTCCTACTTCATTATTCCAATCACCCATAATGAATGTGACATTTTTTTAGGTGTTATTTCTAGATGTAATAGGTCTTCATAGAATTGACCAACTTTGGTCTCCACTATCAGTGAGTGGTTGGAGCATAGACTGGTATTACTGAAATTTTGAACAGTTTGCCTTGGATTCAAACAGGTATCATTCTGTCATTTTTTAGACTATATCCTAGGACTGCTTTTTTTCTCACCCTTTTATTGATTATGAGGGCTACTCTATTTCTTCTAAGAGATTCTTGCCCATAGTAGTATATGTAATTATCATCTGAATTAAATTCACCCACTTCCATCCATTTAAGTTCACTGACACCCAAGATGTTGATGTTAAATCTTTCCTTCTCCAGTTTGACCACATCCACCTTACCTTGGTTCATAGATCTTATCTATTTCAGGTTCCTATTGATCTTTACTTAACTGGATTTTTCTTTTATCACTAGATGCATTTGCAGCTGAGCTTCCTTTAAGGCTTTTGCCCAGCCCCCTCTTTAGCAATGGAGCTACTTGTAATTGTTCTCCACTCTTCCCCAGAGCATCTTCTGACCTGAGGGGATCCTCTTTCCAAGTCATTTCTTTTATTATTTTAATACCATCCTTGAGGGTTTGTTTGTTTGTTTGTTTGTTGTGTTGTTGTTGTTGTTGTTTGCAAAGATACTGGAATAGTTTGCCATTTCCTTCACCAGTAGATCACCAGTTGTCAGAACTCTCCAGTATGACCTGTGTTTCTTGGGCAATTCTGCACAGCATAGCTCATAGTTTCATTGAGCCTGGAAACCCCTTCTACCATGACAAGGCAGGGATCTAGGGGGGGAAGCTTTAAAAAAAATTTCTGAGTTACCCTATCAGAATAGACCAACAGTAATAACCAAAAGTCCCTTTCCAGGGTGGGAGATATTGAATATTAACCAACTGCCAATTTCCCCCATTCTCTGTTCCCAGTGTGAGTGAGCACCAGTTCTGAACCTTGACCTACACCCCAAGTTCAAGCTGCCTTGACCCCTACCCCCAATGCTTGATCCTGTTTGACCTAGATTAGAACCCTATAAAAACCCAGTCTGCCTTCCACACATCAGAGACCTAACTCCATCTGAGACCCTAGAAGTGTATTTTGCCCCTCCTCTATGTGAACATTCTCCCTCAATAAAATCTACTTTATACTTTCTCTCTGTCTTCTCCCTTCTCCTGTTGGGTGCTGTTTTGGCTTGGTCCAGGGATGTATGCATCTGTCAGTCAATCTTCTTAGAAGCATGAGCCATGGCCCAGGGTCAGGGTCTGTTTCCAAGTCTTTTGACTTAAGAAATACAGAGATCAAGGGCTAAATCAATAAACCACCTTTGGACCTCAACAGTAGGACTTTCCTTCCTTTTCCTCAACACCAGGGCTGAGACTCAGGGTTCTACCCACATGCCCCTCTGGTTTTCCCCCTGGCAACATAAGTGGCAGATAAAGTTTACTGTCTTTCCTTCTATAGGAATTTGGTATTCCAAACTTCCCCAGTTTGTTAAGACAACACACCAGCATGATGCAATGATAAGAATAACCAATGTAGAGTCAAAAGACCTGAGTTCAAATGCTACTTACTACCTGTGTTACCTTTAACAACTCACTTGCTTTCTCTGTGCCTCAACTTCCTTATTTGAAAAATGAAAGTGATCGACTTAAATGATTTCTAATGTCATTTTCAGTACTAAACCTTTGATGCATTCCCCATCCTCCAATATCAGCCAATAACATTTTATTTATTTTTATTTTTAATCAAATGCTTTATTAACTTCTGGTTTACATCATTCATTTCTGAAAGATTTTGAGTTACAAATTTTCTCCTCATTTTTCCCCTACCCACCACTCCAACATAGCAATCCCACTGGATATCCCCTCCTCTAATCTGCTCTCTCCCATATCTTCTGCCATACCCCCTCTGACTTTCCAGTAGGGCATGGTGGATCTCTATGCCCCAGTGCCTGTAGATCTTATTTCCCAGTTACATGTAAAATAATATTCATAATACTGTGTATATATATGTATGTATGTATTTTTTTTTAACATTTGGTTTTAAAACTTTGTATTCCAGATTCATTCCCTTTCTCCCTTGTCACCCACCCTTACTGGGAAGATAAGCAATTCAATATAGGTTGTACATGTTTAGCTATGCAAAACATTTCCATAGTGGATATATTGTAAAAGACTTACTATATTTCCCTCCCTCCTATCCCACCTCCCACTTATTCTATTCTCTACTTTGATCCTGTTCCTTTTCAAAAGTAGGTGCTTCCAACTTCCCTCCTCTCTAGGCTGCCCTCCCTTCCATCATCCCCCCTCTCATCCCCTTCCCCCCTACTCTCCTGTAGGGTGAGATACCCTGTTTAGTGTGTATGTCATTCCCTCCCTAAGTCAAATTCAATGAGAATAAAGTTGACCCATTCCCTTTTGCCTTCCTGTTCTTCCTCTCCATTGTAAACATTTCCCCTTGCCTCTTCTGTATGAGATAGTTTACCCCATTCTGTCTCTCCCCATCTCCTCTCATTACATTCCTTTCTCACCTCTGAATTTCACCTTTTAAGTATCATCCCTTCCTATTAAATTGGTCCTGTGCCCTCTATCTATGTATACTTGTACACATATATACACACATTCACATATGTATTCATATGCCCATATACCCTCCTATGTAGACATATATATATATATACACATTTCTATTCCCCTCAATTATTCTCATACTGAGAAAAGTTTCATAAGTTACAATTATCATTTTTCCATTTAGGAATGTAAATAATTCAACTTTGATAAATACCTTATGATTTCTTTTCCCTGTTTACCTTCTCATGCTTCTCTTGTTTCTTGTATCTGAATGTCAAATTTTTTATTCAATTCTGGTTTTTTATCAAGAATGTTTGAAAGTCCTCTATTCCACTGAATGACCATATTTTCCCCTAAAACATGATACTCAGTTTTGCTGGGTAGGTTATTCTTGGTTTTAATCCCAGCTCTTTTGACTTCTGGAATATCATATTCCAAGCCCTTCAGTCCCTCAGTGTAGAGGCTGCCAGATCCTGTGTTATCCTGATTGTGTTTCCACAATATTCAAATTGTTTCTTCCTGGCTGCTTGTAATATTTTCTCCTTGATCTGGGAATTCCAGAACCTGGCTATCATATTCCTAAGAGTTTTCTTTTTGGGATCTTTTTCAGGAGGTGATCTGTAGATTCTTTCAACCTCTATTTTGCCCTCTGGTTCTAAAACATCAGAGCAATTTTCCTTGAGAATTTCTTGAAGGATGATTTCTAGATTCTTTCTTTGATCATGGCTTCCAGGTAGTCCAATAATTTTAAAATTATCTCTCCTGGATCTATTTTCCAGGTCAGTAGCTTTCCCAATGAGATGTTTCACATTGCCTTCTCTTTTTTCATTTGTTTGGATCTGTTTAATATTATCTTGATTATAAAGTCACTAGCTTCCATTTGCTCCAATCTAATTCTGAAGGAATGATTCTCTTCAGTGAGCTCTTAAGATTCTTTTTCCATCTGGCAAATTCAGATTTTTAAGGCATTCTTCTCCTCATTGCCTTTTTGAGCCTCTTTTGCCATTTGAGTTAGTCTATTTTTTAAGGTGTTATTTTCTCCAGTCAGGTTGTTGACTTTCATTTCATAATTTTCTTGCATCATTCTCATTTCTCTTCCCAATTTTTCCTCTACTTCTCTTATTTGGTTTTCAAAATCTTTCTTAAGGTCCTCTATGGCCTGTAACCAGCTCGTATTTTTCTTGGAAGCTTTTGGTGCAGGAGTTCTGACTTCACTGTCTTCCTCTTGTTCCATGCTTTGGTCCTTTTTGTTCCCAAAATAGGAGTGTAAAGTTGGGTTGCTCTGTTTGCTTTGCTTCCCTCATTTGCTCATGTTGCCACTCAATTACTTGACTTTTGGACTTTTTGCCACAGTAGGACTCTGCCACCAGACAGGGGAACTTTGTCCCAAACGCTGGGATTTTCTCAGCTGCTGAAGGTATTAGTTGGGTGCCCTCTCTGAAACCTCCACATGCTCTGGCAAGCTCGTCCCATACCTTAGGACCTCTGCCCTAGACCGCAATCCAGATCCAAGCAGGTTAAAGCAAGAGCGATTACCCCTCAGACTGATTGCTTGGTCCCCCTACACTCTGCAGGCCAGGAGTTGAAGCTGCCACTTGGCAGTGGCTGCACCACAGCCCTCAGCTGCTTCTCCCTCCAGGGTATAAAGGCCGACTCACTCCCAAACTACTGGATCCCAAAGTCCACACTGCACTGACCTCTTACTGTATCCTTAGCACCTATGGGTTGATAATTCTGGAAACTGCCTTAGCTGCTAGTGATCTGGAGTCCCCCCAGCTGGTGGTTGGTAAGGCCCACCCTGGGGCTAAAACCTCCAGCTCTCTCAGGGTTGGGGTCGGCTCCCAGAGCTCTGTGCTGCCTGCTCCCTGCCAGCCTGCCAGGCTCTCCTCAGCAGGAAGTTAGCTTCTCTGTGTCATTTTGTGGGTTCTGTAGCTCCAAAGTTTGTTCAGAGTCACCTTTCACATGAATTGGAGTTGGTGGGAGCCAGAGCTGCATGGTATCCTGTTTCTACTCCACCATCTTAAGCCAATAACATTTTAGATAGACTTCTTCCTCTTTCTCCAGTGAAAATGCAGCATGATGGAAAGAACCTTGAATTACCTGGAGTCTGGTCTTGGCTTTACTGATTACTTGATATATGACCCTAGGCAAGTCACTTCCCTTCTTCCCTGGGCATCAGTTTCTTCCCTCCTCTATAAAATGAGGATATTGAACTATGTAGATGAACTCAGAATTCCCTTCCAGTTCTAACACTTTGTTTCTTGCTCTTTGGAAGCTCAGTCTGTAACTGTATTTTTAACTAAAATTAGGGTCTATTTGTCCCTACTAACGATTATGCTATTTGGTATCAGGAGGTAGATGAAGCCAGTGAGAGAGGTGTGGGTGGGAATTAGGCTGAAATCCCAGTGCCTGCACTGGCACCTTATCTGCTCCCTCTACCTTCCCCCACTTTCTTCTCTCTGACTGGGTCTTTAGCCCTGTACCCTGAGACTCTCTCTATGAAGGTCTTCTGTAAGTAAAGTTGAAGGCTGGAAATGCTGCTTACAAGCTGACATCATGCCTCAGCTCTCCCCATCTTCCCTATCTAGCCCAGGAGAGGTCTACAATGAATGAAGATCTCTCTACTTCATTCTAACTCACTGACTTCTTTCTGCCTTTGTCCCTTCATCCTCTCCTTAAGGTGTCCCAAAGGTCCATTTTCCCAAGTTATTTCCTCCATTCCCCCATCAAACTCTATTTTTAAAAAGTGCAGATAATATTTTATTTCTTCCAATTACATGTAAAGACAATTTTCAACATTCATTGTTTATAAGATTTTGAGTTCCAAATTATTCTCCTTCCTTCCCCTGTTCTCTCCCCAAGACAGCAAGCAATCTAATATAGGTTATACATGTGCGGTGAAGTAAAAAATATTTCCACATTAGTTATGTTGTGAAAGAAGAAACAGGACAAAAGGGAAACACACACACACACACACACAAAACAAAGAAAGTGAAAACAGGATGTTTGGATCTGCACTCAGCCTCCATCAATTCTTTCTCTGGATGTGGATAGAATTTTCTATCATGGATCATTGTATTGCTGAGAAGAGCTACGTCAATCATAGTTGATCATCACACAATGTTGCTCTTACTGTGTACAATGTTCTCCTGGTTCTACTCATTTCACTCAGTGTCAGTTCATATAAGTCTTTCCAGGTTCATCTGAAATCTGCCCATTTGTCATTTTATTCCATTACATTCATATACTATAACTTGTTCAGCCATTCCCCAGGTTCAAGTGTCAGTCTGTTTTTTTTTTTATTATCCTCTCAAACTGTCTGGGAGGGAAGGTCAACTCTGAAATTTGTTACTGCAATTTTCTACACAGTTTGAAAGTTTATCAGTATTTTCTATAGATTTAAAATGCCCAGTAAAGTATCTGGACATTAACATTGATTCACCTAATCCTGTAAGTCTGAGATTCTGAGAATGAGAAAGGGGAAATCATCCCCTTGGAGAAAAAAGGTGGGGGCGGGGGAGGCAATTAGAGAGCGGACTTTGGATGTGTTTGAGAATATAGATATACTTGCTAGACTGCCTTTGAACCGAGAAAGAAAGTTATTAAAGAGACAAGGCTGTGAGCAACATGGGAAGTGGTGTGCTGGTCCTTAGGTACACCCTTTGGCACTAAGTGTAGCCTTGCTTTAGGTAACCCCTTTGCAACCACACTCTGAACTTTCATTTCACCAGGAGTTCACAATGAACTCTTCTGCTAGGGACCCAGTGACTGTGCGCTGTGTTGAAAATGATTGGTGACTGAGAGCTATGGGGATGGAATTTCTTAAATGAAACTGTTCCATCTATGGTCTTAAAGCACCAGGAGAAATGACCTTTAGAGGGACCCCTTTTTATATGTTCTCTTCTCTGACTTTCAAACTGGAGTACAGCAAAATTGGATCTGGGGTCAGAGATTTCTCTTCCTCATCCCCAGCAGCAATGACAACTTGCAGAAGTACATAATAATAGGAGACAAATGTTTGGTCAGGCTAGTGAGACTGAATTTCTTGTACCTTGAGTTCCTTCCCACTGTCTCCTGTCTTTCTGTTTCTTTTGCTGACCATAAGTCAAAGATAAAAAATACTGAAAAATGAACCATTTCCAACCATGATGGTTTTCTCATGGGTACTTCTGCCTTCTAGATTTCCTGACTTCTCAAATTGGTTCACCCCCTTCCTGCCCGTCCCACACATAGACACAGAGAGGATTTCTTTAATATGTGCTTCTTGGAGGAGAAGACTACTAACGGAAGGATTAACCATGCCACAATTGGCATGAAATCTGGACCTTGCCAACTCTCCATGACAATTGCTATGAGTTGTTTGGATGGTGCAGATCTGAGGTGAATGGGAAATTGCTTATCAACGTTACAAATTACTTTTATCTTATGGGAGTCTCAGTGGAGGGAATATACTGAGTAAAATCAACTGTTCAAGTATTTTATGCTTCTGCAGATTTATGCACACCTGTGAATCCTTTGCATCCATGTATTTTCTGTGGTGGAGTAAGTAAAAAACTGTCCATTACCCATATCATGCAGTAAGTACCTTTATAAGAGGTAGATTCTGTTATCTTCTGTTGGGAAAATCCTAGACACAAGCCAACCCAAACTTCTTTTATTAATGTCCCTTGCTGTTCAGTTGTGTCTGATTCTTTGTGACCCATGGGGTCATAAAAAAACCCCAAAACCATGGGGTTTTCTTGGCAAAGATACTGGAGTGATTTGCCATTTCCTTCTCCAGTTCATTTTTGAGATGAGGAAACTGAGGCAAACAGGGTTAAGTGACTTGCCCAGGGTCAAATGTCTGAGGCTGATTTTGAACTCAGGTCTTCCTAACTATACAGGCCCCTCCTCTTCACCACCTAGCTGTCCATTAACGTCCCTAGAGAAGTTCTTTTTCAAGATAGGGGCAAAACCAATGAGTAACTAAGCCTTTCTGACAATCAATCCCCCAGGATAGAACTGGGTCTATATGAGTCCAGAGCCGCTAGGGGGAGGGACCCCAGTGCTCAAATGATGAAAAAAATAAAATATGTACAAAGTAAATACAAAACCATTTTAGGGAGATTAGAAACTGGGGAGTAGAAATAATTCATATAAGTGATGGTATTTGAACTGCACCTTGAAGGGAGCTAGGTGATTCTAAGGGTTAATGATAATAGGATTAAAAGGTGATATTACTTGCTCAAGACCACACAGAAAAAAGTAAAGATAAGAACTACATCTTGAACCCAGGTCTTCTGACTCCCCCCCACTCCATCCCACTCCCTCTGGTCGTGACGGGCCTTCTTTTAAAGCCTACCAGGGCCCAGTTGTTTCCTGATACAGAGTGAGACTGCTGGGTAAATGGGGGAATACTGGAGATCAGGTCAGCACAGGGAATCTCAAGTCTGAGATTCTGGCTGCCTCCCACAGCTCCTTTAGCTTCCCCTGAGTTGTCAGGAGAGAAGAAATTATTTCAGAACTGCCAAGGCAGCAGAGACTGCCAGGAGGGGAGGATGGCCAGCATCCCCTCGGGCTGAGTTCTGATGGAGGCAGGTATTTCATTAAGAGCTCTTTTATTCTAGCATTCCCTACTGCCTACAGTCATCAGCTATCCCCAGCCCCCACTCCCCATGGCCATCTCCACAGCAACCAGGCAAATTCAAGACCAGCCAGCTACACCGGGGGACCCAGATATCTCCCAATGTTCCAACTCTGCCTGAAGGTAAACAGCCCAACTGAACTCCAGGCAGGGGTGGGGAGGAGGGGAAAGTTAGGGGGAGCGGGGGAGGCAGTGATCCAATGTTCCCTCTATTTTTGTTTAATCTGTAAGCAACAAGCTATGAAGACAGAGAATACAAGAATAATAAGGGGAGCTCTTCTTTACACCAAATTTTTCAGTTTTATAAAGCACCTTTCTCATAGCAGCCTTATGGGATGGCTAATAGCAATATTATTCCCCATTTTACACATGGGAAAACCAAGGCTTAGAAAATGTATCTACATTTACTCCACTGGGACTTGAACTCAAGTCCCCTGACTCCAAAGACAGGGCTTCTTGTTCCACTTCACCACAGAGAGGGGAACAAGGAAATAGGTAACTCTGGGAGAAGTCAGCTATGTTGACCATCCGCTGCTGTGGCTCCACCTATTCTCAGGTAGCAGCTCCCCTGCTTAGGTGGCACCTACCTTGGACAGGGTTCAAGGGGATTTTTCCAGGTTTGGATCCTGAGAGACAGTCCACAGGGCTAAGAGCCAAGGTCATAGAACACCTGGGGGAACCACAGGGTCGGGCACTGCTCATAAAGTCACCTGATGGCTGCATCTATAATATAGTGAATGGAATGCAACTAGGTGCTGCAGGGGATAGAGGACTGGCTTGAAGTCAGGTAGATTCATTTTCCTCACTTAAAATCTGGCCTCAGACACTTTCTAGCTGTGTGACCCTGGGCAAGTCACTTAAGCCTGTTTGCCTCAGTTTCCTCATCTGTAAAATGAGATTGAGAAGGAAATGGAAAACCACTCCAGTATCTTTGCCAAGATAACCCCAGATGGGGTCATGAAGAGTCAAACACGACTGAAATGAATGAAAAACAACAACAAAAGCTGCTCCAATATGACTTCCCTGACAGACAGAAATATCTGGTCCTAGACAGAACAAATGACATTTGACAGCAAGATGAACCTATGCCAGTTGCAGAAGGGATAGAGTCAGCTGGTACAGCCTCCTTATTTTACAGATTAAATTGAGGTCCAGAGAGGCTAAGCAACTACCCAAGGTCAGCTGGTGAGGGAGCTGAAATTCCAACTCAGGTCCTCTGACCTGGTGGCACCTAGAGTCAGGAAGACCTGAGTTCAAATCTCACCACAGACACTTATTAGCTGTGTGACCTCAGGCAAGTCATTTAACTTCTATTTCCTCAACTATAAAATGAGGATAATAATAACAGTGCCTACCTCCTGGGGTTATTTCTAGGATCAAATGAAATGTCTGTAAAGTGCTTAGTACAGTGCCTGGTTTTTCTTATCTAGCCTTAAATCACTGAATGGGTCTTGCCTCAGACAAACTGAGACCTGGAAAAGACTTTAACTTAATTTCCCATTACATCCAGGGCTATCTCCAATTGTCCTGATCTATTTCTTGCCACTGGACCCAGATATCTCTGGAGGAGAAAGTGAGGCTGGTGACTTTGTATAGCCCTGCCTCACTTAAATCCAATTCACTTGCAAGTCAAGACATCATCCTCCTGATGTCATTGATGTCTTCGAGAAGGAAGGATGAAGAACAGTGTAGTGCCTGATATATAGTACACCCTCAGCAATGTTTGTTCCCTTCATTTTCCTTCTTCCCACTCCAAAGCCAGCATTCTTGTCATAGCACTAAACTTCGAGACCTCAAAGTGGTTTTATTTAAGGAAAAAAAAACGACCTTCATTTTCCAAGCAAGGCAACTGAATTAAAATGACTTATCCACAGACACAGGGCAAGTTAATAGTATGTCTAGGACTAGAAGGAAGCATTCTACTTGTTCAGGTCCAGTGTTATAGAGGGCTACAGAAAGTTAGTAGACCATGCTCAGGTATCCCAATGTTTAAAAAAACCCTTCATGTAGTCCAACCTCAAACTATTACATTCAATACATTTCTCCTCTGTTTTACTTCTAAACTCCTAGGGGGGAAAAGGCTGTTTACGCTTACTGCCTCTACTTCCTCTCCTCCCACTCACTTCTCAGCCCCTTGCAATCTGGTTTCCTACCTCACTACCCAACTGAAATTATTCTCTCCAATGTTACAAATAATCTTTTGATTGCTAAATATAATGACTGTTTCTCAGCAATTGACCACTGCTCTCCAACAGCCCTTTCAGATAGTCTCCCCTCACCGAGTTTTTGTGATTCTGCTCTCTCTTCTAATTCATCTAGTGCCTATCTGATCTCTCCTTTGCTGGATCACCGTTCAAATACCATCATCAACTATAGGTGTTCCCCTAAGATCTTAGCCTGAGCTTTTTTCTCTCTATATATTCATTTTGGTGATCCCATCAATTCCCAAGAGTTAAATTATCTTTGCACATGAGTCCCAGATCTATATAGCCAGCCCTAAGCTCTCTCCTTAACTCCAAAATTAAGTCATCAACTGCCTGTTGGACATTTGTAATTGGATGTACCATAGGCATCTCAAACTCAACATGTCCAAAATGGAACTCATTAGTTTTCACCATCCCCAATTAACTCTACCTCCAAACTTCCCTATTTTACCAAAATTCTCTACTTTGGTTGAGGGCACCACCATCCTTCTGATTATAGGTGTTCTAAATGTCAACCTCCAAATAGTCTCTTCCCTTACAACCACCCCCTATGTTTAATTAGTTGCCAAGTCTTGTCAATTCGACCTCTTCTACAACATATTTTACATCCATCCCCTTCTCTTCACTTACATAAGAACCTAATTCAATCCCTTACTTTCTTTTTCCTGGACCATCACAACCACCTCTTAATTGGACCTCTATCCTTTCTTCTTTCCTCTCCATTTTCCACTCAACTGCCAAAATAATTTTCTTAAGGTACATCTGGCCATGTCATTCCCCTACCCTAGAACCTTCAATGACTCCCAGCTTCTTCTAGGATAAAATACAAACTTCCAGTTTGACACTTAAAGCCCTTCACAAATATGCCCAAAAGGTATTCAGTTGTTCAGAGAAGACAAACACCTCTGCTGTGAGGACTTGCCAAGCCCTTTTCAGGGCTGCTCATTGATCTTTGGTGTTCACCTTTACCCCAACTCTCACTTGTGGCTCCAAGAAGCTGTAGTATGTGTGGTGGCCACACTGTCTTGGTAGATGAGTTAAACCAGGTTGAGGGTAACCAACAGGCCTCAGAGTTGTTGGTGAGAGGGATGTGTACCCTAAGAATATGAAGCCCTCCCCCATGGAATGGGTAGATGAAAATAATTTACTCCAATGGCCATGAAGGCAGCTAAAGCAGGTGCTGTGGAGCTCTTAGAGCTTGGTCAGGCATCAAAGATGCCAAGGTCATCGGCTGCATCTCAGGCCACCTCCAATCACTTGACTTTTGTCCTGTCACTGGATTTTGATGACTCTGGAAGAGAAAGTGAAGGTGATGACTTTGTGTAATTCTGTCTGACTCAAATCTAATTCATGCACAAATCAAGACATTACCCATGATATCGTTGGTCCTCTTTGAAATTGAAGGATGAACAACAACTTCTGCTAAGTCTATACCCCAAAGAGAAATCTATACCCCAAAGAGATCAAAGAAAAAAGAAAAGGACCTATAGGTATAAAAATATTTATAATAGCTCTTTCTGTGCTGTCAAAGAATTAGAAACTGAGGGGATAGCCATCAATTGGGAAATGGCTGAACTAATGATTGTATACAAATGTAATGGAATACTATAAGAAATGATGAAGGGAATGGTTTTAGGGAAGCCTGGGAAGATTCATATGAAATGATGCAAAGTGAAGTAAGCAGAAACAGGACAACAATGTACACAGTAAAAGCAATGTTGTCAAATTGGACAAATCAACACAATAACCCACTACAATTCCAAAGAACTCATGGTGAAAAATGCTGCAAAGAAAGAACGGATGAGCTCAGAATGCAGCTTAAAGCATATTTTCTTCCATTTCTTTCTTTTCTGCCCGTGAGCAGTGAGAGGTTGTTACCTTGAGGTTTCTATTCCTCTATGGAGTTATAACTGGTGATTCTTTTCTCTGCTGTTTAGAGTGAAGAGGAGTTGCCAGGTTGTGGAAAGGCAGGGGACTTGGGTGAATGAATATTCACTTAAGTGCTTAAGTATCCAGATGGGGTTGGGAGATCAGAGATCCCATCTGAGTTTCCACTAAAGCATAGGCTCCCCAAGTGGATGATACCTCCCCCTGCTGGGCACTGCAATGATGGGAAGGGTGGTAGTAGCCTCAGGTGTAACTGGGGGTGTGGGGGGAAGCATTGAATAAAAATAAGGAGGCAATGGAAGCATAAGGAAAGAAGATAATAAATTAAAAAAAAAAACCCTTGTATATGTTTTATCTGTTGTGTAACAGAGTTAAAGTTGTTGTGATTACATTATTTTTTAAATAAACACAAAAATGCAAGTTATAACTGATTAGTGGTCAAATCCGCTGACAGTTAACAAGCAAGTGGTAGCGGGTGCGTGTGTAGTGTATAACGAATCAGCAGGAATATGTGCATGTAATGACTTGTTTACAATACAGTACTATATGGTTACATGAAGCAATATTGTGTCATCAAAATTTCAGTGCAGGAAAAAGCCACAAATTTACAACAAATCATCCAACTCCATGAAGAAAGGACAGGACTTTTAGAGTCTAGAGTCATGCATGTTTTTTTATGTCTCACTGTACTTTAAAGGTGAGCCTACTCCCTCTGGGCATCCTATGTGTGCAAGAGAAGAATGTGCCTCTAACTTAGTTTTCTGACTATACCTTCCTCAACTAGCTAACTGGGCATGGAGGGCACACCAATTGGGACTCTCGAGTGTTAGAAACTGTCAGGGTTATTTCTAGAGCCCTGAGGGGAGAAGTAGTCAGCCACCCAGTGAAGGACCCTAACCAGTGTGTCTAAGTACCCAGAGTGGCTAGAGAGAGAATGGCACTACATAATGCTGCTGATTTTTTTTTTTTGTTCAATCCATTCTGCCATGAAATGGTCATTCAGCATTTGTTGGCCTGGCCCCCTTTTCTCTAGGCGGTATACATGTTTGCTTCTTGGCTAGTGCCTCCTGGTTCTGGTCCAGGGAAAACAGAGCTGCTCTTTTATGTCCCTGGGAGAACAGAAATCCTTTGCAGGTTTCTACTTGTCTTTGTATATCTTTGTGGGGCTAGAGGGATTCAGAGGTGTTGCGAGCTGGTCAAGTTATGATAGCTTAAACCGGCCTCAAAAGAGTGTTTTAAAAAGTGCACCTCTCCGTAGGTCTGTTGTGAGGCCCCAGTGAAATAATGGATAAAACACTGTGCAACCTTTAAACCACTATAGAAATGCCAGTAATCATCATCATCATCATCACTATTATCTGACATTATTGTCAGATTAATGTTATCCAACTTCCAGTCTGGTGATAACTTCATTCCCTGAGCCTTCTAGTGCACTCCTGTTGAACTCAAACAATGTTTATAGAACAATACAGAGATGTGCTGGCAAATGTTTAACAATTCAGGGAAGGGAACAGGGAGGAAAATGTTTCAACACACATCTTTAAAATATTTAATCTCATTATTAACACTTTCTTGAATCTAGACAATCAACGAGGCAAAAAAAATCAGGCTTTGATTTGTAGATTGAAATTTTTGGAGTGTAAATGCTCCCACTGAGAATTGAAGAATCTGCCCCCAAGCTGATTAGAGCTGGCTCCAGCACACCTCTGCCTCTCTCCCTTCTTGCAGAAGTGAGGGATTATGGATGTGAAAGATTGCATATACCCTCAGAGATGGTGGAGGTGGTAGCTAGTTTTGCTGAACAGCTTTTTTCCTCTTTTTTTTTAATTGTTGTTTCATGGTATTGTTCAATGGGTCAGGAGAAAGAGAGTTATAGTCAGAAATGAAAGTGAGGATTGAGAGCCTTGCATGGCCAGTAGGAGGATTTGTTTTGCTTGGCTATAATAAGAAAGAAAGAAAGAAAGAAAGAAAGAAAGAAAGAAAGAAAGAAAGAAAGAAAGAAAGAAAGAAAGGAAGGAAGGAAGGAAGGAAGAAAGAAAGAGAGAGAGGAAGGAAGGAAGGAAGGGAGAGAGAAAGGAAGGAAGGAAGGAAGCAAAAAGGGAGGGAGGAAAGAAAGGAAGGGAGGGAGGGAAGAAAGAAGGAAGAAAGGAAAGAAGAAAAAAAGAAGACTTCATAGCTCTCTCCAATCAGGGCAGGGATCGATCACAACTTTAGGAGACTAATGATAATAAAGCATGCCTCCTATTTGGTGGCAGTGGGGTGAAGGTACAGAATGAGATAGAGATTTTCAGGTATGGGCAATGTGTAGATTGATTTTTCTTGACTATTTGCTATAAGGAAGGATTTAAGTTGCTTGGGAAGGTGAGTTAGTGGGTAGTTATAGAGATGTAGAAAAAAAAAGAAAGAAAAGAGCATCAATAAAACATTTTTAAATACACAGAACAAAGCTCAGAAGGGGGTGCGAATATGGTAAGCAACATTGTTATTTCCTTGTTAAATTTAATATACACTTAAATAAACTATGTAAACAAGTACATGGGCTCATAAACAATCCTCTTTTCTGTTCTTTACATATGAAAATGTTTGTGTTTCTTAGTTACTAAGTTCATACTAAAAGACTTTCAAAGAAACAGATGTGATGAGAAAACAAAAAGTATCATGAGTAAGCTCCTTTTTTCATATTATCATAGGTTAATGGCTACCAATGAGGACTGACTTCAGCTTGATCCATAGACAAATGTTTGAGAATATGTTTCTGAAAGACTGACCTGTGTCAAGTAGTGGAGGGAGGAGCCAGGAAAGGAAAATGTGACTTCACATATGGTTTATAGTAAGCCCTAGTGAAGCATTTGGTTGGATTTGTTTTTTCAATATGCCTTAACCTCCCCTAAACTCCACTTTACCAATGACATTTCCTGAATGTGTTGAAGGCATCAGGGAGTAATGGTAACTTTTCTAGGAGTGGGGTCAACAAACATACGTTTAAATCCTGCCCTTGATGCCAATTTAACAGGGCTGTGACTTTGAATAGGTGTCTTTGTCTCTCTGAACCTCAGTTTTCTCATCTGTAAAATGAGGATGATAATATATGTATCACCTATCTTGTAGTATCTTGTATTATCAGTAGGGAAAAACTGGCTAGAAGACCAGATTCTGGGATAATACCTAGAAAATCGAAATCTCCTTTCCTTTTCACAGAAAGTTGTAGCTCAGGAACAAGCTACAACCACCATTGAGTACCCTTTTAGCTAGTGGCAGAGGCTCCACCATGATGATCTATTACATCCACCTGCAAAGGAATTCTAGCTTCTTAGAGTTGAAAGGGAAGTTACTTCACTGATTCAAGAACAGACCACCCTTATCCTCTCTTCTTCCGGCATTGATCAGCCCCAGCCCTCGTGAGCAGCTCCTCCTGCCCCCACCTACTTTCCTCATATTCTATAGGGAGCTGGCTTTGTGATGAGGTGGAAAGGAGCCTGGAAATACTACCTCAGCCAAACAGAGAGAGTGGACCTAAAGGAGGATAATTGATGGATCGATATCAACCTTGAAGGAGTCCTGCCCCCAAAAAGATCTATACTTGGCCCAATAGTAATTTTCTTCTTTCTCTAGGAAGGTACATTGTTCAGGAAATCTCTTTCTAAAAGACCAAGTCTTCAAATGCTCAAACTTGGGAATTCATTCTAGGGATCACCCACAAGTTAACCCTCAAGGCTGGTACTACTTTGGAACTCTCCCTTCTTTAGCTAGAAGACTAGATTCTGGGATCATGCTGCCTGTAAGATCAAAATCTTTTTTTTTTACTCAGCAGGTTGGAGTTCAGGAACATTGTTGGGCCAAGTGGGCAAGCCCATGTCTGATTTTGCCACGAATTTTTGTAGGAATAGAATATGGGGCCCTAGACACTGCCAATCCATGGAATAGGAAGTGAGTCCAGCTTCACTCTCCCACCTGGGCTCAGAAAGCTATCGACCAACCTGTTCGAATCCCGAAAACCCATCGCTGCTCCAAGGCACGCATTACCAGTTACTAAGGAGAAAGGACTGTGTAAATACCCAGGTGCTCCTCCCTCTAACTTCCAAGTGATACATAGAAGTCTGTCTTCTGAGCAGGGAAAATAAAAAAAGGACCAATCCGTCTCTCTCCTTTGTAGTCCCAAAGGGGCAAAGAATACTGTCCTCCCAATTCCTGGCCCACTAGTTATGTTTGGGGTAACCTCAGTGACTAGGAATAAATAACAGGAAATCAATCTGTAGTTGCCAATTGTTTTTTCATGTTGTGTACATCCATACTATATAACAATTTATCCTGTATATACTTGTACATAGTTGTTTGCATATTGTCTTTCCCATTAGGCTGTGAGCTCCTTAAGAACAGGGACTGGTTTTTACCTTAATTTTTATCTGTATTGCTTAATACAGTGCCTGGAACAAAGTAGGTATTTAATTAATGCTTGTTGATTGACTGTATAGGGGAAACCCCAGTTAACAGAAATGAATAGAGATAAAGGTAAAGTCCCGCCTTTAGGTTCAAAAAATCAGTTTCTTGGGGATAGACTTGAATTAACAACTATTTATTTGGAAAAAGATATAGGAAGTTTGGTGGACTTCAATCTCTATGTGAATTCTCTAAGGGGTATCTTCCAAAAAGGTAATTCAATCAACTGCCATTAGAGGGCAGTGTGGTCTAAAGGGAAAAAACTGGCCTGAATTCCGATTCTGACTGACCTTAACCAGCTTTGTAACCTCCTGACAACTCATGTCACCTCTCCTAGCCCTGTTTCACACCAATCTCACTAGACTCACTGAGTGAAGTTTACGTGAGATAATGGTTGTCAGGGCAATTTGTAGAAATAAAAACCCTGGACAAAAGCAAAATGCTAATATTAGTCTTAAAACCAATACCAAACCTAAGGAAGGGAAAGGACCAGGCCTAATGAAGCACCTGGGGCCAACATAAATAACTGACATTCATGCAACAAGTCAAGTGTACAAGCATCTATTAACTACCTCCTATGTTCCAGGTACTGTGCTAAGTCTGGGGATTCAAGGAAAAGCAAAAGACAGTCCCTGCCCTACCGGAATTTACAGTCTAATGGGGAAGACAATGTGTGAACAACTATGTGCAATTAAAATCTATACAGGACAAATTAAAGATATTTCAGAGGAAAGACACTAAGATGAAGGAAGACTAGAAAAAGCTTATTTTTTAAACTGAAATTTGAAGGAAATTAGGGAAGGCAGGAGATAAGAGATGAAGGGGGAAAGAATTCCAGGCATGGGGAACAGCCATCGAAAATGTAGGGAGCTGGGAGATGGACTGTCTTGTCAGAGGAACAACAAGGAAACCAGAGTCAAAGTCATAGAGCACATGAAGGGGAATGTGGTATAAGAATATTGGAAAGATAAGAAGGGGCCAACTTAGGAGCCAAACTGAGGATTTGTATTTGATCATGGAGGTCATAGGAAGCCACTGGAGTCTATAGACTAGAGAGCTGATATAATCAAACCTGTACTTTGATACTTGAGGGGAGAACGAACTGGAATGGGGAGAGATTTGAGAAAGTGCTTAATATTTTCAGAAAGAAACAAGAAAAATCAGTCAGAACAGGGCAAGGAAGAGTAGGCAATAAACAAGATGTTCCTTTTTTAAATTTTATTTTGTTAACATTGTTGGTGGTCCTGGAGGGACTAGGCTCATGTATAACCTTCACCTCCTTGGGGACTAATCATATTTCAGGTCTTTGGTTTTCTGGCCCATGATCAGCTCTTTCCAGCTTTGGCAGCTCAATCTGCTCCCTTTGTACACGGAACAACCCAGTACAAAGGGGTGGCTCCCGTCCTGACTGGCCTGAGCCAATCCAAATATCCCCAGAGCCCACACTCAATCAGTTTCAATGAGGTATGGACAGGTTGTAATAATAACTATCATTTCTAGATCTGTAGATTTTGCAAAGATTTTACATATGACCCCACATTGTCAGAGACAGATATGAATCTAGGTCCTACTGACTCCACATCCAGCACCCTTTTCACCTATATCATGTAAACAAGTACTCAGATTCAGGGTACTCCCCAACCCTCATCAAAGAGGTCACTTTAAAGCAGGTGTGTCAATAGGTACCTTCTTGCCTTCCACTAGGAGATGCTATCAAAGTCCTTTACCTAATCGATAGCCAGGACTATGTAACATAATCATTCCATGGGAATGTTCCCCACACCTAGTAGGCTACACAATCCCTATCTTTCACACATAATTAAAGCCCCAAACAATGGTTTTTCTTCCCTTAGACTTCACCAAGTTGATTGATTGCCCTATGAACCTTGTACAAAACAAGTTGCTTTAAAAGTAAATAATTTTGGAGTTTATAGTATATGTATGATCATTTACATTTTTGCTTATTGGAATATTTGATTTTCTTGATGGCTACTAAGTTTAGACTAAAAATTATCCCCTCCCCTCAAAATAAATGCAGCTTTGGCCATTTTTCATTTGAGCTCCACAGCAGGCCTTTAGATAGGTAGTCATTTCCATTTTGTGAATGACAGGATCATAGATTCAGAGCTGAAAAGGTTATCTGATCCAACACACTCATTTTACATACTGTGGTAGAGCTGAGAGGACATAGGATTTAGAACCAGAAAGTCCTGAGTTCAAATCCCACTTCAGACACTTAGCTGTGGGATCCTGGGCAAGTTAACCTTAATGTGCCTCATTTTCCTAATTTGTAAAATGAAGGGGTTGGAACCTAGCCTCTAAGATCCTTTCCAGCTCTGAACTGAGGTGACGTGACTTTCACAAAGCCACACAGCTTTTAAAGGGAGGGATAGCATAGGGAAGGGGAGATGACTCAAAACCGGGGCTTCTCGTTCCCATCCCAGGGTGTCTTTTACCACTGCATACAGGGACAGGGCACAGAGACTAGACACAAAATGTCATGTGTGAGGCACGGCAAGAATCCACTTTGGCTTGACTGCAAGGTGCAGGAAGGGGAATGCTATAAAATAAATCTAGAAACGGAGGTTAGAGCCAGGTTATAAAGGACTTTAAAAAATTTTTTTTAATTTATTTTTAGCATCTAGTCTGTATTCAAATCATATCAGTTCTTTGTCTGGAAGCAGATAATATGCCTCATCATGAGTCCTTTGGTATCATCTTGGATCATTGCATTGCTGAGAATGGCTGTCATTCACAGTTCTTCACTGAACATTATTGCTGTTGCTGTGTATGACACTCTCCTGGTTCTGTTCATTTCACTCTGCATCAGTTCATGTAAGTCTTATTAAAGGGCTTTAAAAACCAAACAGAGGGGTTTCTATTTTGTCCTAGAGGTAATAGAGAAACACTGGCATTTATTGCTACCCAAGTTCTCTGCTTGCAGGGAGGCAGAGCTCTAAATTGGAAACTCTCTTATTGTGTGAAGGAAAAGTCTTCAGTCTGGCTCTGGAAGGTGGTCATAAAAGGCACAGAAATCCCCACCCCCTATTCCTTTCCCTCCCTCCTGTGTCCCATGTGTAATAGGACATGAAGAATTTTAGTACTAGCAGTGCCAAGATTGCCTCTACTCTCTCCTCTCCCCTCCTACCCTTTCTTCTCAGTGTTTCTAGTGCTAGAATCCTGAGGTTTCTTAGAGTTTCAGGGTAATGTGCAAAGTCAATTGCTAATCACTTAGGAAGGGGATTGGCTCCTAAAGGTTCCTTAGGTGGGGTCCATGAATTTGTCCTTTTAATATAGATTACAATATAATTGGTTTACTTTGTACTCCTATATATTTTATTTTCTGCATTTAAAAACACTATTCTGAGAAGGGTTTCATTCAACAGCCAAAGTAACAATGACATTAAAAAATGGTTAAGAATCCCTCAGTCTAGAGACCTTGAGCTGTGTCCCTGATGAAGGTAGAAGAAGTCAATTCTTGGGTCATGCTTAAAGGCTGGAGTGACTGGAAATGAAGGGGGCTCACCAGAAAGGGAAGGGGAGTTTTCGTGACTGTACTTTGTATGTTCTTTGTTTTCTATAACAACACATACCCAGAACCACTGCAGGGCTGAAATGGCTGGGGTTCTCTCCCCCTCCCACTGAGGGGCCCCTTTCAGCTCTGGACTCATACTCAAACCAAGTTAGGTGCTGGAACAGGCTGGTCTCTACATAGACAGGTCATGATCTTTAATTTAATTCTCTGGTCCTTAATACCCTTATCCTGAAACCCTAGGGAAAAATCACTTAAAGATGAGGCTTGGCTCATGTCTAAGGTCTCCCCTAAAGGGAAGAACATAAAAGTACTCTATGTACAATGAAAACCAAATCTAGGACAGCTGTCAATTTCTTCTATCCAAAAGTTAAACATGAAAGACTCACAAAGACCTAAACAAGCAAGAGTAAAAACACATAACTGTTGTCATGCCCTTCCCAGAGCATAGTACTGAAGGTAATCTCGGAACAGGAAGCGCTGTGTGATCTGCTTAACTGGCATTTTACCTTCCCTGTGGCCCTTCACTGTCCAAACCAATCCCTCCAGGTCCGTGTCTTCCTGCAAGCCAGGCCAGATTGGACTCATTTTCCTGTTGTGTCTGTGTGTCATTTTCTCCAAGAGACACTGAAATGATTCTGGAAGGTCCCTTGCAAAAGTTCAGCCAAAGTCAACAGAAGACTCAGGAGCTTCCAACTCTTCACACACAGCAAGAGAGAGAGACAGAGAGAGAGACAGAGAGAGAGAGAGACAGAGAGACAGAGAGACAGAGAGACAGAGACAGAGACAGAGACAGAGAGACAGAGACAGAGACAGAGACACAGAGAGAGACAGAGAGAGACAGAGAGACAGAGAGAGACAGAGAGAGACAGAGAGACAGAGAGAGACAGAGAGAGAGAGACAGAGACAGAGAGAGACAGAGAGAGAGAGAGAGAGAGGAGAGATTGCCTACAATGCTGGAAACATCCATTTCAGGATTGTTATTGAGTAACCCAGACCAGGTAGCTAGGGCTTTGAGATCAAGTCTCAGGCTCCCCAGGTTTTGGCCATCATGCTTGAGGCTGCCATACTGCCATCATGGGGAAAGGGCGACTCCTCCCCCCAACTCATGAGAACCCCAAAGAGAGAGATACTCAGAGTTCCGAGAATTAGAGGATTGGCTCCTTCTTTAGTAGACAATGGGTGGGGCCACTCCTTCTGACTTATTGGTCAGTTCTCTTGGACTAAGGACACCTCTTGCCTCCAAAGACCAAGGGCCTATTTAGGAAATTGCTTCACCATGCCAAAACACCCAAGTCTTTCAGCATTCAGCCTTATGTACTAAGCAGCCAGGGCTCCATGAAGTGGTCCCCAAAGGTCTAAACCCTGTTTCATATGCAATAAGCTTGTTCTATGTCCCAAGACTTGTTTGTTTGGTTTGTGTACAGGCTAAATAAGGACAACGTGAAAGCAGGAAATTGAGCCAGATACTGATGATCCCTGGGGAAATACTGGGCAGAAGCCTGAGCTACAGACTATTGTTATTGAGAAGCCCCCAAGGCTGAACCCATGGGAGCACAGAGATTCAGTTTGGGGACACAGGTTACATCTGTCAGATAGAAATAAACTACGCTGGTGGACTTCCAGCATTCCATCTCCAAGTGCTTAGGAATAGGGAGGGGTTTGTTAGGAAAGAAGGGATATGAAATGGGCATTCTAGGATAAGGCTCACTCAAAGATTCAGGATCTTTCATGTTCTTAAGATGGAAGCAAGCCAAGATACACAAGGATTAGGCTCCCCAGAAACCCAGGGCTTTCATTTGGGTCTAATGAGGGGGTGCCGGGTCATCAGCTCATAAATGGCCACCCAAAGCACTGCTCCCAAGTCTGAACCAAGGACTTTGAAGTCTCACCCCCTATCTCAGAACTAGGCTAATTCTACTTCCAGAGAGTCCAATAGATTCCCATGTTCTGGGATAAGGGTGAAAGGAACCAGGGTTTTTTGATCCCAGGACCATTCTGAGGAGTTGGCCTGCTCCTTCAAGTAGGGAATAGTACACAGGCCTCCTTCTCCCAGCCCCCACTCTACCAACTGCTGCAGATGGGCCTAGCCACTGGAAGATTAGAGAAAGCTTCACAGCCACTAGGAATTAAAACCTATTGATTTTCCCCATTAGCTCAAGAACTTCCATCAGAGATGCATTAGAAAAAAAAAAAAAGAAAGACCCAGAATCATCAATAATTAAAATCTAAACATGACAACCCAGGGGAGGGCAAGGGTGCAGGGGCAGGAGAGTCAAAGCTCTGAGAGACCTGGGATACCCCCATCTTCCCACTCCAGGGCACATTGGAAGTGACCCCTTTTGGCTCCTCCTTTCCATAAGGGACCTGAACCTGTAGGGATCGAGATAGCCAAACTATATCATAGAACGAAGAGAGAATCTGGTCATTTTACAGAGGAAAAAACTGAGGCCCAGACTGGGAAAATGCTTTTTCCAAGATCAAACAAGAAATAAAGTGGCAGAGCCAAACTAGAACCCATGGCAGAGGTGGGGAAAACACAACACGTAGAGTTAGTCCTCTAGGACCAGGACTCAGCTGCTGGATTCAGCCTTCTCAATTCAACCAAAATGTCTTATTCACCCATATGAAAGGCACAGTGCCAGACACCTGACTCGGGGAACACCGAAATAAAAGGGTGAGGGTCTCTAACCCTTAAACAGATGTTCATTGAATTGAGTTGAGTGCATTCCAGGTATAAGGGAAGACTTGTGTAATGCACTTGTGTGAATGCTCAGTGACCTGAGCAAATCAGTGTTTCCCCCGCCCCATGGGCCTCATTTTCTCATTGGTAAAATGGGAATGAAATTCATACTATCTATGACACAAATCTAGATATAACTGTGAGATACAGTTACTATTATTGCTATAATAAATAATAATAGTTCCCAGTCCACTGCCTTTCCTTTTATTTTTTTTTAAAGCTGTCTCTCTCTCTCCTGGTCTGTTAGACCCAGGGTGTCCCATTTCTGAAAGTTAAGGGGGTTAAATCAGCTGATCCCCTCTGCCTGCTCTGATATTCTATGATTACACTGGCCAGATATTACATCTCAGGAGTATCAGGCCACACTCTGCCAAAGGGACCCCCAGAACGGAGGCAAGGCTTCTTGAAGCCTTGAAAGTGACTGATCCACAGCCAGTCAGCCCCGCCTCCCCTTCTTTCTCCCCACATCTGCCAAAATCACGTTTTATCTCTCAGTCAAAGGAAGAGAGAATTGAACATGTGAGCTAAGGGCAGGGAAGCTTTGACCTAAGCAGGGAATTAAAGAACATAAAAGAACATAAAAAGGGCCACACCCCAATACCTCCCAGACACAGACAGCCCAAGGAACAGGGGCCCATTAATCCAGATCTGATCCCCAGTTCCCTTGCCTCTGTCCCCTAGACTGAACCTAATCCGCATTCCCAGAATGGGACTGAAATCCTGTCCCAGCCTGTCTTCCCCACACAGGGTCACCCTCTATCTTCCTGTCCCAGGAAGGCTCCTCCAGCCAACCCCATGGGGATAGTGCAAACAGGCTCCTCTTCAGTTTCTAAAAAGGGCTCCCACTCCCCTCAAGATTACAAGTGTCCAAGATTTGAGGAGAGAAAGTACAGACAGAAATAGCCCAGTAACCACAACAGGAGAGGCCCACAGGAGCCAGGTACCTTCAACTTGACAACTGATGCTTCTCCCACATGCTAGAAGTGGGCTCAAGTGGGGAATAAGGCTGCCTGTTCTTTGGGGATGGGGCTTACCTTGTCCCTACCCCCCAAAGACTCAAAACCATCTGGTCTTCATGGAGGAGAAGAGTTGACAGGAGAGGAGCCTCCTGGAGGTCCCCCTCATCACAAATATATACCAAAATACCCCCAAAACAGCATGTCCCCCATCCATCCCCCTCTCTGCTCAGCCTCTCCCACCATGCCCTCCCCCTAACTGAAGCAGCCTCTTTCCTCAGGGCCTTAGAGAAGTGAAAGCCATCCCTCAGAGCTGACCCCTGCCCCAGGTTGGAACTGGACTGCAGTGGACCTACTAGACCAGGCCCATCCCAGTTCCCCTTCCCTCTATTACTCTCCCTTTTTCTCCTCCCTCCTTCCTCCACCCCCAGCCAGGCTGGGCCTGGTTGGTTGAGGAGAAGGTGTCACCTGAGAGGTAGGAGGCCAGTCCTGGTTTCCTCTCTACCCCTCCCCAGAATGACAGAGCAGTGAGGGGGGAAGGGGACCCCTTCCAGGCTCCTCCTTTGAACTCTGCACATCTCTAGGCTCCAGTCTGGGTTTGGGAGGTCCAGCTGGCCCTCCCTCCGTCTCTGACCACACCCTTATTCCCTCTCCAAAGGCATTCACTTTTCTGAAGCTTCCCCAGGCCTCTTGGTCTTCCTGCTCATCCTCCCTCCCCTGATTCCTGTGTGGAGGAGGAAGTACCTTTCCTGGAACCTGGAAATAAGTAGCTCTGGGCTACTGACAAAAAGTTACAGTATAACCAACTCTAATGGACAGTGCCAAGGCATGCGTCACCCTGAAGAGTTCTCCCTGGCACAGATCCTACAACCCCACTTGAATTCTAAGCCAGACCCGACCTTCCAAGCTAGAAAGCAGATGGGTCACTTAACTAACCCCTTGGAAAAACTCTATCTTTTCTACCCTAAAGGGAGGCCACACACCTTCTCCCCTCCCCCAGCCTCACACTGAGATGATATAGTCCAGGAAAAAAAAAAACTGCAACTCAAATACTCCTCCCAAGTCATTTTTGGAGCTTACAGATTCTCAGCAGCAGGAGGAATAGCTTTACCAGGTGTCATTTCCCGAAGAACAATCAATGTGCTGCCCTTCCCAGAAGAGGATCCCAGTCCCAACCTTCCTTCAGGCTCTGAGCCTTGTCACCAATTATGGGAATAAGGCTGAGGTCAGGCTACAAGTAACCCTCAACACTCATCTAGTACCTATGGCCAACAGAATATAATTGTGATGGTTAGAGTTCAAGGGTTAGAGGTCAGTGTGGGGCTGGAACTAAGAATTCCTTTGTGGCCAGAGTTTAGATTATATGTTTGGCCAGGATTAGGGCCCAGTCTGTGGCCATTATGTGTGACCAGTCTGTGGTCAGTATGTGATTGGGTTTGGGGAAGGGGACACCAGCCTGTGTCCAGGGTCAGGGTTCAGTCTAAAATAGGGGTTGAAGGTCAATCTGTTTGAGGAATAAGGGGTCATTCTAGGACTAGGATTGAATGGGAAACTCAGGATGGAATGGTGAAATGGTGAATCTGTGACAGGGATTAGTAGGGCAGACTTAGCTAGATTTGTTGTTGTTCTATTTTGTCTGATTCTACATGACCCCACAGGGTTTTCTTGGCAAAACTACTGGAGTGATCTGCCATTTCCTTCTCCAGTTCATTTTACAGATGAGGAAATTGAGGCAAACAGGATTAAGTGACTTGCCCAGGGTCACACAGCTAGGAAATATGAGGCCAGATTTGAACTTAGGTCTTCTTTACTCCAGGCCCAGGGCTTTATCCACTAGAGATGGTCATAGACCAAAGGCAGGTTAACTGACCCCCAAGGTAATGAAGCTAACTGACCCCCAAGGTAATGAAGCCTATGACCTTAACCTTGAAAGCACTGCCTTCACTAACTCCTGAGCTATCCTAGCAAGAATGTGTAAACTGTCCAGTGGCATAGGGGTGGGGTGGATGGACTCATGCAATCCCGAGAACCCAAGACAATCTGTTTGGAAAGGAGGGTGGGTCATGTACTGGAGAATTTTTCTGAATGTCCTTCTCAGTGTGCAGAAGGGACAGGCTGGTTGACTCCTCCTGGGCCCCAAGCCAGCTCTACAGGCTTCCCCCATTTGTCTTGGTTCTCAATGCAGATGGGCAGAAACATAGCCCAGCATCTCCAGAGCTCTGGTGAAGAAGGAGTTAACCTCCTTGCCTCTCAGCGTGAATCTCGAGCTATTAATACACACACAGTCAGTCGCTGATCTGTCAGAGTCAGAGAGAGTGAGAGTGAGGAGCCTGAGGAGCCGCTGGTCTGGTCTCATCAGAACCCAGCCAGACTGACAAGGGGGAAGCAGGGCTCAGGGGGGCCAGAACTTTCCTCCACAAGGGAGCACCAGAGATTACCTCAGAGTAGCCAAGGACTCCCCTGCCACATCAGGGGTGGGGTAACCAGCCTAGAGGGTTGATCAGCCAGCTCCCAGACATCACTCATTCCTCTGGCTCCCCTGAGCTGCAGCCAGCAGGAAAGAGCAAACTTTCCCAGGTGCCACTCCTGCTAGTGGGCCCCCGTGGGAATCCCCAAGCTTGCCATCCCATCCTGGCCCCTCTGGGAAGACCAGGGACCAGACTTGATTTTCAGCTGCTGAGGTCAGGGGGACACAAGGTGCGTGGGGCAAAAATAGAACCTCAGAGGACTCCAGACTCTGAGCTTGGTTCCATGCCCAGGGACCACCTGGGGTTAACCCTCTACTAAGGGGACTTCTGCACTCCATCAGCTCCTGCTTTTTAACGTGGGCTCCCCAAGAAGGCAGGGCCCCAGCCCAGGGATATCCTACATCCAGGTCTGGCAGCTGGGCCCCCAAGGGAGGGCATCGTGAGTGGCCAGGGGGAGCCCCAGGCTCTTCCACACACCAGGGAGACGGGCAACCTGGGGGAGAAGGTACAGGATGGGGGCTGGAGGCCCTGTGGTCAGGAGGAAGATGGACTGCTGACTCTGACCAGCACCAGCTCCGGGGGCCCTTCGGACATTGTGGACAACAACGATGAGGAAGCATCTACTTCTGCTACCTGCTCCACCTGCCCCATTCTGGACCTGCCCCCTCCCTGGCCAACAGGCTGTGGGGCCGAGGACGTCCAAGCCTTCTGCTTTATCTGCCTTCACAAGGAAGAAGAGCCTCTGGAGACCCTTCCACTTCAGAGGTCAGTGCCATTGAGGGCATCCCATGGAGATGATGCCTGGGGCTCACTTGGTAGTAAAGTCCTTACTGGTGCTGAGCTCAGTTTGGGGTCACAGGGTCACTAGGGCAGAGAGAGGGTGGGAGTCATAAGGGACAAGAATAGCATGGCTTTCATAGGGGAAGGATCAGGAAGGGTGTCATATGAGCCAGGATTGGAAAAGGGTGACAGATACAGATGGAAATCCCAGGGCCAGGAGTGGGATGTATGGTTTTGCCATATGGGTCTATACTAGGTGGCTCTGGAGTGTTGTTACTGTAAATGGCTACTGTGTCTTCTCGCCCCCTTCTCAGCTGGGTACCCATTGCCCCTGTGCCCCAGCCAGGCTTCAGGGTCCCTTTGGGCTTGTCTCCCTGGCTAAGGAGCGGAATGCAGTTCTGCACACTTCTGGTGGCTTTACCCTCCCTACACATACCCTGGATTCCTGGAATCCCTTGTACTTTATTGGGTGTGTATGGGGGGGGGGCAGAAATTGGAAGGAAAGGATGGCGGGGGAAGCCTGAGGTATGTGTCTGCCTAGTTGGAGGAGGAAGGAAGGTGAATCATCTGCTTACAACCCCACATAATGGCAGCTGGGGCAGTCCCACTCCTCCAGCCACACCCCCTACCTCTGCCCCCACCTGCAAGAACAGATGGGGGGGCCCTAGTCCTCTCTGGCATAGAAAAGAATCCTAGAATGTCAAGACTAGCAAGAACCCTTAGAGATCACCTAGACTAATCCCCATATTTTATATAAGAGGAAACTGAGGCTCATAGTGGGGGTACAAGACAAACTAGTAGCAAACTCAATACAGGATTAGGTCTCCTGGCTCTTGGTCCAAGGCTCTTTCTCCTATGCCATATTGCTTCAGGCTTTCTCCTATCTACCTTGGGTGGAGCTGTCTGGGCCCTTCCCAGGCCCTGAGAGCTCTCCCTCTCTGGGTGCTGATTCAGGCTCTAGGCCATAGTGTGTGGGTGGAGCTTGGAGCAGAGGTGACCCCTGTCTCCAGCTGCCAACATTCAGTCCATTTCTTGGAGGTCTGTGGTCAGAGTGGGTTACTGGTGGTTAATGCACTTGCTTTTGGGTTGGGAAAATTGTAAAGGAGTCTCATGTTTCCCTGAAAGCTCAGAGGCCTGAGATCAGCTAAGCATAGCTACTACCTCTGACCTCCTTGACCCTCCTGCTCCCCCTCCCCACTAATGTCCACACATAAACACAAAGATCCCCATGTCCATGAATGCCCAGACTTGCACATGAGCTATACACACACCCACACAAACACATGGGACCAGTTTTCAGTGCCTGAGTTCTCCCTGGCTTTCTGCCCTGTAGGCAACAGGCAGAGGAGGGAGAAGTCAGAAGAGAAGGTGGAAAGAAACAACCATTTTAAGGACCCTTGATGGTAGTTCCAAGTCATTAACTGGGCTCAGTGCATCAGCACCCATTCTGGGACAAGAAGGTTCAGGGAATCTGAAGGTCCTGGGGGATTCTGGGACTGGAGACACCTCATACACAAACACCATGGTTTGGCAAGGAAAAACCCATCAAGTACACAAGAAATCCAGAAAACCTCCCTCCAGCCACACAGGGCAGCCTAGCCAGGAGAGGCAGTTGGACATAGAGGATAGTTCTGGACATGGACCAAGGAAGACCTGGGTTCCTTGGGCTCCCTAAGGAGAAGTTTAAGATGTGGATCATGCCCCAATCTTCTAGGGGACTGAAGGCTGTGCTCTTGCCCATCCTTTGTGTGTGCTAGGAAGTATATTGGATGCATGTGTGTGCCAATAGGTATAAAATATAGTATGAAGGGTGTTATGTGCACAGAAGATATATAAGGTGGGGTGTGTATAAAAGGGGAGTCTGTAAGATTGTATCATATACATATATAGGAAGTAGTAGGTGTCCTTCTGTATGTGTCTGTACACTTGTAGTATGGTATCTAAAGTGCATTTTATATACGGTATAGGTTTGGGTTAATATACATTAACATGCAGGAATATGGGCATTTTTAGGGTACACAGGATGCTAAGTAGGATAAATTAGAATGAGGAGACAGTAGAGAGAGTGAAGCCTCTTTGGAGACTATTATAATCGTCTAACCATGAGGGGATGAAAGCCTGAGGTAGGCCAATGGCAGTAGGAGTAAAGATAAGGTAAAACTGTAAAAGAATCAGCCAAACTTGTCAGCTGGAGAAGTCAAAGCTAGCTCTAAGTATTCTATGGGCAGTTAGGTGGTGCTGTAGTAGATAAAGGGCTGCACCTGGAGTCAGGAAGACTGATCTTTATGATTTCAAATCCAGCCTTATACACTTACTAGTCGTACGACCCTGGGCGAGACACTTGGCTCTGTTTACCTCAATTTCCTCATCTGTAAAATGAGCAGGAGAAGGAAATAGCAAACCACTCCAGTATCTTTGCCAAAGCAAGCAAACAAATGGGGTCACAAAGAGTCAGGTACAGCTGAAAAAGGCCTGAACAACAAAAAGTTTTCTAACCTTAAGCGAATGAGAGAATGGTGATACCATTAGCAGAAATGGGGAAGGTGTGTTTTGAGAGGGAAAATGAAGATTTTGCTTGAGGATGTGTTGAGTCTGGCATCTGGTGGAACATTCAGGTGAAAGTGTCTAACATGGGGTTGAATATTTGGTTCTAGAGTTAAGAACCGCAGGGTGGGAGACGTTTGAAGGCAACCATAATGAGCTAAGAGTAGAAGCTATGGGAGGAGATAGGGTCACCAAGGGGAAGAGAAAAGAGTGAACAAGGACAGAGTCATGGCAACACCCTCCCTGGAGGGGTGTCCATGAGGAGAAAAGGTCCAATGGGGGGGAGCAAGGAGAAGCCGTTCAGCCTAGATTAAAAGCAAAGGAGGCTGGGACAAGACAGAAAGGGCTTGATTCTAGGGCTCCACTGGGCACATCACTGAAATGGCTGACCTTTGGTTCCAGGAAAGATAGGGAGTTAAGTGATGCTAGAAGGTTGATAAAAGCAAAAATAGAGGTTCAGCTTCTTGGGGGTTAAGGTGATGGCAAAAAATCAGGTTCGGTCAAAGTGGGGGAGCAGGAGAGACAGAAGGATAAAAGGTTGTGATTGTCTGTTTCCCAGCTCTACTATCTTCCTCCTTAAAACCCAAGGGGCTTCCTGGCTTTTCCTTCAACTCTCTTTATCCTCTTTGTGCCCCCAACCTACTGGTCACCCTCCCCTGCCTTTTCCCACTTAGCATCATTGCCACAGGGTTAATGAGAAGTAATACGGTAAAGGAGAAAAGAGTTATGACCTTCGGGAGTCTGGCATGCTCTACTCAATATCTGGCCTCTGGCAATGTTTGACCTTCCCTCAGTCACAGTAAAATAGGAGGGCTAGGCTAGACCCTTTAACATCTTTTCTTGACATGACATAATTATTCCAAAGGTCCCTCAGACCTTAGGCCATCTTTAAAGTCACCAGGTCTAGTCCAAGACGTCTCCTACAGTGGGCAGTCTACAGGCCTCTCCATCAGGGGGTCCATTTTACTCCCTTCCAAGTCCCATCAGTCACAGCCTCCTTTGACCCAAAGGTCTCAGGTACCCTCCACCCACAACTGCTCCCTCTGACCACTTCTTCTTATTCCCTTAGAGAATGATTATCCTTTCATTGAGAAGATGCCTGCCCTCTCACAGCTGCCCCCTTTATGGTTGGGGAACACAGGCTCTTTAGAGACTGGGAGCTGAAGTGAAGGCAGGCAGAGATGGAGTGAATGGGCAGGTGCCCAGTGCCAAGGCTAAAAATATAAAGGCGAGCCTTTATAGGAGCACCTGTCAGCCTAGGGGGAAGGCGGGTGGCCAAGCCTATCTGCCCAAGGCTGCTGGAATATTCTTCTCAGCAGCACCAGCCCAGACCAGCCTGTACCATTCTTTCCTGTATTGTTCAGACTGACCCACCCATCTATTCTGGCCTGCTATGGCAGTTATGGATCCATGATGAACTTCTAAGTGCTAGCCCTATCCTGGGCCAAGTGCTAGGGGTACAGAGGTAGAAGGGACCTTGGAGGTCATCTAAGCCAGCCCCCTTTTTTTTTTACAAAAGGTGAAACTGAGGCCCAGGGAGGCCCAATGACTTATCCAAGGTCACATAGCTAGTTACTGACAGAATTGAACTCAATCTAAATATAAGACTCTTTGCATTATACTGTGACGCCTCTTTTGGTCCAAATCCAGGATCTAGGGTAGAATAGGGAGAGGGTCATGGATATACCTTTGATATATGAGTATGAAGAAATGCCCACTTTCACAAAACAGCATGAAAAAAGCCCTCTACATAAAGTAAGGAAACCTGGCTTCTAGACACAGAGTTGCCATTAAGTGTCTGTGCAACCTTGGACAAAGCATTTAATTCCCTAGAGCCTCAGCATTCTCATCCATAAAATGGAGCCAATAATACTTGCATTACCTGCCGCATAGGGACATTACCTTTCTAGCCTTATTTCTCTATGCTAGCAGTCCAAGCATTCTGCCCTCCAAGCATCCTGCCCTCCAGCCAAAATGAGACCGCCCTCTGTCCAGCATACCTTTCACTGACTTCTGTAGCCTCTTTGCCTCACCCTAGGACATACAGAGCTCACACACTTCAGTGACTTTGTTCACACTCTTTCCTTTGCCAACAATTCCCTCCCTCCCAGTCTTTCTTTAAAGGCCCATTTAAATGCTACCTGCTCCGGGAAGTCTTCCCTGATCTCTCAGCTGGGAATGACTTCCCTCCACCCATCCACCCACTCCAGTCCCATCAGATTTCATGTACTATTTGCCCATACCTCTCTGATGCAATTGTCCTGCAAGATTATGTAATGTAGCAATCTGTGTTAGCATCTTTTCCCTCTCCTTGACTTTAAGCTCCATGAAGTCAAGGACTTTATCTCAGTTTTGTATCACCTTCCTTGGCACAGTGTTCTATATACAGGAGGCCCAGTCTTCTGCACACAGTAAGCATTTAATAAATGTTTGTTGTGAGGATCAAATGAGAGATGAATGTTAGGTGTTTTGTAATTGTAAATCGACATGGAAATGGAAATGATTGCTATTATTGGTGGGTATTGCTGTATATTGTTGGAACCTGTAAATATTTTTCTGGTAAGGAGGTGAGAAAAGAGGGTCAACCTTGCTTAGGAAATAGAAAACAAGTTTTAAAATCAAGATGACTTGGGTCCATGTCTTGACTGTGACACATAATATCTGGGTGACCCTGGATAAGTCACTTAACCTCAATGTCAATGACAGTTCTCCAAGACTTTAAGTTGTAGAAAAGGTGCTGGTCTGCATTGGTGGAGGGACTTCATCTTAGATCTAGTGGAAATACAATGAGATGGGGATGGGGACGGGTGAATGATATGACCAAGGGGGTAGAACACATCAGATGTGGCTAGAGCTTGAAGACCCCTTAGAGGTCATTTATTCTAATCTCTGAAGAAATTGAGACTGAGAGAACCCACATGAACTGCCCAAATTTACCCAGCCAATATGTGTCAGAGGCAGGATCTGAACTCAGCTCCTCTTATTTAAATTTAACACTTTTCCCATTAAGCCTGATCTGAGCTCCAAAGCCCACAGCAAACTCCCTGACCTTGTCAGGCAGCACAGTAGAGGGGAAAGAACACCAGCTATGGAGTCAAAAGACCTGAATTTGAATGCCCGGCTGTGCTACTTGGAGGAGAACAGAGGAGAGCATGAATGTGGAAGTGGAGGAAACCTCAGGAACCATGGAATCCAGCCCTCTCATTTGGAAGATGAGGAAACTGAAATGCAAAGAGGTTAAGTTTGTGGCCCAAAGTTACACAGTTAGTATCAATGGCAGAATTTCAACCCAGGTCCTCTGCCTCTCAGAGAAACGTCTTCCTATTTGACCTTGAGCAAGCACTTCCCCTTTTTTGGACTCAGTTTCCTCATCTACAAAAGAAAAAAAAGTGTATTAGACAACCTTTAATGTTCCCTCCAGTTCTAAACCCCATAATCCAATTTAATTATACACTATCCTGTAGTAAAACTATAACCAACATCCTGTGGTGTAATTATAAGAAACTATCAGTTTTGTGAAACTTATCTAACATACAGGTACTAATTTGTCCCAATTGTGCAATTGGTCATTCCCCACCTGGATTGTGAACTCCTTGAGGTCAGGAATCAAATCTAAACCTTTTCTTCTCTCTCCCACAATCTGTGGCACAGAAATGGGGACACAACAGATTCTCTCCTTAGGGGTTGGTGGATTGAGGCTCTCCGAGCTCTGGGAGTGCAGCTGGGGTCAGGTTCAGACTCTGTCAAAGGACTGTCACTTTGGACAAGTCATTTTTTCTCGTGCATAAAAGAAGAACAGAGTAGATAATCTATACGGTCTTAGAAGACCCCAAGAATCATAAACTGAGAAGTGGAAGGGCCGTTGGAAGGCCCCTGATCTTGCAGAAAACTGAAGCACCGAGAAGTTAAGTGACTTCCTCAGGATCACAAGTGTCTCTCCTAGCTCTACCTTCTGCAACCCCCAAGGAAGGGAACACACATTTTTGTCCCTTCCCTCTCATCCCACTAAGGGGAAGGGGTCTTTCTGGGGAACTGAGGTGACCATCAGTCTTCTTGAGGGAAGGAAAGAAGTCCTTCTTCCTTTGTTTTTTCCAGGATTGGTCTTGAGGCAAAGAGCTGGAGTTAACTGCTATTTTTAGTCAAGGAACTCACAGAAGTCCCATTTGAGTTTTTCCTATGGTGGATGAGAGGAGACGGAAGGTTAGTCCTAAAATTAGATTAGTCACCAACTGAGCTATAGTATGAGAAATTCCTTCCTGTGGCCCAACACAACTAGAGACTGGGAAAAGGAGGGAAGAGGTGAAAACCTCAGAACAACTCCCATGGTAGAGGTAGATCTAGGGAGGGGCAGAACAGGCCAATGTCCCCAAAGAGTTCAGATTTCTAGGTCTTTCACTCTCCCTCCTTCACAGCTTCTCACCCTCACTCTCACCTCCCAGTGACTTTGCCTTCTTTTGGAAGATTTTGGATTGGATATCACGCCTGTCTAGACATCAGGCTCCAAGGCTGCTTCCAAGGACCTCCCAGGATGGTACCCAATAACTATCTACTTCCTACATTCTCCATAACATTTTTACTGCCCCACATCCCACATTCCTCCCCATGAAGACTGGGAGAAGTTTTATAAGACTGGACTTTAGAGTCTCAGCTCCCACTCACTTCTGCCCACCTCCTAATATAATGTTCATATGTGGTTTTCTAAGCTATTATGAACCCAACAGGATCCTTATGTATAGTTTAGTGGTCCCTTTTTCTGCTCAAGTTTGATGTGAAATATTTTATTTAAGCAGGTTTTATTACTTTCTGGTTTTCCCTTTCACAGTCACAGCTTGGAGCAGACCCTGTTTCCCTATGCCTGTTACCTCCCTTCTGGGTCTGCTAATTGCCCATATAGGGGAGTGCTGAAGCCAGCTCAAACCAGCTAGTTGGAAAGCCAATTATTAAATTTTCAGTGTGAACAATTATACCTTGAAAATAGGCAAATGCTACAAATTAGGGCTTGATTAGGGCTTGATTCTCACTTAAGAAAGTGAGAGAGAAAATATTATTAATGCCAATTAAACTTAAAAGTGTGCTGTGGTACATGTTGTTGCTGTTATTTTTAATAGAGCTGGTTGTTAAACATTTATTAGCATACCCCTGACTTCTAATCACTGGTAATAACCAAAAAACAAATAAGTAAGATGAAGAAGTCGGAATAGAAGATCTCTAAAATGCCTTCCAGCTCTGATATTCTGTGAATCTGTGAGCTACAAACTATACACAAGTAAAGCAATCAGACGCCTGCTTGTTTCAGCTTCTGAAATTGTTTTTTTCCTGGAATCCTTGGTCATGCTGGGCAATCTGTCTAGGCCTGTGAGGCCAGTCCTTGATCAACCTCCATTTCACTCCCCATCCCCACCCAGCTACCCACACCTAGGAAGCCTATTCTCCTCCTTGATCTCATATTTCTCTTAACAAAGTTCTATTTTCCCCCCTTCCTAACTCTCTGCTTGTTTGCCTCCTACTTCATGCCAGAGACAGATGCTTCCCTACAGCCCCCACTGGGCAGGTTCCCAGTGTTTTCAAAATCAGGAGCTGGCCACCCTCCTGGGGAAGATAGAGAGGCCTCCCCTGGTTACCCACAATGGCTACCTGCCATAGCCAGGAACATAAGCAAAGCCACGTCATCCCATGTTCAAGTACAGACAACTGGGTCATCTCCCATCAGGGATGTGAGGCCATGTGACAAGCAGAAGGCTCCCTGTCACTTCAGCTGCCTCCACCCATGGGATTTTACCTGTCCATTTCAGCTGTGGAACATCTCTTCAATCTGTCCCCTCTTCTCTACACCTACCATCATCACCCCCACCCAAGTATAGCACACTCATCACCACCCACCTGGGGTACTGCAATAGCCTTCCAACCAGTATTTCTGCCTTCCTTCACTCTTGCCCCACTCTGATCCATTTTCTTTTCCCAATTGAGAAATTTATTAAACAGATCAAATAAAACCTGTGTTCCTTTTCTACATTTAGAACATGTTGGGTCTCTTGGTGATGAAATAGGGCTTGTGTTGGTGTTACAAAACTCTGTGGGGCAGAGGTAACTTGATTTTGGAGTCATGGGACTCTGGATCACAAGCTGTCTGGCACTTGCTGGCAGCACTTCCCACAATTTGGGTCTGGGCATGAAGTGATGGGACCCCATATCACTGGTGACAGCAGAAGGCATGCACTCCCCATAAACATTATGAGTCCCACACCTCAAATCAGAGCCCAGCCTGACACCAAAGTTTGTTTTTTTTTCCCCCAAGACGACACTTCTTTGTTTTTAGAAAAGCCTTACTATGTTTATAGTGAATGCCTTAGAGATAAAGTGAAAGGAATTGTTTCACTTTCATCCATGTCACCTCCCACGCTTGGCACCCCAGGAACTGACCCTTGCCATCTTTGCTTCTTTCTCTGAGTGGTCCTATCTGCTCCTAGATGCCTGAGAGAGGGATAGAGAGTCTGGCATCATGAAAAGTAACTCCTTTTCATGGCATGTTGCCTGGAAGTTGGACTTGGCTGTCTCTCATTAAGGACACTGCATTAGCGTAAATAGCCCATATTGGCTAGTGTACTACCTTCAAGGAAGACAGAGTGCCACTTTATTAATTAATTACCCAAGGAGGGGTTGCAATGTGTGAGTTATGCAGTAGGTGATTGTGTGCTCAAACCAAGGGGTCCTGATAAGAGCTGCCCTGGAGCCCAAGTAGAATAGCCATTCTACAAACTGACCAGCAGAGGGTTCTCAACCTTAAATGATCAGACAACTGCTGCCACCACCATGAAACTACTATGATCTTATGGTCTGTGATCTATGATTTCATATGGCATCGACCTGGTTCTGAGGTTAGACTAAAGAGTGTTGTAATGTTGTTCAAAGGTATTGAAAATGTAGAAATATGGCTCTAATCCCCATCTTCCATCTGGACTTCCTCTCTCAGTCAACAACCACAAACTCATAGGACACAGTATCTCAATGCATTTTGGTCATGCAGCTTCTTATCTGGTCACATGGAGTCATAAGAAAAGTGAAAGGAAAATTAAGTGCTCCCTACTGGGGAGCTTTCACCCAACTACTCCCCACAACTCTTCTTCTTCCTGAGCTCTCTTCTCTTAGATTCCTAGAAAAGTCCCCAAAGCAACCAATTTATAGAGAAGGGATGAAGAAACTGGGGTTTTTATCTAGAGTTCTAGCTTTGGATCTCAGAGTTTAAACAGGAAAGAAAGGGCAGCATGGGGGAGAGATGTCTGGTCTCCTGCCCCTTGCTCACACTCCTTTAAATTTCATGATAATTGACAGTCTTTGGCACCCTGGACAACCTACTTCTTGGATCTATTCTGCTTATGCTCCCGAACCTGCTTTTCTGATAGCAGAGACTTGAGTTTCTACCGCTACCATCCCTCCTAGCCTGATCTCAGTTCTCTGATCACCAGTCCAAGGTATAGCAGGTAAAGAAAAAAGGTCACGATCCCACTAACACTAGCATCCAGTCCCCAAAATCTCACTGCAGAGGCTTTCTGGCCCCCTGCACACTAAATGGCTGACCAGAAGTCTCCTTCAAAGGCAAACAAAGGGAACTTCTGAAATCTGTGCAACCATACTGGTCGCATCTATTATTGGTATCTCAGCTATTTATTTCTCCAGGAACTTTTGTCCTTTGTATTCCTGTAGAAATGAAGCAGTGCTGTGGGGGAAGAAATGACATGAGTTTGAATATAACTGCCTAGAATTCAAGACCCTCCATAAGCTGCCTTTACTTTACCTTCCCAAACTTATCTCCTATTACTAGGTAGTACACTTAAGTTTCAAGTATAAATTCTCCATATACTCATAGCACCCTCACTGGCTACTCCCTCACCCATACTTCTATTCACACTTAAGTTCTGGGTCTTCAAAGCATGGTTTCTACTCTCCTAGGTTCTAGCACCTATGGGGTAATGCTACTAAAACTATAACTCCCAAGTCCCCACCAGTGTGTTTCCCCTTAACAGTCAGGGAGTAGATATAATTAACCCTTAGAAAAGGCATTTCCTAAGGTGGCATAGTAAGGACAATATCTACAAAACAGTCTCCCCATAAACCTGAAGCACATTCCCCCAGTAATATAAACAGCATCTGAGGGAAGAGTGGTCACAAAAAGTGCACAATTGTAGTGTGGCACACATTTAGGGAACACATGTGGCCAAGACAACTTATCACTCTTGAACTATTGATTCTCAATCACCTTTCTTTTCAAGAAGAGTCTTTACAAAGTGTCCTATTGGGTTCAGTGTCTTTAATAAGTGGGTATCTCAGCTGAGCTTTCAGAATCTGCTTCTTTTAACATGTCAACAGGGCTTAGTTGAGGGCTCTCTGTCTCTCTGTCTCTGTCTCTGTCTCTCTGTGTTTCTCTCTCTCAGCTATCAGAATTAGTTCACTCCTGGGTCCATAGCTCTTTTAGGCTGTCAGAGGTGCTGCCCCTTGAAGCTGCTTCAAGGATTAAGTGACTGCTTCTTCATATGGAAAGTGTGCCTCCATTCAAAAAACTGTGCCTCTAACTCTCTTGAACTGGCTCTCCAGCTGCTGGATAAGATGTCCCTTTGAACAAGTAGTTCTGTTGCTAGACTTGAAGATCCTAAGGTTGGTGGGGTGGGTGGGGGAGAACAAAGAGAGAAATCCCATTCTCCTCCTTTCGAAGAGTGATTCCCATTCAGGAGCCAGTGTTTCCCACTCTTGAATTCCAAAACTGCCATCTCCAAGGCTTAGCTATTAAAAGGCCCCAGGGGCACGGTCAATTTTTGCAATCTTTGACAATATCCTGAGATTAAATCAACTCCCTCATTTACATACTCTATAATTCTACCAAGCCAAACTGGACAATTCTCCCTGCTCCTCCCATTGAAATTTCTTCCCCCATCAAATTTCACATTCCACTTTGTTCCTTCCTCTCTGCTGCACTTATCATATAGTATTATATGTATATATCTATATCTATATATACATATATATATACATACATATATATTATAATGATAAGCATTCAGATCTTTCTCTTCCTACACCCTAACCCCAGACTTTAAACTCTAAGGAATTATCTTAGCTAAATTTTGCGTTTCTCCCAGAGCTTTGTACACAGTATTGATTAATGAATGTTTGTTGTATTATCTTATATCTTTATTGTGAGGATCAAATGAAATAATATATGTAAGGTTTCACAACAGTAAAGTGTTATAGAAATGCATTTAATCAATGATGAACATGAACATGATCAGGGACTTTAATCTTTTTATTTTTTTGTCTTTTTGGAGGGGGGAAGGCAGGACAACTGGGGTTAAGTGACTTGCCCAAGGTTATACAGCTAGTAAGTGTCTGAGACCAGATTTGAACTCAGGTCCTTCTGACTCCAGGGTCAGTGCTCTATTCACTGCACTACCTAGCTGCCCCCAACTTTAATCTTTATACCGATTTTGGAACCATAGCCTAGCAGACTTGGGACATTCCCTATCCTTTCACCTACCCTATGTACCTGCATGATTGTAAGAGGGCAGTAATAGATGCAGTTATTGTGTATTCAATGTGTGTATAGTAATAGTAAGGGAAAGGGGAGAAGGTCGAAATAATCATTCAAAAAGGATCTCTTATTGCTAGGCACTATGCTAAGCCCTGAGATACAATGACAAAAGCAAAACAGTGCCTGCCCTGGAGGGGCTCCCATTCTAATCTGGGAAGCAATATGCTCATATATAGTGTAGGAGGAATAGTAGGTCTCTGACCAATTGATTACACCATACTCTCCCCTCCACATACTCACAGAAAGTAAGGGGCAGACAGACAATGAGTATTAAATTAAATTATCCATCTACCTCACTCTGTCTCCCACCACCACCACCTAATCATTACCCTTCAACATTTCTGTGTACTTTTGTCTATTTTTGTCCATTAAACCTGACTTGGTAGCATTTTCAAGAATCCATAATTATACATAACAGCCATCAAATCACTGTTGCCAAGAGAACCAAGGGATAGAGTTACAATAAACATAGTTTGTCAAAGGTTCACCATAAGTCGGCTGATATAAAGAGTTCATTTTACAGATGGACAAACTGAAAGAAGATGACCATTTCAAAGGGCAGTGCTGCAAAATAGAAATAGAGCTATCCATTGGATCAGGATTTACTATCTCAGTGAGTTCTCTCAACTTCCTGCCTATCTAATTGCTCTTTCTGTCTCTTTTGCTAATTCATCATTCATTTCTTACCCCCTACACATCAGTATACCCACTGGTTTGGGTTCTCTTTCCTTTTCTTTCAACACTTCCTCCCTTAGTGATTTCATCTGCTCCATCCAAGGGGTTATCATTTCTATGTTGATGATTCCCAAACCTAAATGGCCAATCTTTATTGTCTCTCCTGAATTCTTATCCCACATGACAAATTTCCTGCTGGACATTTACACTTGGGTGTTTCCTTGGCATTTCAATGTCAACACATCCTAAGTGGAATGCTGTTCTCCCTAAACTCATCCTTCTTCCAAAAATCGCTATTTCTGTTTAGGGCACTTCTATTCCTCAGTTATCCTGAATCATAATCTGAGTTATTCTTGAAACTTTCCTCTCCCCCACTTCATACCTAATTATTTACAGAATCTTGTCAATTTTGCCTCTGCTGTGTCTCTTGAAACCACCACCTTTTCTCCACCCACAACCTAAATTCAACATTTCATCTTCTACCTCCATATCTTCATATTGATTGTCCCCCACACCTGGAAGGCACTCCCTCCTCATCTCCAGTTCTTAAAATCCTTAATTTTCTTCAATGCTAAACTCAAGCCATACCTCCTCAGTGAAACCTTCCTTAATATCTTCAGTCATGAGTACTCTCTCCTTCCTTAAATTATCTAATTTACTTACCTATGTATACTTCCTTCCTCTCCATTATATTGTAAGCAGCCCCTTAAAGGCATTTTACTTCTGTCTTTGGAACTCTAGAACCTAGGAGAGTACCTTATGTGTAATAGTTACTTATGTAACCCATGGTCAGGTAATTCTGGGTTTATATGGACAATGTTCAATCTTGGGACTTCTGACTAATCCCATTGTTTGGTTCTTACTTATTTCTACCAGTATTTCTCTAGGGAATGTAAGAATTTAGCTCACAGGGCAGCTAGGTGGCGCAGTGAGTAGAGTGTCAGCCCTGGAGTCAGAAGGACCTGAGTTCGGATCCGACCTCAGACACTTAACGCACACACAAACAAAAAAACCTAGCTGTGAGACCTTGGGCAAGTTACTTAACCCCAGTTGCCCTCCAAAAGGCAAAAAAAAAAAAAAAAAAAGAATGTAGCTCACTTCTAGGATTCTTCAACAAAAGGAGCAAGGTCCCTCAGCTCCCATGCAAGTATTCAGTTTAATATAAAATTAAATATAAATATAATATAAAATTAAATATAGGATGGTCCTTATCTAACCTGAACAAAAAATAATAATAAAAGATTTTCACTTAAGCATATAAAAACTCTCCTTCCTCCAGAACTACAGTACTACTCTATGGTTACAGCCTCTCTCATTATAAAAAGGGAAATTCATTGGGGGTGACTGAAGAGACTGGGCTGAAAAGACTAGCTCTGACCTGACCATAATGGGTGTGTGATCAATCAGGTAAAGAGTAGGAAGACTGGCTGTATCCCACATTCCCCAATCATAATTAGTTATGGGCTTGTCTCCAACACATCCATACTCACCCTTATTCCTCAATATTCCCTTAATAGTCTCCCTTCTTCTATTTTCCAAACTCTCAACTATGCCATTTCCTTTTTGCGTGAGTGTAGACACCAAAAGGTAATTATTACCTAAGTGATACTCAGGCACTCATAGCAATAGTTAAGTAAGTACCATTGGAAAAAGTTACCCCTCTACACCCAAAGATGATCCCAAGACCATCCATCCTCCATCCAGTTGCCAAAGTGATTTTCCTAAAGTTTATGCCTGATCATGTCAGTCCCCTCCTCAGTAAACTCTAGTGGCTCCCTGTTGACTCTAGGATAAAACACCTAATCATTAGCTATTCTTTTTTAAAAAATTCTCTTTGGGGGCAAATTTTATATTGGTACAGTAGCACATTTATATAATTTATAAACAAATAAATATACACATATTGGGATTTTGCCCAAAAACACACAACCAAAAAAGTTTAGAGATTCCTTTCCTAGAAGGGTCACCTGATTTCATAGGCTTTCCTCCCACAAACCAAGCACATACATATCTCTATTTGTCCTCTTTAAAGGCCCTGTCCAAGAGGAAAGTACATGAACCAGCCAAGCAAAAATTCTCCCTATGCTATCTACAGGGCAACTTGGGGCAAAGCAAGGAACTGCCATGTTATCAAAGAGTTAACTTCATCAAAGGAATTTCACACTTTGTTCATGTGTGAGATTCATCAATTCTAAAACAAAGTTCTCACTATTGGGTGGTAATGGGAGTTTTCACACCTTGCAAGAGAGAAATCAGCAATGGCAGAACAAAATTCTCACTAGTAGGAACAATGAAGATATAAGACAATGCTGGGAGCCTTGAACTGAATTGAAAGTTGAAGGAGTCTTAAAATTCAGATCCAGCCTCTTCCTTCGTCTTGTGAAAGAAAGATTCCAAGTTTGGGGCACAAGCCTTCCAGGAGCAATTTTAATTAAATTATTTTAATTCTAAATATCTCTTCTTAGAAAAAGAAATCAAAAAATGGCAGAAATCCATCTTGCCTTCAAAAATCTCTGTGACACAAGACATTTTTAGTTGCAATTTATAATATTCCCAACCAAAGAGAAAATTCCACAATAAAATGAAACATAGTTAAGGAACTCAAGGTGAAAATTCAATTGATGGTTTTGATTCATCAAATAGTACAATAATTCTTTAACCTTTGGCAGAGACATGTAGAATCATTTTCCTAAAAGCATTCAGTTGAGTCAAGAATAGAAATAGATAATAATCTTAGTGTTCCTAAGATATTCTAGCTCTAATTCTGATTACTAGCCTAATACATTTTCCAGGAATTTAGAGTTCCTTCTTAAACTTTTTTTTTTTTTTTTGTAAGCAATTGGGGTTAAGTAACTTGCCCAAGGTCACACGGCTAGGTTTTTGTTTGTGCGGATTAAGTGTCGGAGGCCGGCTCCGAACTCAGGTCCTTCTGATTCCAGGGCCGGCGCTCTATTCACTGCGCCACCTAGCCGCCCCCCTTCTTAAACTTTTATTCAGCTTTCTCACAGAAAGTATTTAGTTCTTTGGTAAGGAAGAAAAAGAATTCTGACAGGGCAGTTTTCCTAGACGTATGATTACATAATGATAAGGCTTTCTTTATTCTCCTAAGTCTGGAAAGGTATTCAGATGAAAGTATTATTCTAATATTATTTTTGGAATATATAGCCAAGAAGGAAGGAAGAGCTAGTATATTCCCACAATCTTTTCAATTTCTTTAATTGTTTAAAGGTTTCTCCTTAATGGATTATAGATATAACTGCTAGATCTGGTTGTTCCCCCCACTCCATGGTCCTTGAAATTCTAAATTCTAAATTCTTGTCTCAGGCATCTACTAGTCTCAAGGTCAATTTCCCTCCATTCTCAATTAGTTCAGAGGCTGGTTTACAGTGTTCCTCTCTGTCCCTAGCCAATGCCTATCTACTTGAAACTTCAGTTATGAACAGCAATGTCAATGCCCCTGACTTCCTGGGTAATCAATCTCTTAAATTCCCATGACCTTTATCTTTTCCATAGTCACAAGCCCTCAGCCCTGACAAGAATGGTCAAACCCTTGACCTGACTGTTACCAGTTAACTGTTCCATTTTGATGATCTAGTTCTCTGAAACTACTCTCTCTGTCCAAAATTTCCTATTCTTCAATATATTACAGCTTCCGAGCCTTCAGTTACTGCCTCTGCCTCATTTTTCTTCCTCACGTAGAGGGACCTCCAGTCCCTCTATCCCTCTTTATCATTGCTCTGATCTTCCATCCTTTAGAATCTTGACCCTATGGCTGAACCATCTGAACCATTAGCTATTCTTGAATCTTTTGGTTCCTTATCCTGTCACTATTCACTCTCTGTCAAAGTTATGTAACCCAGCAAATAATGTTTGCTACAAATTTATATCACTCAATCTCAACTGGACTTTCATTACTGAATGAAAATCTTGTTATTATTCTATAATTCCCACTCAAACATACTTTCCATAGAGACTATTCTAAACCTTTTCCTTTCTTCTTAATCTTTCTACACCACCTCCTCCCCATTTCCCCTTAACAAAGAACTTTGCCTCCTACTTAACTGGAAAAAATAGAGACCATCCATGATGGGTCCCTTCTTTTCCCCAACTCTCTACCTCAAAATCTTTCATCCTTTCCATTCTATCTTCCTTTGATCCAGGCTTATAAGGAGGTGGTCCTTCTTTATAAAACCAGGCTCTCCACTTGTACTCTTGATTCATCCAACTTCTTTCTCTAAGTTTTCCTCCCCCATCATTCCCTCTCTTCTCCTCATTCTTCCATCTTTTCTTATTCAATGGCTCTTTTTCCAACACCTGCAAACACGTCCATATTGTGCTGTTGCTCAATCATGCAGTCTTGTGTTTGTGACCCTGTATACAGACCAGGCCTGTACAACATACAGCCTACCAAAGAATTTTGGGTGACCTGAAAAAAATGTAGAGGATGTAAAACAGACCTGTACAACATGCCACCTGTGGGCCTCTTTGGCAAGTCACAAGTAACCCGAAAGCTGTATGTTGTGCAGGCCTGCTGTAGACTAAAGCATGCCAATGCTGTCCATAGGGTTTTCTTGGCAAAGATACTGGGCTGGTTTACTATTTCCTTTGCCAGTGGATTGAGGCACACAGAGATTAAATGACTGACCTAGGGTCACACATATAGTAAATGTCTGAGGCCAGATTTAAATTCAGTTCTTCCTGACTCCAAGCCCAGCACTATCCACTGAACCACCTATTTTACTCAGTTTTAAAATAAAACTTTCACTTGTCCCTGCCATAATCCTCAAGGTATCATCCTATCAAACCAACAGCGACCAACTTGCTGACTCATCAAACTCCAGTTTTGTGGGGCAATTAGTCACTCTGGGGACAATTTCTGTGTGAGTCACCAGATGGTGCCCTAAACCCTGAGCCCTGTGTTTCTAGTCCAGGTGTCTATGGTACATTTAAGTCCCTTTTCAATCCCTCAGCACGTGTACAGACGGATTGGCTGCCTGTTTTCCACCCCACTTGTAGCCTCCTTGTTAGTGCAGGCTATGTTTAGGGGATGAATTAAGAAAACTCCCAACAGTAATTCCTGGCATGATTAAATTCACTTGGCTCATTTTGCCCTCATTCTTACAGGATCTTAATTTCCTTCCCAACTGTGTACGTCCCATAAAGATTGCTCATTCACATATGGATTTTAAAAGTACATTTATTAAATCAGAAACCAAATTAACAATGTGAGATTTAAAGCTTCCGAGTGACAGGTGATCTGTCTAATGAAGTTTGAAATTTGAACTCCCTCCCCTACTCTGCTGTGTCTGGTACTGCTGCAGAAGTATCCACAGAGAGTGTTGGGGGTGGGGAGGGAAAGAGAATCACTCCTCAAGCATTTCTAGATTCAGATGTCAAATGGGAGTAGAACCCTCAGCTCACCAGAATCACCTCATCCCTTACTCCATATTAGGTGACCATTATCTACCCCAACTCCTTAGGGACAGCACTTGATTCCTGACCAATTGCCTGGCAACACTGGAGTTTGATGTGTCATCAAGATGATTACCATTGGCTCCATGGCTATGGCAGTCAGCACTCAGTGCCTCTGTCTAGCCTTGTGGTCACCCAGTCAACCGGACCCAGCAATCACTGCAAGCTCCCTTCCCTGGCTGCATTTCAAAGAGGCTCTTTCTTTCAAAAGTCTCACTGCAGCACCACCTGGAATAAATAGAGACCTTTTTATTGAAATGCTCCAGGCCATGCAACCCTACACTCCCCATCCTTTTAGCACCTTTGGATGTCTATGGTTCAGGAGAAAAGAAAAACTGGCTATGAAGGGTTACACCAATGATCTCATACTGGCTCAATCCAAATGGCCTTTTCTAAATCCTTATTCTACCTGACTCTTGTAACTTTTGACATTATAGACCACCTTGCCTCTCCCTCCAACCACCTACCCTGATGAACACTTCTCTTTCCTCTTCCCTGATGCTGATGTTTCTTGGTCCTCCTCCTACCATCTGACCATAATTTTGCCTCTTTGTTGTACATTCATTTCAATTGTGTCTGACCCTTTGTGACCCCATTTTAGGTCTTCTTGGCAGAGATACTGAAGTGGTTTGCCATTTCCTTCTTTAGATCATTTTATAGATGAGGAAACTAAGGTAAACAGGGTTAAGTGACTTACCCAAGGCCATACAGCTACTTAAGCTTCTGAGGCCAGATTTAAACTCAGGAAGATGAGTCTTCCTGACTCCAGGCCCAGTACCCTCATCACTGCACCACGTACCTGCCCAAGTTTGCTCCTACCTACCAAGTATAAGCATTTTCAAAGCTCTCTACTGGCCTTTTTTTCTCTTCTCTGCCTCTTTTCTCTTTCACTTGATAATCTCATTAGCTTCTATTGGCTTAATTATCATTTCTGTGCAGCTGACTTCCAAATCTATATATCTAAATCTAATTTCTTTTCTGAAATGTGATTCCCCCAACATCATTTTTCTGCTGTGCCTCTACACTTATATTTCTCCTATGAATCTGCAACTCAATATTTCTAACACAAAGCTCTTTATTTTCTCCCAGTCATCCCTCCTCCAAATATTCCCATTTTTTTTATTCCAGTCATGCCATCCTTCCATTCACCTAGGTTTGAAATCTTGGGGTCCCTCTGACTCTTCCCTATCCCTCACCTTTTATATAATATCAATTTCCACATCCTGGAAATTTTATGACGACATGTAAATAGATGTAAATCTATGGCAAAGACTCCAGGCCCCTGCCCTGTGTAGTGAGGGGGTGTGTCATTTGTGGCTCTAAGGGAGGCAGAATCATCATTTCTAGACTATTCTCCACCCGTTCTTCTCTAAGGGAGATTTTAATTCCTGCTTGGAGGGAAAGCAGGAAGTTGGGCCTCCAACTTGGCTCTCCTCAGAGAGAGGGGGTAGCAGGCTACAATTATATCTTTCTGCTCCTTTAAATATTATTACTGTAGGCCCTCAATTGTAGGAGATATAATCTTCAGGTTCAAGCTAACTTTTGATTACCATTTCATTATTGGGGGGAAGCAGGACCCCAAGCTTTATATCCAAGTCTTGACTTCTTTCCTACCAAATACAGTTCTACAATGAATATGCACAATAATTAGCAAAAAAATGTATCCAATTCAATAGCAAAACAGAAATAAGAGAAAATGCACAAGTGAGAATACATACCAGACTATACAGAGTGAAAGAACCCTCTTACTGGGGATGAGATAACTCAACTCAACCAAGAGAGTCCTAAATCTCACCCAAGAGGAAACTCTTCAGAGTCTCAGGTATAGCAGGCTGGGGACGACCATCATGGAACTGCCAGCTCTTCTCACGTCTTCGAATCTTTTCCTTCAGCAACATGGAGTGGGATTGACCTCTACCATCTTCTCTCTCAAAGCTAGAAGCCAGAAGTATTATACAAATGACTGCAGAGTTCTGAGCAACTCGAAGACCCCAAGATACTTAGAAGAAAACTTGAAGACGGTCTCATGAAGACCTGAAGGGCTCTCCTTTGTCCCCTCTCCCCACCTTCACTCCACCTAACTCCCAATGAGAAGCAAGTCCTATATCAATGGGCTTTGGGACTGGAATTACACAACCCTCCTTTTATTTTCCCTCATACGGCCAATCTTCCCCCCTCCCCCAAGTCCAGGCCTCTACCATCTCTTGCCTAAACTATCGATGGCCTCCTAATTAACCTCCCAGCTTCCCTCTTCAGTCGGTCTCCCACAAAGCTGTCCTGTAGGAGAAAGAGCAGTCAATTTGGAGGTCTAAATCCCTGCACTGTCACTTACTAGCTATGTGGCCTTGGGCACATTATTTCCTTTTTGGGGGCCTCCTTTTCCTCCTCTATAGAATGAAAAGGTCTTGATGGTCTCGAATATTCCTTCCATCTCTAACATTCTATGTTCAATATTCTAAGATCTAGTCCTATGCCATAGTCTTCCCTCCTCTCCATTTTTAAGGACTAGTCCTAAGAGCTGTCTCTTTTCTCCCCACTACTACCTGGGGAGATTAAAATTTCCTTTCCTTTCAATTGTTTCTCCCACTTCATTTTTTTAAAATTTATTTTTATTTTATTTTATTTTGTTCTTTTTTTTGTTCCTCCCACTTCAGCCATACAGTGGGTGCTGAGTCTTGATCTTTCTCTTTCTCCTTATCTGGCCCATCTCTCTAGACCAGAGGGAAGATTACAAATAATATTAATGTCCAGGCACAATCAAAAAAATCACCCAGCGGGGTGGCTAGGTGGCGCGGTGAGTAGAGCGCTGGCCCTGGAATCAGAAGGACCTGGGTTCAGATCTGGCCTCAGACACTTAACCCACACAAACAAAAACCTAGCCGTGTGACCTTGGGCAAGTTACTTAACCCCAATTGCCCTAAAGGGGCGGCTAGGTGGCGCAGTGAGTAAGAGCGTCGGCCTCGGAGTTGGGATGACCCGAGATCAGACCCGGCCTCAGAAAATGAGCACCCACGCATAAATAATGACTAGCCAACCTTGAGCAAGTTACTTAACCCCAATTGCTTATTAAAAAAAAAAAAAATCACCCAGCAGTCAGGTGGGGAAAAATACCTTTTCCAGGACAGTCAGCCAATCCCTCAGGATATAGGGAGTGGAGAGAACCTCAGGATACCCCCAGGGCAAGACAATCCTTCCTGAATTTCCACTCCTTGACCCAATGTCATTTACTGAGCTTCCATTGGCCCTTACTAGGACCCCCTTTCCTCTTTCTCTATCTTACTCTCCTTTTTTTTTCCACTTAATAGTATTTTATTTTTTTTAATTATATATAAAGACAATTTTCAACAACATTCAGTTTTATAAGATATTGAGTTCCAAATTTTTCTCCCTCCCTTTCTTCCCTCCCTGCTCCCCAAGATGGCAAGGAATTTAATGTAGGTTATACACGTACAATCATTTTAATCATATTTCCATTATTAGTCATGTTGTGAAAGAAGAATCAGAACAAAAGGGAAAAACCATGAAGAAAAAAAATGAAAATGTATGCTTTGATCTGCATTCAGACTCCATAGTTCTTTCTCTGAATGTGGATAGCATTTTTCATCATGAGTCCTTTGGAATTGTCTTGGATCATTGTATTGCTGAGAAGAACTAAGTCAATCATAGCTGATCATCACACGATGTTGCTGTTACTATGCACAATTTTCTCGTATTTCTCACTTCACTAAGTATCAGTTCATGTAAATCTTTCCAGGTTTTTCTGAAACTCACCTACTCATAATTTCTTATAGCACAATAGTACTCCATTATATTCATATACCACAACTTGTTCAGCCCTTCCCCAATTAATAAGTATCCTCTCAATTTCCAATTTTTTGTCACCACAAAAAAAGTTGCTAGAAATATTTTTGTACATGTGCATCATTTTCCCTTTTTTATGATTTCTTTGAAATACAGACCTAGTAGTGGTATTGCTGGATCAAAGAGTATGCCCAGCTTTATAGTCCTTTGGGCATAGTTTCAAATTACTCTCCAGAATGGTTGGATTAGTTCACAACTCTGCCAATGATGCATTAGTATTCCAATTTTCCCACATTTTCCCAACATTTATCATTTTCCTTTTCTGTGAAATAAGCCAATCTGATAGGTGTGAGGTGATACCTCAGAGCTGTTTAATTTTCGTTTCTCTAATCAATAGTCATTGAGAGCATTTTTTCATATGACTATAGATAGTTTCAATTTTTTCATTTGAAAACTGCCTGTTCATATCCTTTGACTATTTATCACTTGGGGAATGACTTGTATTCTTATAAATTTGATGCAGTTCTCTACTTATTCTCCTTCTTAAGTCTTTCTCTTCAAATTCCTGCCATTTTAACAGGGAGATCTCATAGTTGAATGACTACTAATTTTGATTACAGAGGACCTGGATTCAATGCCTAACCCTGCAGCTATTGATATGAAATCTTTATGAGGGTCATCTATACACAAATAAAGTAGAATTCAATGCAGGTGGGAAACAAGCTTCACAAATGATGCTCAGCTATGGATCATATCTTTACTATCTCACCATTGAGTGAGGGTATAGAGAATATAAGATCCTATCATGTTTATTTCTTGTTTATTATGAAAAAGCATCCTGCTCAGTAAAACAAAACAGAAAAATGCTGCCTTACAGACTGTTCTACAATAAGATGTCTCCCATTGATATATTAAAATTATTTAAGATTCTCTGGAAGATGTAACAGAAAAATCCCATTCAATAATTCCCTGATAATAAAAATTAGGTGGCATACAAAACAGGGAGACATATGTTCAACAAGACTCTTCTCCATTGTGAAGGAGATCCAGTGCAGAAACCAGGTTGAGGAAGGACTGATTTCCTGTGGATGGGGAGGTTCCCTAAATGTGCCAGTTTATAAAAGACATCGTGTTGATTGCAACAAACCCAAAACACTGAAGATTCTTTGGGAGGAGATCTACAACCACTCAAAGGAAGACCAAATAGACAAAGAATTATATGTGTCAGATTTCAACATGCATCTGAATGGACACCTTATGAAGCTTGTCCAACAGCATGTGTATCTGAGACAATGAAAATGAACAATGAGCTTGGTCCAGGGTGGGAAAGGAGGAGAATGGACTGGATTGCTTTTGGTAAATTGCAAAGCACTTTTACTGACCTCAGTTCCTGTAACAGTTTTACTGGTGTTGCTATACTCAAGCAAGACTTAGAATACCACTACCCCTGAAGAACTAAAGATGGAGCATTCCACAGAGGGCAATGGAAAGGCAACTGGAGGGTGTGAGCAGATTATACCATATAACCAAGGAGGAGCTCTGAAGAAGATGAGTTAAAAAAAATCTCATCAGAGAATTTTATGATTATAAGCGAAGATGAGTTGCATTCATGGCCAGGGAGAGGGATGACAGGTGTATGGGCAGAAGGCTCCACTGATAGCCTTGGAGCATTGGGAGAGACCAAGGAAAGACTTCAGCACTTTGGGTGGACCCCCTGTGAAGAACTATTGGGAAGATGTGGACAAGGAGAACAGGATGGACAGGCACAGGTGGGTTATGGTGTAGAATTCTGTTTTTTGGTTTTTTGTTTAGGGGTTTGTTTTTTGCTTTTTGGAGGGCAATTGGGGTTAAGTGACTTGCCCAAGGTCACACAGCTAGTTTTTGTGTTAAGTGTCTGAGGCCGGATTTGAACTCAGGTCCTCCTGACTCCAGAGCTGCACCACCCAGCCACCCCTATGGTGTGGGATTTTGAGTAGATTAGATCACAATTCCATTTAAGTATTTGTTACTTATCTGCATTCATGCTTTGTCATCACCATCACCTAGTACACAAAAATCTCCTTGGGTGTCTTCTTTCTTTGTATTTCTAGTACCTAGCACGATGCCTTGCAGTGGAGATGCAGTGTGCCAAGTTGGGTAGAATTCTAGACTTCAGCAGACCTCAGTTCAAATCACTCACACATACACCACACAACACAACACACTTACCAGCCTCGTGACTACGGGAAAACCACTTGACCTCCATGAGCCTCAGTTTCTCCATCAGTAAAACAGGAGCAGGAATAGTACCTACCTTGTACGTTTTTTGTGAACCTCTAAGTACTTAAATATCTGTGTGCATGATTTCACATAGTAGGCTTTTTGCAAACAGTCAATTGAATGGAATATTGATAGATAAGATATGAAAGTCTTATTATCAGGGCGGGTAGGTGGTGCAGTGAATAGAGCACCAACCCTGGAGTCATGAGGACCTGAGTTCAAATCCAGCTTCAGACACTTGACACTTATTAATTGTGTGACCTTGGGCACATCCCTTAATCCCAATTGCCTTGCCTTGCCCCCTCCAAAACCAAACAAACAAAAGAAAGTGTTGTTATCCTCCCTTTACAAATGAGTAAACCAAGGCTCAGAAAGTTGCAACTGACCCAGAGTCATCCAAAGTGTCAGATGGCACTTTTGACAGTTATTATAACAAGTCAGAATGCAAACCCAAGTATTCTGGTCCCAAGACCAGTCTTTCCATTTCATCAGGCTGTCCCAGACACTACTCTGCCTAAGGCAAGATAATAAATGTTTGCTGAAGCATTGCTTAGACCAGAGTGACTGGGGCAGAGAGGGTAAAGGGGGAGGAGAAGAATGCTGAGCTATCACTTTATCCAGCTTGACCCTAGGCTTTTGAACTCGATCTCTGTGCTCAGACAGATGCAGTCTGGCTGAATTTCCCTATTCCCAGAACCAGCCCAGGAGGTTGGTGCCTGCAGTATGGCAGGATAGCCACTGGAGGGAGCATGGGCCTCAGTCTTTGGAAGGCAGGGAAAGCAGGTGTGGAGATAAAAAGGCCTCCTGTGGACCTGGCTTATTGGGGATTGGAGGTAGGGGCACCTGGGTCCAGCTCTCACACTCCACCCCACTATTGCCTATGCAATCCATCCAGGACCTAACTGCCCTATCGTAAAATGCCTCGCCTAGAGAATGAGGGGTTTGGAAGAGTCTTCTGGGGCCACCTTTTCCAATTCCCCCATTTTTCAGGTGAGGAAATTGAGGCCCAGACAAGTCAGGAGACTTGTCTAATCAGTTGAAAAAACTGAGATCTTTCAATTTGGAAAAGGGAGACTTAGGAGACACATGATGGGCATCATCATGTGGGAGGAGAAGTAGAGTTAATCTGTTTGGCCCCAGAAGGCAGAGCTAGGAGTACTGAGCAGAAGGCATTAGGAGGCAGATTTCACCGCAAAATGGAAAACTTTTGTCAATTAGAGCTGCCCCACCGGCTTTAGGAGAGAGAGTACTCCCTCTCCTTGGAGGTCTTCAGGAAAAAACTAGATATCTAATTGTCAGAGATACTGTAAAGGGACTCAGGTTAAATAACACCCTGGGTTAGATGATACCTCAATCCCTCCTGGGCCTGAGACTCTGTGACTTCATGCCAAACACATTCTTTCCTTCACAAGGCAAATCCTACCAGGTCACACCTCCTGGCCTAGAGTCCTGGTGTCACCTGACAGTTTTAATTCATCAGAGGATCATAGGATTTAGTGTCGGAAAGGTCAGCCAATTATCTGGAAATAATCCAGTCCAGCCTCCTCATTTTACAGATAAGGAAAATGAGGCCACCAAGGTTATATGACTTTGTCCAAGGTCACATAGGTGACCTAAGTGAGTAGCTGAACCTGGATCTAAACTCAGATCTTTTGACCCTAGAATCCAAACTCTCCACTGCATCATGCTGCCTAACTAATGAAATGAGTTCATCTAAATCCATATTTGTATGAATGTGCTTAAGATAATATCTTGTTTACTGCCAGAAGGGAGGACACATGCAATCCGGAGAGGGTGTTACTTCAACACAGAGGTATGTACACTCATGATAAATGTGCATACTCATCAAAGCTCATTTGTGAACAAGCAAGGAGAGACAAATTGGTGCTGAAAGGATGTCTATACAGAGGGAAAATGGCAAAGTGGAGACAGCATTGGACATGGAGTTGGGAAGAACTGAATTCAAATCCTGTTTGAGTCACTTAGCAGCACAGATAAGTCACTTAACTACTATGAGCCTCAGTTTTTCTCTTCTGTGAAATGGGATTAATATCTACAGCACCTACTTCATAGGGTTGTTGTGAAAGTCAGATAAGAAAAGGTATGTAAAGTGCTTTATAGACTTTAAAGCGCTATATAAATATCTGTTGTTGTTGTTGTGGTTGTTGCAAAGAAAAAGTTATCGGTAAATGACCAAAGAAGTGAGGAAAAAGTTCTGTTCTGTCCTGGACTGAGAAAGAGGCAGCAAAATCCGAGAGAGAGGAATCAGGCTTCGCAGGCAGCCAGACAGAGAAGAGCCAAGACTGGGAACAAGTTTGACTTGAGAGTTATACTTGATTCTTTCTCCTCCTTCATCTTTCATATCCAAATCAGTTACAAAGTACTTTAAAACTTCCCCCCATCTCTCCCATCTGTCCTCTTTCTTTCCATTTACCTTCCTACCACCTTAATTCAAGCTCTTCACCACTTTTTTCTTAGACTCCTCTTCCTACCTGGCCTCCCTGCCTCCCATCTCTTCTCTCTCCCATCAGTTGTCCCACATGGCGGCCAAAACAATCTTGAGAAGTTACAGATTTGATCGTGGCCATTTTCTTGATCAAAAAACCTCGGTGGCTTCCTATCAGCTTTAAGATAAATAAAAACTGTCCAACCTTAATTTTCAAAATAAAGTGGACATATTTTTTGTTGTTTTTACATCACTTTCATTTCTGAATATATTTCTCCCTGCCTCCGTCTCCAGTGAGCCATCCCATAGAACAAAAATTTTAAAAGAGAGAGGGAGAACAAAAGGAGATCAACAAAACTAACCAAAACATCAAACAAATCTAATAATAAAAGTATTTAATTGAGGCAGCTAAGTGGCACAGTGGTTAGAGCCCTGAACCTGGAATCTGGAAGACCTGAGTTCAAATTTGACCTCAGGCACTTCATAACTGTGTGATCCTGGGCCAGTCAGTTAACCTCCATTTGCCTCAGTTTTCTCAACCATAAAATGGGGACAATAATAGCACCTACCTCAGAGTTACCATGGAACAAATGAGATAATATTTTAAAGTGCTTAACAAGATGAAAGTGCTTAGCACATAGAAAGTAGGTAACTAATAAATGCTTGTTGAAATATTCCATGCCCATAGTTTCTCACTTCTCCAAAGAAGAGAGGGTGCATTTTCTCAATTCTTCTCCAAACTTCTCAATCACTAAAACTACAAAACATTCAGTGTCTTTTTTTGTTGTCACTTCCACTTATGTCATTGTTTTCTTGTCATAGTCATTATATATCTCATTTTCTCAGTTCTGCCTGTTTCTCTGTTCATGTCTTCCTAAATTCCTCTGAATCTTTCACAGTCAGAGTTTCTTACAGTGTAGTGATATTCCATCACCAAAAAAAAAAAAAAAGCACCCAGCATGACTTCTAATGGCCTTCATGATCTGGCTCTAACCCTACCTTTTCAGCCTCATTTCACACTGTTCCCCTTCATGCACTCTTTGTTCTAGCCAAAGTAAACTATTTGCTGAACTCTGCATTCCATCTGCTGCCTTTGTATATTTGCACACACCATCCTTCATGCCTAGAATTCACTTCTTCCTCATTTCTGCCTCCCATATTCTTTACCTCCCTTCAAGGGTCAGCTTATGTGTCAGCAACTAAACAAAACCTCTCCTGATCTCCTCGTTTTTCAGTGTTCCTTCTCTCCTCGAATAATTTTGTTTTTATCTATCTGTGTACATGTCATCTCCCTCAATAGAATGTAAGAACCCTGGATGCAGAAGTCTGTCTCATTTTCGGTCCTTGGATCCCCAGAGTCTAGCAACAGGGCCTTGCATAAATTAGTCACTTAATAAATGTCTATAGAGTTGAGTTGCACCACATAACTATTTTGTATATCTATAATTTGCTCAAATGCACATTCAAGAGTTCTTACATTGTAAAAAGTATCTTGTCTAAAAATTACTGGTGGGCCTAAGTTGTTAGGGCACTGTGCCCCCTCTCTCTACTAAGAGGCTTATCTACTCTGGACCCAGTCGTGTCATCTGAACTAGGATGGATCTCGGAGGAGCCTGACCACCTAAAAGAAAGGTCAGACTCTGCACTCTGGATAAAATGACTTAAAGGTTAGGTTTGGCTTATGCCTAAGGGTTTAAAAAAAATAGAAAGATATTCGATCCACAATGTAAAACAGGTATGTGGAAGGTATTGATTTCTCATACACAAAAGAAATGCTTAACACTAAAGGTTCTCACAAGTATCTATTAACAGAAAGATTTAAGGCAGGGCACATTGACATAGAATAACTACTATTACTCTCTGCCATTGGTTAGAGACTTAAACATCAGAACATGAAGCAATCTGCAAGAATGTTCAATAGGCTTTGTAGAATCCAAATAATTTTATCCAGGTAAATATCTTCTGGCAAACCATGCCAGAGAATTGGACTCCATCTCCTGTCACTGGGATCCTCCCCAATACTACAACTTTCCATGCCTCTAGTCAGATACCAACAGACCAAGGGACCCAAGAACTCCATTCCTTTGAATTCACATGGTTACTGCCCAGATTGAAGGTATCCATTTCAAGATTATTCTTTGATCATTTATATTCAAGAAGGGAAAGACATATCAGCAATAGCATCCAGAGGCCCTAAAGCTTAGGCCTAGGCTCAGCTCACCCATCTGAGTACCTGAGGGTATTTCTATTGGGGTATAGGAAAGGACAGCCATCTTTTTTCTCCCTCCTCCACCTCCAGCAACAGATTTGAATAAATCAACAAGCTGTACTGCCAGGAAGAGAAGAGAAAAACTCATGGCAGATCATTCTCTTTTAAAGATTCAGTAAGTCAACAGCTTCTCTTGCTCAATGGCCAGTAAGGAGTTTGCTTCATCCTCCCCATAGTACCCAAGCCCTTCAGCACTGAGTGACATATGGCCAGTAAGAAACAGCCGTGGCTTTGCCATCTCTAAAAAGCCTAAGTGCTGAGTTAGCATGTGGTCAGCTAGAGGAAGGCAGGTTGGCCTTCTGTTTCCCTGTTACACTTGCATTTACAATAGTGGTCTCAGTGTGATGGTGCATAGTTAGGACAATCTAATGGGGAGAGCAGAATGTCAATAGACCTGGGTTCCAGTCTTAGCTCTGCCACTAATTGTGATCTTCAGTTAGTCACTTAACCTCCCTCACTTTCTACTGTAAGATGAGGATAATAATTTCTGACCTACTTACTTTGCAGGGTCTGGAATGTCGAAAAGATTCACAAGACGTTGGGGTGGCTAGGTAGTACAGTGAATAGAGCACTGATACTGGAGTCAGGAGGACCCCAGTTCAAATCCCGCCTCAGACACTTAACACTTACTAGCTGTGTGACCTTGGGCAAGTCACTTAACCCCATTTGTCCTGCCTTCCCCTCTCCAAAAAAAAAAAAAAAAAAAAACAATTCACAAGAGGTAACAACAATGGCCTAAATGCAACAAGATGGATTTTTTAAAAAAACTTTAAATTACAAATCGAATAATTATTAACAAATACAAGTAATCAAATAAACATAAAAAATAAGAAATAACATCTTACACAGCCTCTTAGTGTTTTCAACAAGTAGAATAAAATAAATTAACAAGAAAGAATGTTCGCTCTTTATCCTATTTCTAAGTCTGCCTATAGTTCTACTCTCTGAGATCTTTTTTTTTTCTTTCGTCTATACTACACCTCCCCACTCCCTAGAACAGGAGTAATAACACTCATGGCCCCTGGGATAGGAGACCAAGCAGCTCTTCAGCGTATTACATCCTGGATCAGCCACTAGGTGGCGGTCCAAGCTAGAGCAACCAAATCTAAAGCAACTGGATGTGATGGTGGCTCAGGCTGGGCATCCTCTTCTAGATGGGCATGCCAGGTGTCACCGCATTTGTTGAAGCAGCACTAACAACCTACCCTGACTCTTGCCTTGTTTTCCTCAAGCTTATTACAGAAAAGCAAGCTTACATTTTAAGTACAATGGGATGTAATGTGCAGTCTGACCAGCAGGTGGTGCTATAGCCAAGCCACCTACCAATTGGTTTCCTCAAAGCTTATTCTGGGGCCATTCACCCTTCTTTCCAAAGGCTGCACTATCTCCACCATCCACCAGGGGAAGTCTACCAATCCTTAGTCCACCTCAACCTCCCAAGACCCAGAGTTTGCCAAGCTCTTTAGGGAACAAAGATTTAACAGTATGAAAATGAAACAAAGCTCTAAATGGAAAAAGGTGGGACCACCCATAGCCCCCAGCCCCAAAACATGGGAAATCTCTTTGGTTTCTAGAATTAAGGCAACTGAGTTTTAAGGTCCATTTTGTTTACTTACAGCACAATAAAGCTAGATCACAAAGAAGATGTTGTGTTCCTCTCTTATGGGGTGCTTTGTCCAGTTGTCCCCTCTCCTCTCCTCCTGGACCTGAACTGAAGGCAAAAAAAAAAAGATAGGGAAAAAGCATTGCTTATTTGGAACTTACCAGGATTAGCTCTCCTAACTACAGTGACAATGGGTCTCCCAGTCTTATTCTGGCAACTGCCAGACCAGTCCCACTCCATCCCTGTCTTGGATCAATAGTCAGACTTGGTTTCTATCTTCGTCCTTGCCTCTACCAAGGTTTTACAGGATCTGTCCTAGCTCTTCCTCATTGTACCTAGCTTGGGTCACAGAGCCTCAGTGGCAGCAGCAGAAAGGAGATACCAGTAGTCATTTGGCCCACCAGAAGCTCTCCATCTCTCCTTCCCTCCTTGTCTCATGGAATGGAGGGGCCACTAGTCCCTCTTGCCAGAAAAAGTACAAAGAGGAGAGGGTTAAGTGTGGGCCTGCACACAAAATCTCACTCTATCCCCTTGACCCCTCATGAGAGTCTTCCCCTCCCTGAGTGTGTACTCAGGCAGCCCTTCGCCCAATGACTCAATGACTCAGTTTCCCCTATAGAAAACCTCAAGTTCCCACTGATTCCCACAGGGAATGAGATACATTGTTGAGTCTGCTACTTGCACAAACCCAAAGAGCATTAAGCACCCAAAGTCCTAAGCTATTAGTCCAGTCAGAGAACATATGCAAACTCCCAATTTATCTCTGACCTCACTATCTTCTTAGTTGCAACTCTGGATTTAAGTCTAGAGGTAAAGATATTCACAAAATAATTCATAACTTGTTTGCCTCACTGTGTCCTTATTCCAAGTCAATTCCCCAGTGGGTTTTTCTCCTGCCTCTGGTATGACCCTGAAGATAAATTCCCTTGGTTGACCTTTAAATTAAATTGCATTTCTTGATTTGGAACCAAAAGTACAAAAAAAAATTACAATTTTTGAAAATGCTCTGGAGTAGCAATACTCTGTTACTCCTGATAAGGTCTGAATTTTCAAATCCTCCTACCCTATCTTTGGTTTTGGTGTCTGCTTTTATAGATACATTCAAAGAAAGGCCTTTTTATTAAGCATTGCTTGGTCCCAGAATCACAAGGTTGGAGAGAAAACTACCTCACCATCACCAGCTCCCACATCAGGAAGCTGCCATGCCAATAGCATTTTTGAGCTCCTGACTGATAGATAGGTGAATCCAAGGTCAAAGCCCTTTTTAATGCCACTGTTTGTCTAGCCAAAGTAGTGACCATTTGCTGAAAACCTGATATAGCTTAAACCCAAGAGGAAGAGAGTCTACTAAGAGTAATTTTAATAATACTGCTGGAGAAAACTTCAGAGAAATCATGATAAAACATTCCACCTCCCTCCAGACAAAGAGGGATGGACTCAGAGTGCAAACTGAGGCATGTGTTTTTTTCCCTCCTTCCTTCCTTCTTTCTTTCTTTCCTTCCTTCCTTCCTTTTTTCCTTCCTTCCTTCCTTCCTTCCTTTCTTCCCTTCCTCCTTTCCTTCTTTCCATAGCATAGCCAATGTAAGAATTTTGTTTCATTTGACTATACATTTTGTAATAGCTTTTGTTTTTCTTGCTTTCTCAATATGGACAGTGGGGAGAGGATGTGGGAAGGATAGAATTTAAACCTGGAAATGTAATAAAGTTGAATTTTTAAGCTATCAAAACCAAGATATCAAAAATAAAATAAAAGTACTACGAGAACTCGAGACCTTTTACAACCCTGACAGTTGTCCTTTATTGTAGCCAATTGTGGGCCTCCAGAGCTCCACAGCCCTGCAGAGTTCTCTTTGTTGTCTAAAGAGACAGAAAGTACAGGGGAGAAAATAGGTGCCCTTGCTCAGTGGTAAACTTTAACAATGAGTGCCACATCTATAGACCTGTAGTAAATATGTATATATTTCAGATTCTGTTGATCTTGCTTTGAGTCACTTTATATAGTTCTGTGAGCTTAACTTGGATTCCTGGCAAAATTTCAGAACATGCTTTTAAAGAGATGGCAGCAGTGATCACAAAGAGCTCAATACTTTCGTCAAGAATAGGTCATGCCAGACTAACCTCATTTCTCCCTTTCACAGGGTTACTAGACCGCTGGATGGAAAAATGCTATAGATATTGTTTACCTTGATCTTGGGGAAGCATTTGAAAAGTCTCTCATGCTATTCTTGCTGAAAAGATGGAGAAATGGAGGCTAAACTCTAGAATGGTTAGGTGGATATAAAACTGCTTGAATCCTACTCCTAATCATGTGTTTTACCCAGCTGGAAACCAGTGCTGGGTGGGATATCCCAGGGATCAGGGATGATTAACATTTTTATCAGTGACTTGAATAAAGGCAGAGATGGAAGAGGGGATGGCAAATTTGGGGAGGACTCAAGCTGGAAAGTATAGCTAATAAGTTGATTGGTGGAGTCAGAATCCAAAAACAAGTTAGACCATTGGGTTGGATCTGATAAGAAGAAACAACAGCATTAACTATAAAATCTTACACTCCAGTTCAAAAAATCAACTTCACATGTACAAGCTGAAGCAGGTGGAGCTAGAAAAAGATATGGTAGAGGGTTTAGTGGACTGAAAGCTTGATATTCAACAATGTAATCTCACAGACAAGAAAGCTAGTGTGATATTAGGCTGAATTAAGAGAGGCATGCATAGTATCTAGAACTACCGTGGTGCCAGTCTGGCTGTGCCTTGTCAGACCCTGTCAGAGTAGAATTCTGTGTTTAGTTCTCGGCACCACACTTTAGGGAGAGCATTGACTAGCTGGAGAACATTCAGAAAAGTTGGCCAAAGTGGTGAGAGTCTTGGAGACTCAAAAGAAAGGATTAAAGGAACTAGGACTATTGTGCTTAGAGAAGAGAAATCTCGGAGGCGGGAGTGTTTGTGCCTAAGGGGAGGCATGATAACTGTCTTGAAGAGGTGTCATGTTTGGAAAGGGGACTAGGATTTTGTTTTGCATGGGCCCAGAAAGTATAACTAGGAGCAGTGGGTGGATATTGCAGAGGCAGATTTAATGATGTAAGGCCAAAACTTCCCAATGATTGGAAGGGGCTGCCTTTGAGAGATGGTGGGTTCTACATCCCTAGAGGTGGGTACATGGAAGTTGGAAATTATAGAAGTATGTAGTTACACATACTAGTAGCAAGCACTCATTTATGCTGTTTTGTGTAACTCTTTGGGTGGAGCAGTGTATTTTATGTTTGTGTGTTTGTGCGTTTTGCTAAAACAATATGTTCCAAACAAAGAGTGGCTAGAGGTTGTAAAAGAGATTCTTGGTCAAGTATGGATGAGCTTGGATGACCTGTAAGGTATCTAAGGAGTAGCTAGGTGGTGCCATAGTGCATAAAGTGCCTGGCCTGGCATCGGAAGATTTATCTTCCTGAATTAAAATCTGGCCTCAGACACTTACTAGCTGTGTGACCCTGGGTAAGTCACTTAACCCTGCTTGCCTCAGTTTCCTCATCTGTAAAACAAATTGGAGAAGAAAATGGTAAATCACTGTAATATCTTTCAAGAAAACCCCAAATGGGGGTGGCTAGGTGGCACTGTGAATAGAACACCAGCCCTGGAGTTAGGAGGACCTGAGTTCAAATCTGACCTCAGACACATAACACTTACTAGCCATGAGACCTTGGGCAAGTCACTTAATCCCAATTGCCCTGCATTCCCCCCTCCAAAAAAGCAAAAACAAACAAACAAACAAACAAAAATAAAACAAATGGGTTCACGAAGAGTCTTACAAGATAGAAACAACAAAAACTTATTTTTATTATTATTACCAACTAGTTTTTTATCCTCATTTGAAAAAAGAGAAAACTGCCACATTAAGTGATTTTTCCATACAGGTAGTCAGTGTCTCCCCTTACCTACAGAACCACCCCTCGTAGAAAAAGCCTAAAGGAGAGAAGGAGAGAAGCATTGTAGCAAAACTAACCAACATAGTGACTGAGTCTGAAAGCATGTGCCATATTCCACACCTCTGCTGAGAAGAGAGATTCATTTTCTCATCAAGGAGTCTCCTTTTTTAAGGTGCTGACAGATCCAGCTTTGAGAAGCCTCCCATTCAGGGGTCTGTGTAGTTTTTCGCACCTTCACTTCCCTACACTCCCTTGGCTCTCATCCTTCCAGCTTAGACCCCCTAGGAATCTTATGTTCACACACCACCTGATTCTCCCCATGAACCACCACCTTGGGGCCCTAGCGGTGTCCATTTCGAATGATCCACTCAATTAGCTAAGCTTATTACCTTCTACTCCTTTGCACCAAATTAGCTGGTTTAATTAGGGTTTGCTGGGCCTACTGCCCTCCCAGTTCCCTCCTTCCCATCTTGCCAGGGCTATCCCTAGTCAGCAGCTTCTGTTTTCTCAGTGGCTGAGCTCTGGGCTCTGCTGTTCAGCACTGACTCTGTTCACCCCACCCTCAGCCCAGGCCCAGAACAATTGTGAGCTCTGTTTTCCCAGTTTCCTTAGAGTTCCTGTCTCCCTCAATTCAACAAAATCATTTCTCAGCTTTTTTCAAACCACTGCCACCTGCCCTCCTGCCATCCTCTCCTACCAGAACCTGGACACTGCCCCTGGGACCCTGGGCATGGATGGGTGAGCTTTTACTTTACCTACCCCAAAACTAGGCCTTTGTGTCATTTTCTGGGGAATTTCCAAACCATGCTACTGTGTACTAATAGCTAGTATTGATATGGTACTTTAAGGTTTGCAAAGCATTTTAATAATAACAAGAACAGCAGTAATAATATCTAGCATTTATGTAGTGCTTTAAAGATTTCAAAGTGCTTTACAAATATCTCAGTTTTCTCTTCACTACAACCCTGAAAGAGAAATGCTATTATTATCCCTATTTTACATATCAGGAAACTGAGGCAGACAGAGGTTAGGTGACTTGCTCAGGGTCACACAGCTAGTAAAATCTGAGGACTGGATTTGAAATGAGGTCTTCCTGACTTCAAGTTCAAACCTGATCCATTATGCCACCTAGCTGCTTAGAATATCCCTATCCTCACTACACAATGAGGTCGGTGTTATTATTATTTCCACTTTCCAGATGAGGAAATTAAGACTGAGAAGTTTGCCCAGGGTCACACAACTAAGTAGGTAACTGAGACAGAATTTGAATTCAGATCTTCCTGACTTCAAGTCCAGCCCTCTATTCCCTTGCCCCATTTTGTCTCCTCCTTATATATTGTCTTCCCTGACTAGAATATAAGCTCCTTGAGGGCAAGGACTGTCTTCCTTGCTTGTACTTGTATCCCTGGGGCTTAGCACAGTGCCTGGAATGTAGTAAGCAAGCCCTTAATAAGTGTTTTTTCATTCCTTCAGTTCCACAAGCCTATGTTAGCTAGAGTCTACTGTACACCATTGTGCTAGACAATTGGGATACAAAGTCATAAAACAAACAAACAAAAGGAAAGCTTAGCCTAACTGTCGCGTTATTATGTGAGGATGGAAGCTATTTGGGGCCTTTTCTTCTTTCTTTGTATTTTCTTTCTTGGTGACCTCATCACTCACATGGATTTAGTTATTCTTTAAATTTATATAAATATCATCCCTATTTTATGTATCCCTATTAACTGTATAAATGTTGCTTGCTTTTATATCCCCTGTATTTGACAATACATTCTCCTCCCCCTGCCCAGAGAGCCATCATTTATATCGATGAATGTAGAGAGGAAGAGAGTTCGGTAAAGCTAATGAGTGTATTAAGCAGATCTGACCCGATATGCTGGGTTCCATACCAACAGTCCATCATTTCTGCAATATGGTGGATTCTCATTTTCCCTCTTTGGAGACATTCATTAGTCATTATCATTTTACAACATTCAGTATTGATCATGTCATTATTGTTCTTTCCATTTACATTGCTGTAGTCTGTATGCTGTTTTCTTGGTTCTGTTTACTTTATTTTTAACCAGTTCATATATTCCCATGTTAATAAGTCAACATTGTGGTCTCACAATAGCACAAGTCAACAATGTGATCTCATAGGCAAGGAAGCTAGTGTAATATCAGGCTGAATTAAGACAGACCTGCATGGTGTCTAGAGCTAACATGATGTCAGTTCTGGCATTTATTAGTCCTGGCATAAACAAGAATTTATTAAGGACCTACTATGTGCTGGGCACTAGGCCTGGAGATACAAAGAGAGGCAAAAATACTGTCACTGCCCTCAGGGAACTCTAAGGGAGAAGGCAACATGTGAAAAATTATGCAGTACAAATGAGAGGTAATCTCAGGAGGAGAGTACTGGAATTGAGGAGGACTAGGAAACACATTTTTCAGAATATGGAATCAGAGTAGAGAGTCAATCCAAGGAAGCTATGGAAGCCAGGAGACAGAGGTGAGGAAGTAGAGCATTCCAGGCATGGGAGACAGCCATTGAAAAAAACTGGAAGACAGGCATCGGAGTGTCCTGATCAAGAAACAACAAGACCAGTGTCTCTTGATCATAGAAGAGGTAGAAGGGAATGAAAGGTGAGAAGACTGGAAAGGTAGGAAGAGGTTATGGAGGGCTTTAGAAACCAATCAGACAATTTTATATTTGATTCTGGAAGTGACAGGGAGTCACTGGAGCTTACTGAGGGGGACATGATCAGTTCTGAATGTTAGGATGATCACTTTGACTTCTGAATGGAGGGTGGACTGGAGTGGGGAGAAACTGGAGGCTGGGAGGCCCACCAGAAGGCAATAATTCTGGTATGAAGTGATGAGGATCTGTACCAGGGTGGTGACAGAGTCAGAGGAGAGATGTGTATGAGAGATGTTACAAAGGTAGAAACCTCAGGACTTGGTAATAACTTGGACCGGGGGGGGGGGGGGGGGGAATGGGGTGGAAAAGTGACTTGCCTAGGGTCACACAGTTAGTACTTGTCTGAGGTTGGACTTGAGATGTGGTCTTCCAAGGATAACATCTAGGTTGTGACTAACAAGATAGTGATGCCCTGTAATGGGGAAGTTAGGAAAGGGTAAGATTTGACAGGAAAGTGAATGAGTTCAGTTTTGGACATGTTGAGTTTAAGATGTCTCTAGGACCTCGGGTTTGAAATGTCCAATAGACATTTGGAGATCTGGAGGTCAGAAGAGAGGTTAGGGATGGATAAATAGATCTGAGACTCATCTGCATGGAGATTATAATCCTGTCTGTGGGAATTGAGGAGATCATCAAGCAAAATGAGAGGAGGGGAGAGGAGAGGAGATGAGAGGAAAGGAGGGGAGGGAAGGGAAGAAAGGGGAGGGGAGAGGAGAAGAGGGAAGGGGAGGGGAGGGGAGGGGGGGAGAGGAGAAGGGAGGGGAGTTTAGGACAGGACCCTGGGAGACATCCACAGTTAGTGGGTGTGATCTTGATGATCTATCAAAGCAGACTGAGAAGCTGAAGAAAGCAGTGTCACAAAAATCTCGAGGGGAAAAAGTACAAAGGAAAAGAGAGAGATAGTATCACAGGCTGCAGAAAGATAAAAAGGATAAACATTGAGAAAAGACCGCTTGATCCGGCAGTTAAGAGATCACTGGTAACACTGAAGAGAACAATTTCATTTGAATGATGAGGTCAGAAACCAGACTACAGAAAATTTAGAAAACAGTGGGAGGAGAGGAAGTAGGGGTACTTACTGTAACTGGCTTTCTTAAGGAGTTTAGAAGCAAAAGCAAGGCAATATATAGGATGGCAGCTCTTGGGGATGGCTGGATCAAATGAGGGTTTTCATTGTTTTTGTAAGAATGGAGGAAACATGGGCATGTTCATAGGTAGCAAGGAAGCAATGAGTAGGCAGGGAAAGATTGAAGATTAGTGAGAGAATGAGGATGAATGAGGGGGCAATCTGTTAAGAAAACAGGATGGAATGGCATTAAGGGTGCCCATAGAGAGGTTTGCCTTGGTAAGGAAAAGGGACAGTTAGGAGGAGATAGCGGGGAAAGACATCTAAGTGATGTGAATGAGGAACAGGGAAGAAAAAGGAGTTCTTGGTGAATGGCTTCAATTTTTTTCATTAAGTATGAAGCAAGGTCCTCAGCTGAGAGATTTGGGACAGGAAGAACCATGAGAGGCTTGAGGAAGGAGTATCTTCCTTTCAAGGGAGCAGCTTGCATGCCTGTGGTAATGCAGGGTAACAGAAACAGCTTAGAATCCAGTTTGCCTGAAACATAGAGTTTGTGAAAGGAAATACTGACAAATTAGACTAAAACAATAAAAGAGAAGAAATATTGTTGAATATGCTAGAAAAGTAAATTCAAGCCAGATTATGGAGTGCCTTAAGGGCCGAGCTAAAGCTATCTTATTTTACTCTAGGAACAATAGGGAGCCAAATGACTCCCAGGTCAGGACTCTTTCTATTAATTACTATTGCTACTAATACCAGCTCAAGGTATTGATGGGTGAAGATTCTTACTGCCTCTAGAGTCTGTATTTTAACCAGAGGCTTCAATTCCTCAACCTAGACAGAGAGACAGTCAGAAGACAGACAGACGGACAGTTAGACAGACAGAGACAGACAGACAGATAGATAGCTAGATACATAGGAACATGTTACTTGAAAGTTCCATCCCAACATCTCATCAGGCAGTCCTTCCCCCTCCCAGTCAGCTGGCCCAGACAAAGACAATATCACAAAGAGGCATTTGTGCAAATGGCCAAACTGGTGGGACCTTGCTGGTGGATGGAAACAGTTCCTTAGACAATCCAACTCAAGAGAAATTCTATAGGCAAAATCCAAACTAGCTTTTGAGCAGGAATTAGCTCAGGTGGCTAAGAAGCGAGCATTTTTTTTTTTTTTGCCTTTTGGAGGGCAATTGGGGTTAAGCAACTTGCCCAAGGTCACACGGCTAGGTTTTTTTTTTTTTAATTTGTCTGTGCGTTAAGTGTCTGAGGCCAGATCTGAACTCAGGTCCTTCTGACTCCAGGGCCGACGCTCTACTCACTGCACCACCTAGCCACCACGAGAGCACTTAAAAAAAAAAAAAATGGGTGGCAGCTAAGTGGTGAAGTGAATAGAGCATCATCCCTGGAGTCAGCTGAGTTCAAATTCGACCTCAGACACTTCACACTTATTAGCTGTGTGACCTTGGACAAATCACTTAACCCCAATTGCCTTGCCTTCCAACCTCCAAAAGAAAATTTACTGATATGTTTTGTTTTACATCACCTCCATTTCCCCATATCCTTTCTCTAATCCTTCCCAGAAAACTATTCCTGTACAACTCAGAATATTTAAAAAGAGAGAAGAAACTTTCAGTAAAACCAAACACTACAACACAAAGACTAGAAATATATACGCTGTTCCACACCTGTGAAGCTCCTATATCTGCAAAGGAGTGGAAGACAATGTCTTCTCATCTCCCTCTTCTTTGAGGCCAAGTCTAGTCTTTGAAATTTTGCAGCATTCACTTTCTATTGATTGGTGGTGCTTGTTTCTTCCATTTATTGTAATCATTGAGTGAATTAGTTTCTTTTCTGCTTATTTACTATTTGTTTTCACTTCTGTTTACTTCGGTTCATGTGAGTCTTCCCATGGTTCTTCATATCCATCATATTCATAGTTGCTTGTACCATAATAATAATATTCCAAGCCATTCATGTGATATACATAATTTGCTTAGCTAGTCCCAAGTCTCAATGGGTGTCTATTTCGTTTCCAGTTCTTTGCTTCCATAAAGCGTGCTGCTATAAATATTATAGTCTATTTGAGGATTTTCTTCTTATCGATGGCTGAGCACAGAATTTTCTACTGGGAGCAGTGGGTTGGATCTGGGGGACCTGGACAGAAAGGACGGTGTTCCTCAGTGACCAAGGGAGCTGAATGAAATACCCTTAGCTAATCAACCAAAGGCAGAAATATAGTAGAAACAGGAAGTGGAAATTGAGATGACTCTAAAAGCCACATCTACAAACTGACTTCGGTCAAGATGACCTGAGCAATTTGAAACTATACCTTGAACTGCACTAAGACTTTTGGGACACTGATTTTCCTAGGTTTCCCTGTCTCTCTTTCACTAGAAGAGTTTCATAAAGATGAAGGCATTTAATATATAGTCTTTTTTAGATTTAGAACCCAAATGTATCCTCACTGTTTTGTTTTTCTTTGAACATGGGTCACAAGAGACTAAGAAATACAAAATTCAGCACCGGCCCTGGAGTCAGGAGGACCTGAATTTAAATACGGCCTCAAACACTTGATAGTTACTAGCCATATGACCCTAGGCAAGTCACTTAACCCCAATTTTCCTGCTTTCCCCCTCCAAAAAGACCAAAAAAGAAAAAGAAAGAAACACAAAATTGTCTAGACTACCAGGCTGAAAATTTTTTTTTGAGTATTCCAGCCTAGATGGAACAAAGCTACTTCAGGTTACATAGCTCCATCAGTGACATTGGTTGGTAGGGAATATGGTAAAGACAGGATACTTTTAATTAATTCACCAATCATGAAGTACTTATTAAGAGCCTACTATGTGTTAGGGTCTTTGTTAGACAATAGGGACAAAATTCCTGCCCCCAAGGAGTTTACATTCTATTTCAGTGTCCAGGCTTGGCACAGTCCCCATCATAGTCTCACAGGAAGATCATGCTTACTTGGTATGGAGGGAAACCGTGATGTGTGACCAAGCAGTCAAATCAAGCCCATAGACCCCTATGACTGAATTTTAAAATACTAATCAGATACCTATTCTGTGCTAAGCACTGTGGATTCAGACATCAAAATGAAAAACAGTGGCTCCCTTGAGGTTCCTACTTTCTCCTGGGGTAGGAATCAACTCAAGAGGACACTTCACACCATCTAGAAAGTTTTCAGATTAGAATACCATCAACAATCTGCTTCTTTGTCTATAATCTTCTTTATCTATTATCAATAATCAATAATAAATTAATAATACATTCAAATAGCACTTTAAGAGTTAGAATTTATTTTCTTCAGGGCAGCTAGGTGACCCAGTGGATAGAGCTTCAACCCTGAAGTCAAGAGGACTTGAATTCTAATCTGGCCTCAGACACTTACTATTGGTGTGACCCTAGGCAAGTCACTTAACTCCAATAGCCTCCCCAAAAAAGAATTTGCTTTCCTTACAATAAACATCTGAGGTTTGTTGTCATTCAGTTGTTTTAAGTCACATCCAACTATGTCACCCATTTTGAGGTTTTCTTGGCAAAGATACTAGAGTGTTTTCCCTTTCCCTCTCCAGCTCATTTTATAGATGAGGAAACTGAGGCAAATGAGATTAGGTGACTTGCCTGAGGTCATACGGCTGGTAATCATCTGAGGTCACATTTGAATTCAGGTCTTCCTAACTCTAGGCCTGGTGCTCTATCCACTGAAACACCCAGCTGCTGATCTTATGAGGCAGGTGTGCTTTAATAATTCTGTAGGACCTACTCTGCCTTGCCCCATCCCTTCACTAGGGGTGGCATCATCGCAGATGTAATTGATGTCCTTCTGTAACATCACTGGGCGAGTGGGGGTCCTCTGCTACCCTGCTATTTCTGCTGGACTGACCAATCCAGACTAAGTTGCTCTCTCTGTGGGCTCTATCTCTGCTAACCTGCGGTTACTCTCTGCTGCCATCTGCTGCCATCTGCTGCTGCTTCAGGTCCTCTGCTCTCTGCTGCTACCTCTTAATCCCCCTGAATTACAGTTGCCATGTTGTCTCTTCCCCAAAGCAGAAGAGGACAACTCTGTTAGCCATAACTTTAAGGATTATTGTAGACTCAACCCAGCCATGCATCCGGCAAAAGCCAGAAGAAACCCCTTAGGTTTACATTGTTTGTCTTTTGAACACTCTTTTCCTGTCACTTGGGCTCTATCAGTCCAAATTCTTTTCAGAGTTATGGTCTAAAACTCCTTTAAACTACTATTATACCCCTAAGTCTAATTCAAGTCGTCCCTGGGATTCTATTTAACAAAACTACAAAGGAACTAGTTTGACCAGGTGTGAGAAGATCCCTTTCAATTCCCATCATGCCTCTGGTTTGCCATACAAATCAGCTAGGGAACTGGATGGAAAGGGCTGAGTGGAGCTGTTATAGCCAGTGAGTATGGCTTTGCTTCCTTCTCCCCACTATGAAGACCAAAAAAAAAAAAAAAAGGAAAAACAATCCCCCTCCCTAAAATCTTACATTCTTTTGAAGCTGGGATCAGTTCAACTATCCCTTCATAGCATCTGGGAAGAAAATGTATGCTAGGCATAATAATGGCACAAATATGTTTCCTTATTTAAAATAATAGTGCATTAAAGCATTTATGTAGTGTTTTAAGGTTTGTAAAGAGCTTTACACATAGTATCTCATTTAATCCTTGTAATAACCCTGCAAGGTAGGTGCTCTTCTCATCCCCCTTTTACAGATGAGGAAACTGAGACTCAGAGAAATCAAATGATTTGACAAGGGTCACACAGCTAATAAATGTTGGAGGCAGGATTTGAACTCAGGACTTTCTGGCTATAGGCCCATGCTGATGGACTGTGCCAACCAACTATAAAATGAAGACAGAAAGAACTCAAATGTATATGACACTTACTGATTCGCAAAGCACTTTCCTCACAACCCTATGAACTAAGTTTATCTCATTGACTCTATGATCTCACTAATATAGATACTCCTTCAATCCATGCCTTCTCATCCTTTTCAGTTTTTGTCCATGTCTCACTCTTATCCCCACAATGTGCTCTCCACAGTAGGTCCGCTCAATATACAAAAGACTTCCTTGCATTTTCTTAACATTGTATGGGTAACATGTGAGCTAATGCTCACTCTCACTTTATGACCAACTACTAGGTCATATATATCATTTATGCCATTCTGTATAAACAATTCATCTTGATATCATTCTATGTCACCCTGAGTATGTCACTTAACTCTGTTTGCCTCAGTTTCCTCATCTGTAAAATGAGCTAAAGAAGGAAATAGCAAACCACGCCAATATCTTTGCCAAGAAAATCCCAAATGGGGTTGCAAAGAGTAGGAAATGATTAAAAATTGAGTAGCAATTATGCTATAGCCCTATCAGGCAGCTAGGTGACACAATCTATCAAATGCTAGGCTTGTAGTCAGAAAGACCTGGGTACAAATATTGCCTTGGAGACTTTCTTAGTTATGTGACCCTAGACAAGTCACTTAACCTATCTCAGTCTCAGTTTCCTCATCTTTGAAATGGGAATAATAGTAGTACATACCCTCAGAGGGTTATTGTGAGGACGACATGAGATAGCATATGCCAAGCACTCTGTAAATGTTTAAGTGTTATATAAATACTAGTTATTATTACTTATTGATATCATGTGTCTCCCCATAACCCTTTGAGTCAGCTTCAACTTTGATTCTTTGAAGACTATGACAGCGATATAGCATTACCAGAAACATACTGACATTAAATGCATGGGTTTTTGTTTCTAGGAGAAATTCTGGATCTTTGCAAGGACTGTACCATTTTTCAAATGTCATCAAGCCTGCTCCTTTCTTTCCTTTCAATTCTGGGTCCAATGCATCATCTATCCACAGTGTCTAAGATCTCTATTTACTTATGAACTAGTTCAATCAACTCTCTATCCAACTGCATGTCACAGACTAATAGGCATCCTTCAACCATTTCAGTTTGCCCATGTGTCTTATGAGGCTGAGCTCTTTTGAGTAATTCTGAATCTCATATAAGAGGTTCTTCAGTTTTCTAGGGTTTGTTAAAATCAGCACATCGTCCACAAATATAACAATATCATCTATAGGAAATCCCTCTTTCCAATGAGTTCTATTCTGGATGCTCCCCATGACTGCAGCAAACACCTTTGGCCAGCATACATGTTCCTGTTTTAGTACCTTCCTTGATTTTAATTATTAGAGAATCCTTAATAAATAAAAATTATTTCTGATGCTATTTCATCTCAAAAAAATCTTATATGACCTCAACACACGCAGGGGAGACACCTTGGTGGAGGATCAATATGTTTTCTTTGAATCAATTGGTTATTTTTTCTAGTCAACACACAATAGACAAAGTGGCATCATGTTTTCTCTGCATTTTTTCTATACGTTGTGTGACAATAAATATGTGGTATGAAGTAGGATATGATTTGTAAAAGCATGTCTGTTCTCTTTTCCTCTTTTAATCAAAGATTCCCTCAATACATGTCTAAATCACTCTCATAAAGATTTTATAGAGGTGGGAACCTAGGCATAGGGGGCAGTAGTTATTGACTGCTCAGTCACCTTTTTATAATAATAATATCATTTTTAAAGTATTTACAATTGTAATGTCTGTAAAGTACTTTGCAAATTTTAAGGGATAAAGAATATCAGTTATTTCTATCACCATAAAAAGTCCATATTTTCAGTAGTATTCTTTGGGTGTTGCTATGTGGTTTCAAGTTATGGAATATCATAGTTTCTGAGGACTTGAAGTTGAAGGTCACTCAAAGGGGAACAGTCTCATGATGGGCATGAGTAAGCTGTAAATATATTTACCAACAAAGGAGTTTTTTGCAAAAGGAGCTGAGTAAGGAATGTCATCAGGGTGTTGCGTGACTCAAAAAGGAAAACAGCTGGTCATGGGAGAGGGCAATGATCAGTGCACCAGTCAACACCTTCCATTGGTGATCACACCATGTCAAGAGATCTAAAAGGTGCCCAGCATGTTGGGTGGAGTCCCTTGGGAAAGATTTACAGGAAGACATGGGCAGGACTCATATAGGACAAGAGGGAAGAGATGGCTTGGGTTCCATCCCATGGAAGAGAGTATCCACATCAGTGAGATCACAGATACATCAAAGTGTCCCAATAATATTGCCTGGGATATTCTCCAATAGTTCAGCATCTTCATTCTTTCAAATATCTTCAGAATCCTTTCTTCAACATCCTGAGCACTATGTTTCTCTCAGGATGGACCTCCCCTGTGTATATTTGGTCACATACAACTGTTTTTCCATATGCTGAGAATTTTATTTAGGGCTATGGTATGATAGCTATGATATGACATCCAGGTATGATGGTTCCATTACCATTGATAAATAAAATAGTCTATTATAAAAATGACAAATATTTCCTGTTTTTCATATGTATATACCCCTTGAGAGTAGAGACTATTTCATTTTTGTCTTTTTCTCTCCAGTATCAAGCACAGCACCTACCACATAGTAGGCAATTAATAAATGTTTACTGATTAATTCAGTTCCTTCCAGTTTCATCCTCAAAAGTCCTTGGAATAACCCTTACCAAACTTTCTACAAATTCACTTTTTCTTCTACTTCTTCTTCTGGTTTTATGAGGCAACTCTTTTTATCATTCTCTGTAAGATGAAGTAGGTTCAAAAATACTTGAACCCATTTTATAGATGAGAAAATGGGCTCAGTGAACTTAAGTAACCTGCCCATTATTGCACAGCTAGGAAGTATCACAGGCTGAATTTAAAGCAGGTTCTCTTGGCTGTGGTCTAGCATTCTTTCATTCATGATTCTTTGGAAGGGTTTGAGGGAGAGCTCAAGCAAGTCCTGGCTTTTACTCTTCCATCTTGGCTCCCCCGCCCCACCCCACCCCATTCATGATTCTTGTGAATCATTTCATGGCGCCTCTCTCTGCCTCCCTCATTGGGTTGTTCTGAAGATCACATGAGGTAATGACTCATGATCCTTCCCCTTCCTCCTCCATTTTTAAGTCCTGTGGATTTCACCTCTACAACGTTTATCTGGAACAAGTTTCCTTTTCTCCAGTCCCAGAACTACCACCCTAATTCAGACCCATATCTAGCCTATCCTTAAAAAAAAAATCTTCAGGGCAGCTAGGTGGTGTACTGAATAGAGTACTGGCCCTGGAGTTAGAAGGATGTGAGTTCAAATCCAGCCTCAGACATTTAACACTTACTAGCCATGTGACCTTGGGCAAGTCACTTAACCCCACTTGCCCAGCCCTCTGCCCTCCAAAAAGCAAAAACAAAACAAAAACAAAAAAATCCACTTGACCCTACTGTCCCCCAAGTTATTAACCAATATTTCTTCTCAGTTTCATAGCCAAAACTTCAAGAAAAAACTGTTAACACTTGTTGCCTCCACTTTCTTAACTCCTACTCATGCTCACCCCTTACAATGTGGCTTTTGATCCAGCACTTAACTGAAACTTCACTCTCTTTGTCTCTCCATCTCTGTCTCCATCTGTCCTTCTTTCTTCCTCCCTCTCTCTGAATCTCTTTATTGCTAAATTCCAATGGCCTTTTCTTAGTCCTTAACCTTCTTGACCCCTCTGCTGACACTACTGACAAACTCCACTCCTGGATCCTCTTTCCTCTGGGTCTTCGTGACACCACTCTGTCATGGCTCTATTCCTACTTGTCCAATTGATTCCCTCGGTCTTCTTTACAGGCTTATCACCTATATCCTATATGCTCTGCATGGGTATTCCCCATGGCTTTATCCTAGGCTCTCTCTTGGTGATCTCATCAGTTCCCATGGATCTATGTATCTAGAAGATTCCCAAATTTATGTCTCCAGCCCCCATCTCTCTCCTAAACTCCAGTCCCACATCTCCAACTGCTTGCTCAATATTTCCACATAAATGTTCCATATGCCTTTTAAATGCATGATGTTCAAAACAGAATTCACTTCCTTACTTTAAGCCTGTCTCTCCTCTTAACTTCCTATTTCTGTTATTGGATACCACCATTCTTCTAGTTGCCCAGGGTAATAACCATCCTCTTTTCTTTATTCCATTCTTTTACGTTTCCTGTATCCAATCAGTTGCCAAGCCTTGTTAATTCTACCTCCTCAGCATCTCTCACATCCATCCCCTTTGGTCTACTTATGCACACACCTTAGCCCAGGTGCTCACCACCCCTCCCCTGGACTATTGCAAAGGCTTCCCAAACGTATCATTTCTCTCTTTGCAGTGTCTTTCACCCTGCATCCAAACTGATATTCCTAAAACTGAAGCTGACCATGTCACTAGATCTGCTCAAGAAGATTCAGTGACTCTCCATTGCTTTCAAAATAAAATTCAGATTCCACAGTTTGGCATATACGTTCCTTCACAGTCTGACTCCAGCCTATCTTTCCAATTTATTCTCAACACTGATGCCAAATTAATGTTCCTAAAGCAAAAGTCTGACCATGTCGCTCCCTTACTCAAAAACCTATTGCTTCTAAGATAAAATACAAACTCCTCAGGCTAGTGCTTACCATCCTTCACAATCTGACTATACCCTACATTTCTAGCCCTATTTCCTATCACTCCCCTTCCTGTGCCCTGCATTCCAGCCAAACAAGGATGATTGCTGTTTGAAACATTCTATCTTCCATAACAATAGCTAGCATTAATATACAGCTTTAAAGTTTTTAAAGTGTTCTACAAATGTTACCAAATTTGATCCTTGTAACAACCCTCTGAGGCAGGAGCTATTATTATCCTTTCCCTTCTTACAGATGAGAAATTAACAGATATAATTTGGAGAGGTTAAGTGACTTACCCAAGGTCACACACACAGTTAATATAAGAGGAAGAATTCAAATTCAGGTTTTACCCCAACTACAAGATCAGTGTCCCATCTACTAGAACCTAGCAGTCTCTTCCTATGGCAAGTCACCCTCCGTCACTGGAATTTAGTCTCTTCTCAGCTTTACTTCCTATAATCATCATCTTTCTTCAAATCGCATGGTCATACATGAAGCTTGCCCTGATTTCTACCTCCTCTCCAAATACTCACCTGGTTTTGCTGTTGTATTCCAATGTGTCTTTCACATAGTGGCACTTAATAAGTCATTGTTGATTGAATAGATGAAACAGAATATAAATGTCACATATATATGTAGATATGTGTGTATTTGTGTGTACAGTGGAGAGAGAGAGAGAGACAGAAAGAGAAAGAGACACAGAGAGAGAGGGAGAGAATGAAAGAGAGAATGAGAGAGAGAGAAGGGGAGAGAGGGGGAGGGAAGAAGAGAGAGAGAGGGAGAGGGAGAGGGAGAGGGAGAGAGAGAGAGAGAGAGAGAGAGAGAGAGAGAGAGAGAGAGAGAGAGAGAAACAGATGATAGAAGGAAGGACAGTTAACCTACTGAAAGAAGGGAACAAATGTTTCAAGCATTTTATAAGCTCTGTCCCATAGAAACAGTGAATCTGCCAATTACAAATCATGCTTATCTATTCATTAGGACTAGTACCTTAGAGAATTCTACTAGACAACACTTTGTTAGCCTAGTTCCAGTTACTATAAGTACTTGAAAGACATGAAACTGCATTTCTTAGAAAATATTCTAGAATGGGAGAGAACTCACCCATTTGGACTCTCTCTCCCCCAATTAGTCCTAATGAGTAGTCTACTAGCTTGGGCAACCCAGCCCAGAGTATTTTCCTGCTAGGGTCTAGCATCTGCTCTGAGATGAACAGAGAGTGGCGGGTGCCCCCTCCCCCAGTGCAGCAGCTGGCTGGATTCCCTAAGATGGCCGCCACAGCTGCTCCCTGAGCTTAAGAGAGAGAATAGGAGAGTAAGCAAGCCGCTGAGCCAGCTGATGGAAATGGCCACTGGGGTCTTCAGCAGACAATCCCCCAGGGCCAATGGAGAAGGTCAAGGCTTGGGAGGGACATACAGGTGACCTGCTCCTCAAGGCCTCCCAGAAAAGAAGGAAGACTAGCCTTCATTCAGGGGGCTCTGCTGCCTAAGAGAAGAACTGGAATGGATTTACAGTTTATCGCTGTCCAACACTAAACACCTGCTCCCTATAGGGTGACTTCTTAGCCAAAGGGCAAACCAACACCAAGCACATGTCAACAGTCATTTATTAAATTCCAACAATGTGCCAGACATTGTGCTAAGCACTGGGAATATTTGTTGCTGTTCTGTCATTTTAGTCGAGTCTGACTCTTTGTAACCCCATTGGGGGTTTTCTTTTCTTTTTTAATTGTTTTTTCACTTGAGGTTTTCTTGGCAAAGATACTGGAGTGATTCACCATTTCCTTCTCCAACTCATTTTACAAATGAGGAAACTGAGGCAAAAAAGGTTAAGTGACTTGCCCAGAGTCACATAGCTAGTAAGTGTCTCAGCCCAGATTTTGAATTCAGGAAGAGGAGTCTTCCTGATTCCAGGTCTGGTGCTCTATCCACTGAACCACCTAGCTACCTTTACTAAGAATATAAAAAATCCCCCCCCCCCAAAAGCACATATTCCCTGTCGTCAAGGAGTTCACATTCTAATAAGACAAAAAGCAAATAATTGTGCACATATAAGATATATAAAGCATAATGAAAGGTAATCTCAAAAAAGAAGGGGTAGTAAGAGGAAAGGAGGTCAAAGGAGGGAAAGAGAGGGAAAGGAAGGGGAAAGGAGACTTGGTTTCTTGCAGAAGGTAAGATCTGAGTTAAGTCTTGGGAAGGGCAGCAAGGTGGTGCAGTGGAAGAGTCAGGAAGACTCATCTTCCTAAGTTCAAATATAGCTTCAGACAATTACTAGCTCTGTGATCCTGGGCAAGTCACCTAACCCTGTTTGCCTCAGTTTCCTCATCTGTAAAATGAGTTGGAGAAGAAAGTGGTGAACCACTCCAGTATCTTTGCCAAGAAAACCCCAAAGGGGGTCACAGAGAGCCAGACACAACTGAAAAATGAACAACTTGAAGGAAGACAAGGAAGCCACAAGACAGAGAGGAGGAAGAACACCCCAGGCATACATGCACTTGCCTACACAAAAGCACACAGAACATACCTATAGGGCCATATCTGGGGTGACATGATTGGAGTTTTGTCCCAAAATGGCTACATGGAAGCAGAGATGGGCTAGCAATGCTATATCTCTGTAACTGTCTTCCAACCCATTGTCTGTGACCTTTGTAGTCTTCCAGGGCTATTACTGGCTCCTGCTCTCTTCCCCAGTACCAGACTGACCTCCCTTCCTTCAGAGTCTTATCATGGAGGCCTTCCTGGTACTTCCTGGTACTTCCACATCCCACAGCCCAAATTCACTCATTGTCCCCTGAACACACGATGCTTTTTCTGGATGTTTCTTATATTAACATCCCTCCCTCATTGGAATGCTTCATCACTTCCTCTCTACATGTCTGAATCATACCTCACCTTCAAGATCCAACCCAAATTCCACCTCTTCCATGAAGCCTTCCCTGATTACTCCAGCTCACAATGAGCTTGGCCCACACTCTCTGGGAAATGACCTCTCTTTTCTGGCGCAGCTGCCCCCCAAGGTGGACCATCTCCTGTGCTGCCCTACCCTTAACCCCAAATGAATTCACCCTCAGACACAAGACTTTCCAGTTATGGCTCTGCACCATATAAGGTGGTGCAACAGGACCTAGTGCATAGTAAATGCTTGCTAAATCCATGAGGGTTGCAGAAAACCAAAAAGAATCTTAGAGAGAGCTAGAAAGAGCCTTAGAGAGCATCTGGTCCAATCCCCACATTCTATAGATGAGAAAATTGAGTCCCAGAGAGGGAAAATGAATGAATGAATAAATGAGTAATTACCTAGGCAGCTGAGTGACTCAGTAACTAGAGCATGAGACTTGAAGTTTGAGTTTGAATCCTGCCTTGCACACTTACTACCTGTATTACTCTTTGCAAGTTAAGCTCTCTGTGTCTGTTTTCCCATCTGTAAAGTGGAACTAATAGCAGCACCTACTTCCCAAGGTCATTGTGAGTACTGAATGAGGTAACATCTGCAAAGCATTTTGAAAACCTTTAAATACTCTATAAATGCTAGTACTTGTTATTAACGGATGAGCCTTTTATAGAACTTGAATATTTGTCAAGCATCTTCCTCACAATAACCCCATAAAACAGGTAATGTAGATATAATTATTCCCACTTTATGGATGAGGTCACCAGGTCTCCTAGGGGCAAAGTGATTTGCTCAAGTTCACATAACCCATAAGCAAGAGTCAGGTTCGAGCCTGAATTTCTTGACTCCAAGGTCAGAACTATTTTTATGACATCTGGAATGAATGAAGGTTCACACACAAGTTACAACAGCTTTTGCACATGCACATATCCACACATGTATGTATATGATATACAGATACCCTTGCTCACAGGACCACAAGAGCTGGTCCTTATATGGCACTTAAGGGTTTGCCATGTGTTATTACTACTCAGTTCGTTTTACTTTCACAACAACAACCCTGTGATTTGGGGCAAGTTACCTGACCCCAATGAACAATGATGTCCATTGAGAAATTGTGTGGCAAATACTACAGGACTATTATCTCTATTTTAGGAAACTGAGGCTCAGAGAGGTTAATTCACTTAGCCAGGCAGTATCAGAGATGACTCCAAGTTCTGCACTGCACCCTATGCCTCTCAAATATACAAGCACATATCTTCCACCTTAATCATTCCTCACCCTGAAGGAAACATCTCCACAGACTAATCCATCCAGCCCTTAAAAGAAAAAAAAAGAGGCTATAGATTGAGAAGTTTCCCCATGTAAAGAGATATAGTGGCCTTTCCTTTTCCGCGCTGCGGCTGCAGCCATGAGTATGCTCAGGCTTCAGAAGAGGCTTGCCTCTAGTGTCCTTCGATGTGGAAAGAAGAAGGTATGGCTTGACCCTAATGAGACCAATGAAATTGCCAATGCCAATTCCCGCCAGCAGATCCGGAAGCTGATTAAAGATGGGCTTATCATCCGGAAACCCGTTACTGTGCACTCTCGTGCCAGATGCCGAAAAAATACTCTGGCTCGAAGGAAGGGCAGGCACATGGGTATTGGTAAGAGAAAGGGTACTGCCAATGCTCGTATGCCTGAGAAGGTAACCTGGATGAGGCGAATGAGGATTCTTCGCCGTCTGCTTCGAAGATACCGTGAATCCAAAAAGATTGACCGCCACATGTACCACAGCCTGTACTTAAAGGTGAAGGGAAATGTGTTCAAGAATAAGCGAATCCTGATGGAGCACATTCATAAACTAAAGGCAGACAAGGCCCGGAAGAAGCTTTTGGCTGACCAGGCTGAAGCTCGAAGGTCTAAGACTAAAGAAGCACGCAAGCGCCGGGAAGAGCGTCTGCAGGCTAAGAAAGAGGAAATCATCAAGACTCTGTCCAAAGAGGAGGAGACTAAAAAATGACCCTCCCCACCTCCTCTGTACACAGGCCCTTCCGTTTGCCACATGCAATAAAGACGGGCAGCTGCCAGCCCTGGGTGGTCCTGTCTCTTAGTCTTGTCCGAGAAAAAAAAAAAAAAGAGATATAGTGTCCCTCATTTTAAAGCTGAGGATGCCATTGTCCATTGAGGTCTGGTGGCTTGCCTAAAGTCACACAATGAGTTAGTAGATGAGTCACACAATTTAAGCATGGAACCCAGAGATTTTCCTCTGTTCTACTGGTTTTTCATTTGTCTCCTGTTGCCACCTTCCAGGTCCTACCTAAACTTCCTCTGGCTCCTCTTCTAAGCGAAGGAAACAGAGTATGGGGGTTAGAACACTTTTCCTGAGGAGATGCCCCTATCAAGCATGTGATATATATGTCTGTGTTGCCTTTGCCAGAGATTGGCAACTTCCTCCAAGTGGCATGCCAAGTCTTCATTCACTCATTGGCTTGGAGAGGAAGAGGAAGTTGGCAGCTTTCCGTGCACATGTGCACACAGAGGGAACCCACCAAATGAATTAGGCTAAGTCTATCCCCAGTGGTGGGGTTAAGTGCAAAGCTAAGAACACTCCCTAAAGCTTAGGTTTCCAGCAGGGGGGAATAAGGGTCCAAATGGATTCTTCACCTTGTGGAAGGAGAAGAGAAAGTTGGCTGGCAGACTATCCCATCCCCATCCCCCTATACCTGCCTCCTTTCACATCCTCAGCCACCTTGCCACTAGATACAAGTTTGTATGCCATCTTTCACCCAAATGTCACAGCTATGATTTTCTTGTATGTATGGTTTATGTGCCTAAGGTTCTTCTCCATGATTAATGAAATATATGGAAGAAAGAAGCAATTACTAGACTGTCAACTCCTTGAAGGTAGACTAAACCGATATCTACCTTTGTACCAGTCTAGCACAGTACTGTGTTAATGTACTTATGTTTCATATTTCAAGACTTCCATTGAGCTGGGATCTCATCACAAGCTAGCAATCATCCACAATTTCTCATTTTGTCATATATATGCTTTTGTATGTATCAAACAATGAACATACATTTATTAATCACTTCCTATGTGCCAATCACTATGCTGGGTGTTGGGGATACAAAGAAACAAAGTAAAATAGCCCTTGCCCTCAAGGAGATTATATTCTATTAGTAGAGACAACATGTACATTATAAATACACATATTTGTACGAAATAGAATAATATGCACATATTTAGTCTGAGGGGAACTAAGAAGTCAGGAGACCTGAATTCTAGTCTCACTGTGCAATTCACTGGTCTGAAACTCAGCTTCCTCCTCTGCAAAATGGGGATGAAATCCAATGTTCTGTCTACTTCCCATGTCTATTGTGAGGTTCTAATGAGATGATGTATATTAAGTATTTTGTAACCCCAACAGACTCTATAAATTGTGACCTATCATCATCATCCTTATGCTTATTCTTAAGAGATGAAAGTCAAAGTGGGACCAAGACAGAGAACAGGAATAAATTAAGACAAGAGAGTTAAGTGAGTGATCTATGGAGAGGCTGGGGATTAAAGAGGATGGGGGTGGGATTAGAGTCAGGGACAGGTTTGCCTAATCTGGGCAAAGATCAGGCTTGGGGAGTGACTTCTGTCCCCAGTGACTGGACAACTTTCTGGCCAAGACCTCTATTAGGACCAAGGAGAGGTGGCAAGAGGAGGTAGATTTCTTGGGGAGACAGAGAGCCTGGGAGGCTAAGACTGGACAGAGGCCTCCAGCCCTTAAAAAAAAATTGCTAAAAGAAAGATTTGTCATCTAATCTGGAAAAGGCTAGTCTCTGTGTAGAAATGTACTGGCAATTGCCAACAAGTATGGCATCTGTAATCTTATATATGCCTTAAAATTACCAACAGTGTGACCCTGGTAAGTCACTTAAAACTGTCAGCTTCAATTTCCTCAACTCTAAAATGCAGACAATAATAGTAACTACTTTCTAGGGTTGGTACAAAAACCAAATGAGATCATATATTTGTAAGTATTTAACACAGTGCCTAGCTCATTAGTAGTCATTCAATTTAATAATTATTTGGTTCTATCCTTTCTTCCTTCCTTCCTTCTGTTTACTCAAGGCCACCAGCTTAAAATCTTTGTTATGGGCAATACCTCAATTTTGAGGAGAATAAGAGAAAATAAAGTTTCCCATAATTCCCATATAGAACTTGAATATTTGTCAAGCATCTTCCTCATAATAACCCCATAAAACAGGTAATGTAGATATAATTATTCCCACTTTATGGATGAGGTCACCAGGTCTCCTAGGGGCAAAGTGATTTGCTCAAGTTCACATAACCCATAAGCAAGAGTCAGGTTCAAGCCTGAATTTCTTGACTCCAAGGTCAGAACTATTTCTATGACATCTGGAATGATGTAAGACTGTGTAAGCAGGTCATTTAATCTCTGTGCCTTGGATGATCCATCTGTAAAATGGGGATAATTGTACTCCACTGGAATTGTTAGGGCAATAATCATATCAGATCAGAAAGTGCTGAACCAAAGATATTTGTGTCATGATAGTGCTTTCCTTGGTTCTCCTCTATACCTCATTTCTCCGATAGGAGGAACACCCCAGATGAGACTAACATCTCCTGAGGAAGAACTGGGGCCCTATAGTCAGAAGGACTATATAAAGGGATAGAAAACCATTCAAGGAGCTAGAAAACCGCAAATGGGGTCATAAAGAGTCAGATATGACTGAAGCAATTGAACAACTGAAAGGACCTATGTTCTATTGAAAAGGTGGAGCTTGGGAGACTTGTCAAAATTTAAGATGTGGCATCTTTCCTCAAAACCACTGATTCCCTGAAAATAATCCAAGGAAGTGAAGAAAGGAAGAGGCCCAAAGATGCTCCTCTCATTTCCCACTTCAGGAAGCACTTATGAGCAGCAGTCAGATCTTATTTCCCTGATCTCCTAGCTCCTTCTCTGTTTCCTTGATAACTAACTCCCCCCATGCCAGCCTTGCCCTCCTGCCCTTGCTCCAGGACTGAGCCCTTGTCCACAAGGACCTTGTTATCTGCCCTAGGGTAGGGGCACTGACTCTGAAAATCCCTGGCAGTTGGTGGGCTGGGGGATATTAGCATACAGGCTTCTTGGGCCTATTTGAACCGGTCTAAGCTCCAATTAGGTCAGAGCAAAGTTGTGGGTGGGGCTCAGGATTCTCTCCTTGCTAGGGTTACTAGCAACTCTAGGGCGTGGAATCGGAGTTAGGAATCTCCTGATGGAGCCTTGGGGTCCCATGGAGTGGGAAGGTCCTGGCAGTATAGAAAAGGGCAGAGGAGAGAAAAGAAATGATTGAGGAGGCAGTTTAGAGAAAGAGGCCGGGGGCGGGTTGGGTCTGCCCTCTTGGAGCCTGGTTAGCTCCAAGGAACACCACACCCCCCTGACCTCCATCAGCAGGCTATTATGTGATGACTTAACCTTCTGACTGGAGTCTCATTCTGCCCTCCGAGTTGGGGCTGACTCCCCCAGAGGGGAGTGTACAACACCCTGAGTTCAACCTAACTTCTTTGCACCTTGAATAGTTCGGAGGGAAGAGTGGGGGAGAAAGGGATAGGACTGGGGGGGTGCCTCGAGGGCAGGACGGGCAGGGACTTAAACGTAATAGAGAGCAGATCCAGCACACTAGAGGAGGAAAGGGGCAGGAACCTGAAGATGTAAGAGAATATGGGGGGCAGAAGGAGACAGAGTCAGTACTCAGAGCTTCCATACTCTGTCCTATGGTTCATGATCTCCAAGATGGGCAGGTTGGGCTGTGTCCCTTCCTGCTGTCATCTTTCTCATTTTGAACATAAGAAGAATGCTCTTTCTGGAGTAAGCCACTCTAGTTTCTAGATTCTGCTAGGTTCTGATCCCAAGTTCTCTTAACTTACCAGCTCTGTGATACAGGGCAGGTCATTTCTCTGGAATTCAGGTTCCTCATCCATAAAACAAGAGTGTTGGAATGGGCTAGAGATCTGATCTCTAAGGTACTCTCCAGTTCTAATTCCTATTACAACCCACAGGAATTGGCCCAACTGTGTTTCAGGCCAAAGTGACCCTTTGAATCTCAAAACTGCCTGGAGAAAGTGAAGAGAGAGACTTTGAGATTTGAGAAGAGGGTATGAGTAGCTCATAGACTCAGAGTGGCAGCCCCACAAGTAACCTCAGAGATTAACTAGTCTAAACCCCTCATTTTAAAGAAGAGGAAACTGAGATGAAAACACTTTAGCTAAGTGAATAGCATGCATTTGTAGTCAAACAGACCTGATTCCAAAGTCTGCCTCTAATAGGAACTAGCCCTGTGACCCTGACAAGACACAGCCTCATCTACAAAATGGGAATATCAGGAAAGGTTATGAAATTAAAATGAGATAATGCATGTAAAACTGAGATGATCTAGTCTAGAGGTTGGAGGGAGGGGTCTATGGATAGATTTCAGGGGGCACATGAACTTGGAACTTTTAATATTTTGGTAACTGTTCCAATATATTTGGTTTCCTTTATGATCCTATATATTTCATTGTATGATTTAAAGACATTGTTTTGACCAAGGGTCCCTAGACTTGACCAGACTACCAGAGGGGTCCACAACACCAAAAAAAGTTAAGAATCCCTGACCCAGTTCAATCCTTTCATTTCACCAAATAGAGAGCTGAGCCCCAGAGAGGTTAAGTGACTTTCCCAAAGTCAAACTAGAGCTAGGACTAAAACTGAGGTTTTCTGACTCCTGTGTTCTTTGTGCAACCAGTCCACTTACTGTCACCCTCCCCAGTGCAAACACATTTGCAATTTAAGTGAGTCCTTTAGTTGAATCCAAGGGAGTAGCTAATGGGATTTCAGGCACTGTGACAGGAGGATGGGGAAGATATTTTTGGACCGAGGTCCTTTCTCAGCATCACCCAGGTGGCTACCTCCTCTGGTCCTGGTGAGAACCGGCCTGCTAGAGACACAGGGCATTCTCTGAAAGACCTTCAGCAAGAGGTCTAACGGTTCCTACAGCTGTGGCAAGGTTTCATTTTTCTGGTTCTCTTTCCAGTTTCCTGGCTACTCCCTCTCCCCTCATAGAATAATAGCTAGAAGAGACATTAGAAAATAGACTACAGGTATTAATTTATCTGGGTCTCAGTTTCCTCATCTGTAAAATAACAGTTTTGGATTAGATCATTGCCTAGGTACCTTCTATAGCTCCGATTTAGGAATATAGGATTTCCAGCAGGAAGGGATCTTAGTCCACCTCTTGTCCACTTCCTTCATTTTACAGATGGGAAAGGGATACCCAAAGAGGTCTAATGACTCGGCCAAGGTCGCATAGATAGTGGCCCAGATGCACATTGCTAAAGGTGATATCCTTTGCATTACAGGTAGGGGCTGTGTCCTCACTGTCACCCCTACCCCCACCCCCACCCCCACCGAATTGGTTCAGAAGCAGTCTTAGTTCGGGGCTGTCTTTTCCCTGCACAGATTCCTGTGGGGCCTAGAATCTGGGCTTTGGGGGCAGCTGGCTGCCTTCACTTCAGCCCAATTCCAATTAACCCAGTTCAGCCACATTGTTCTCCTGCAGCAACCCTTTCCAGTAGTGTCTCTGGCCTCCGAGACCCCCTAAAGATAGAAGTGTCGCCCCTATCCCTAGTCTCATCACCAACAACGGCAGCCTGGGGAAATGTTTTGGGTGAGGGTCCTGGGAGAGGAATTTTAACCACCCTCCCTTAACAGCTTGACGACTCCCTTTTCAAGGTTTCTTAACTGAGGTAGCTTGGACACACAAGGAAACAAAAGGATGGACCATATGACCTTTTTAGGGTTCTATGACTCAATACTGTACTAACCTCATTACTACTTGCCCCCTTGGGCTTTAACCTAGAAACCGTGTGGGGTAAAAGGTGTGTTTGTGTTGGGGGGGGAGAGGGAGAGGAAGAACGGTCTCTAGGACCCAGCAGGCTGCTGGCGCACCCGAGAGGTGGAGACAGGCGGCAGGCAGGCAGGCGGGCAGGCGGGCGGGCAGGCTGGGAGGGTGGGAGGCGGCGGCAGAGAGGCCAGGCGCGGAGGGCGCCCAGGCGGACCAAGAGAGGGGAGAATCTGTGCCCCTGGGCTGTGGAAGGGAAGGGCTGCAGGGCTCGCCCCGGGACCTGAGATTCCCCAGAGCGCGGGGCAGGTGTGCGGTGGGGCGGGGCGGGCCGGGGCCGGGCTGGGGCCGAGGTAGCCCCGCCCGGGGCCGGGCGATGCTGGGATGGAACTGAGCTGTTGGGGCCAACCCGGGCACCTCGGGCAGCGGGGCCACCCCGCTGGGGAGCCCCGCTCGGCCGAGGGGAAACCGAAGAGGCACCCAGCCCCTGACCTCCTCGTTCTCCTACTCCTCCTCCTCCCCGTGGCGCGCATTTAAGGAGCTGCCGCTGCCCCCAGCCCCGGGAGATCTTCGCCCGGACCCTCCAGCTCCCCGGGGGCCAGGGCACAGAGCCAATCCCAGCGCGCCCCCTCCCCAGCCAGGAACCGGCGCAAATGGCCAAGGCGCCTTGAGATCCTGCCTCCCAGCCCCGGACCCGCACGCCGGACCCCGGACCTCAGCCGGCCGGCGGGCTGGCAAACGGGCCGGGGCTGAAGGCTTGGTGCCCAGGACCGTTCCACCGTTCGGCGCCGCTTTCTGCAGCTTCTGTTCAGGTAAGACGCGCCCGCGCCCCCGCCCCACGTTACCTGGGCCCCCTTACCCCCGAAGCCTTTGTCCCACCCCCCACCCCTTCCCCGGGATAGCGCGGAGGGGGCGGGGGAAAGAAGGGCAGCCACCGCGCCCCCTCCCCGGGGGACGCACCTGCCCATAGAGCACTCTGGGCGGGGAGTGGGGAGGAACCCCCTTCCCTAGGGCTTCTGCAGGTGAGCGAGAGGGGGTGATGGGGAAGTGAAAGGGGTTGTCACCTTGCCCCTGCTTTTATTACCCTCCCCTCTTTCTCCTTGTTCCTCTCCCCTTCCTCTTCCTTGCATCACCAGGCAGCCTGGACTCGGTTGAAGGACATCTCTTTGTGTCTCAGCTCAACCCAGCAGCCGCCGCCCCCTCCTCCCCTCTGGCTCCCCTTATCCTTTCTCGGCCAAGGTTCCTGTCCGCTCCCTCTTTCTTCTCCGCGGGAGGGGGCACACACTGTTCTGGGGAGAGGGCTGGAAGGAGAGATGATCCCTGGGGGGGATCCCCCCCTCCTTCGGGGGCGCTTCAGATCCTGCAGAAAGGAGGGGGAAGAGGGAGGAGCTTCCTCTCGATACCCCCATTCTGGCCTCCCCCCCTTGTCTTCTTTGAGCTCCTGCTGTGCTGACCCGGACTTGGGGGGTGGGGAGCAGAAGGGGGAAGGAAGAGTCACCAAAAGCACTGATCCCCCAACCAGATCCACCCTGTGAAGAGATATTGGAGAGTGGGTTGTGTAGTGAAAAGAGCACCTTACTGGGAGCCAGGAGACCCGGTTTCCAATCTAGGTCCTGTCACATGTTAGCTATGTGACCCTGGACAAGGCACTTTATCTCAGTTTCCTCATCCATGATAGAGATATAATTATGGGACCATAAGCTTGAACTTGGGACCTCACCCAAGTTGTGAGAGGCAAATGAGATGGAATGCTTTAATAAGGTATTGTTCTCAAAAAAGGAACTGCCTCGAGTTCTACCTACCCCCAGCCCTCGAGGCTTCGGTTCGAGGCTTCTGGGACAGACCTGGACCTCTGGGGAGCTGCCCTTTCGGACTATTCAGTTCCATGGGTGCTGCCCTTTGGGAAGGACAGATAGACTCCCTGAAATCTATGCCCTCATTTGATCTACAAGAACAATGAAGCATCTAGCCTGTTCGCTCTATGAGTGGAGTGGGAAGCTTTGTTCAGGAAATTCTAAGAGAACGTTTCCTGGGATCCCCCCTTCCCACTCCCCAGTCCAACCATCCAATCCCAAAGACCTCTGCTTTTCCACCGTGTTTACTTTCCTAGAAAGGCTCATCCAATAAGATGTAAATGGTATAGTGATTCCTTCCCTTGAAGAGATAAAAAAGTTATATGAATGCCTTAAGCCATTTCCGTTCTGGGTACCTGACTCCTTCCCCAAGTGTGTGTGGAGTTTGGGGGAAGGGAGGCGTGTTTTTCTTTGTTTTGGAAGGCGAAGGAAGCTCAGATTCTTCCTAAGGCTGGATGGGTTCCATATATCTTCCTTCCATCCTGGGGCTCAGATGGCCTCTTTCCATCTTCCATCCTTCTTTCCTCCTTGGTTGAGAGGGAGAGAGGATTCATGACTGGAGAAGACAAGTCCTGAGAACCCTGGGTGCATGGAAGTTTTCTATTTAAATGGAAATAAAAATCTAGTGACTGTTTCCCAACTGCCAAGTCCAACCCCTTCTATATGTTATGTAAACTAAGAGGGAAACAGTGCTGGCCTGGAAAGAATAGGTTTTTCTGCTTTATTAGGCTGGTGGCCTCATAGTTAACCTTATCCTGTTATGGGGATAAGAATCGGTATAGTTGCCCCTGAGATCAGGGACTCCTGAGAGAACAATGTTTCCAGAATGGCTCTGGGAATGTAAATTAAGGACTGGAAGGGGCCTAGTCCAACCTTCTCACTTTACAGATGATGCTCTGAGAGAAGTCATTTGCCCAAGGTCACCTAGATAATTAGCATCAGAGCTAGGATTCGAACCAACTCCAAAATCAGCCTTCCTTCTGTCACTGTACCAAGCTGCTTCCTATATCTTTGATGAGACTTTATTTTGTATTGCTATTTACACTTCTACATTCTCCCATTTGATACTTATACCCCAGTGAGATATCACTGTCTTCACTTTACAGATTAAAGAATGAAGTCCAGGGCAGTGACACCTTGTATATGAGACATCCAAATTGTATCTGTTGATCACATAGGATCACATAGAGTTAGAACTAGAAATTATATCTCCTGACTTCTGTTGTCCATTATTCCTTATGACCTTGGACAAACAACTTCCCCCACTTTGGGCCTCAGTTTCCCTACATTAATTCATTCCAACTCAACATTCTGTGTTCTATAAGGTACCTTCCAAAGCTATGATTCCTGTCAGAAATTGCTCATTGGACTACTGTATTTTTCCAAGGATGCTATGTCTTGACTAGCTTGAAGGGGTACCTGAGCCTCTTTCCCAGAAGCCTTAGGAAGTGAGAATGGATTATGGAAGTTATAAAGAGAGTAGATATGAACACACTCAAATCTTTTCTCAAAGGAACTTTTTAACAGCTAGCATCCTCTCCTGATCCAAGGATTATCACCATTTCAGCTTCAGCTGGGATACCAGATCTCTATTTATTGTGTGACCTTGGGCAACTGAGCCCCTCTAGGCTTACACCTCTCCATTTGTGGACTTGGAACAACACAGATAACCTAGGAAGGAGGAGGAGGATAAAGGAAGGAACTGTATAAAGAAGGTCCACAAATCCCCAGTGTTAGTATTTCCTCCCTCTGGTTATTCTGCTCTGGAGGCCCCTGAGTTCTCTGGTGTGTGTCTCTGTGTATCAGTGAATATGGCCCCTGAGTTTTGTATGTGTTGTTCCCAATGAGTTCACAACAGTTCCAAGTCTTCCAATGACTAGTATCTCTGGGTCTGGATAGCCTAAATTCATCAGAAGACAAGCTAGGAGAGGAACCCTAAACAACTCTATCATAGAGTAGAAGAAATAAGACAATACCAGTTCAGAGTACTTCAGTGATTCCCCATGACCTACAGGAGAAGGTATAAATGCTTTAGCCTGGCATTCAAAGCCTTCTATAATCTGGCACCACATTATCTTGTCTCCTGGTACATTTGACCTCATGGTTCAGCCAAAACCTTCTCCCTGTCCCTTGACTACACTAGGCCCTTACCTGACTTCTCTTCTGGTTAAAGACTTTCCCTGGAATGCCTTATCCTTTCCTCTCTGAATTATTTCCCTCCTTCAAGAGCCAACTCAAATTCTACCTCTTCCATGAAGCCTTCCCTGATTACTCCCACTCAGAGTGAGTTTCTCCCTCACTACAGTACATGATGGTCACACTCATTTGATTCATTTACTAATTTGTGTTAGTAGTTTTTCTGGTATGCATATCTTAACTCTCCATCTAACTAGTATAAGTTCCTTGAAGCCAGGAACTAAATATTTTAATTCCTCCCCCAAAAAAAGTTGAACATGGAGTGTAGATACTCAATAAATACTTATGCTCTCAAAATTTTATAATTGGATAAGACCTCAAAAGATCATCTAGTCTAAACTGTTCACTGTAATAATTTTTAAATAGTTGCCATTTTATATAGCATTTTAAGGTTTACAAAGTGTTTTTCACATACATGCTTTGATCCTCACATCAATCTGGGCAGAGGAGGATTGTGGCTAATTAGAAGGAAATCAGAACCCAGGTGTCCTACTCCCAGCCCTGAGGTCATTTCACACAATCATTAGTTTGATTGGGTGGCATAATGAAGGAAGGTGGGAAGGAAGTGTGTGTGCATGTGTTGGTGTACAGGTGAGAAAACTATATGTGTTTTGAGAAAATGGATGTGAATATGTGCTCACCCACTTTTTCCCCTTAATAGAATTATCTCTAGATTTTTTTTTAATCCTCAAGGCCCAAGCATTAACCTGGATTTCTCTAAACGCCAGTTAGTCTGTGATAATGTGAATTTCCAGCCTTTGCTAACTTTTTTATTTTATTTAAACTATTTTATTTAACTTGTTTATTCCACTGGCTATACCTATACGAATATGAAATTAGAGACAGTAGGAGCTCCCTTCAGTCAGCATCGAGGAGACCAAAAATCTTGGCTATTGACCCTGTGAAAGTCACTTCCATGATCATCAATTTCTTTACCTGTAAGATGGAGTTGGACTAAATGACCTCTAAGAAATCTTCCAGTTCTGATATTCTGTGTGAGATGAGAATGGACAGACAGAAGGAATGATGAGTCTTTGTGTCCCTAGAGTAGTATCATCCAACAGGCACTTAATGAATGGTCTATGGACATGGCACTGTGCTAGATTCTGAGGAAATGATGATAAAAGAAAACAGGCCCTGCCCCTAAGGAGCTTATTTTCTACTGGGGGACACAACGTGTAAACCCAAGGTCTGCCCGATCATTGGAGAAGAGAGAGAACTCAACTACCAGAGAGATCAGGAAAGGCTTTCTATAGGAAGCCATGCATGAGCTAAACCTTAAGGGAAGCCAGGGAGGTGAGAAATGGAATTTGGGGCTCAGGAGCAAGTGGGCCAGTGTGGCTAGAATGTAGTGTGTATGAAGATCATTACAATAAACCTGTAATGGTGGCCTGGAGCCAGACTGGAAAGGGTCAAACTGAGGACTTGGTATTTTATTCTAAAAGGCAGTTAAAAGCCATGGAAGGTCCTTGAGTAAGGAACAGAATGGTCAGATTTGTGCTATAAGAAGATTCTTCTGTCAGATGCAGAGAGTATAGGATGCTGAGAGGAGAGATTAGAGAAGAGAGGCTGGAAGTGGGGAATCCAATTAGGAAGCCAATGGCAATCATCCAGGCAAGGGGTGATGCAGGACTAAGCAAGGTGGCCACTGTGTGGTTGGAGAGAAGAGAAGGAACAGAAGAGAGGCAGAACCCAAGATTTGTCAATTGATTAGATCAGGATGATGGGAGTTAAAGGAGAGAGAAGAGTTAAGAATGACTCCAGAGTTACAAACCTGCATGACTAGGGGGATGGTGGTGCTTTCAACAGAAAGAAGCACGTTTGGAGGAGAGATGGATATAGGAGGAAACAGGAATTTCATTTTCAATATCCAGTTGGAGATGTCCTAACAGGATAGTGGTGACAATGGAACTAGAGCTTCAGGAAAGAAACTAGGGCTGGATCTGAACATCATATACATAGAGGTGTCATAGTAGAAAGAGCACTGGACTTGGAATCTGGAAGGTCTTGGTCCCCTGAACCTCAATTTCCTCATCTATGAAAAGGGAATAATAATAGTATTTACCCCCTCATGGCTTTTGTGAGGATATAATGAAATAATATAGGAAATACAAATAATAAATGAAATGCAAAAATATATGAAATGCAAACCGTAAAGCACTATATAAATGCTTATTCTTATTATTATTACATAGAGATGATTGAGGCTGATGAGATCACCAAGAGAGGCTATAGAGAGAGACTAGAAGAGAGTCCCAGTTGGATTGTTGGTTATGTTGCTTGGATGATAATCAAGTGAAGGAGGCCATAAAGGAACAGACAAATCAAAGTAGAACTAAGGGAGAACAGTGACTCAAAAACCAAGGGAGTATCCAAGAAAAAGACTTGGCTATTGGTGTCAAATACTTACAGAGTCAAGAGGAGGGACTTGAAAAGATCAATATGGATTGGAACTGGGGTCCCATTGAATATAAATAATATTTTTAAATGTAAATAAACAGTTATTGAGCTCCTACTGTGTCCCAGTGCAGAGATACAGAGCTTAGACAAGGTGAAGTGTCCACCTCCTAGTCTACTAAAGGGATTTAATATATACACAGATAACTATAGCTATGAAACACAATCTCTTTTCATTAAATTCATGTCTTTATTGTTACAGAGTTAAAACACAGGTGCAGATAGGGTAACAATGTGTTCACACAGCTAGGAAATAGGATCCATAATAAGTGAGTAAGAGGGAGACAAGGAAGTGTTATTTGAAGTCGTGAGTGAAGTAGGATCCTTACTGAATCAGTAGATCTAAGAAGGTTTCAGAGACAAGGTGGTATTTTAACCAGGTTTTGAGAGATGAGAAGAAATTTAGCAGGCAGAGCTGGGCCAGCAGGAGCATTCCAGGAATAGAGAATCTTGCCAGCAAAGTCACAGGGTCAGAGAAGCATACAGGAAGATGGTAGATAGTCCACCATGGCCGAAGCCTAGAATCTGTGATAGCGAATAATGTGAAATATTACCAGAAAGTAGGTTGTAGCCAGATGAAAGAGGGCCTTTATCGTTCATGGGTGGAAGAAAGGTAGCCGGGGGTCTGAGTGAAGGGGTGGGGTGATCAGAGCCAGGTAGAAAGAAGAAAAGTTTGTCAGTGGTATGGTAGCAATGAAGGGCATATCTAAGGTGGGGTCCATGAGTGTGGTGCCTAAGGGTCTAAGGTCTACCTGAGGCAAAGGCAAAAAGATACTGGAGAGAAAGCTGGAGTCAAAATCAAGGGGCGAGCAGCTCTCTGGAGCTTCTAGCATTCCTCTTCAGCCATGGCCATCTCACCTGCTTCCTGGCAGAGAGACTAGAGAGCTGTTGATTTTTTGCCATTAATCATAAAGAAGGGGACCATTTGGGATATTACAGAAAAATGGAGGGAAAACTCCTGGTGTAGGAAATCCCTTCACCAATATATAGTGACCTGTCTATGATTTAGTAGTTGTGCTAAAGCTTCCTAAAAACTGACAGATGTAAGAGACCATGAACAGTAAATCCTAGGATGTTGCTTCAAGCACAAGAAGTTAAATGATTTGCCTAGGAACACCCCACTAGTAGGTCAAAGGTAGGATCTGAATCTAAGTGTTCCTGACTCTTAACGACAACAGTCTGTCTACAATGCCAGTGTTTTACATTTTTCTCATACCTTATGCATTTTAAAAGCACATCCCCATAAAGGTAATGTTCTCCTAATTTGACAAATTTGATAATAGAAGCTCAAACAGGTTGTGACCTGCTCATGGTCACACCTAGTGAAGAGCTAAGACCCCAAATAAAGTTTCCTCCTTAGTCCAGCAATCCATCCTTGAGATTCTCTCCAAAGGAAAGCCTTTTGTAGATGTAGAATTGTAGATGGAGAAACTTGGGCAACAAAGAGGCAAGATCACCTATCAAGACAGGTTTCTCCAAGTCTTTGACATGCTAGCTAGTAAAACTGTGAAATTAGGTCAAGTAGAAAGGTAAGAAAGGGAACGATTGGTACTGGATCCTAGGGACAGCTTAGAAAGGTCTTTCTTCAAATCTGAGGTAGTTTCCTCAGAAGCCAAGCATGACTTAGGTCCTCCTAAGTTGTACCAGGCACTGAGGATAGTGAGATGAAAAACACAGCTATGTGAAGGATGGATTGGGGAGGGAAAAGCTGGAAAGCAGGTGTCGCTTAGGAAGCTAAGTCACTTTTCTACACCAGAGATAATGAGGGCCTGGCATGATAGAGATAATACGGCAGCAGCTGGTCAAGTGAAGAGATGATGGTTTCAGAAGATCACGGAGACACAATCTGATTGACCAGATGTGGTAGAACAGAACAGAGAAGAGTCAAAGACATTTCAAGTCCAAGTGACAGGAAACTGGTGGTTTTGTCAACAGAAATTGGGAAGTTGGAGTGAGGAGGTTTTTATAGAAAGACAACAAATTCAGGCTTAGACATGTTAAGTGTGAGGAATTGGTGGGGCATCCAGGTGAAGGTATACTGTGGAGCAGTCACTCGGGGGAGGAATCGGGACTGGATATATTGATTTGGCATACAGCATACAGCTGCCAAATGGATATTAATAAGACATGAGTCTGACTCCGTCATGTCCCACCTTCTCAAGAAGCTTCAGTGACTTCCTATTGCCATTGGGCTAAAATACAAACTGAGATTTAAAGACCTCCACAGTCTGAATCCAACCTATCCTTCTAGTGTGATTTCCCATTATTCTCCCTCATATATTTGATGTTCCAGCCAAAATGGCCTTTTTCCTACATATCTTCTGTCCATGCCTTTGCACAGGCTCTATCTTGCCATGTTTACCTGGAATGGTCTCCCTCCACACATCTGTCTCTTGGGATCCCCAGCTCCCTTCAAGACTCAGCTCAAATACCACCTCTGACACTAGACCCTTCCTCATTTCCCATTCCCCAATTGGTTGGTTCTATCCCTCATTCCCCATTAAAATTACTTTGTATATGATTTGTATTTACTTCTCTGGGTATATATCTCTTCAGTATAGTGTAAGCTTCTTGAAAGCAGGGATTATTTCACCTGGAACATAGTAGGCATTCAGTAAATGTTTGTTGAATGGGTGAGAGTCACCTATATGGAAGTGATCATCAAAGTCATATGAATGGGTGAAATTGCCAATTGAGAGAGTGTACATAAAGAAAAGAAGAGCCTTGGGGACATCCATACGTATACCTCTATCATAGGATCTAGGATTTAGAGCTAGAAAGAACCTAAAAGATCATTTCACCCAACAACTCATTTTATAGATCAGGAAAGATCACATAAATTAATGCAGAGTTAGAATGTGAACTCAGGTGGGCTGACTCCAGATCTGGCACTCTTTATATTATGTCATCAAAGACACATCAGAGAGGACAGAGAAGGAGTGGTCGGATAGGTAGGAAGAGAGTCAAGAAGAGCTCTTAGGAAGCTAAGAGAGAAGACAGCATCAAGAGAGGAAGTGGCCAGTTTCACAGATATGCAAGGAAGATCAAGGAAGATGAAGACTGAGAAAGTCCACTGTCTTTGGCAATATAGGGGGGGAAAGTTTTAGTTAAGTGAGGGAGTCAGAAATTAGCATGAAGAGGGGCGGCTAGGTGGTGAAGTGAATAGAGCACTGGCCCTGGAGTCAGGAGGACCTGAGTTCAAATCCAACCTCAGACACTTAACACAAAAACCTTGGGCAAGTCACTTAACCCCAACTGCCCTCCAAAAAGCAAAAAAAAGAAATTAGCATGAAGGGATTGAGGAATGAATTAATCAATGGCAAGGCAGTCATGACAATGAATGTAGACTACCCTTTCTAGAATTATAGTAGTAAGAAGAAAAAGAAAGAGGAGGCTTGCAGGGTCTACAAGACATTTTGTAGGTATGTATTTTTTGGTGAGGAGAAATCTAATCATGTTTCTAGATCAGGGTGGGGGGAAGGGCAGAGAACAGATAGAGATTTAGGAAGGACCAAAGATGGTGAACTGGAGTGAGACCCCACAGGAAACAGAAGGTGGTCAGATTAAGGTCAGAAATGGAGGAGTTAGCCTTGGCAAGGAGAGCCAACCCATCCTCTGAGACCAGAATGTAGATGAAGACAGGTAAAGAAAGACATAAGGAGGTTTTGAGGTGTGAAGAGGCCTGGAGAAGCTTATAAGGAATAGGGTCAGTATCCTCAATGAAGGAGGCAAGAAATTTGCTAAGAGAAGTGGTGGAGGTGAGGTTGGCTGTTCAAAGAAAGAGGGAAAGGTCTAGAACATCTGCTTAGGAAGGCATGATAGGAGTAGAAAATTAAAGGAAGGATTTCAATGTAGTGATAACAATGCAGATTAGTATGAATTTGTAATGGGACCCATCAATTTTGTGACTTCTGCCCATACTGCTGGGTGACTCAAGAATCAGAGTAGAGGAGTTAGCCAGTGTTGGGTCTTAATGAGGTGGGGGTTAAGGATTTGAGAATGGAGGGCCACTCTCTCATTGAAATGGCATTCAAGGCTATAAATGAAGGGAAATCAAGTCAGAACAAGGATGACAAATTGAGAGAACAGGGAAAGACTGAGGGACTGAAGGTCACAATGAGGGTAAGCAGCAGGCTCAGGAGCAAGGAGAAAGCAATAGAAAGATAAGAGATTGTGCTCAGAGAGGAACTTCAGAGTTCAGGATCTCAGAGGTGATGCTGGGAGTCCAAGATACCTTACCTCCTCTTGTAGGTAACCATAGAATTGAAGATTATGAAAGCTGAGGGGATTCATGATTTGAGAGGCCAGGGTGTGGTGTAATAGATATAGTAATGGGTTTACAATCAGCCTAAATCTGGTTTCAAATCCAGCCTCTGATTATCTTTAATAGATTTTTTTATTATTATCTTTTATTTTTATATCACCTAGATTCTCCCATATCTCTCCTCTTCTCTCCCCCTCCCCCCTTATAACAAAGATTTAGCCCCCTAAAAAAAAGAGGAAGAAGAGGAAAAAACCCAGCCAAACCAATCTACACATCATTAGATGCAAAACTGCCTCTGATTCTTCCAAGCTGTGTAACTAGGGGCATTTTGCCTAACTTCGGACTGCTTCCTCATCTGTAAAACAGGGTTAATGATACTGGCAGTATCTATCACGTGGTTCTTAGGAGACTCAAATGATGTAATGTCTGCAAAGCAATTGAAATCCTCAAGCTCTGTAGAAATGTCCGTTATTTATTATCATCATCATCATTACCCATATGACTATTTGAAGGGTCCCCAATATGAACATGGAAGTCACAGAAAATGGGGACAGTGATTAATGAGGAAGGAACATTGGGAGCCAAGAAATGAAATCAATGAAGAAGTGGGGAGTGGTCACACCCAACTTTCCTCATTGGGAGCTTGGGTCTAGTTCAAATTGTCCCAGAAGGTGGTAAGGCTAGGTAAGGCCCAGGGCCTACTAAGCCTCCCTGCATCTTCAGGTCCACTCCCTTCTAGTCACCTGGAGCTGTGTTAGATGCAGCAGTGAAAGACAGCATGCTGTGGAAGAAAGAACTTCACCCCTAATAGCAATCACATACACTTGTCCAGGGAAGGGAGGATAGAATCACCAGAGTTAGATCTGGACAGACCTTAGAAGTCTTTTAGATCAACTCCATTCATTCATTCATCCAACAAGCATTTTTTAAAAATTTTGTTAATATCTTTTGGTTTAATATCATCTAAAATTTCCCCTATATCCTTCCTCCCCTTACCTCCGGAAAGACATCCCTTTGAACAAAGAATTTTTAAAAAAATAAAAAAGAGGAAATAAATAAGCAATACAGATCACTAGATTGAAAAAAAAATCTCCTCATGTCTCTTCTTTGGGGTCATATGTATACCTTCTAATTTTGCAGCATTCATTTGTTTTGTGGTTCTTTCCATTTCAATGAGCATTTATTAAGTTCTGAAACATTTGGCACTTTCCACAAAAACATTTTACAGATGAGGAAACTAAGACCCAGAGAAAGGAAGTGACTTGCTCAAGGCCACACAGGAAACAACCAGAACCAGGGTCTTGTCACTCCAAATCTCTTGCTCTCTAATGATAGAAGTTACTAAGCACCTTTACGTTCCCTATCAAATTTAATCTGCACAACAGTCTTGTGGGAATAGAGGTTGCAAGGATTACTTGATCCCATTTTACATGTGAGGAAACTGAGCTTCAGACAAGTTAAATTAGCCCCCTAATTGCTTGACCATGTGCCTATTAAGTAACAGAATTAGGGTTCACAGTGGGGCCTTCTGGCCTCAAATCCAGTCCTCCTTTCCCCATACCATGTTGTGGTTGTTGCTAACTTAGTCTGTATGGTTTGGGGAATGAGAGGAGACAGGCTGATAAAAGAGGTGTCCTTATGTGCTTTCAATACTGGGAATTAGGAGACCTAGATTTCAATCCCAATTCTGCCACTTAACTTTTTGAGTAATGATAGACAAGTGACTTCCCTTCATCAAACCTCAGTTTCCCCTTCTGTAAAATGAAAGACTTGGATAAGATACTCTCTAAGGTCCCCTACAGACTTAAAATTCAGTGATATGGTCCTTGGAGACTGAGCCCCAAAGTCAGGTTTGTTGTCCCTTCCCTTATTATCCCATTTTGGGGTTAGATTTGGATCCCTTCTTCCTCCTAATCAGTTCATTAACAAGAGTACTCACTTAATAACTCTGCTTTATGAGGCAAGGCTTAGACTCCAGTGTTATTAACTGGCTGTTGATTTCTGCTTCTGGGCTATTAAGCCTCTGGCCAATACTGAGAGTTGAAGAGCAGGCAGAACTCTGGGGTAGGTTTTCCAAACCTGCCCCTTCCCTGCTCTATTTTGTGCCTTAGGTGCTGGAGTTCAGGGCTTAGGTGAGCATTCTCTCTTTTCTTCATTCCCTCTGGGATTCACCAGACACACCCTCCCTGCCCTAATTTATATTGAGCTAATCTTTTGTGATTTACAAAGCATTTTCCTTACAATCACCCTATGAAGTTGGTATACTGATATTCCCATTTAATAGGTGAGAAAACTGATTCCCAAGAGAGATATGTAGAGATATGTAGAAATCAAGAATGGGAATAGTCTGTTGGTTAATTATAATGATTCAAGGCAGCTACTATTCTGGATAATAGCAATGGAATTGAACTATCTTCTTCAATTGTATGTTGAAGAGGGAGAGAGTAGTTTGTAAAAAAAAAAAAAATTAAGTGGACGGGATACAATTCCCAATGGTTGATTCAGAGTGATTTTGTTAGGGGCCAGACAGTGGACAATGACTGTTTGAGTAAAATAAGACCCGGGGATCTAAGTGGACCAAAAGAACTAACTGCTTTGAAAAGGAGATCAGGTCTCCTTGAATCTGGGATGTGGCAAAAGTAATATGATGTGGACTCAGTCCTATGCTAGGCTTTACTGTAACTGTGGGAGAAGTGAATAGAGAACACTCATAATAGTTTTCATTTCTATAGCGCTTGAGGGTTTACAAAGCTCATTCTTAATAACCTAACAAGATAGGTAGTACAACTAATATTTCCACATTTTCAAAGACAACCAAAAACCCAGAAGATCAAATTCAGGGCCAAAGTCATAGTCCAATCCCAGTGCATGGTCATGGGGTCTCTCTCTCTCTCTCTCTTTCTCTTCCATTCTTCATAGTCCAATCCCAGTGCATGGTGATAGGGTCTCTCTCTCTCTCTCTCTCTCTCTCTCTCTCTCTCTCTCTCTCTCTCTCTCTTCCATTCTTCATAGTCCAATCCCAGTGCTCTTTCCACTACACCACTCTCTAGGAAAGAGCTTGAATGCCAGCCCAAGGTCTGAATGTGATAGGCAACTAGGAGTCATTGAAGATGATCAGATCTGTGCATTAAGAAGACAAATCTGACAACATGTGCAGGGTAGATCAGAGGGAGAACAGAGGAGGAGGCTGGGAGACCAATTAGGACAACAATGTTATGCTAGTCTAGACAAGGAGTGATGAGGGCCTTGTATATGGGGGACACTGGAAATGGAACAGAGAAGATGGATGAGAAAAATTTTATTATGTATTTCAGTTCAAACCCCTGGACAGATACAAAGCCCTGGTGGGGAGGGGGAGCTGGACTGGTCTCCACCCAGGAGAGCTGATCCCAACCTAAGATCACTACTTCAGACCTAAGGTAGGCCCTAGGTCATCCACCAGCAATGGCAAACCCTTGATTCCTCCAGACCCCTGGATTAATGGGAATCCCTAGGATCATCCTGAAACTTCAGTGAGGACTGTTACATTCAAAGGTCCTTTGGTGTCTCCCCTTCCCCTACCCCAACCCCCAGTTCAGTTCTGCTACCCTCCAGACCAGAAGAAGGGTTGTTCTGCCAACAGGCTATTAGACTTTGTCCTCTGCCCCAAGCAAAAGAATGGTCCAATGCCTCTAAAGCTGAATGCCCCCAACCTGAGAAAATGCAGTAGGTTCCCAGGTTGGGAAATAAACTTGGCACAAGGACACAAGATGCATCTGATGGGAAAACTAGAAATCTGGCTGTGACACGCAAGTGAGAGGCAGGTTAATGCATGTCAACTATATGTATATATCACATCCTTCCAAGGCTATAAGAAGCCAAGACTGTCTGTGCATAGCACAGCACCTGGCACATTGTAGGAACTTGATAAATGTTTACTGATTGACCTTCTCTGTGCCTGAGACTCTCTCCCTATTGTGTATTTACTAGTCACCACTGAGATTCTGAAAATTGAAAGTATAGATTAACCACACCTGCTTTTCTTGCTTGGATACCCTTTTCCTTTGGGGTCCTATGCCCTGGGAGGATCCCCTCACCTCCACCACCATCAAGGGCTAGAATCTATACCTAGTGAGGCAAGAACCCCTTAGTAACCAGGAAAAAACACAGGGAGCAGATGTTTTTCTTTTCCTTTTGTATTATCCCCCACAACTCCTCAAATGGTGCCCAGCACTCAGGAGGCATACAACCATGATCTCATCATGGGAGAGGATGGGGTGTGCACAGTGACTGAATCACCCCCAGAGCAGACAGTAGGACATCCCCTGGAACAGATGGCAGTGGTCAGTCCCCTTGGGAGACAGTAAGATGTGCATGGTGATGGGGTCTCTCTTTCTTCCCTCTCTTTCCTCCCCTCTCTTTCTACCCTTCTCTCTCTCTTCCATTCTCTCTCTTTTTTCCCTCTTTCTCTCTTCAATTCTCTCCCCTCTTTCTCTCTCTGTCTTCCCTTCTCTCTTCTCTTCTCTCTCTCTGTCTTTTTCCCTTTCTCTCTTCAATTCTGTGTGTGTGTGTGTGTGTGTGTGTGTGTGTGTGTCTCTGTCTCTCTCTCTCTCAAAAAATCAGATCACCTTAAGTAACACATGCTCAAAAACATGGGCATGGTCAGGCCCCTAGGGGATCAGGGTCTATTTTGGATTTCTCTCCCAGGAAGTGGCAACAGTAGAGCGCTGACAGGAAATCAGTTATTTTTACAGCCACCAGGTGGCCCTGGGCTAAAGGGATGGGGGTGGGGACAGGGGTGCTGATGAGATGAGGGGTAGAGAAGTGAGTGGTTTCCCCCACTTCCCAGGATCAGAAACATACAGCAAAAAGCAGCCTTAAAAGTCCACTAGTCCAGGGGTGGCTAGGTGGCGCAGTGAATAGAGCACCGGCCCTGGAGTCAGAAGGACCTGAGCTCGGAGCCGGCCTCCGACACTTAATCCACACAAACAAAAACCTAGCCGTGTAACCTTGGGCAAGTTACTTAACCCCAATTGCCCTAAAGGGGCGGCTAGGTGGCGCAGTGAGTAAGAGCGCTGGCCTCGGAGTTGGGATGACCCGAGATCAGATCCGGCCTCAGAAAATGAGCACCCACGCATAAATAATGACTAGCCGTGTAACCTTGAGCAAGTTACTTAACCCCAATTGCTTTAAAAAAAAAAAGTCCACTAGTCCAAAACCCCTCATTTTACAAATGAAGAAACTGGGGCCCAGGGAAGTTGTAACTGCCCAAGGTCATATAGGTATAAGTGGCATTACAGGGATTCAAACTCAGGTGTTGTGACTCAATTCAGCCATCTCTCCACTACACTATGGAAGCTTTCTTCCTTCCTTGTGCTCCCTCTGGTCTCCTCTCTTCATTCCTCTGCCTAATATTAGGTATGAACTCAAAGAGTATGCTTAAATCCCTATAAGCTGCTTGAGAGAAAATAAAAAAAAGATCAAATGATATTTGTCATCTTCTTCACCCCTGAGCCCATGGCTTTGTATACTATGGCAGCTGGGTGGTTCAGTGGATAGTGTGCTGGGCCTGGATTCAGGAAGCCCTAAGTTCAAATCCAGCCTCAGACACCCATCAGCTCTCTGACCATGGGCAAGCCACTTAACCTCTCTCAATCTCAATTTCCTCAACCATCAAATGGACGCAATAATAGCACCTACATCTCAGGGCTGTGTGAGCATCAAATGAGGCAATATTTTTGAAATGCTTAGCCCAGTGCCTGGTATATAGTAGGTGCTATATAAAAGTTATTATTGTTATTGTTATAAATCTCATCACAAAAACGCCTGCGTTTATACATCCTTTCCTAACCCTGTTCCCCCCAACCTTCCCCTGCCGTGGAAACCTTGTATTCCATCCCCAGGCCAACTATCTCCAGTATGTTGTTGTTTAGTTATTTCAGTTGAGTCTGACTCTTTCTGACCCTATTTGGGGTTTTCTTAGCAGAGATACTAGAGTAGTTTGCCATTTTCTTTTTCCAGCTCATTTTGCAGATGAGGAAACTAAAGCAAGCAGGGTTAAATGCCTTGCCCAGGGTCACACAGCTATTAAGTATCTGAGGCTGCATTTGAACTCATGAAGTTGAGTCTTCCTGACTCCAGGTCCAGTGCTCTATCTACCGTGCCACCTTGCTGCCTGATTTCCTATGTAGATGAGTTTTTGCTTTGGTTTTTTTTTTTTTCAGAGCTAGATTTCCACACCACTTCCTGGCCATCTGCACATGTTACAGTTGCACACATGGCCTCCCTCCCCCTCTCAGCTCCCCTTTATTTATTGTCTTCATTGGAATATAAGCTTCTCAAGGGCAGGTACTGTCCTATTGCTCATATAAGTGCTTAGTAAAAGCTCTACCTATTTAGATATTTGTTAAACATTTGAAGAACAAATTATTTAGAGGGGATACCAGGGTAAGAATAGTTCAGTATGTAAGTCTGCAAATTTTGTCCCCTTGACACGTCATTACCAGTGAAGAGTAAAAGGACTTGTCAGAGTCACACAGCAAGGAAATAGCAAGAACCAGGCTTTAAACTCCACTATACCTTGATGCTTCCTGGGGCCTCAGTTCTGGGCTTACTTTAGGACCTTGCCTTGGGCCCTAGGAATCTTAATGTCTCTGATCCCTGAATCCCCCTTCCCTGGCCCAAATCCCCTGGACCTTCCTGGATGCTAAGGTGGCTTGGCTTCCTGGATTCTGGCATCTCCTAAGGCCTGTCTCCTCCCCTTCCTCCCATGCATTTCTTGATGCCCTCTCTTAGCATGCTTGCTTCTCCCTCTCCCTTCTATTTCATATCTACACATTCCAGTTCTCAGGAGGGTATCTTCTAAAGTTTTATCTACAAGGGAAACAGAATAAATACACCAGGGGAAGGGCGTTAGAAGTGGTGATACAAGAAACCTACCTCATACCAGACTAAGGGGCCCTACACTTCCTGAGCCGGTGTGTACTTAAATTCTCTCCAGGCTTAGCCTGGTTATCCAGATTTCCCAGCAGCCCAAGCACTCCCCATTTCAGGCCCCAGGAGAGCATGGCTTATTCCCATCAGATCACATCCAAACCAAACTCGAGATTCAGCCTCCTGAGCTCTCTGGTCTAAGCTCATTGGGCCGTTCTTCCAAGTCCTGGCTCACTCTCAGCCAATCAGGAGACCTCCTGATAGCCTGGGAGGCTTGTGGCATTCCCGTCACAGTAATCACTCCTAATAACACTCAGATTTAAGTAGGGCTTTAAGATTTACAAAGAACTTTCCTTATCCAGTGGGGGAAGTAATTCAATTCACCAAATGTTTATTAAAAGCCTGCTACAAACAAAGCACTCAGCCTGGTGATAGATTATTATACTGACAATTAAAATAAAGGGGGTGGTAGGAAGACCCAAAGTACTGCAGTAAGCAATATAGAGCCCAAGAGGATCCCTGAGGCAAGCTAGTCCAACCTCCTGTATCCATGTCCATGTCATTGCCCTCAATAGAATGTAATCTCCTTGAGGGAAGGCACTATTTCAGTTTTTGCCCTTGTGGTCCAGCACAAAGCACAGTGCCTAATACTTGTTGTTGTTGGGTGATTTCAGACCCCATTTTGGGTTTTCTTAGCAGAGATACTGGAGTGGTTTGCCATTTCCTGTTCCAGTTCATTTTACAGATGAGGAAACTGAGGCAAACAGGGTTAAGTGACTTGCCCAGGGTCATACAGCTGGTAAGTTTCTGATATCAGATTTGAACTTGGGTCCTTCTGACTCCAGGGCAGGTGCTCTATCCACTGCACCACCACCACCACTGAACATAGTGGAAGCATAATAGATGTTTGTTGGATTGAATTTGACCTCCCTCATTTTACCATTGGGGAAATTGAGACCTAGAGAGTTTGAGAAATTGGCTAAAGTGGCAGAGGTGAGATGCAAACTCATGGCCTCTGACTCTGCATCTAGCACTCTTCACTCATTGACCCTTGATGTGAGAAAGGAGAGAACACTAACTAGGATGGGAAGGTTGAGATAGGGCAAGATGGGGAACACTCCATGGGAGAGGTGGCATCTCAGCTGACCCTTGAAGGAGAAAAGTATTCTAAATGGTGAAAATGGGAAAGAAGGGCATTCCAGGCATGAGTGAGGACTCCCAAGGAGGCTGGAGATGGCATATGGAGGTCTGGACTAGCCAGAATTCCAATCTGCCTAGAAAATAGGGCAAATATTATTATCCATTTTACAGAGAACACAGGCCCAGAAAATTCAAGTAGTTAACTAGTGATCACACTTAGTGTCAGAATCAGGATTTGAACCGAGATACACGGGGAGTGGTAACCTTTGGTGGTAGAAAGAACACTTATTGAAAGGGGAGTCAGAGCCTTGAGTTCTGATCCTCCCTTACTACCTGTGTGACCTTAGGTAAGCCCCTCGTCAATGGGGTCCTCCAGCCTGCCAGATCAGCCCCCAGCAGTGAAGGAAACAGGAGGGCTGCAATTTCAATGTCAGGCCTCTAATATAAATCCCTTCCCTTCCACGTACAGTTTTCTCCAGTGACTCTGCCTCCCCCTAACACCCGCTGGACCTTAGCTGAGGAGCCCAACCTTCGCAAAGTCAGTCTCTGGGTCACCAAGCCCATACTAACTGTTTGTTGTTCATCTAGCCCATTGTCAGGTTCTGGAAGATGGGCACAGGGATCCATAAGGAGGAGGGAAAAAAATGCAGCCCCTGCCCTCAGGAGCTTGAACCCCAGGTGGGGAGGGAAGATTGACACATGAAAAGTTAAACAACATGCAGCAGTCTGTGATCCAGTGCCAAGATGAGTGGGGACAGACAGTGAGTGCTGTAGGAATTCAGAGAAGGGAACAACCAGTGTGGGCTGGAGAGTACCATCATAGGATTGAGAGCTGGGAGGACCTTAGAAATCATCTAATCCACCCCCTTCATTTTTCAGATGACAGAACTGAGGCCCAGAGAAAGGAAATGAGTTGCCCAAGGTCACATAGGTAGCAAACAGTAGACCTGGCCCTTACACCTGCGATCGGACAAGTCAAATTCATGGAAGGTTTTGTGGTGGGGGTAGGAGGTGATCTGGCATTGGGGAGGGAAGAAACACTTTCCAAGCTGTAAAGTAGGGTAACCAAAGAGCCTGGGTTTAAAAAAGGAAAAAAGGAGACATCATGGCTTTCTCTCTGTTCCCCTGCCTCCCTGCTACCTCTGAGGGTGAGAACTGGAAAGGATTTCTCTACTTGGCCTTTCTTTTGCATCCATCCTGAGCCTTGATTACCCAGGATGCCCCTCCTGGTACAAAACTGGGCACTTAAAAGGCATTCAGTATATGTTCCTTGAGAGCCATTGTGGTGTAAAGTGGAAAAGCTTGGGATTCTGGACAGCTGGTTCTAGTCCCAGCTCCACCACTAATTCACTTAGTGACCCTGGAGAAGTCACTTGACTTCTCTGAGCCTAAGTTTACACATCTGTAAATGGCAGTGTTAGACTGACTTCCATTCTAAGGACCCTTGCAATTCTAACATCCTATTCTAAAATTCCTTCCAGCTTTTGACATTCTATGATGCTACCGTTGGTAACTTCTCTTCCTCCCTCCCATAGCATCCCTTTGTGCCTAGCACCCAGTGTAATGAGACCCTCTGGTGTCCCTCTAGACCCCAGACCATCGAGGCAGGAAGTACCAAGTATAGGGGAAGTATCTGGGGAGTCAGTTCCCAGGCTCTGGGAGTGACAGCTGCAGGGAGACATAGTCACCAGCTATAAATACCCGAGGATGTGCTGTGCAGGAAGGGGGGTGGACTGTTCACAGCCTCAGGGAGGGTGGAGCAAGGTGAAGGTCCAGGACCATGGGAGGACTGGAGCTCAGAGCCGATCATCGAGGAGGAGTTGGGGATCTGCCCCAGAGACAAAGCCCTGAGGGGGAGGGGCAAGGACAGGCAAAGGGAGACAGAGGCAGATGAGTGATCGGGAGGGGAGTAGAGAGAAGCCCATATTAAAGGGTAATGGAGCCCAGTTTCTGTCTCAGCTCTGTCACCGGGTGACTTTGGGCAAAGGCGCTTACTTCTCCTCTCATGGCCTCAGTTTCCTTCTTTGTAAAATGCAAAGGTTGGTCTCAATGATCCCTTAGGTCCCTTCTATTGCATTATTCAGTGAATCTGAAACTGGTTTTTCTATTGCCTTTGTAAGCCCAGTGCTGTGTGCAAGGATAAGGCTGGCTGCAGCAGGGAATTTAGATCTTAAGATAGCTCCACCAAGGAGGCCCAAGGATTGTCCTTTTTGACTGGATATCATCCAAAGCATTAGCAGCCTGGCCCACAGGGCTAGGTGGGAAGAGAAGTGTTAGGAGGCTTATGTAGTTGCTTAGGTAGTCGTCCTAGGCCCAGTCCGGAATCTACAGGGCCACCTAATTGTCCTGGACTACAGTGGGATATTGGGAGATACTCAGGCAAATGGTAAGAGGGAGGTCACAATGAGTTAACTCCTTTTATTAAGGAGGTTTGTTCTGTGAAGTTTGGATTTGGCAAAGAGCCGAACTTGAGGACTTAGAGGGCCACATGTGGCCTGGAGGCCACAGGTTCTATACTCCTATAGTATAAAGAGCTCTAGACTTAGATCTGAGTTCAAATCCCAACTTTCAATACTGTGTGACCATGGGCAAGTTTTTAACACCTTTCAGGCTCCATGCCCTCACCTCTATGTTGATGAGATTCTTTCTTTTTCGTCCCCCCAATATTATTTGCAACAGAGATATCTTTGGTGTAAGAGATGGCACATCAGAATAGGAAAGCAGGGGCAGCTAGCTAGGTGGTACACTGAATAAAGCACTGGCCCTGGAGTCAGGAGGACCTGAGTTCAAATCCAGCCTCAGACACTTGACACACTTACTAGCCATGTGACTTTGGGCAAGTCACTTCACCCCAATTGCCCTCCAAAATGCAAAAAAATAAAACATTTTAGGCTTCTAAATTGGTGCTAATAATGCTTGTGCTACCTATCAAGGTGGCTGAGAGGACAGTGCTTGATAAACCTTAAGGCACCAGCAATGAATGACCATTGTCATTAGGCCCCTTCCTCTGCTCTGTCTACTAAACTCCAGCTCTGACACAGAACAAATAAATAAAACATGTGTATGTACTCATTGTATGTGCACATCTATACACATGCATGCATACACATACATATGTGTGTGTGCTCATATATCTTTTGTAAGCAGCCTTTCTCTGTCCCCTCAGCTGCGAGGGCCTTCCCCTCCTAGGTTCCCTTCCATCCACTCTGAATGTATCTTGTTTGTACCTATGTAAAGACAAGTCATTCCTCTATTTGACTGAAAGCTCCCTGGGGGCAGGGACTCTTTTTGCTTTTTCTAGGTCTCCTCAGTGCTTCTCACAACAACAAGTAAGCCCTTAATAAATGCTTATGGATTGATTGCCAACATTCCAGACCAGCCCTACTGTGGGATCTGCCAAGTCACTCCCTTGTCATTGGCCGGTCTACTTGGGATCTCAGTTTTCTCATTTGTGAAATGAGAAGGTTGGTTAGGTCATAGGGTCCTAATTCAGAACTCAATCCCCAAGGTCCTTGGCAGCTTTAACACTCTGTATTCTGTGCTGTGAGTAGATAGCTCTGATGGTCTTTGTTATGTGTGCCAAGAACTCTGTGAGTTTTACCATTCTACGTTCTATGACTCCGTGGCTTTATGGTCTATGATTCCAGGATCACCTAATTCTTTGCACCTCTTGATTCCAAACCATCTCCCCTTTGGGTTTCTCCTGTCCAGCCTCAGCCACTACTAAAGCCAAGTTAAACTTAGTGATTTTGAGAGCTGAGCCAATGTCAATCCATAAACATTTATCAAGTACTTACTGTGTGCAAGGCATTGTACTAAGTGCTGGGGGTATAAATACAAATAAAAACAGTCTCTGCTCTCAAGTAGCTTACAATCTAAGGGGGAAAGCACACTCAGAGAGAAGCTAAAGGGGGAGAAGGGTGGAAGGAAGCAGGAGAAAGGCTACCTGGCCTAGGGGCATGATGGAGAAGTCCAAAGAAATAGAAAAGCTGGGTAGCTTGCAGTAAATAGGGAAAAGCTTATAGCTTATAGCTCTCTCTTTAAATAGAGGCCCAGTAACCCATGACCCTGCCCTCCAGCCAGAGGATCCAATCAGAGGGTCAGAGGATACTGATGAGATGTGAGTACCCAGGCAGATTCAATCTTTCAAGATAATGAGATTTCCTGGTTATGAGTTTCCTGGAGAAGGCCTATGTGCCTGGTTCCCAGTCAGGTATCCCTGGACCCTCCCAGGTGACCCAGCTTGTGACTTAACCTCACTTATCCTGCCTTCTCTGCTTTTGGAAAAGTCAGTGAGAATGAGACATACACTCACGGAGGCCAGGAAAAGAACATTTGCCATATGTGGAGAAGCCCTAGCTAGGGGGAAAGGGAAAAAGGGTAGAGCCGTCACCTTAGCCACCTACCTGCCTAAGTAGCTAATGAGTCAGTTATCCATCCCCAGGTACAGAACAAAGGCAGCTTTCTCCAGGGATATGATAAACTAACAGAAGTCTTAGAGCCTTGGCATTCTCTCCTCTTTTTGTAAAAGATAAAGGGTTATGGAAAACTGGAAGGGGCTTTAGACATTGTCAGAACCAACCTTCCTTACTCCCGTTTTACAGATGAAGAGACAGAGCCAAAGACTGGGTCACTTCCCTGCTGATGTTCTCAAACTCCTGTACTCCTGGGCTCCCCAAGCAGAAACAGGTGACAGAATCTTTGAATGTTACTGCTCATTTAGTCACTGAGTCACAGAATCCCAGAGTCAGAAGCAACCACAGAGACCAACTTCATTATTTTGTATTTGGTGAAATGGAGCCCCATAGATGTTAAGTGACTTGTCCAAGGTCATAGAGGTAATAAGGGACAGACCCAGGATTTGAAGCCTGATCCTCTTACCCCAAATAGAACATGTTTTCTGTTCCATTATATTTTTTCCCTCATCAGAATTGTTCCTTTTTTGTGTCCAAACATCTCATCTTGTATAGATGAAGGAACTAAGGCACAGATAGCTGAAGGTCATACAGCTAGCTACTCAACATTCCAGCCGGAATCTGATCCCAGCCGGAATCTGATCCCAGCCAGGTCTCCAAACTCAAGTCTTCTGAATCCATTCCTAGCAGCAATCTATCCATTCACTATATCAAGCTTCCTAGCGTGTGCCTGCCCTTAGGATCTGTGGGGGTTGGAGGGAGGTCAGACAACCCTGATCCCTTCTTCCCCAGACAGTAGGGGTGGAGGGAGCTGAGCCAGCTTAGTACCCAGGTGAGGAATCTCCTCAGTGGGCATCACAGCCCCCACTGCCCTCGTGGCTTCAACTGGCCGCCTCCTCAGAGTGGGCTGTTTCCCCAGACTGAGTGCCTTCATCCGTCCCAGCCTCTGCAGCATCTGTGGAGCTGTGAAGATAGCAATGCCGGGGAGCCCCCGGAGCCCAGCCTGCAGCTTCCCCCTCCCCTCCTGGCACAACTCTAGGGCCCAAACCCAGCTCCAGCCTGCCAGCCCTAAAATCAGACGGTACAGGCATCATCAACCACAGTTCCACACTCCAGTCCCCATCTGCCAGTCAGCCTTCCTCTAGGTGTAGTGAAAAAGAACTGACCTCAGAGACAAGGAGGCCCAGGTGGGACCTTGGCTGGGTCTCTTCCTCTCCAGGCCTCAGTTTCCTCATCTATAAAATGAAGAGATTAGACTGACTAGTCTTACTGCTCCTTCAAGCTCTAGCATCCTAAGGTCCCTTCCTGCTTGAACAGTCCATGCTTCTGCAAGTCTAATGTGAAAAAAAACAAGTCAGTGGTCATAGATGGAGGTAGAGGAAAAAAGCAGAAGTATTTGTGCCTCGATCCTACCTGGAAGGTGGGATCTCTTCCTCCTTAGATCTTCCCAGAGTCAATCAACAAGCATTTATTAAGTACTTACTGTATGCCAGGCACAGTGCTAAGTGCTATCTGGAATCCAGATAAATAAGACAGTCCCTATCCTCAAGATGCTTCTAGTCTGTCACTCAACATCTGGTCCAGGCACTGTGCTAAGCACTGATGATACAAAAATTTTAAAAAAAAATTTTTTAAGGCAAAAGACAGTCCCTGACCCCAAAGAGTTCTCAGTCTAATGGGGAAAGAGAACATGTTAAAAGAAAGCAAAAAAGTGAGGTTGTGAGCACGATGATGGTGGGGAGAGGGGGAGGGGGATGAGGTAGGAGGTTATGACTTACACAGCTAAATATAAAATAAAATGATTGGTCCCTCCCAATGAAAATTGATCTCTTCCTTCTTAAGTCTTAGAGTCAGTCAACCAAGGCTTGTTAGGTATTTTCTGTGGCTCTTCAATAAGATCTGACAATACAAAGAAAGGCAGAAACATAGGTCTTGCCCTCAAGAAACTCACATTCTAATAGGAGAGACAACAGGCAAATGACTATACATATAAGAGTTGTACAGTGTAACTAAAAGATGATCCTAGAGGAAAATCCTGCAGAAGGTGGGATTTGAGTTGAGTCTTAAAGGAAACCAGAGAAACCAGGAGGTGATGAAGGTGAAGGTTGAAGAGGGAGAGCATTCCAAAAGTAAGGGGTAGCCAATGAAAAAGATGGAGTCGGGAGATGGTGTGCAGCCAATGGATTGTAGATTGTGAATAGAGAAGGAAAGTATAAAAAGACTGGAAAGGTAAGAAAGGGCGAGTTTGGGGAGGGTTTTAAATGCCAACAAAATTTTCTATTGTGTCTTGGAGGTAATAGGGAGCCAAGGGAGTTTGTTGAGTAGGGAGAGGGGGTAGCATAGACAGATTTGCATGTTAGGGGGAAAAAATCACTTTGGAAGCTGAGCGATAGAGGGAGACACCAACCAGAAGGATGTTGTAAATGTCCAGATGTGAGGCAGGAGTGTTTACATTAGTTTGGTAACTCTATGAATGGAAAGAAAGGGACATATATAAGAGATGCTGTGAAGGTAGAAAAAAATTAGATTTGACAAAAGATCGGATATGTGGGGTAAGTGTGAGAGAGGTGTCAAGGCTGATACCAAGGTTTCAAGGCCCGGTGACTGGGAGGATGGGGGTGCCCCAGACGGCAAAGAGGGCCACTATGGCAGCTCTCTCATTAGCACCCTTCACGCTCTATCCTGTTTTGTGCATATTGATGTATGTGTCACATCCTCACTAGTAGATTGTGAGTTCCTTAAGGACAGAAACTGTTGAGGTTTTTTCCCCTCCCATCTCTATATTCCTAACACCTATTTAACATGAATGTCCTCCTAGTGGCAGATGGTTGTGAATCTTGGAACGCCACACAACCTCCAAAGAGTCAAAAGGGTAGGTGATCCCAAGGACATTGGAGAGATCCCTGGTGGGAACAAGGAGGCTGCAGTGTATTTCCAAGGATGACCTACATGCAGAAATGCTATAAGGGATATCATCCAGGAAACCTATTTATTGAAAAACAGTGTTTGTACCAAGATTGGGGGATAACAGATGGACAGCCTGAGAGCTTCACTGATAGGCAAAATAAAATAGGTGGGGGGAGGTTGCTAGCACTTCACATAGATGCTCCACAGGGGATCTATGAGAGAACGTAAATAAGAATCACAAAGGATAGGGAGAGGAGACGTGGGAACCCCCATCAGTGGTGGTTTATCAGTCGTTTCAGTCACATCTAACTCTTCATGACCCCATTTGGGGTTTTCTTGGCAGAGATACTGGAGTGGTTTGCCACTTCCTTCTCCAGCTCATTTTACAGAGAAGAAACTGAGGCAAACAGTGCTAAGTGACTTACACAGCTAGTAAGTGTCTGAGGTCAAATTTGAACTCAGGAAGAAAAGTCTTCCTAACTCCAGGCCAGGCACTCTGTCCACTGCACAGCCCAGCTATCCACATTGGTGGAGGCAAGAACAATAATAGCCATCTTTAAGATGGCATTTTAAAGTTTGCAAAGCTCTTTACAAACATTACATCATGTGGTCCACACAACAACCCTGAAAGATAGATGCTATAACATCCCATTTTACAGATGAGGAAACTGAGACTGAGAAAGGTTAAGTGGTTTGCCTGTCTGAGACAAGATTTGAACTCAGGTCTTCCTGTCTTCAAAGCCAGGGCCACCTAGGTCCACTGAAGTACTGTAGTAGTAGCCTCAGCACAGTACCTGGCACTTAGAAGGCATTCATTACATTTTTGTTAAAATAGGTAGAGTCTTCCACATGTTACCATCATCAAAGAAACATTTATTGAATCTGAGGTAGAGAAGGCACTGTGCTAAGTCCTAGGAAGACAAAGGATAGTGTGCTATAGTAGAAAGATCCCTGTCCTAGAGAGAGACCTGGGTTCTCATCCTGGAGCAGCCACCATTTAACTGAGTGACCTTGGGTAGATCACTTCCCCTTTACAACCTCAATTTCCTCACCTGTAAAAATATGAAGATGGAATAGGGAATGAGGAAACCCTTGGGAAGTTTTAAAGTGCTCTATAGATGAGATTATTCTTATTATATCATGAGGATCTTATAGCTTAGCTAGAGAAGACATGTAAATGCATGTAAATAGTGAAGATTCCTAGAAATGTTACCACAAAATTTTGTTAGGTCAGAGACATATCAGAGGACTTAGGGAAACTATCTCTTTTTGAACATTTCCTTTCTAAGTTAGAAATTACATAGAATCAAGTAACTCTTAAAATAAATATAATTGTGGCAGGCTGGTGCTTAGATGCAAAGAATAGTATTGATTTTTTTTTCCTTCAACATTATACTATGTTCAGATTCCTTGCCCTGCTGTCAGGCATGACTTGCCAAAATCCTGGGTTACTTCCATCATCCTCCTTTGCCTCTCCTACCTCAGTACTGTTAAACACTGTTGGAAGAAGTCAGAGCCATGTTAACAGGGTCCACTAAAAACTACCTAATCTCATCTAAGCTTCCACTTCTGCATCTCAATCTTTTTATTCTTCCCTAGTTGACTCTTTCATACTCTCTGCAGCAGTATGTATTGGCTTTTCCCCCTTCACCTATAAACTTAAGTTTGTTGTTTCAGTCACATCCAACTCTTCATGATCCCATTTGGGGCTTTCTTGGCAAAGATATTGGAGTGGTTTGCCATTTCCTTCTCCAGATCATTTTACAGATGAGGAACTGAGGCAGATAGGGTTAAATGACTTGCCCAGGGTCACATAGCTAGTAAGTGATTGAGACCAGATTTAAACTCAGGAAGAAAAGTCTTCCTGACTTCAGGCTGGGCACTCTATCCATTGTGCCACCTAACTGCCCCAAACTTAGGTTTACCCCATCCTTAAAAAACTTTTACTTAACCCTGCCATTCTCTGAAATTATTGCTTTGTGTCTCTTCTTCCTTTCATAGCCAAATTCTAAGGAAAAAGTAATCTACACTCACTGTTTCAGCATCTTCACCTCCTACTCATTTCTTTGGCTCCTTGCAATCTGGCTTCCAACCCCTCCAGCCTACTGAAAATGTCTTCTGCAAGACTACCATTTTTTTTAATTGATCAGTTTTATTTTAACATAGCATACAAACCCCATCTAAGTCACAATTACACTCCCACAGCATGCAGTCCCTGAAAACAGTTAAGCATGAAAAACTGATTATGCTTGACAGCAAACATAACCTTATACCATAGTTGTTTACTGTTAGTTTAAATGAAGAAAAGTTGTGTGCTTTACTGTACTAAATTAGAACAAATGACTATTACTAGTAGGCTGGCCCCTAAGTGGTGAATTCTTTGGCCTTCCTTAGCAACCTAAAAACAAAGAAGGAAAAAGAAGGACCCTTTGTCCTTCTTGCTTCTGCAAGTAATGGTAGCAGAATCTTAGAAAAGGTGACAGCGGGTATTAAGAATTGCACAATTTTTAGTCGAGACATCTATAAACTTAATTGCCAAAACTCTTAAATGGGAGATCTTTGTCTTATGACCGCTGAGCTACCATACTACTGAAGGAACTGAATCATATTTATTAACATTCTCACTATAAATGAAACCTGAAGATAAAAGGAGGTTTCAGATAATTGGGAAGATGGCTCATGAGTTCTCTTTGTAAGACCAAATAAAGGAATTGGCAAAAATTCACTCTATCATGTCCAGAGCAGCAAGAAACATCATTTCATGGGTCATTTGGTCATCTCAATCTGCAGTGATCATGATAAACATTTTCCAAAAGGCCACCATGGAATTATCTTTAGCTTATCTGCCAACATGTCTTTCAGAGGGTATAATAGTGCAACATTCTCGTGAATTATTCAAGAAAACCCTTCAAATTAAATTAATATATACTATAATACTTTGATGAAAAGGTAGACATGGGAAACATGGCAAAAAAAAAGTTGGAAAATGTGGCACAAGATTAAGACATTTTAAAAGCCAAAGGTTTATAGATTATATGTCTCCATAACACAAACACTTTCTTCAAGAAGAGAGCCAAGAGACATTGGACATGGCCAGCAACTAATAACGCCACAAAAACTGAAACTGATTTTATTTTAACAGATTAAAAATATCTAGTTACTGATAGGAAGTCATTGGTAAATCAAATCTCTGAATAGTCAGATAATCAACCTATTAGAATAAAGATCAAGGTCAATACTATATTATACTAAAGAATTTTAAAATTAGAAAAAGTTTTAGTGTATAATAAAAATAGCTTGTAACAAACCTACTTAAACTGTTATCATAGAAAACAAGAAATAGATTAAAAAAAAAAACAGGCATTAAAACAAGCTCTCAACATTTCCTAAGGAAGCTTAACTGATACAAATCAATCACTACAAAGAGGTCAAAATATGGCAACCAAAGTCAATACCAGGTTCAAATATAAGCCCTTTTGTAAAATCTCATAAAAGGTTAAATGGATGAATGAAAAAGCATTTATTAAGCACTTATTACATGCCAAGCATTGTGCAGAAAAAGAAGGCAATTGAGATGCAGTGAATAGAGCACCAGTCCTGGAGTCAGGAAGACCTGAGTTCAAATCCAGCCTCAGATACTTAACACAAAAACTAGCTGTGTGACCCTGGGCAAGTCACTTAACCCCAATTGCCTCCAAAAGCAAAAAAAAGAAGACAGTTGAGAAATTAATTACTGATCTACATGACTACTTTGCTAACTCTACCAAATCTTTTTAAGTTAATTAATATGTATATTCATGTGCAACTTTAGTGAAGAAATGAAGAGAGAACAGGTAGACTTTCCCAATTGATAACTATAAAGGACCATTTATTTACAATCCCACGACTGATTGAAAAGTATAGAGAATACAAATTCATCTTGCTGTAGTTATTTTTCTGTTGACTGGGGGGAAAAGCATTTTGTTTAGTAGAACAAAATGTTGTCTTAAAAATTCTACTCCAATAAAATGTCTCCCATGCACTAAAATTATACTGTCCGAAGTGAAATTTAACAAGGGTAAACCAAGGCAATTCTCTAAGCAAGATAACATTTATTATCAGAGGCATGCTTCCTGTCAACAAATGGGTTAATGGATTGCCTCCATTTATGCCAGAAATCCTGAGCAAAAGGACAGTTGCCCTTTTATAGGTTTGGGGGAATACAGAAGAAAAAAGAGAACAGGGTAGGTGATATGCTGGGATTAAGGGCAACATGATTGGTTACAGAGCGGAGGTTGTTGGAAGTTTGGTAATGAGTCTAGCAACAACACCCTCCTTTCCCCCCCATGGCTAAGAAGCACTCATTGTTTGAGTCCAGGTACAAGGTCAAAAGATAAGAGATCAGTGCTTGTAGAGCAACCAGACATCCTTGAAAGATAGTTTGGTGGTATAAAGATACTAGATCTGACTCCTTTGTGTTCACATGCATCCCCCAAGTTCAGCTAAATTCTTTGAGGCAAGAATAGATCAGTGATTTGCAGGAGAACTGGATTTCTAAAATTAACCCATTACAGGCCAGCTGGATTCTGAACTAAGGATTATGACTTAAGTAATTACAGGACAAAATCAATTAATTGCAAATAGGACCAATAAATAAATTATGCAGGATCAATCTTAATCTTCTCAATACAAGATTCCTTAAAAGAAAGAGCAACAAAAATAATTTTGTTTAATGATCCTCTGATGACTAATATCAAATTAGGCAAAAAAAAAAAATAGACAAAGGTATTTGCCGCGGTCATGAAGGATGCTGAGGATAAAATCCAAATTGGATTTCCTAGATATTGAAGCCTTCTAGATGCACCTGTTTGTGGATAACATTGTGCTTATTGGATAGTCTTAAAACACTGCAGAAGATTGAGAGCTGTAATCTTTCAATGGAGTTTGATTTAACAATCCACATAGGAAGAACTGTGTGGATGGAGAAGACCTCATGTCTAGACTGTTGGATAAACAACCCGTAGAGCTGGTTCGTCAGTATGTATATTTGGACACTGCAGATGAAAACTGTATTGGGTCTGAAATTCTTTAGGAGGAAGAAAGAAATGATAGATTCCATTTGAGAAATTGTGCTGTAATTTTAATAACCCTAAATTTTGCCCTGAAACAAAGATCAAACTCTTTTTTAAACACAATTATTCTTCTGCTAAAGCTACATATGGCAATTAATCTTAGAATGAAACTTGCAAGTCACCCAAAAGGCAATAAAGAAGTCTATGGTGGGCATAAATAGTCAGTAGCATTCCTTCCAAAGATGAATCATTTGCATAAAAGATATCATCAAAGAGATGTATAACTAGAAAAGGGGGTGGGCCAGTCATGCAGCAAGAGCAAAGACCTTGTAATGAGACTTCTAGTTCCTCTTCTTTCTTCCCTAAACTTGGGGCATTTGTATATAGAATCATTGATTTGATCACCAACTCTCTCCTGGGCACCTCCACCTGTGTGTCCAATGAACATCTCAAACTTAACGTGTGTAAAGTAGTACTCATTATCTTCTCTATGTCTCCTCCAAAATTTCCCATTTTGGTTGAGGGTTCTACCATTCTTGCATTTATCCAAATTTTTACCTTCTGGGTTATTGCTGACTTTTATATCTCTCTTCCTAACTGTATGCCTCTTACATTCCCTACACTCAGTATAACCCTATTAGAGGAAAGCCACATCACCTCTTGCCTGAGCTACTGTAGTAACCTTAGGATCTGTCTCACTGTTTCTAATCTCTTTCCCTTTTAATCCATCCTGCTTCACACATCTGTTAAAATAATCTTCCTTAGGAGCAGCTCTGTGGCACAATGGATAGAGTGCCAGATCTACAGTCTGAAAGACCTGTGTTCAAATTTAACTTCAGATACTTACTGTGTGACCCAGAGTAAGTCACTTAACTTCTGTTTGCCTAAGTTTCCTCATCTGTAAAATGGTGATAATAAGAGAAGCACCTACCTCCCAGGGTTGTTGTGAGGATAAAATGAGATAATAATTATAAAACACTTAGCACAGTGATGGCACATAGTAGGTGCTATATTAATGGTAGTTGTTATTGTTGTTGTTGTTGTTACAATGGTGGTGATGGTGGTGATGTTGGTGATGGTGATGGTGATAGTGGTGGTGGTGGTGGTGGTGATGATGATGATGATGTGATGGTGGTGGTGGTGGTAGTAATGATGATGATGGTGATGGTGGTGATGATGATGATGATGATGATGGTGGTGGTGGTGGTGGTGGTGGTGGTGATGATGATGATGGTGGTGGTGGTGATGATGATGATGGTGGTGATGGTGGTGGTGATGATGATGGTGGTGGTGGTGGTGATGATGATGATGATGATGATGATGGTGGTGGTGGTGGTGGTGGTGGTGGTGGTGGTGATGATGATGGTGGTGGTGGTGATGATGATGATGGTGGCGGTGGTGATGGTGGTGGTGATGATGATGGTGGTGGTGGTGGTGATGATGATGATGATGGTGGTGGTGGTGGTGGTGGTGATGATGGTGATGGTGAAGAAGAAGAAGATGATGATGATGACAGCACTAGACACTCCCATGCTCAAAAATCTTCAATGGCTCCTTGTTACCACTAAGATAAGCTACAAACTGCCCAAATAGAATCATAGATTCAGAACTAGAAGGGATCTAATTCAACCCCCTCATTTTACAGAGGAGGAAACTGAGGCCAGAAGAGGTTAAGTGACTTGCTCAAGTCTTTGCCTCTTAGAATGCATAGCTTTCTTCATGGCTCAGCTCAGGTACCACATCTAAAGGGAAGATTTTTTCTGATTCCCCTAGTTGTTAATGGTCCTTTTCCTCCAGTCTTTGCTATGCATTTACATAACCATACAGGAATTGTATCCATCAGTAGAATCTAAGCTCCCTGAGGACAGACGCTACTTTGTTTTTGTCTTTGTATCCTCATTATTTTGCACTGTACACAATTAATGTTGGTTAAATATAATTTTAACAAAAAGTATCCAACATTAATTCACACTTCTTTTTACAAAGTGCTTTCCTCACAACCCTGCAAAGAAGGCCAAGTCTTTATTACCCACATTTTACAGATGGGGACACTAAGAATAAGAGAGGTTAAGAAATTTACCCAGAGTCACACAGCTCAGAAAAAGCAGAACCAGGATTCAATGTCAGTCTCCTGATTCTAGGTCCTTCACGCTTTCCACTATACCCTATTGCTTTTCTATATGCTTAATAGCAAAGGACTGAGGTCCATATACAGGCATACCTCAGAAATATTGCAGGTTCTGTCCTAGACCACTGGAATATCAATAAAGTGAATATCACAATAAAGCAAGCCACACAAATATTTTGGTTTCCCTGTGCATGTAAAAATTATGTAGTCTATTAAGTGTGTAATAGTATTATGTCTAAAAAAAAAACCTTCCACTGTATACACCTTAATTTCAAAGTACTATTAAAGGGCAGTGAATAGACTACCAGCCCTGAAGTCAGGAGGACCTGAGTTCAAATTTGACCTCAGACACAACACAAAAACTAACCGTGTGACCTTGGGCAAGTCACTTAACCCCAATTGCCCTCCAAAAAGCAAAAAAGAAAAAAAATTAGAGTAAGTTCCCTCAAAACCTGCCCCTGCTTTATCAACTAAGTTTATGTAATATTCTTCAATATTGTGGTGTCTTGGGGAAAAGGAGGCCTGAGGAAAGGGAGAGAGATGGGGGAATGACTGATCAGTAGAACAGTCAGAACATATACAACATCTGTCGATTAAGTTTGTTGTCTTATATGGGCTCTAATCATGGCACCCCAAAACAATTACAATAATAACATCTAAGATCACTGATCACAGATCACTGTAACAGATTTAATAATAATGAAAATTTTGAAATATTGCAAGAATTGCCAAAATGTGACACAGAGCCATGATGTGAGAGCACATGCTGTTGGAAAAATGACTGGATTGCCATAAACCTTCAATTTGTTTTTAAAAACCACCAATATCCGTGAAGCACAATAAAGAGGACCATAATAAAATGAGGTATGCCTGTATAGGATTTAGGATGTGAGAGCTCACTGTGGGCTAGGATGATCAGGGGAAACTTCTTGGCAGAGCACCTTAGCTGGTTGAATTTCCCTCAACCCTTCCCTTCCTCATTAACCTTATATATGAGGAAATAAGGAAAAGAAAAGAGAAATAACTTGGAAATGAGATGTGGTAAATCTTTCTTGGAGTTTTTGTTTGTTTGTTTGTTTTTGCTTTTTGGAGGGGGAAGGCAGGGCAGTTGGGGTTAAGTGACTTGCCCAAGGTCACACGGCTAGTAAGTGTTAAGTGTCTGAGGCACATTTGAACTCAGGTCCTCCTGACTCCAGGGCTGGGGCTCTATTCACTGGTGCCACCTAGCTGCCCCAAGATGAGGTAAATCATAAACAGCAAATAGGGCAGAGCAGTAGTGAGCTATGTTTGAAGGGTTGTGAATAGTTGCATCTAGGCTATTTTGCAGAATATTAGCACATGGTAACGCTGGGAGAACAAGGTTGAATTAGTAAGGTGGGACCAAAATCTGCCTGGGGAGAGGAGTATGATTCAAATGCAAAAAAGAGTGTGCAAAATACTGCTGACTGAATTCAAGACAGAATAGAAGGCCTGGTTCTTGCTGTCAAGAGACGTATGATATAATTGTCAAGACAGATACCCCACAGAGCAGAAGTACTTAACCTAGGATCTGTGAATTTAAAAAAATTTTTATTTTGATAACTGTATTTTAATATAATTGGCTTCTTTTGTAACCCTATGTATTTTATTTTATGCATTCAAAAACGTGATTCTGGGAAGGGGTCTATAGACTTCACCAGACTGCCAAAGGGGCTCAGGACCCAGAAAAAGGTTAAGAATGCCTGATCTAATCCAACCTCCTTGCTACACAGACAAGAAAACTAAGGCCCAGAGAGAAGTGATTTTCTCCAAGATACACAGGAAATTAGGAGCAGAGGTACATCACCCTCCTGGCTCGGGGCTCTATCCATTCATTGCACTGCATTTTTGCTTCCTGATGAAAAGTGCCATGGACAGAGGAAATGACAGCCCCCAAAGAGGAAAAAATTTTAAATCAGAAAAATTCATATGATAAGTTTCAGGAAAACCAATTTCAATAATAGGCTTAGGGCAAAGGACAAAAAAAAAAAAGCTGTGGGATGGAGAAAGGAAAGACGTCCTAGAAATCTGGGTGATCTCTGAGGAAATTGTCCCAAGAGTCAAAAAGCTGATTGATTACCCTGGGGCAGAGAAAGGAAACCCAGCTGGGAAGCACAGGCTGAAGGCTGGTGTCTTGAAGAATATGAAACAGTAATAGGAATGCAAAGCCTGTGGGAACCAAACCAGGTCGCCCAGGAAACAAGGAATCGGCCTGTGCTTCTAGGGTCAAGATCAGGAATGCCAGAACCAAAAAAGGAGGGGGGGAGTAGCTTTCCAAAGACATAGAGAATAATTGTTACAGAAAGGCACAGAAACAGGTGAAATACTTCCCCCCACCCTTACACACACACACACAGAGAAAGCTATTAACTGCTGATGTTAGAAGTCTATAGTCTTTTCACACTTAAAAAGTAGTAATAACACCTTGTGTTGTACCCATTTAGCACTTAGTGAACTCATCAAAATGGGCACCACTCCCGACGAGAGACAAGACAAAGGAACAGTCAAGTTAGAAGAGGGACCCCACTGGTTGATTTCGTAGTTGGGTTTCCTCTGATCTGTAACACCTAATTCCTTATTGGAATACATCAGTGGGTCTATTATGTCACAGGGTGGGCCCCTCTCTCCCCACCCCCACCAGTGCAGCTTTGAATTCATATCTCAGCCTGACCCATTCCTGTCCATGTCCTTTCCCATGGACAATTCTACTGTCTTGTGATGATGCTGCATCGTGCCCATTTCTATAGTATAAACAGTATACCAGTGATCACCACTGGAATCAGCAACAATCAATAGTGAACCCTTATTTCTTAGGATAGATCTGCCCAAGGAGTGGAGGGGACATACCCTAAGGAAGAGAGAACTGAGTGAATTCACTAAGACTGGTCTGTAGTTTTCTTTTCTCAGCTTTATCATTGGTCTTGGAATCAATACCAGATTTGCCTGGTAAAAGGAGTTAGATGACTTAGCATCTTTCTCTATTTTTCAAATACATTATAGAGTGTAGACATTACTTGCTCTTAAAGAGTTGTTGAATTCACTTGTGAATCCATCTGGGATCCAAGTGTCCCTGTGAATGTTCTGTCTGATGTCTCTTTCTGAAAGCCTGAGGCAACTTGAAAACCACTCCCCAATATAGGAAGAAAATGCTAAGCTAATCCATTTCCATCTCTATCAGAAGAAACAGTGGGTTTAGATTGCCACAGAAAAGATTCGAGTTAACTATTGGGAAAAAATTTTATTTTTAGAGTCTTTAATTACTGAACTATATAACCAAGGAGGTCTCTGTAATCAATCTCCATTCTTATGGGTCTCTGTTTATAGCATAAAGTTCCATGTGCCTGGACTGTTTTCAGCTTATAGCAACCTTAGTCTTATAATTTCATTTAACACCAGATGCCTCCTGCCTAATCTCAGGTGGGCATGGAGGAATGACAGTGTTAGAACTGAAAAGCAGCTTCGAGATCATCTTGTCCTTTAAAAGTGATAAAACAGGGGGCAGCTAGGTGGCTCAGTGAATAGAGCACCGGCCCTGGAATCAGGAGGACCTGAGTTCACATTTGGCCTCAGACACTTAACTCTTACTAGCCATGTGACCTTGGGCAAGTCACTTAACCCCAATTTCCCATACAAAAAGCAATAAAAATAAATAAATAAATGCAAAACTGATAAAACTGAAGACCAGAAAGGTCAAGTAATCTTCCAATATCACAAAGCTAGAGACAGAGTACAGACTTGAATACAGATCTGTCTCTAAACAAGTGCTCTTTCTACCACCCCATAACTCCTTTCCTGGATAGAAGGGCCTTCCATGGTGCATTTGGTAGGCATTGAGACTAGCTTAGCTGAATCTTAGGGCACATGTCAGAGAGTAGCAGGAGATGAAGCTGGAAAAGATTAAAATCAGATAATAGAGGACCTTCAATACCAGGCTAAGGATTTCAGGCCTTATCCACTGGGCTAGTGGTATTCAAAGTGTGAAGCAGCAGCCACAGGGGGTTCCAAGAGAACAAAGTGATTTTCATAATTATGAAACATTTTAATTTCTAATGTGGTAAATTTTGATAGATGTAACCCACATAAACCAAAGCCCTCTGAGCGGTCCTAAATAATTTTTCAAGAGTATAAAAGGGGCCTGATACCAAAAGTTCAAGAACCACTGGGAAGTCATTGGAAGTCTGGAGGGTATAGAGAGATAGGGATCAGAGCTTTACTGTCCTGGATGATCTGTGTGTAATGGATTGGGAAGAAGAGACAGAGAAGAAAGACTAGAGGCAGGCAGACCAGATAGAAGGCTATAACAGTCCAGGTAAGAACTGATGAGAGCCTGGCAGAGAGGAATGAAGAAAAGAAGTAGATTCAAGAGCTATAAAGATGAACAAATCAACAGGATTTGGAGACTGAATGGATGTGGGGAGAAAAAATGGCTGGGATGTCAGAGACAGATACTGAGAAGCCTGAGTGACTGGGTGAATGCCATAAATAGAAATAAGCTTTTCTTTCCCTGATTCCAAAGGGTGCGTTGGAGAGGGAGAGAGAAGAAAACCAGGGGTATAAAGAGAAAAACCAGGGGCCTAGAACTTGGATGAGGATAGGGGTAGAACCAAAATTAAGGGCATCCAATATATAAAGAATTGGAGGATGTAAAGGATTGGAGGGAAGGGAGTAAGAGGGACTAGGTTTCCATTTAAAATTGTACTCATTTGTACAGAATATACAATGGGAGAAAATTACAGGAGAAACTAAGGGAACGAAAGCCCTTGTCCCTAAATCACAAAGTCAACTTCTAACCCACTAAGGTGCCCAAAATGTTTCTCCACCCACCTTTCCAAGCTTTCTAGAACTTCTATTCCTCCATGGGTCCTTGGCCCCATATAGTCACTGTCTAGAGGTCTGCAGTTTGGGATGATAGAACCAATGTGGAGAGAGTGAAGGGAGCTGCTCCCACTGTCCTTCTACCTGTACTCCTAAAGGTGACAGGCCCATTTTTTGTTTAAGTAAAATTCATAAATACTTTTTTTTTCATATCACAGTTAATTCTAGGTATGGTTATACACACAACCTTTCTCCCCCCAGAACTAAACCTTTCCTTAGAACAAAGAATAACAATTAAGCAAAAACAATCAATAGAGTGACCCAGTCTGATCAATGTATGTGACATTCTGCCCCTGTGTGCCTCCCAACTTCCTAAGAGAAGGAAAGTATGTTTTATTTGTTTTCTGGAACAAAGATTGTCTATTACAGACACTCAGCATTTCAGTGTCCTTATGGTGTTGTTTTAATTACATTATTGACATCATTGTGTATATTCTTCTGATTCTGTTTGCTTTGCTACACATCAATTTATATAAATCTTCCTATGTTTCTCTGAATTCCCATTCATCATTTCTTATTGCACCCTGATATCCCATTATATTTGTGTACCACAGTTCATCCACTTCCCAGTTGATGGACACTCATTTTAGTTCCAGTACTTTGTTATGAAATAAAAAGCCACTATGAATATTTTGGTATATTTCAGACCTTTGTTGCTGACTTTTGCCCCATTGGGGTAATTTGTCCAGTAATGGAATTATGGACCTCAAGTTTAAACATATTAGTCAGTTTGCTCACATAATTCCAGATCATTTTTCAGAACAGTTAGTCCAAGTCAGACTTCCACCAAAAATATATTAGTGTGACGGGTTCATTTTATTTAGACTAAGATATTTTCTTACCCAGAAGGCACAGTTGGCATGATTAACCCACCACTTTCCTTTATCACCTGAAAGAGGGCAGAGGCCTTAAGGGGGAAAGTTACAGGAGATAAAATACCCAAGGTTTGACCATCATGTCTGCCAGACAACTTTGAGTGCTAAGCCCCAAACTCCTTGGCAAATTCTTAAATAACCTCTCACTCTTCTAGAGGGTAGAAGCTCTCTCTCTCTCTCTCTCTCTCTCTCTCTCTCTCTCTCTCTGCCAATAGCAGAGCAGATAATAATGTACTAGCCTGCCTTAATGATGATTCCATCTTTCAAAAGTGGAGAAATCTAGGAGGAAAATTGCTATTCTTGCTCTGATTCTCATCAAGGAGGAAATTGTAGCTGAGGTGGAAAGATGGGAACCTTAGGGGGAAGTGACCATTCCATCTTAGAATCTATAATAGAGAAGGAAAAGAAAGCTTAGTCTGCATCCCATAGACTAAAAATTTTCAGTGAAGTTAGCCCAGAAAGCATAGGGAGCTTTTAATGAAATTCTGATGATACAAAGAAAAGCAGTTCTGATGAGAAAGAAAAGTGAGAGAAAAGAGAGAAAGAATTCATTAACCAACTTAGAGTTTAAGAAGACATGAACAGAGATGGAAACAAGGGCAGGTTATGGAGAATGAATTGAGGAGTATGTGATATTGGTCCTGTAAGAATAGTGTAAAAAGTGCTAAAGCTCAGAATGAATTGAGTCAATCAGGGTAGATCAGGGCAACCAAAGGTTTTAGTTTGTTTCTTTTAGATGGCTTTCTTTGTTCCTTTGTTTGTTTAGCTTTATTGGGATAAAGAAGAGGACCAAAGAAGAGATAGGACTGCTAGGAGGGATGGATGGGGAAAAAGATCGTGGGCAATGGAGAGAAGGTGGCACAGGACCAGCTTTTACTTTGTATCTGTTTTCTCTGATAAGGGCAATGCTCCTGGGACTAGAGAAGAGAAAGCAGAAATGGCTAATCATGAATTGAAAGATAATTAGTGAAAAGGAACAAGGGGAACAAGCATCTGTTAAACATTTACTATGTGGCAAGCACTGTGCTAAGTGATTTACAAATATCTCATTTGATTCTCACAACCCTGGGAGGTAAATGCTATTATTTTCCCCATTTAAAGTTTTTTATTTTATTTATTTTTCTGTTACATTTTAAGTTCTGGACTGTCTCCTTCCCTCCCTACCCCATTTGACACAGATGTGTACATGTGTAGGTGTGTGTATATATACATATAAATATATGTATATATATACACATGTGTATATGAATTGTGTTCTATATATACATATGTGTGTATATCATGTTTGTGTGTAAAACCATACTATGTATACTTCTATTTATCATTTCTTTCTCTAGAAGTAGATAGCATTATCCTTTATAGTTGATCTGAGTATTTGTAATTCTCAGAATAACTTAATCATTCACAATTATTCTTCAAACAATATTGTTGTTATTTTATACAATGTTCTCTTGGTGCCGTTCGATTTAATCTTTATTATTTCATAGATTTTCCCCCATTTTATAGGTGATCTGTCCATGATGAGTTCAGATCAGCAGGCCCAGATGAACTGTTTCCCAGAGTACCAAGAACTGGCAAATGCCATTGTCAAGCCACTGTTGGTGATTTCTGAAAGATCTTAGAAAAGAAAAGAGGTCTCCAGAGGACTGCAGTAGGGCAAGTGCTATAACACATTTCAAAAAAAGGAAGAGAGTGGATCCTGCTGATTATAGGCTGGTGAACTTGACTTTGATTCTTGGTGCAAAATTATTAAACCTGTCATTAAAAGGATGGTTAGTGGAAATCTAGAAAAGGAACCAAAGAAAGCCAGTGTTGCTTCATCAAGAACAAGTCATTCTAGACTAAGCTTATTTCCTTTTTGAACACAGTTATTAGATGGAAAAATCAAGATGTTATTTTAATCATAGCTTACCTAGATTTCTGTAAAGAATTTGATAGTCTCTCATGCTATTCTTGTAAAAAAAAATGAAAAACTGAGCAATAGATAATTTTTAATTTATTCAGTTAATGTTTAAAAAACAGGTACATAATAATTACTACATCACCATGATTCTCATTAGAATTTTCCTTCAGAATAAATAAATAAGTAATAATAATAGTAGTAGTAGTAATAATACATGCTAGATAACATAAATCTAAAATCCATACATACCTATAAAGTTGATATCTGTCTTGAATTTAAAAAAACACAATAAAAGCAATAATTTGATGTATAACTTTAATAATACTTAATTATATTAATACTTATTAATTGTTAATATTTTAGTAATAATACTTTAAAAGGAAAAGTTATTCACTTCTTGGTTAAAAGCTAAGAAATAAGAGATAATAGTAGAATTAGGTGGATTCTGAGTTGGTTGAATGGCTGGACCCAAAAAGTAATCATTAATGGTTTAATGTCCACTTGAAAGGCTTTTTCAGTTTCCTAGAAAAGGATCCCAGACTTCTAGGCTTAACCTTGGCCTAGCTACTTCAGTAACGTGGATAAAAGCATAAATGGGCATGTTTATCAACTTTGCTGATAACACCAAACAAGGAAGGATAGTTAACATATTGGATAACAGAATCCAAAGAGATCTGAACAACCTAAAACATTGGGCCCAGTCTAAAGAAGGTGAAATGTAACAAGGATAAATGTAAATTCTTACCCCTGGGTCAAAAAACTCCATTTTTCACATCTTCCCTTCCCCCTACTCCTTTGCAGAAGTTAGGATCCACACATGTGGAATGTTTCATATAATATCAGACTTTGGGGATATGTTGATTAGTTTCACTAGAGCTTTTTTATTCATTTTTAAAAATTCTTTATTATGAGAGAGAGTTTTCTGGGAGGAGGAAGAGGGAGAATGATATAGAGGGAATGTAGGAAATGTAAGCCAATCAGTAAAAAATTATTTTTTAAAAAATCAGCTCCTCAAGTATAAGGTAAGAAAGGTATGGTTAAATGACAGTTCACCTGAGAAAGAGCTAGGGTTCTTAACAAACTGCATAAACTCAATCAGCATGGTGATAAAGCAGCCCAAAAAGCTAGACTCTCTTAAGAAGAGCATAGCTTTCTGATTTAGGCAGGAGATCATCCCTCTCCGCTCTCCCATGGTAAGACTACACATGTGGTCAACATAATCTTGTGTTCTGGGCACCACCTTTTAGAAATGACATCAGGAAGCTGGAGAGAATCCAGAGCAGGGTAACTAACATAGTGAAAGGTCTCAAAATCTTACTCTATGGGAAGGATTTGTTTAGCCTGGAGAAGAGAAGTCTTAGGAGAAACAGGATAGTGGGATTCAAATATCTGTCAGCCTGCCATATGGAAGAGGGATTAGATTTGTTCAGTTTGGCCCCGGAGAGAAATAATAGAAGCAATAAGGAGCAGGTGCAGGGAGAGAGATTTTAGTTTTGATATAAGGAACAATTAAAGCTATCCAAAAGCAGATGTGCTGCTTTGGGAAGGAGTGCTCTCCCTTTCCCTAGCAGCCTCCAAGCAAAGCCTGTGTCATCACTTCTCAGGTGTATTGTAGTGGGGGCTGTTGTTCAGATTGGAGTTGGACTAGGTGGCCCCTGAAGTCCCTTTTGATCTGAGACTGTCATTCAGTTTGCTTAAATTCACATGTATAGGGTCATCTGCTCCCCACAAGTTGGGCAACATTTTAAAATATTTTATCTTATTTTTATTTATATCTTTTATCTAACATGTCACTCATTTCTGAATGTTGCATGAATTGTTGTGAGGATCCAGTGAGATAATGCTTGCATGTGTAAAGTGCTTTTTAAACCTTGCTATATAAATGCTAGCTATTTTTAATGTACCCCTTCCTCTTCCTCTACCCAAAGAGCCATCCTTGTAGAAAAAAATTTTAAAGGGAAAAATCAGCTCAACAGAACTAATCAACACATTGATAATGGCTGACTGTATATGCAGTATTTCACATTCATAGGTCCCCAGCTCTGCAATGCCATGAAGGAGATGCATTTTCTCAACTCTTCTATGGGACCAAGTTTGGCCATTATAATGATACAGCATTCAATTTCCCTTTTTTATTCTTTCCATTTACATTGATGTAATCACTGATATGTATATTTTCTCTGGTTTTGCTTACTTCGCTTTGCAGATGATTTTTCCCATGCTTCCCTGAATTCTTCATATTTATCATTTCTTCCAGCACAGTAATATTCCATTAAATTCATGTACCACCAGTTAGCCATTCCCCAATCAAGGGCCGTCTACTTTATTTCCATTTCTTTGTTACAAAAAAGAAAAAAGTTTCCATCGGTATTTTGGTACGTGCCTAGCAGTGGGATCTCTGGGCCAAATTTTGTGGATATTTTCGTCAGACCTTCAGCATAATTCCAAATTGTTTCCAGAATGGTTGAACCATTCAAAGCTCCACCCACAGCCTATTAGTGAGCCTGTCTCTGCAGCTACTTCAACATTGACAATTTCCATCTTTTGTCATCTTTGCCAATTCAGCCAGAGTCTTATAGAATATAATGTATGCACTTGTGCCCATTTAAATCTCCCTAGAGGAAGGGATGGAGACAAAGGAACCAAGGTCATTAGCATCCAGTCCACCCACATTATCTTGGAAGCACATAGGAGAGTGCCCCATCTAAATTGGTACCTATGGCAATAGCTCTGTCTGGGCAGGGACTGGGTCCAGGGACTGGATGAGGCAAGAAGGGCTAGTAGCATTGGGATAAGCCAGTGGGAGGGGGTGATATCTCTGAGTGATATCTATGGTTAGCACCATACAGAGGAGAGAGGGCGAACAGAATCTTGTAGCCAGGAGGTTGTGCGGGGCATCGGCGCAAAACAGAGCTGAGGGAAGAAACCAAAATAGATTTGAATGAAGAGCAAAGTCTGGTTCACCCTCTGTCTCTCTCCAAGGACAGGTGGTGCTCCCCCACCCCTACCTCCACACGTGTGCACTCCCATGCATACACACACGCAGAGGCTCATGGGTTGTGTACACACGTGTCAGCCCTGGAGCAACAGCTCCTGAGAATTCTCGGAGATGGGAGGTCTGCACAGGTTCCTGAAAGTGGGTCAGGAGGGATCCACATTATAAACATAGGCACAGACTTACTAAGATAAGTGTGTTTCCTGTCAGCTCTCCCTAACCAGGTTTGTGGGACTTTTGGGCTCAGAGGATCAGCATCAAACTTAGAGATTAGCAGGAGGGTTTTGTGTCCCTTCCCCCAGGAGACACCAGGCTCAGACGTCTCCTGTGGGGACCTTTCTTCATGTTCATTTCTATGAGCCTGGCTAGGAGAAACCCTAGACAAGACAGCCAAAGGAATAAAGAGTTAAAGGCAGTCTGTCACCTGACTCCTGAGTGCAAGCAACAGAGGGCAAAGATTCTGGTACAGGATTTGGAATTAAGAGACCCTGGATCACCTTCTTCCTTTAGGACTCTACCTGTGTGGCCTCAGGTGATTCCTGCACCTAAACTACTTCTTTGTAATGAGGGGGGTTAGGGGTGAGGGTGGGAGTGGGCTATGGAAGGGATATAGTTGGAAGACATATACAATTAAAAGAAGGGGTTTAGACTAGATGATCTCTGAGGTCCTCTCCAGGTCTAAATCAGTAATCCTATTAAAAAAAAATCATCTCTGGGCCTTGCTTTCTACCTAAAATGAGGGAGTTTAAACCCAATGATCCGTAAAGTAGCTTCCAGCTCGAGATCTCATGATCCTTCCATTGTCCATGAAAGAAATTAGATTAGGGCGGGGAAGCAAGGCTTAGAGTCCGAAGAATGCTTTAACAGGGAAGTAGGTCACAGTTACTCAGACAAAGTAGTGAGCTCCCCATCTCTGGAAGTATTCAAGCCAAAAAAAGTTCGTAAGGGATATCAAAGCAGTTAGGAATTGAGATTATAGCAGCATTTCACAAACCATGGGCCAGCATCCCCAAACTGTCTACCCTCTGAACCATGTTGCACTGCTCTGTCTCTGAGGAACTTCAAAAGGCTAAAAGCACAGGGCAAAGGAAACAGGATGCAAGGAGGAGGAGGTGGTTTTTAAAGTTCGAATATCTTAAGAAGCAAAAACCACTGGTAGTCAAAGCTTTACAAACCTGTTAAATTGTACTTTCTTCCCACATACCCTTTCCCTTTCCCTTTCCCCAATTACAACAAAGATAGGACTGTCTAGTAATTTCTGCTATGCCCTTTGTAAGTGAGTGAGTGGGAGGTGGGGAGGGGAGGGGTCCTGGGGAATGACAATTCTGTATGAAGTTTGGAAACTGGGAGAGAAATGAGCTTTGGTTAAATGGTATATTAGAACAGTCAATTAGATTTGGAATCAGAAAACCTGGGTTCAGATCCCACTTCTGCTGCTATGATCTTGGGAAAATCACTTCCTGTCTTTGGGCCTGTAAAATGGAAAAGGGTGGGCCAGGTGATAGCTGAGGTTCTAAAGGCTGTGATTTCCCTGTTGGCTCTGGTCTCCAACCTGGAGGCCCAGGCTGGTCTCTCTAGGAGGAGAGAAGGCTGTTGTGGCTCCTGAGATGGATGTGGAGGGGGAGGAGGAGGAGGCCTGGCTTTTCTGATAGGGTCTGACTTGGACAAAGACACCCTGCAGGGCTGTTGTCTGCCCTATGAGGTCCTTTTGTGGGACTGATGGGGGGAGGCCATTGAGTAGGAGGCTGGGAGCTTGTAAGGCACAGCATGGCTCAGAGACTGCTTCTGCTCTGGGGGCAGTGAAAAGGGGGTCAGGGGTCTGGAAGCAATGGCTGATTCCCCAGGGGCCTGAGGAACAATGATGCTGTATTAGGGAAGTCCGCACACACAAAGAGCCAGAAACAAATCTGGGTGTGATGGATCTTTTGTCAAAAGTCTGAGATTCTCAGCCCCATTTCCCTGGGTACCAGACGCCCCATTGTAAGATGTCTCTGGCACCACCCCCAATAGTATTTCACAGCAATTAAAATAATCCCAACTCCACTTTCTGAAGCTCTTCAGTTTGTAAAATGCTTTATGGACAACTGTATGAGGGCAGCAGTACAAGTATTATCTCCATTTTCTAAATGAGGAAACTGAGACTCTGAGGGGTGAAGTCATAAAGTTAATAAGTGATTGACCTGGGATTCAAAACCAAGTCATAACAAGAGAGTTGGGGAAAAACTCAAAGGTTATCTTATTTCCTGATTTTACAGAAAAATAAACAAAGACTCAGGGAGGTCTGTACCGCACTGTCTCTCTGGGAATATCCACATATCTGCCCAACAATAAAGAACCTTTAAGGAAAGTAGCCACCCCCAGATCATCCTTTAAGGATGCCCAGATTTAGATATTCATTCCCTGGCTCAGAACTGGGCAGATTTGTCTCCTTTTCATTGATCTAGCAATGAACAATGAGATAGTCCAAGTGGAGGTTAGACACATCACCTGTGGTCAGCTAATCCCTCCCTTCAAAAAAGCATGTATTTAAGAGCACTAGAATCCAAGTTTCTAGTGTGAGTGTTTATGCCTCAGAAACTGGCAAATACTACAAATCAAGACGTGATTTATTGTTTTCTTGTCTGATGTTAATAATGTTAATTAAGCTTTAAAATGTGTCACGAATAATTTTTTTTCCAGAGAGCTAGTTGTTAAACATTTACCAGCACACCCATGCATGTATCCTAGTACAGGGTAATTAAGGGTTTGTCTAATAGCTTACTCCTATGACAAACCATTCACCTTATCCTGAATAAGGGCCTAGGCCTTTGCCAGTTCCCCCAGCTGGCCTCCCAAAGGAGGAGCAGCCAAAACATAATCCCTCCCTCTCTCTCTCTTTCTGTCTCTCTGTTTCTCTCTGTCTCTGCCTCTCTCTCTCTGTGTCTCTGTCTGTCTGTCTGTCTCTCTCTCTCTCTCTCTCTCTGATACTTGTTGCCCCCTAGTGGCTTGTTGTATTAAGGTTCTTGTCCCTACTTTCCCATCTCTGTCCTCTTGCCTTCCCATGGTCATCTCTCTCCAGCCCAATGAGAGCTACGAGCAGGTCAAGCCTCCACTTACCCTCAGCTGCACCTTCAGCTGCCCCCCCACCCTAATTCAGTTTGACCTCTGTCCCATACAGGGAGAAGATGAGTGGGGGCTGCCCAGAGCAGGAGCCCCCCCGTGCGCTGGCCTGCTGCAGTGGCAGTGGTGTGCCCCTCCTCACGGAGGACATGCAGGCCCTCACCATCCGCACACTCTCGGGCACGGATGTCAGCAAGCACTATGACCTCATCCGGGAGCTGGGCAAAGGCACCTATGGCAAGGTGGACTTGGTGTCCCACAAGAGCACAGGTGGGTTTCAGGATGGTCTCTCCATGGGGTGTACCCATATAATACACGAGTGTACCCATGTAATGTGGTTCATATGTGCCAGCACAGACACAGGTGTGGGGAGACATATTTTGGTGTGGCCTACAACCCACATATATAGTCTGCATGTGCCCATGGAGTTAGGGCATCGCACAGTAGATATTTGGAGGGTGGGAAGTAGGAGGAAGATGAAGGAAAAGAGCCAAAGGCAGGCTAATGGCTCCAGCACACACACACACACACACACACACACACACACACACACACACACCCTCACAGCATTATCTCATTTGCAGGGACCAAGATGGCTCTGAAGTTTGTGAATAAAAGCAAGACAAAATTGAAGAATTTCCTTCGGGAGGTCAGCATCACCAATTCACTCTCCTCCAGCCCTTTCATCATCAAGGTCTTTGATGTGGTGTTTGAGACCGAGGACTGCTATGTCTTTGCTCAGGAGTACGCGCCCGGTGGGGACCTCTTCGACATCATCCCGCCGCAGGTATCCCCTATGGCCCAGCTTATGGCCTCTTCCTCCTGGAGCCAGCATCTGGGGGGCCTTGCTCTGCTCTCCCTCCAGGACACTTTCAGCCCAGCCTGTTTTTCCTTCCATTTTCCCTGCCTCTCCTCCCAACCTCCACAGAAAGGACCTGGGGAACCAGTATCTGGGAGCTTGGTTGGAGCCTGATTCTTGGGGAAAAGGGGAGGAGAACATAAGGATGCCTCATTTCTTTGTGGGCTCTTCCCTTCCTCTGCCTCACAGGGGCCAGAGTCCTGACCCACAGGCTGACCTCTGGGACCCTGGTCAGTAATAGTAACAATAGCATTTAAATGGGGCTTTAAGGTTTACAGAGTACTTCATGTGTGTTATTTCATTTGATCCCCACAAGAATCCCATGAGGTTTACTCATTTCACAGATGAGGAAACCAATGCTGAAAGATTGCCCAAGATCACACAGCTAGTGAGTGTCTGACAGACTCGGACTAAAATCCCAGAGGATATCCAGAGAAGAGAAACCAGGACAGAAAATCCTCCTCTCCTCCAGAAGCCCATCCCAGCCCAGAACAGAGCAGAGGAAAACAGGATTAAAGGGCCCAACCAGAGAAAGGGGGATTGGAAAATGCCTGAATTAAAATAAAGATCAGTTCTTTCCCCAGAGTAGGGTGAGCAATAAGGACTTCTCCACATGAGGCAGAACCAGACTCCAACTCAAAGTTGCCATCAATAGGATATGGAGATGTCACTCCCTCCATCCCCCTGCCTCCACAAAGGCCAACACCCAAATCTGCCTAGGCAGAAGGATCTAGATAACAGAGGTCCTAGAGGGCTCCCCTGTCTGTCCCACTGACCCCATTATTATTAGAACCATGCATTCATAAAGTGTTAGCTCTAGAAGTAGATCTTGGAACTCATCCAGCATACCCCTCTCCTTTTGCAAAGGAAGAAATGGAACCTCCAAGGTTAGATGACTTGCCCAAAGTCACCCAGCTAGGACATGGCAAAGCTGAGAGCAAGACCCTGGACTCTTGGCTCCAAGTCCCAAGTTTTTCCACTGCACCTGGCTGCCTCCAGCAGCAGCAGCAGCCCTTCACATCTCTGTCGCCCTTTCTTCTTTCCAAAGCACCTTGATTTCCCTTCTATCTCTGCCCCCACATACTCCTGTGAGATAGATATTTTTATCCCCATTTGCAAAAGGGAAATGAGGGAAATGGAGGCCTATGGGAGTTTAAGTGGCTGAAAATCAAACAGAGATAGGGGTGGAAGTGGGATTAGAACAGGGGCCTCTGAACCCTTCATAGAGGGTCATTAAAAGGGCCAGGACTCAACCTCAGGTCACATGATCCCAGTTCAAGGCACTGGGGATATCTCATTGCTTAGCCCAGGGTCAATTCAGTTAAACAAAGAGACTGTTATTCTTGTTGAGTCATTACTATTCATGACCCTATTTGGAGTTTTCTTGCCAAAGATCCTGGAGTAGTTTGTCATTTTCTTCTCCAGTTCATTTTACAGATAAAGAAACTGTTAAGTGACTTGCCCAGGGTCACACAGCTAGTTAGTGTCTGAGGCCAGATTTGAACTCAGGAAGATGAGTCTTCCTAACTCCAGGTCTGACACTCTATTCACTGCACCACCTCACTGCCTGTAAACAAAGACAGCATGGAGTGATGGAAAGAACATGGAGTTTAGAGTCAGGCAACCTCAGTTCCCATCCCAGCTCCGCCACTGGCCAAATTTTAGCAAATCACTTCTCAACAGCAGTTTCTCCATCTGTAAAATGGGGAGACTAGATGAGATCATCCAAGGAGCCTTTCAGCTCAAAAGCTCTTATTTTAAGCGGCTACTAGACACAAGGCATGGTTCTAGGTGCTGTAGGTACAAATATAGAAATGGCGGTGAGCCCTGCTCTGAAACAGGCTAATGGAACAAGGGCAAACACACCCTCAAAGGAGAGGTGCAGACAAAGTGCTTGAAGGGGCAGAGAGAACCTTTACTAGAAGGGAGGTGGGGGGAAACTTCGTGGTGTATATTGTAAGGAGCCTGGGGACAGGTGTTTGGGTCGGGCCTTCTGATCCCTTGTACTCTGCCTCAGGTGGGACTCCCTGAGGACACAGTGAAGAGATGTGTGCAGCAGCTAGGCCTGGCCTTGGACTACATGCACGGACGGCACCTGGTACACCGCGATGTCAAGCCTGAGAACGTGCTGCTCTTTGACCGGGACTGCCGACGGGTGAAGCTGGCCGACTTTGGCATGACCCGCAGGGTGGGCTGCCGCGTGAAGCGGGTCAGTGGTACCATCCCCTACACAGCCCCCGAGGTGTGCCAGGCAGGCAGGGCCGAGGGCTTCGCCGTCGACACCGGCGTCGACGTCTGGGCCTTTGGTGTCCTCATCTTCTGTGTCCTTACGGGTAATTTTCCCTGGGAAGCTGCCTCGGGTACAGATGCCTTCTTTGAGGAGTTCGTGCGGTGGCAGAAGGGGAGGCTCCCAGGCTTGCCTTCTCAGTGGAGGCGTTTCACTGAACCAGCCCTGCGGATGTTCCAGCGGCTGCTCGCCCTGGACCCTGAGAGGCGGGGACCTGCCAAGGAGGTCTTCCGCTTCCTCAAGCACGAGCTCACCTCGGAGCTCCGTCGTCGGCCTTCTTGCCGTGCCCGCAAGCCTGCTGGTGACCGCCTGCCTGCCGGGCCACACCGCCAGGAGGCCCCAGCACCACTCAAGAGGACGGTGCTGACCGAGAGCAGTGGGACCAGGCCCTCCCCTCCCACCCCTCCTGAATCTGGCCTCACCTCACCAGGGCCGGCCAGCAGGACGGATGGGCGGCAGGACAAGAGCAAAGGGCAGCTGGTCCTGGCCACAGCAATAGAGATTTGCGTCTGAGCTGCCCCCCTGCCCGATGCCAGTCCCCCGTTTAAGGGCTCCTCTGTGGCAACTCCTAGGGAGGGCTCCTCACCCCAGCGCTTGCACCCATGAGGCTAGCAAGAACCCCCCCAGACCCAGTGGGCAAGGGGGACATAGGGGGACGGGGGACTCAGGGTGGGGAGAGGCCCTTCCTTTGCCTGCTAAAGGAACCAGGAGTCACTGTTCCCAAAGCAAAAAAGAAACACGGTTAGACAATAGTAATATCGTAGTACTAGCCTGAGTAGCTCTACAAGGATCAGTCAGGACAGAGATGTGAGAATGCCCTGTTCAGATAAGGAGGAGCTGGTGGGCCCCACAGCCCTTCCAGACTCCAGGCACTATCCTTCCCATCAAAGAGGAAGGCAGTGGGGTTGGGAACTGCAGGGCTGGGCTGCAGCAGTTCCATAGGGGCCTCGGGTAAGACATTAACCAAAAATCTGTCTGAGGGGCCAGGAAGTGCCCCCTGCCACTTAGATAGTGGGGGGCCCAGAGCCTGCATCAAGAGGGACAGACTGCCAGAGCAGACCCACGGTTTGGAGGCAGGATCCTATGGGTCATAGGGGGGCTCTTTGGGGCATCATCCCCAGCCCAGATAAGGGGGTAGGGCTGATTCCAATCGACTTTCTCCACCCTTGTTTCCCACCCACTGCCAATTCCTCCTTCCCATCTTACCAGTTTCACTGGACCATCTGAAGTCTTTCAGCCTATCCTAGCCACCCTGTCCCATACCTGGCCTCTCTCCTTCCCTCCATCTCTTTCCTACCCTCTCCCTCTGTTAGCCCAGACTCTGCCTCCTTTTTCTTGGGTACCACCCTCTCCTCAGGCCCTTGGTTTTGCCTTTCCCTTCTCTTTGCCTTTGGGAAAGAGACAGGGCTAGGTTTTCCTTAGAGGGCAGGGAGAGAGAAGGGGCTGTTGATGCCCAAGTCTTGGTGGAGGCCCCAGGATCAGACAAAGCTCTCACTGATGAAGACAGCAGGGAGATCCAAGGTTCTGGGCCACACAGAATGGGGAAGGGGAAACAACCACGGTAACTCCGACCCCTGGTCCCGAGCCCTGCATACTCCAGAATTGTGAGCAGGGCAGGCCCCAGGACAGGCAAGGAAAAGACCAGGACCAGGAGAAAGGAAGGAAGGACACAGGGATAAACTGACCCAGCTACCTGAAAAATGTAGCAAATGTGTAGTGTGTGTACGTGAGTGTGTGTGTGTGTGTATATGTGTGTGTTTGTCTCCCAGACAAAGAACATAGAACATTAGAGCTAGAACAGATCGTAAGAGTTCATTTAGTCATAGCATCATAGATTTGGAGCTGAAAGGTACCTCTGATTTTACAGATGATAAGTCAGGCCCAGAGGGAGAAACCCAAGGTTCCACTACAAGTCAGTGCCAGAGCTAAGACAAGCCCACATCTCCCTAAGAGGGGCAGTGGGTCCCCTAATGGAAGGGGGACTTGTCACAGAGGACAGACCTATGACCTGCTTTGTCATGTCTGTCCCATCATCTCTCCTGTCTGCCTGGGATAGTTGGAAGCGGGGATATGGCCAGAATTCAGGAGTTAGGGGGTGGGACTGGAGTCCTTGCATTGAGGTACTGAAAGATAGTACCTCAATGCAAGGAAAGGAGAGAGAGCAGGGTGAGGATATGTCTAGTCCAAACTCATCTAAATTCTTATGCCTGGGTCATTAGGCCTTCCTTCTGACTCCCCTTTGAGTCAGAGCAGGAAGGGAATCCCCTATATTGGACTGGGGGAAGGGATATCTACCTTCCCTTTCCCATAACCCCCAACCTAAACAAGGACAAGGAGTACTCTTAGAAGATATTAATAAAGAATGGTCTTCTTAGGAGGAATCCTGATAGAGGCCCAATAAGCAATTGATCCTCAGTGTCAGTGACCTGGGAACAATGGCATGTCTAACAAGACAGGTGACTGGGGAAAGAGAGCATGACTCCCTAGCAGAACTTCCCTATCCTAGGCTGGGATGAAGAGTTCTTTGGAAGCCTGACCAGGCCTGGGGAGGAGGGGGGAAGGCCAGGAAGCCAAGGGCCAGAGATTGTGCAGAAGGACAGTGCTGGGACGTTGGTACAGGGAGAGAGTGTGGCTCTAGCCAGGCAGCCATGGGCTCTAATCCCTGAGCCTATCTAGGAGTACTGCCTCAGGAATACTGCCCCAGGGAAATCCAGGATTTTGTGTGGCAAGGGCCAACACCACCCTGTGATGGGGCAAAGGCCTTGGCTCTATCAGAATTGAAGATTCAAAGCTAGAAGAGTCATCTAGTTAAATGCTTTCATTTTATGGAAGAGACTAAGGCAGTTGTCTGCCCAGGGTCCATATTCAGTTAGTTACAAAGCCAGGACTCAGATCCTAGCCTTGTGGCTTCCAGCCCTGTGCTCTCCCCAAAATGACTATCAACAGTGTGGTAGTAGGGCCCTAGGATTGAGGAAGGACCCAGGGCAGAAGCAGCCTTGATGGAGGATTCCTCGACCTTTTCCCTCCCTTGCAAGGGGTTTGTACCAGAAATTGTTCAGTAACTTTGGGTTGGGATCTGACTTACCAGCTGTAGTGCCCTAGGTCAGTCAGGCAACAGGCACTTACCCTGTGCCAGGGTCCTGCTTATGTATACTGGGAGGAACTCGGGTGAAGGAAGGAGCTGTGTAAGGGACAGTGAGGATAAGTGTGAGTGGGTGAATGAAGGTATGAACCCCCTGCCTCACCCAAAGGTGAGTCTCTCCAACTGGCCCCTGATAAAAACAGGGAACAAGATTCATGGGTCACACCAGTCTCCACCAAAGCCCTCAGGGAACCAGGCAAGGATCCTTGGGTGAGGGCCTGGTCGTGCAATGGAATCACACCAGGACTAGGCAGCTTCCTGCCAGTCTAAGGGGAAGACCAAGGAAATGAGAGTGGGGGCCCACCCCCGCCAGGAACCCCTCTTTCCCAAGCTACCCACCACCCCTGGCTTTTCAGGGGACTCTCAGCAATAACCTCATAACTGGTGGGGCCAGCAAACCTAGGGGCAGCAGCTCACGTGGCTCCCCTTCCTTCAGCCCCTCCCACCCAGCCAAGGCTTCCTGTCCCTGCCCCTCCCTCTATAACCTCCCCTGACAGAGGAGGTTCCAGGGACCCCTTGCAAGCCCAGATGACCTGGTCAACACCTCACCCTCAGGGTTGGGGGTCCCTCATCCCCATCAATCCAGAAAAGGGTAGGCACTGGCAGCCCCCCACTCTTTCCATCAGGGCCTGAGCCCCTCTGTATCCAGCACTCAGGTGAGGGATGGGGGGTAGGCTGTGGGGAGCAGCCCCCAGCCTGTCTGGCCCCACCCAACTTTGAGTGGGATGGGTCCCCAGGTGGCTCCTGGGAGTGGAGTGCCGCACACACCCATCCTACAACAAGCAACAAACCCCAGTCCCCTCCCCACAGATCACACAAAAGGGCTATTGACTCCTCACCCCAGACCTAGGCACAGTTTACAACCAAGCTGACTCTGCATTGGCCTCAGCCTCTTTCCATTCTATTCAAAGAGGGGTAAAGGATCTTGGACACTTCCAGGGCAGAGTCTTTGCTTGGGCTCAAAATTGGAGAGGGGAGAGGGAAGGGGAGGGCAGAGAAGAGCAACATACCTGGCCCAGCCAAGATTCCAAAAGGGTCTCCTTGAGGGGCTTACCCTTCTTCAGCAGGCATTGGTGCCCTCTGGAGATGTGCTGGGGAAGTAGCAAATGCCCCTCTCCTTCCCTAGACCCATCTCCGTGGAGATCCCTGCTTCCCCATCCCCTTCCCTTGGGCAGTCCCAGCAGGGCACGCCCCGAGCCTGTAGCCAGGCCCTGAGACCACTGGTGCCCAATCCTGAACTCTTCATCTGACTCCTCCTCTTGCCTTAGGCCTCCTCAAAGTCCTGATCTCTCTCGTGCAATAATGTTGAAGCGAGACTCCGCCGTAGACAAGCTCCTCGAACTCTTTCTTAAAGATCCTTTTGGGGTTTTTCTCTCGTCGTAGAATCATAGATTGTTAGAACGGGAAGGGGACCATATGTACCATCCACTCCAACCCCTCATTTAACCAATGAGGACACTGAGGCCCAGAGAGGGGAAGTGACCTCCCCGAGGTCACACAGCAAGTTCGTGATAGAGCTGGGACTAGCACCATGGTCTTCAGCTTCATGGTCAGTCTAGAGCTCTTCCCACTACACCTCGCTGCCTTCTCTGGCCATCAGATTGGGACCCTTTGCCGAATAAGAGAGGTTTTGGTCACAGATGTTTACCTCAGTTTATGTCACTGTCAAAGAAACAAAAATACACATATAGCAAAAAAAAAAAAAAAAGATAGATGTGAAAACTGCAAAATAACAACAAAAACTTCCCCTAGTGATTCTTCCTATTGTGAAGGTGCAGTGTGTGTTTCCCAGGCTGGGCAGGAGGATCCACCTATCCTGCCTGGTCTTGCTTCCTGTCTTCAGTCTGTCAAACAACCCTAGACCACGCCCACCCCTTTCTTTGGACTGATCAGGGACTGAAGGGTAAATCAAATCTGCTTCCTCCTACAATGAAATCTCCCTGTGAACTGGTGCTTCTCAATTTTTCACCCAGTAGTTGTGCACTAGGGTAGAGTGGAAGGGTTGGAAGGAAGAACCTTTGTGGTTTCCCAGGGTGGAGTATGGCAGGAGCTCCAAGAAGAAAAAGGGCCTAGTGCCAACCCACTGGTGAAACCCTCCTGACCAGACCCTACAATCCAGAGCAACTGGGAATCTAGAAGGTTAGCTAGAAAACATCTCAAGTGGTGTGGATGGGGAAGGTCTTCAAGAAAGGAGGTTGGGTGCTTGTGGTCTTCTCCCATTGGCCAGGCCAGGCAGTGGGCCCAGGCCTGAGCTCAGGAATGCCTGGGCCTCAGAGTCCTGTTTAGCCCACCACCACCACCTCCCAAGCTCTGACCCCTCTTCTCTATATTCTCTGGGCTGGGTGGATCCAAAATGGGAGAAGCCCTTTGTTAGTCTCTCCCAGTATACCCAGAGCTCAGCCTGCAGCACCCCTCTAGGCCTTCCTCACTTTCATCAATGCCCTGAATTGGTCATCTAACACTATACCCAATAGGGGATCCCTGGGACTTTCTCCCTGGCCCAAATATGGTTGGGCTATGAGTTTGAGGGTAAAAATGTATGTATGCTCTCCCTGCATTGAGCCTGGGATGGGAGACCAGAGTTAATCTCCTACAGAGAAACTACTACTACCCTGCAGTCCCATTCCTCTCTCTGAAGACCTCATTGTCCTGTCTTCCTTCACCCCATCCAAGTGTTTGTAAATACTTTGGAATCCTTTGCCCCTATAAGAAGGAGGTTTTTAAATGTGTTATTTACTTCTATATTAATGACAATTGCTATAAAATAAAGGGTTAAAAAAAGAGTGAGTCTCCTGCTGGGTTTCCTAATGGAGGGGATGAATTGTGAGCATCGGGAGGCTTTGAGGGGATGGCCTCAGTGGGAAGGAACCAACATTCCCATGATGATAATATACAAACTACCTTCAATCTGCCAGTGTCTTAGTGTCTATGGGTCAACTGAGGACAGACTCAGAGGTACAACCTCTTAGCAATAATAGCATCCTGGCTCATTCCCCCATTCAGAGTCCTCTCTAGGAAATAGAAATTTGGCTCATTTTGAGGGTATTCAATGCAGCCCTCCTGCTAGTAGCCAAAGCATTCAATGAATACTTTGAACAGGGCATAAATGAGACGCAGACCAGAGTCCAGCAGAAAGAAAAAAGTTCACAGCATTGCTAGGGAAGTCCCAGCAATTTGGGTAGAGTTGAAGTTTCTTCAAAGAAGAACACATTAGTGTTCTGGTCCTTCCAGCACCCTATATCTTCTCTCCCTGCTACACAGTCATCCAAGTCACAACTCCTGCTTATCCCACCTGAACTCAGGAAGCCTCGGACACCACCTAAGGAAAGCCAAGCAGCAGGTGCCTCTCCCACTGATGCTAGAATCCTCCCTCTGATGCTCTGAATGGCCAGCTCTTCTCCACCCCAATATTTTCCAGTGTTGCTGCTTGGAACTGCATACTGAGAAATGGAAGGAGTCTTCCTCTAATCACCCTTTCTTATGCGAGGTTGTTGTTGTTGCATTGTTTTTCAGCTGTGTCCAAATCTTTGTGACCCCATTTAGGGTTTTATTGGCAGAGATACCAGAATGGTTTGCCATTTCCTCCTCCAGTTCATTTTATAAGATGATGAAACTGAAGCAAACAGGGTTAAGTGACTTGCCCAGGGTCATACAGCTAGTAAGTGTCTGAAGTCAGATTTGAACTCAGGAAGAGGATGCCAATTAGCTGCCCTATATGCTAGCAGAACTGCTCAAATGCATTTGGCAAGAATCCCTTCTGTGGAAGGAATTATTCATCTCCTACATAAATAGGACTTAGAGATGGGTTTGGGGGAAGAGTACTGACCCTGGATTATAGGACTTGAGTTAACCTGGATGACTGTGGGCATTCCATTGAGCTTCCCTTGGCCTCAGTTTACTCATCTCTAAAATGAGGGGTTTGAACTTCCAGCTCTAGATCTATGATCCAAATGAACAACCCTCTTATTTTAGAGATGAAGAAACTGACAGAAAGTTTTAAGTGAGGTGCTTAATGTTACACAGATACGTAAGCAACAGAATCAGGTTTTATAAACCCAGGCTCCATGGCCCCCCAACTCCAGCACTGATTCTACTGTGTGCCTTGCTTAATGGATCTTAGAGAACATGGAGTCTCCTCCCACTCCCCCAACTCCCTTCCTCTGTGCAGGAATCCCCTGGAAAAAAAAAGGCCTTGCCACTGCAAACCTCTCTGAAGAACAAAATGTCAGAGGTGGAAAAGAACTTGGAAGCCATTTCCTACACCCCCCCCCCCCGCCCCGTTTTAAGCATGTTTCTTTTTCAGTTGTGTCTAACTCTTCATGACCTCATTTGGGGGGTTTTCTTGGCAAAGATACTGGAATGGTTTGCCATTTCCTTCTCCAGCTCATTTGACAGATGAGGAAACTGAGGCAAACAGACTTGCCCAGGGTCACACAGCTAATAAGTATCTAAAGCCAGATCTGAACCCATGAAGATGAGTCTTCCTGATTCCAAGCCCAGTACTCAATCTACTGTACCAACTAGCTCTATGCACTGAGCTGCCTAGCTGCCTTCCTTTATTTCTGAGGCCCAGAAAAAAGGACAAGAATAATAGTCCCATTTCTCTGTCTCAGTACAAATTTACAAAGCATTTCACTCCCAACAACCTTGTGAGGAGATGGGCCAAGTATTATCCTCTCCCATTTTAAAGAGGGGAAGACCCATTTAAGAGGGGAAGTACCATATCCATGCTGTCACAGGAAATAAGAAACAGATCACCTGTTCCTCAAACCTCGGCCAGTTTCCTGTCACTTGGACCTCTGCAGCCTGCCTGCACTAGCTCTGCCTAGATACATACCCTGACAATTATACTCTATTAAACTAAAGGCACAACATCTCACTCATTCTCTCTCCTGGTTTCAGACCTACCTTTGGACCCATATCCCTAGAACAACAGACTCCTTATCTTGTGCCTGTGTTTAGACACTTGACTTTTGCCTCTGCCTGCCTGGCAGCCTCCCCCCTTTCTGTCCTATTCCACCACCACCTAAACTTCAGTTATGATACCTTTCTTTTCTCCTCGGGGCCCTGGAGATTTGCTCCCTAGTTCTCTGCTATGCAACCACCACACAGGGGTTCTGGTCAGAGTCTCTCCTTTCTGCTTGGCTCTCTAAACTCTATAGGAAGGGAAAAGCAGCTTCATATCCCTGAAACAAATATTCTTAACGCAAGAGTACTTAGTGGTTTTTTGTGTCCTGGACCCCTTTGGCTCTTTGGTGAAACCTATGGACCCCTTCTCAGAATGATGTTATTAAATGCATGAAATAAATAAGATTTAAAAGGAGGCCAAATATATTGAATATCACTCATAGATGCACTGTGAGATATAGCAGTACGTTTCAGTAATTTTGAAGAGGTGATAGGTGTAAATGTATTCTGTGATGTGATAGGGAAAGACCTCGGACTTCTAGCGATGAAAGTCCTAAGTACTACAAATACTACTGTAGTTTGTTGCCTGTGTTGAGATGGAAGAAACTGCTAAATTTCAATTAAGGGTTAGTAAAAACTAAAGAGGCAACAGTGTTTTTCCCCCACCCAAAGTTGCCTGACTCTGAAATCTATTGGTGGAGGTATTTACTTCTAATTGCACTAGATGAGTAAAAGTAACAAACAGTTACAGCATCACTATGTCTCAAAAGGTTCACAAAGTTACTTTAGGTGTTCCTGGAATTAGAACTTGACCTGTTGTTTCTTAGCCTGTCTTATCCCTGAGTCTGTAACATCTCCATCTGGGCGAGCTCCCCTCAGCCCCTTTGGCCCTGGTTTGTTTTTTTGTGGGGGGGTTTTAAATCCCAGGACTGGGGCTCCTGGGTGCCCTGCCCCCAGAATGAGGAAGAATAGATATGATCTCAATTATCTCCATTGGCAGTTTCTGCAATTTAGCTCTGTTTTGGGTAACAAAGGCAAGCATGCGTATGGGAACACTGGGCCTGCCAGGGCACAAAGAACAGCATTCAGAATCATTCCAGGACGGGAGGACAGCCCAGAGTCAATCTAAGTCTTAAAAAGCCTCGTTCTTCACCCAGCAATGCTACCAATGCAAGCTATTATTGGAAGCTTAAGTTTGGGGGTGTCCCCAACCCATAAAGTTACATCAAGGAGGGAAGTTATAGTCTCCCCCAAACTGTCTCTCCTAGTGTCCCTCCACACATCCTCTATACCACCCCCCCTCTCCCGCCCCCGCCCCAAATCTATAGTTTCCTCTGTATTCAGCTCTAATTAGCCCTTCTGCCACCAAGCACACGATTCAGGGGATGCTCTCTTTTAAGCTCTTGAAGCCAAAACTTGGCCCCTCCATCTTTTCCTGTATCCTCCTCCACAGTGACTCACCCAATGACAACATGCTCAGTCAGCTGTTTAAAGAGAAGGAATTTCCGGGTCTAAGCTCTGGGCACATCGCAGGTACTCATCTGAGTCACAACTTCCGCTTGGCACAGCTTCCCACAGTTCTGTTTGGTTGTGTTCTTTCTCTCAGTCACCTGTAGTTCTCTCTGCCCCCTCATTCCGCCTTTCAGTCAACTGACTTTTCTCACCTTCCCACACCTAGGATCCTAGGACTTAGAGCTGGAGGCCACTTCAAAATTCAAATCCACCCCACCCCTCATTTTATAGAAGAGGAAACTGAGACCCAGGGAGGGCAAATGATTATACTAAAAGTCACACAAGTGATAAGTGACAGGGCCACGAATCGAACCCAGATCCTCTGATTTCCAATCCACCCCTTTTCCCACTACACCATGTTGGCTTCCTCTCACTATACTAATCTGTGGATCTCTAAGCCAGAATACCCCATTACTGAAAGTTAAGGACACCAGTTTATATTCAAAAGCCGAGGTCCTATCACTTATTAACTTCACAACTGAGTAAGTCACGTGACCTTTCTAGGTCTCATTCCCATCTGTAAATTAGAGAAGGATGGACTTTCAAGAGCTTTTCTGGCTCTAAATCCTATTGGTTCCTGCCTTGTGGGAAATACATAAAAAGTTTCCTGGCCGTGACAAATCTGTGGTTCATTTACTGACATCTGATTGGCCAATGGTTCTGATGCCCAGGTTTGACGTTTAAATGATGACTTCTTCCTAACATTGCTCCATATTCATGCCCAGGGTATAAGTAGGAAGGGGGCTTATCTTCAGAAGAAGATAATATAAAGAAATGTTGCAGGTGGGAAAGATACAGCTGAGCCCTGAGTCCTTTAAGTGACAGTTTTCTTCCTGAGGACTCCCCTCCCCCCAGTTTAGCTGAGATAATGATCCTTCACTCTTTGCTACCATCAGTCCCTCTATGACACTTGGGATATCCAGATTCCTCTAGAGTTACTGGTCTGGGTAAGAGGAAAAATTATCTGATCCCACTGAAACACAATAGGGTTAGAAGTAAAGCTTTACTAGGTATTCTCTGATGATGAGGTGGCCCCTTGTCCTTGTCAAGTCCAATCCTTCTACATATGCCCTTGACCCCATTACCTCCCACCCTCTTGGGCAAATTGCAACTTCAACACCCCTCATCTCTCACTAATCTTCAATCTCTTCCTATCCACTGATTCTTTACCTACTTGTCTTAAAACATGCCCAAGCCTCCTCCTCCTTAAAAAGATTTCTTTCTTCTCCACTTCCCAGCTAAAATCCCTAAAAAAGCTGTCCATATTCATGGCTTCCACTGCCTCTCCTCTCACTTGAATCTCAACCCTTTGCAATCTGGCTTTTGCCTCATCTTACGTACTCTCTCCAAAGTTACCAATGATCTTTTTGTTGCCGAATCTCATGCTCTTTTCTCGGTCCTTGCCATTCTTGCCTCACCTTTTGGTGAGCACATTTGACTGTGCTGATCACCCTCTTCTCCTTCATACTTTCTCTTCTGTGGGTATCCATGACACAACTTTCTCCTGATTCTCCTATTTGTCTAACTGCTTCTTCTCAGTCTCCTTTGCTAGTTCATCTGCAGGGATTGTAATTGCCCAATCTGCAAGGAAAACCACTGAGGTAGAGCTCTGAGCCAATGGCACTTTATTAAAGTCCCTTCTAATGAAGTGGACCTCAGATCTTCCTCATGATCTGAGATGCCCCTAGTCCCTAGCACCTTGTTTTTATAGGATATGATACCCAATTATTCAAAAGAGGCATGGTAAAATAGAGAATCTCATTGGTTGTTCTTGATCTTGATTCTTTGACTTTGCTCTTCGGGGTCAAAAATGACATATCAGCAGGGTCATAAATTGAGTGAAGCATTGGGCATCTCCACCAATTAAGTGGTCATGAGATGGTCATAAGATAGTCACCTACTCATGTTGGAAAAGAGAAAGTAGTCCAGAGGTACAAAAATAAGATGGGGGACTTTCCAAAGAATCAAGGTATCCCATCCATGCTGGGTTTGGACATTGAATTTGAGTAAACCAGGATGGAAATATCTTTGTCAGCATTCTTGTGGTTGCACACATAAGTTTCATAACTGGTAAACAATTGTAAACAATACATTAGAGTTTGAGGACCATTATAAAAGTCTACTATAAGAACCTCTTATCTAATTATCCCTATATGATTCATGTAAAATATCAAACTGATTAATACCGATTGGAATGAGGGGGTCCAAATGAATCATTACTCACCCATCATCCATTTTGGGCTCCTTAATTTTGGGTGATCCCCACAGCTATGTTTTAGCTAGGTCCCCTTCTCTTTTCTCCCTACACTTGTGCTTGGAGACCTCAGCAGCAACCATGGATTTAATCATTTTTTCTATGCAGATGATTCACAGAGTTATATACCTGGCCCTGGTCTGTCTACTGAGCATCAGCTGTACTGTACCATAAATTGCCTAATGGAATTTTCAAACTGGATGTGCCAGAGACATCTCAAAGTCAGCATGTCTAAGAACTCATTGTGACCTCTCCTCCGCTCCCCACATCTTTAACCCACTTTTCTTCTAAACTTGCTTATTTGTATTGAAGGTACGCCATTCTTCCAGATTTCCTGGTTTCATAACCTTGGCTTTTTTCTCAATTCCTAATTCTTCCTATTACATATCCAATCAATTGCTAAATTTTGTGGCAAACTTTTTACCTTTATAACATCTCTCAATCCAGCCTCTGCTTTCTGCTCACACAGTTACCACCTTAATTCAGACCCTCCTCACCTCTTCCCAAGAGACAACCTTCATGTTGTCCTTGGCCCTCTTCCAAAATGAATGACGAACAACATTATAATAAACTCCTGATTGTTCTCCTTGCCTCAAGTCTCTCCCTATTCTAGTCCATCTTTCACACTGCTACCAAAGTGATTTTTCTTAAGCAGAGAGCATATCATGTCACTCTTATCAATAAACTCCAATGGCACCCTATTACCACTAGGATAAAATATAAACTCCTCCTAAATTCTTTCACAGCCTGTCCCTAGCACCTTTCCAGCCTTATTACACATTATTCCCCTGCCCATGCCATGATCTAGCTGCACTGGCCTTCTCTATTTTTCACATAATACTTCATCTTCTGTTACTGTGCCTTTGTCTTAGTGGTCCTCCCCCTCCCACCTGAATGAACTGCCTACCCATCTCCACCTCATAGAATTCCTCCATCTTTCAAGACACAACTCAGTTACCATTTTCCTCTTGAAACCTTTCCTGATTCCTCCCAAGTGCTAATGGCCTTTGTCCCTAAACTACTTTGCATTTATTTGTATTTATCCTCTTTATATTATTTTGTATATATTTATGTATGTACTTGAATCCCCCATTAGAATGTAAATTTCTTGAGAACAGGAATTATTTCGTTCTTTGTATTTGTATTTGGGCAGCTAGGTGCTGCAGTGAATAGAGTGCTAAGCCTGGAGTCAGGAAGACCTGAGTTCAAATCCAGCCTCAGATACTTATTAGCCATGTAACCCTAAGCAAGTCATTTAGCCCTGTTTACCTCAGTTTCCTCATCTGTAAAATGAGCTGGAAAAGGAAATGACGCCCTGGGCCATAGTCAGTCACCCTGACTTTTCTCTTGCCACTGGACTTCAATGATGCCTGAAGAGAGATTGAGGCTGACAACATTCATTCCCGTGAAGATATCTTCACCTCTGCTTTTCTGTGAAAATCTAGGCCATCTACTGTAAGCTTCCTTGTCTTCCCTACTCCATATTTCAAAACCCCTCTACTTTTTCATTTGCTCTACCCTCCATTACTCCTTTCTCTGACCCCTTGTGAAAGCTAACTCCTCAGCTTGTGCCCTTGATCTAGTCTTCTCCCTCCTCTGGAAGCTTGCCCCATCTAACATCCTCTTTTTCTGTCTTCAGTTTTTTTTTATCGCTTAGCTTCTTCCTTACTATCAACCATAAGCATGTCCACAACTCCCTCTTGCTGTAAAAAAAAAAATGATGCTATTTTTTAAACATTGCTGTCATTCTCTAATGATCTGGCACCCCAACAAAAGATCCAGCCTTAATTTTAAAAAAGCATAGCTAAGTCAAACAATGCAACATTTTGGCCATATCTGACAATGCATACCTCATTTAGTACCTACAGTCTACCACTTCTCTACTGAGAGGTGGGAGGTATGAATCATCATTAGTCCTCTGAAGTTACAATTGGTGCATTAAGCAGAATTCTGTGGCCTTTCAACTTTATTTCTCTTTACATTATTATAATAATGATGTAAATTATTCTCCTGGTTCTGCTTATTTAGATCTGTATAAGTTCATACAAGTCTTCCAAAGTTTCCCTGAATTCTCCATATTCACTGTTTCTTACAATGCAATAAAATTCCATTATAGTTGTACATCAAAACTTGCTTAGTCATTCCCTAGTCAATAAACATTCTCTTTTCTTCCTTCATTTTTTGCTACTACACAAATACATATATATTTGTTTATATACATATGTATATATACATAAGTGTGTTATGTATTTATACATATATGTATATATGCACACACACCACATACCCCTGGGTGACCACGCCATGAAAAGAGCACTTAACCTGGAATCAGTAAAACAAGAGCAGAATTCAAATTCTGCCTCAGATATTTACTAGCTATATGACCTGGATAAGTCATTTTACCTCTGCCTTAGTTATTTCATCTGTGAAATTGGGATAACAAGAGCATCTACCTCTCAGAGTTGCTAGGAGGAACAAATGAGATAATATTTGATTGGGGTTTTTGTGTGTGTGAGGCAATTGGGGTTAAGTGACTTACCCAGGGTCACACAGCTAGTAAGTGTCAAGAGTCTGGTCAGAGGCCATATTTGAACTCAGGTCCTCCTGACTTCAGAGCCAGTGCTCTATCCACTGCACCAACCTAGCTACCCTGGGATAATATTTTTAATGTGCTTTGCAAACCTTAAAACAATATAATGTTAGTGGTATTTCTGGATCAAAGGGTTTGAAGAACTCAATGACCTTTTGAGTATAATTCCAAATTACTTTCCATAATGGTCATGCCAATTTACAGCTTTACCAAGAGTGCATTAGTGTTCCTGTCATGTCACTGTCTCTCCAAAGTTTTCTATTTTCATCTTTGTCATTTTTTCCAATCTGAGAGGTATGAGATAAAATTTTAATTTGCATTTCTCTTATTGTAGCCACCTTTCTTAAAAACCTTTCACTTGACTCTGTCATCCCTTTAGAAAATCGTCCTGGTTCTTTCTTCCTTTTCACATGTTCCTAGAAAAAGCCCCCTATGCTCATTGCCTCTGTTTCCTCACTTTTACACTCTCTTGCAATCTGGCTTCTCACCTTGCCATTCATCTGAAACTGTTCCCTCCAAGGGAACTAATGATCTCTTAATTTATCAGGTCAGTAGTCTTTTCTTAATCCTCAAGCTTCTTGACCTCTTCACAGCTTTTTACCCCTACCTCCCAGACATTCTGATCTCCCTTGATGTCCATGACAATGTTCTCAGAGTTCTCTACCCCACATTTACCAATCCTTTCTGGTCTCCTTTGCTAAATCATTACCCATCTCCTGTCCCAACTAAAGTAGGTATTGCCCAACAACTTTGGCTTAGACCTTCTTTTTTCACCTTCTCCCATGGATTTAAATATCATTTTTATGCAGATGATACCCAAAACTACAAATCTAGCCCTCATCTATCTCCTGCCACAGTCTAATTTTTATATGCATTTGGAAAAACTGGCTTCTTTTAGAATTTTTTAAAAAATTACAGTCATTTCCCAATATACTTCACACATTACTCTTCTAACAAAGAAAATAAAGTGAAATCAACTGACAAAACAAATGTTTCTGATGATACACGCAACATTCTACATCTATAATGCCCCACCTCCCTATCAAAAACAAAGGATAAGCGTTACATTTTCTGTTCTTCAAAACTATTCATTGTGATCAGTTTGCGTTGAGGCACACTGAAGTGTTTTCTTTTACGTTCTTGTGGACTTCGGAATATATCGTCCCCTTAGTTCTGCTTTCTTTGTTCTATATACTTGATTCAAGTCTCCCAAACTCCTAAGGTTCCTCTGAATCTCTCATATTCCACTCTTTCCTCGACTGATGTGTATCCACCTTGCTTCCAGGCTTTGGCTACTATAAAAAGTGTTACTGTGAATATGTTTACATATGTGGTGCCTCTTTTTAGGTCTTTGACCTAATTGGAGTACATTCTGTCAAAATGATCTTCCTAAAGCTTGGATCTAACCAATGTTCCAATGGCTCTGGGGCAGAGCCAAGATGGCAGAATAGAGACAGGAACTCACCGGAGCTCTTCCAACAACTTTAATATAAACCTCAAATTGAATTCAGGAGTAGCAAAGCCAACAAAAGGTCCAGGTGAAACAATTTCCCAGCCCAAAACAACTTAAGGGGTTAGCAGGAAAGGTCTGTCTCAACTGGTAGATGGCCTGAAGTGCAGTGTAACACAGGCCACACCTTGGTGCCAGCAGCAGACCTTGGGGGCAGCTGCAGCAGCAGCCACTGCCGCCACCACAGCAGCCCCTTCAGGAGCTCTCAGCCCACAAATGGTAAGGGGGTCTGACAGAAAGAGGTTTCAGGGGACTCTTTGCTGGCATTGGATTCAGGATCCTGTTGCACTGCCTTTATGCAGTTCTGGGTTACAGTTCCAGGGTGAAGAGGAACACTAGCACTTGTGGCTGAAGAGGAGCAGGGGCCCTGCTCAAAGTTCCAAGGTGGAGAAGAGTGCTTGTGTTCACTCTTAAGGGAGTAGGAGTCTTGGTCTCAGTTCCAAGGCAGAAAGGAATACAAGCATTTGTTGTTACAGAGAACAGGGGCACTGGTCACAGTTTGAGGGCCAAGAGGAATGGTAGCACCTGCAGCTACAGGAGAATAAGTTCTCTTCCTGGGCAAATACCAGAGCACAGGCCAAGAGAACAGTGACCACTCCTCTCCTTAGATCATACAACCTTGGAAGCACCAAAAACTTACGGACCCTACCTCCCCACAACTAGCTCTGAAAACATCAGCACACACACAAAAAAAATCTAAATCTTAAGACAGTACCCTTTCTACCCCAGGAGCAGAGCCCAATATTAACATAAAGTTAAAAGTCAAGAAATAGACTGGAAAAATGAGCAAACAACCAAAAAAGTACCTGGCCATAGAAAGTTATTATGGTTAGAGGGAAAACCAAGACACAAACCCAAAAAACAATGTCAAAATAGTAAGCAAAGGGGCAGCTAGGTGGTGCAGTAAGAGCGCCGGCCTCAGAGTTGGGATGACCCGAGATCGAATCCAGCCTCAGAAAATGAGCACCCACACACAAATAATGACTGGCCGTGTAACCTTGAGCAAGTTACTTAACCCCAATTGCTCTAAAAAAAAAATTAGTAAGCAAAGCCTCAAGGAAAAACATAAATTGGACATGAGCCCAATAAGAATTCCTAGAAGAGCTAAAAAAGGCAATTCAAACTCAAATAAGAGAGGTAGAACTTTCCTTAAAAATGATAAGTAGCATCTATCTAAAACCATCAGGAGCATTATCTATAATGGGAATAAGTTAGAAGCCTTCCCAATAAGATCAGTAGTGAAGCACTGATGTTCATTATCACCACTTTTATTCAATATTGTACAAGAAATGCTAGTTATAACAATAAGAGAAGAAAAAAGATGAAGGAATTAGAATAGGCAATAAGGAAACAAAATTATCACTCTCTGCAGATGATATGATGATACACTAAGTATGCTTCAAATTATATTCAGACTCCATCAATTCTTTCTCTGGAGGTAGAGAGGATTTTTCATCATGTGTCCTTTGGAAGTGTCTTAGATCATTGTATTGCTGAAAATAGGGAAGTCATTCACTATTGACTTCCTCATCATACAATATTGCTGTTACTGTATATAATGACCTGGTTTTGCTCACCTAACTTTGCATCAGTTAACTTGTTCAGCCATTCCTCAATTTTACTGTAAAATCTTTTAAAAATCACTTTTTAAAATTTTGAGTTCCAAATTCTCTTCCTCCTTCTCCTCCCCCACCTTAAGAAGCAAGTAATTTTGTGTAGATTGTATATGTGATGTCATGCAAAACATGTAGAATGTATTCAGAAAAATCTATAAAGACTTAGATCCAGAAGAACAAAAGGTCATGAATATTGAGGGAATCAATGAAAAAGAACTATGTGATTGTGATGGGATACTGTTGTGCTATAAGTCAGCAAAACTAGATCACTATACACAGTAACAGCAATATCGTATTGTTGGTGGAGTTGTGAACTGATCCAGCCATTCTGGAGAACAATTTGGAAAAACATGAGGTGGCTAGATGGTGCAGTGAGTAGAGCACTGGGCTCCTTCACATCTCGAGGATCAAATATAAAATTCTTTAGCATTCAAAACTATTCTCAGCAATACAATGATCTAAGACAATTCTGAAGGACATATGATGAAAAATGCTCTCCACCTCCAGAGAAAAAGATGGAGTCTGAATGTAATTTGAAGCATACTTTCATAACCTACACACACACACACACACACACACACACACACACACACACTTACTTTTAAAGCAAATTTGCCCTGCCCCCACCAGCATATCTCATCTCAGTAATACTGGCTTCCTCACTGTTCCACATATAAGACACTCCATTACACAACTCCATTCGTTTTTTCTGGCTGTCTCTCATGCCTGGAATGCTCTCCCTTTTCATCTCTGACTTCTAGTTTCCCCGGTGTCTTTCAAGTCCCACCTAAAATTCCAATTTCTACAGGAAACCCTTCCCAGTCCACTTAGTTCTAGTGTTCTCCCTCTGTTTATTATTTCTTATTTATCCTGTATGTGACTTTGTTTGTACATATTTGTTTTCATGTTATCTTCTCCTTGAGGATAAGGGCTATCTTTTGCCTTTCTTTGTATGCTTACCAATTAACTGAGGGCCTGGCACATAATAAATGTTTATTGACTGACAGTGAGACCACTGAGATTAAGGGATTAGAACAACTTGGTGACTTTTAAGAAATAATCATTTTAAATTCTTTTCTTTTTATTTTATTTAATCTTATTTCTAAATTTTTTGTTCTTACAACACTCTCATTTCTGGGTGTATCCCTCTTAAAAGCTATCCCTTCTAACAGAGATTTAAAGAAAAAAAAATTCAGTAAACCTTATATTTCCCCCATTACCTTTTTATAGGGGAATTGAGGGTATTTTCTCAACTTTTCTCTAGGATCAAACATGATGACTATATTTATACAATATTCATTGTTGGTTCTTTGTGTGTATTTATATTGTTGTAGTCATTGTCCTTATGGTTTTCCGAATTCTGCTTACTTTGCTCTACATCAGTTTATATATCTTCTTATGCTTCTCTGGATTCTTTATATTAATTGCTTTTTAAAAAATACTCATTTTTTAAAAGTTTCATTAATAAGCACTTATTTTCTATCTCTATCCCCTCCCCCCTCAAAAAAAAAATAAAAACCTCTTTTAACAAATATGTATAGTCAAGCAAAACAAATTCCCCTTATTGTCCATGTTCAAAAAAATCTGTTTCATTTCTGCCTCTTGAGTCCCTCAAGACATCAGGAGGTGGGTAGCATGCTTCATCATCAGTCCTTTGGACTCATGGTTGGTCCCTACATTGATCAACTTCAAATTGTTTTTCAGTGTTCTGGAAAAGAAGTGAGTTTTACATTCCCTGTTCCTTAAAACTATACATTGCAATTAATTACACTAATTCACAACTCCACCAACATATGTGCCTATTTTCCCACAACCCTCCAAAACTGACAATATCTCTTTTTAAAATCATCTTTGGTGATTGCATGAATGGGAAAGGAAACCTTGGGTGCTTTCCTTGGTATTTCTCTTATTATGAGTGTTTTTTGAGAATTTTTCTTGCATGATGGCCAATCATTTGCATTCATAGGATCATTGATTTTTTGTCTAAAAGGAACCTTAGATGTTGTCTAATTCAACCTCTTCATTTTACAGATGAGAAAACAGGCCTAGAGAGGGTGTGACTTGCCCAAGGTCACGCAAATAGTTTTAAGCAGAAGCTGAAACTCTCCTGACCCTCAAATCTAGCCCAGCACACACCAGGCAAGAGCAGGTTTGATCTTGGCATGTCAGAAGATGAAGGGTTCGAGTTTCAGCTCAACCTATTTCCTGTCAAGTCACTTCCCCCTGTTGCTGTCCTCCTTTATAAAATGAGAAAATTGGGCTTTGATCTCTAAGATCCAGTCAGGTTCTAAATCCTATACTCTTAAAATCCTATTTTATACACACACACACACACACACACACACACACACACCACTGCAGAAACTGAATTTAAACAACCAACAAGCATTACCACCTGTGTGCAGAGCTGCATTCAGTGGAGGAGACAAAAGGAGAAATTTCCCCTGCTCTCAGAGCATTTGTGGTCTTGGGGGAGATGAGACACCCAAGAGAAAAATGAAAGAACATGACAAATTACCATATGAATAAAGAGACCCAGTATAGAAAAAACTGGATATTCTGGCATTTGAGCAAGCACAAGATATACAGTCTAAATAATGCACAATGGATACTTCAACAAATTATCAAGGGAGTGTAGGGGGAGGGGAAGGGAGAGAAGGAATATTCCAGGAACTATGCTACAAGGTTGGAGCTCATTATCTCTATTTCACAGTTGAGGAAATGGAGGTAAAATGATGTGCCCAAGGTCACACCGTAAGTATCTGAGGCCATATTTGAACTCATTTCCTGTTAGCACTCTAACCACTGTACTACCTAACTACCTCTGAAATGAATGAAGAACCAAGGCAACTCCTTCCTCTTTCTCCCAGAAGCCTTCCTTGATAGCTTCAGTCTCCAGGGAATTTTGTCTCCTCCCAGCTCCTCCAGCACTTTGCCATCCAGAGGGTATTTGGCATATGCTGCCATCTATCCTAAGCTATCTTGTCATCTGTCCATGTTCTGTCTCAAGCATTAGACCATAAATTCATTGTGGGCAGCAGCAGTACAATCAGAGTGCTCCTCACAGATAAGAACTCAGCTCAATGCCCTATGCACTGTGAATGCTGACTGACTGATATAATAGCTGAGGGCTCCATGCAGTAAAGCAATGCTCACTGTGGGGAAGCCATCTCTAGAGCACTTTAAGGTTTAGGAAGCACTTTCTTTATAATAGCCCCAGGAAGCAGGGAACACAAATCTAACTATTCCTATTTTACAGTTGAGGAAACTGAGACCAAGACAATTTAGATTTGCTGATGGTTACAGAGCAAATGAATGTGGGAGTTGGATTCAGATCCAGGTTCTTTGATTCCAGAATTCACCAAGGAAGGCTTCCTAGAAGTAAGTTTTTAGGAAGGTGATGAACATGGCTTGGCACAGAGGGGAAGCCAAGGCAAACCTGGGGAAGACCGTATCACTATATCAAGGACTTGCTAGAAAGAGCAGAGAGGAAGAAAGGGAAGGACAGCAAGATTAATTCCAGCAGGACTCTAGCTTTGAGAGTCAACAAGGTACTGTGAGGTCAGATAGAAGCCCAAGACTCCCCACTCACAGCAGGGCTATAGCCATTTCCCTCAGTCCAAAGGTCTCTACTTCACAAGTGTACACCCTTCCCGCAGCAACCTCCAGACACCAGATTAAAGGGAGGAGAAGGGAGGAAAAGGAAGAAGAAAATAGAAGAAGGAGGGGAGAGAAGTGAGGGGAAAGGAAATAGGAGAGGAGGGAGAGAGAACTCAGGATCTTCAGCAATACTACCCTTGTTCTTATGATGGGGTTTTGCACAAATATAACCTATGTTGAATTGCTTATCTTCCCAGTGGGGGTGGGTGAGGAGGGAATAAGGGAAAGAATCTGGAAATCAAAGTTTTAAAAACAAGTGTTTAAAAACTGGTTTTTTGCATGCAACTGGGAAATAAGATATGCAGGCACTGGGGTATAGAAATCCATCTTGCCCTACTAGAAAGTTAGAGGGGACATGGGGGAGGATAGAAGAGAGAACAGATGGGGGGAAGGGGTATTCAGTAGGCTTGCTGTCTTGGGGTGGGGGGAAGGGAGGGATGGGGAGAAAATTTGTAACTCAAAATCTTATGGAAACGAATGTTGAAAACGAAAAATAAATTTTAAAAACTACTACCCTTTTTTTCTTCTACATCTTTTTCCATCCCGGGCTGAGAAGTGACTGAATTTAGCAACTTTCTGTTGTCTGTCTGTAGTGGGTTATAGAGAGCATCCCAGGGAATGACCTGGGGCCAAGTTCCACTTACAGGGTAGAGGCCCTGGGCATTTGAGTATATTGTCCATGGCCGAGCCACTCCCAAAGACAAGGGATCCCCCGTTCTCTCTTAGACCTTAGAATTCAAGCACTACTCTACCCCTACCTTGGACCAAATTCCTTTCCAAGACTCCTAGTGTCCTATGGCCCAAGCCTCACTCTCCTCCCAGAGTTCCCTTGGCCTCCCCACCACCACCCCCATCCCCATATCAGAGGAGCAGCAGCTGAGCCTCCCCTATCTCACTCTCATCCTCTGAGTTTCCGTTCCCCAGAGACAGTGCAGGATGTGGGAAGGGGGGAGGGGTGGGGTCGCAAAGAAAAGCAGAGAGAAAAGGGGTAGGAGTAGGGAAGGAGAATGGGAAAGTGTTGAGAAGAGTTTACCGTTTTTCATGTCTTAGCCCAAAGCCCACTTTGTACAGGAAATCATCCCTAACTAAGCTTCAAAGGAGATTCAAGAGAAAGGAAGAGTGAAGTTGTGCCCTGTCCTGCCCTGCTTTTCTGCTCACCAGCCACTCTCCTTAAGTCTATAGATGATCAATTTAGCATTTCAGGCTCATCTACAAGCCACTTCCTCCTTGCAGTTTTTCCAGTCCCTTAAATGGAAGCAACATCTTCCATATCGATCTCATAATACCTCGTACTCATAAAGTTTTATCCAAATTTGTATTTTGTTTATCTGTGTCCGCATCTTACTCCTACCCCACCCCAAGTCTGCAAACTCCTTAAGGGCAGGGACCCTGTTGTATTTATCTTTGTATTCTCCATATCATTTAACAAATCTTCTGATGAAGTAAGGAACACACAGTCAGTCCTTCATGCAGGCCCCAGGTACCAGTATTAAGTTCAGCATTGTCTCTGACAAACAGGAGCCACAACTCTCTATATGAAGTGCCCAGAACCAGATTGCCCCCTCCCATTCCACTGGGTGACAGCTGGTGACATTCGTGTAACTACAAGGCAGGATGTGATCATTTAAAAGAAAGTTATCAGCAATAACAGAAAGAAAATTCTATTAAGCACCTGCTGTATGCAGAGAACAGTTTGTCTAACATCTCTCCCACGCACTTATCATGCAGTTTTATATATCGTAATAGAACTCCTTTTTGAAGCAGCCCTTGACCTGAATGAGTCAATGGTCAGTCTTTTCCTAGAATTTCATGGTTCTATCAGCAACAGAAAATTAGGGTTGAATAGCCTCAGGAAATGACAGCAAGAGGAATAAAAGAGGTCAAAGATCTCTTCTGACTGAGGGACTTAGAAAGGCAATAGGGACAGTTTGTGTTAAACATTAAGCTGGTCTCTGGGCGGGAGAGCTGGTTGTCTCTCTGTTCCCCTACCCCACCCTCAGGGTCAGGGCTGGGCGCATGAGAGCAGCCAGTGTGACCTTGTCAGACTGGCTGTTGCTGACACTGGGAGAGGATGGGCTATCCCATCAAAAGTCTCCCAAGACCATATTGATCTGAAGACTAACCTAGGAGTTATCTGGAAGTAGGAGAGGTGAGAGACGAATGTGGTAAAGCCTAGAGAATCCATCTAGCCCTTTATTTCTTAGACCAAAAAAATTTCCTACCAGGGGCGGCTAGGTGGTACACTGAATAGAGCACTGGCCCTGGAGTCAGGAAGACCTGAGTTCAAATCTGGCCTCAGACACTTAACACAAAAACTAGCTCTGTGACCTTGGACAAGTCACTTAACTTAAATTGCCCCCCCAAAAAGCAAAAAAAAAAAAAAAAGAAAGAAAGAAATTTCCTACCAATGGAATCCTTTAGTGTACTTTTAAAAACATGTAGATGATAGGGTGGGGAAAGATGAAAATCCAGACCATTAACAGGAACAGTTGCTGGTCATTTGGAAATTTAAAGCCCACATCATTACTTTCATTTTCAAAATAGTAAAAATTCCATTTAGGGGAGGCTAGGTGGCACAGTGAGTAACAGCACTTGCCCAGAGTCAGGAGACCTGGGATCATTTAGGCCTCAGATACATAACACCCACACAAAAATAACTGGCCATGTAACCTTGAGCAAGTTACTTAGCCCCAATTGCTTTTAAAGAAAAAAATTCCATTTGATCCATATTTGAGTAATTCTTTGGGGTTATACTCAGAAGGAAAAACAAGAGTCAAAAAAACAAGCCAAGGGGCGGCTAGGTGGCACAGTGAGTAGAGCGCCGGCCCTGGAGTCAGAAGGACCTGAGTTCGGATCTGACCTCAGACACAACGCACACACAAACAAAAACCTAGCCGGGTGACCTTGGGCAAGTTACTTAACCCCAATTGCCCTCCAAAAAGCAAAAAAAAACAAAAACAAAAACAAGCCAAGTGAATTATAAATTATAATAAGAATGTCTTTTATCCAAGGCTCTAGGTCAGCAGTTCTTAAGCTTTTTAGTCTTAGGATACCTGGACACTTAAAAATTATTATGGGGGCGGCTAGGTGGCACAGTGAGTAGAGCGCCGGCCCTGGAGTCAGAAGGACCTGAGTTCAGATTCGGCCTCAGACACTTAAACCACACAAACAAAAACCTAGCCGTGTGACCCTGGGCAAGTTACTTAACCCCAATTGCCCTAAAAGGGGTGGCTAGGTGGCACAGTGAGTAAGAGCGCCGGCCTCGGAGTTGGGATGACCTGAGATCAAATCCGGCCTCAGAAAATGAGCACCCACACATAAACAATGACTAGCCGTGTAACCTTGAGCAAGTTACTTAACCCCAATTGCTTAAAAAAAAAATTATTATGGACCCTAAAGAGCTGGGTTATATCTATCAATACTTACCATATCAGAAAGAAAGCTCATGAATATTTGAAATATTTATTAATCACTTCAAATGGCAATAACAAATACATTTACATGCTAATGTAAATAATATTTTATGAAAAATAACCACATTTTCCAAAATAAAAAAATTTACTGAGAAGAATGACATTGTTTTACATATTTTTGCAGATCTCTTTAAATATCTAGCTTATTAGAAGACAGCTGTATTCTCCTATCTGCTTTTGCATTCAATCTGTTGCAATGTGTTGTTTTGGTTGAAGTATAGGAAGAAAACTCAGTCTTACCCAGATAGGTAGTTGGAAAAGGAAGGAGTATTTTCATTGGCAAGTAACAGCTTAGTATTATCAGGAAAATAGCTTTGACTTTAGTGCTATCTATGTATGCAGAAGTGATGGAAATAGAGGCTCATAGGAACTACATGGGATCGCATGCTCAGAGACCTTGGTACATTGTGGAGAATGCCTCCTGTTGCTTGCCCAAATATTATATTCCAAATAGCTACTGTAGCCCCCTTCCTCAGTGGCACATAAAACATTGCTTTTATCTTTAGGGGAGGGCAGTCAATGGCAGAGGAGGAAGTGGGTGGGAAGAAGGAAGAGCTGCAACATTAGTAGCTAATCAATATTAGTTATCAACTAGTATTTGTATTTGTATTTCTGTTTTATTCCCCTGCCAGACTAAAATCTCCATAAGGATCATAGATTTCATCCTGGAAGGGACCTTCAGTCTCTCTAATATAGTCCAGTGGTCTCATTTTGCAGATAAGGAAACTGAGACCCAATGAAGTTAAGGATCTAAGGTCACACAGATAAAGTAGCAAAACTGGGCTTTAAATCCAGGTTCTCTGATTTCAAAACCAGCAAGCATTCTTTCCACTGCATCATGCTGCATTTAAATGAATGAATGAATAAATCAATAAAACATATTTTATCAAAACTTTGTATCTACTCTCCACTTCCACCCCCACCCATGCTTAACATAATGCTTTGCTACAGTAAATGTTTAATCAGTGTTTAATGAACATTGATGTAATGGGGTAATCATGAGTTTTCTTCTCCCTCCCTTCCCTGCCTCCTTCTCCTCCCACCATGTGCTCTAGTTAGGACCCTCCTCATAGAGCTGAGTGAACCCACCCTGGTCACTTCGAATAAGTCACTGCATGTGTTTTGGCTCAGTGACTGAAGGACTTGGTATTTTGGAATGATAATGATTCCTTGGCCCCCATAATGGCAGCAGTGGGAAGATGATTGGCTACTAAACCAGGAAGAGCAAATACACTCAGTAAGTTTGAAAGGGAGCCAACTTTCTCTGAGCAGAGTTTCATTGGCTCCCAAGGAATCTAACAGGCCATGAGAGGAAGGATGGGCATTCCAAGCATAAGAAATTGTGAACAAAGTCACAGAGGTAGCCGAGCTCAGCATGTATTGGAAAGTAAAGAATTATTCCATTTGGCTAGAGTGTAGCGTGCTGAGAGGAGAATAATCTGAGATCAGCGGTAGTGACAGATAGCAGAGGGTCTGGAATTCAAGCTCTGCCCTGGCACTCAACTATCAAATGACTGCCCATCACTTTCTGTAGTGGTTAAAAAAGCAACCAACAGCAACACACTAGAAATAGTCTTCCCCATTGATTAAAAGATAACTTTACAAATTGTTTTTCACAAATGTGTAATAAGAAATGATGAGCATAAGAATTCAGAGAAAAACGGGAAGACCTGTCTGAATTTGCACAAATGAAATTATCTGAACCAAGAAAATGTTATACACAACTACAGGATGAAAATGGGTCCTCGATATTTGGCTGTGAAAGAACCGAAATTGAATGACGTGTAATTATAACTAAGCTTGACCTGGGACAAGAGTAAGAAAACGTGTATCCCTCCCTACCTTGGAGAAGTGGGGGGCTATGAGTACAGCACCCTGCATACACTGTCAGACTCAGCTGATGTGATAGTTTTGTTGAGCTGGTTCTTTTGACCTCTTTCTGTTACAATGGATGGATTAGTGGGCTGGGGAATACATAGTAGTCCACAAATATATTTGGAAACTTTAAATGATAAAAATTTAAACAATGGGGCAGCTAAGTGGCTCAGTGAATAGAGCACTGGCCCTGGAGTCAGGAGGACTTGAGTTCAAATCCTCAGACACTTAACACAAAATTGTGACCTTGGGCAAGTCTCTTAACCCCAATTGCCCTGCCTTCCCCCCTCCAAAAAGCAAAAATAAATAAATAAATAAATGAAATAAAATAAATCAATGAAAAAAATTTTTTAATCGTGATCAATCTTGGCCCCAGAAAAGAAACATACAATTGTAACTGCCCCTTCCTTTGAAGAAGCAATGCTCTATGGCTGTAGAATGTCACATATGCTTTCAGACAATAGCAAGTCACTTAACCTCAGCCTCAGTTTCTTCATCTGTAAAATGAGGGAACTGGACTTGATGGCCTCTAAGTTCCCTTCACATTCTCAATCTATGATCCTATGGTCTTATCATGTGTCAATTGATTTTACTGAACTTTTTTTTATCTTCATCACAAAGAAGGATAGGGGGGTGGAGAAAAAAGTATATTCATAAATGGACGTGATATAAAAACAAAGCAGTGAATTAAAAATAAATAAGTAAAAATCAACTAGAGAAATTTTTTTAATCCTGCCTATACTCCAAAGCCTTACCCAGTAAGCCTTTCCTTATTCTTCTAGAGGGCAACAACCTTGCTCCTCAGATCTCACAGAGCACACTTTTTGTGGCACATCTCTGATGCATTAGAAATGTAATAATGTGCATGTATTATAGCCATCTGTGCATAAGGGGTTGATCAGAAGCATTCCCTGATCAACTCAATGAATTTACAAGGAGGTAAGACTTTGTTTGGAATTCTGTATTTTCCTGAGGTTACAAACATGCCCTTTTGTGCCAGTGAAGAATAGGTACCTCTTCAAGGACTGGCAATGAACATCTGGACATCTATGGGAGATGAACTATTATGGGGGGAACAACCTTTTGTGCTGCCCAATAAAAGAGAGTCTTCATTAGGGGATTTGGTCCTTTTCCCTTTTTTGCCTTTTTCAAGGGAGATTCTAAGACAGCAGCATAGCCAGGAATGGATTAGACTCACAATTAGAGTGGCCCCCAAATTATTTTTATCTCTGGCTTGTACTGTCTCCCACTCAAGAGTTGCTTCTGGGAAATATCAGAATATAATTTGAGTATAATTCTTGTACAGATTTCCACAGATGTAGGTTAAAGGTCATAGATCCCATAAACAAAGAACATATACAGTCAATCCTCAACCTTCTCTGCTTAACTTGCCTGACTTTAAGCATTCCTGTGATTTTATTAGTAACCTCACTTTCACTTTCGCTTTGGAAACCCTCGAACATTCACAACTATGCTCAGTTGAAAAAAATTTTGAGAGGATTGATGCCCACAAGTTTTTGGAGTAGCTGGTATCCTACTAGACCCTTCACAGGTCTTGTTCACCCCTACCATTGTAAAGAGTTTCCCTGTGCATCAATTGCATATTTTCATTGTTTCCTTTTAAAACTCAAGTTTTGTGATACAATTATGACCCAAAAGCATAGTGCAAATACTCTGGGCTCTAAGGCATGTGGTCAGTGATGCAGTTTAGTGAGAAAATAAAGGTGTTAAATAAACTTTATGCTGGAATGTCTACAGTTGCTATCCTCAGTAAATTTGGTATTAATGATTTGTTAATGATTTTCTGGGAAAAAAAAAAAGAAAGTACTTTTAGTTGGTGCCTCCTTCACAGTGTCTAATGCCATCTGCCAGCCATGAAGGACAGGGTATTGGAGGTGATATTGGGATCTCACCAATCTCAGAGTCTTCCAACAGCAGCAACTAAAGTCCCAGTGATCTCTGCCTTGGTTTTCAGAGGGTGGCTAAGGTAGAGAGGCTTATAGCAATATAGCATACAGTATAGAGTCTTCACAATACCATCTGAGTGGAAGGTAAGATTTAGGTTAAAAAATGTTTTCGTTTTAAGAATTTTACTTGCTATGCAGTATTTATGGTACTGTAGATTTCATGTGTTATGAAAAGTGAATGTCTGAAATCAATGAGTTTTTTTACTTGAGATGTTAGCACAAAAGGTCACTGAATTCTAGGGAATTACTAGCAAGAAAAAATGTTTTGAGTGTTACCAATTTATTTTGTGTCCTGCATTTTATGGGTTATTTCATGGTTACTGTATTAGGAAAAGTGCCTATTATCAGAATTAGTGTTTTGCTATAAAATATTATGTGCATAAAAGTATTTTTAGCAATCTTTAACAAAATATTACAGTTTGTGGGGTGGTAGGAACCTAAACCCTGCTTGCCATAGGTTCAATGTATCAACATTCATATTTTTTATTTTTGCATTGTTTTCTAGGAATGTTACTTGGTAAAAGTTAAGGATTGACTGTATACCAGGTAGGGGGTAGCCTTTATTCAAATTCATGGAAAATTCAGAAAACACATAAAGCCTCAAAGAATCAATATAAATCGTCTTCCTCTCCATTGAGTTGTACCTTTCCCCAGGGCTCAAAAGTGCTCCAGATTCCAAGCACTACCTTGTGATTTGCACTCCCCTAGGATGGGAAACAAAGTTGGAGCTGCTATTGAGGCAACTCCTCTGTCTTTGCAGTGAGTCCCACTTTGACCCTAGAGATCCATACAGATTCCTCTCAGAATGAATGTGAATCTAGGGTTTCTAGGCAGGAGACTTCTTTCTTAGCAGACCTGCACTGCCTAAATAAATCATGGTAGTAGGAAGGGGCAGTGTTTTCATCTTTTACCTCTCCATCTTTTGCTTTTGACTTTACTTCCTTATTGTTCTCCAACTACAGAGGCCACATGCTTAATCCTCTCCCCAACAAACTGAAGCAGCCTATGAAATCTCCCTTCTCCTGATGGAATGATGGATTCTGGGATTGTGATACCTAGGAACTTCTCCCTCCTCCAGCCAGGAGGCTGGTACTCAGCATCCTCCAGAAAAATGAGGTTCTGGAACTCCTTGCTTTCTCCACGGTTTCCCCCTGCTTTAAAGGTTACATCACAACTTCTCCAAGGCTGGAGCCAGGGATTCAGGAACCAGAAACAGGGACATTCCCTGTACCTAAATCTGCTCCTAGTTCTCCTATCCTCTGAAGGTTTCTACGGTGGCAGGTATACAACAAAGACTTCTTTATATTGGCCAACACAAGGAAAGTATCTTTCTGCAGACAATTTCACAGGTTAACCAATTCTTCATTAATCACTGAGAACTATACTTCAGAAGACCCAAGGGACAAGAACATCCTTTCCATAGGAAAATACAAACTCCCAAAGTGCCATTTCCAGTCCTAACTCTTTCTTGAGCTCCAGGCACTCATGAACATCTCCACCTGGATGTTCCAAAAACACATCAAACTCTTACTTTGATTCTTACAAAGATCATTATTTCATCCACGTGGGCATTCCTTCCACTAATTCAGACTGTGGCCTCTGCACTCCATCGTAAATAGTTCTCCATAAGTCAAGACTTATCACCTAGTGGCCAATCTTCTGGTAACGAATCTCTGTATATTTACTTGCCTAGTCTAGTTCTCAGATAGCAAACATATAATCTATCACTGGGCCCATTCGCGAACTTTTCTAAATGTTGCTTCATTGTCAAAGCCTTTTAGAACCCAGGGTCATATTCAAGCCACAATGAGGGGCTGGAATGGGATGTTAGTGGTATACCTCAAACTCACCACATCCAAAACTGAAGTATTCATTTTTTCCCCAAAACCAGCTTCTCTTTCTGACTTCCCTATTCTTATGAATGATGCCATATTGTCTTAATCCCCCAGGTTGGAAAAATTAGAGGTTATCTGACTTTTCCCTTGACCTTGACCCTCACATTCAGTTACCAAGTCCTATTGATTTTTTAAATATTTCTTATTTACTATAAATTTAACAAACGTTAATGTTTCAATTAAAAAGGACAGAAAAGTAGATTTCATGTGAAACTATAAATGCCTGTTACCTATAGTTTAAGTGCATATTAATATAGCATCCTCTTTAAGGTTATTCCCTCCAAACTCCTAAAACTGGTTCATTAGCCCCCACTGGTATATTTCCCTTTATTATTCAGCCTGGAGGAACATTTAGCCTAAAATAAAGGCATTTAATGAAATGGCATGATAAGAACACTACCTACAAAACTTCTGTTCATAAACCTAGCAAAGTTCTTTCACAAATACACATGGCATCAGTAGGAAGAGTGGGCACATACATAAAGAACACTGGTAAAGAGGTACATAGGTAGTAAATATACATGGTCAAGTTAACTCATACCCCCAACACTGAAAGAGTTTGATATTTTTTTCTCTTCTCATAGGTTCTCCACTGAGCAGGTCATTTAGCCAGGACCTCTAGATCTACTCCTTTCTGAAACTTGATTCTCAACTATAAGGATCATTTTCTCTTGAATCTATGGCTAACTCTCTTCTTTGCTCTCAGTGGTCACATTTTTCAACTGTCTCCTGATTCTTTGTTTTTCTGCTCCCTGCTTGATGCAATGTTTCCTATTGAGTGAGTCTTTACCCCACATCATGACTTCTTTTGACTCATTCCTGTTCTCGAAATCCATTTCCTTCATTCAGACTTCATTTGCTTCCCCACCTAGCCTCATAATTTGGCACTTTCATGCTTTACTAGCAATTACCTTTGGATAAGACCCTGAACCTTCTTGCATTCCCAGCTTGTGAAGCACCCTATCCCCCATCCAATATCTCTCTTCCTGTTTCAGAGCAGCTGAACATCATTGGAGTAAACACAGGTTGGTACAAAATATTTCATTAGGGCATGCCCCCTGAAGAATATTTTTCATAATGCCCATTTGTTGAATTATAGAATAGGGATAGAAGTAGGACCTGTGAGTTCACTGGGTGGCTCCTGGGTGAACAAACTCCATCTACCAATGCAAGTTGGCATCTCCTCTGCATCTTATAATCTTAGAGTTCCCTAGAGTATGGAGAGGATAAATGATGCTCAGGGTCACACAGTCAGCATTTATCAAAGGCAGAACTTGAACCCAGGTCTTCTTGACTTCAAGGCCAACTATCTATCTATTATGCCATGGTACTTGACAAATACAAACTTAAAAATAGACCCCCAAAAATGCCCCCAAAAAAATTATGAGACATTTGGCTATGGTTGGACATACCTGGCATGTCCTTTGAGTATGTCACCATTGAACTGACCTCACCCATTAAGAACTTATGGAAAATAACTTTAGCTGGGTCTTTCTGTAGTAGCAAAGAACTGGAATGCCCACCAGCTAGGGAGTGATTGAACAAATGAAGATAAAAGAATCTAATGGAATATGTTTGTGCTTTAATAAATAAGGAAAGATTGAACAATTCAGAGAAACCTGGGAAGACTTGTATAGAGTGATGCAGAGTGAAATGAGCAGAACCAGGAGAACCATTTATACAAGGATGGGAACATTGTAAAGAAAAGCAACTTTCCAAGTCTTAAGAATTTTTATCAATGCAATGACCAACCATGTCTCCAGAGGACCTAGGATGAAGCAGGTTACCTATCTCCTGAAAGATGTGATTGATTCAAGGTGTAGAAAGAGATATATGTTTCTGGACATGGCAAATATGGGAATTTGCTTTGCTTGACTATGCTTATCTTTTACAAGGTTGTATAGTGTTTTGTTTTCAGTAAGAGGGGCAGGGGGAGAGAAAAAATGCTCAATAATTTTTAAAAAGTAAAATTTAATTTATAAAAATAACTTCAGCTAGCACTACATGCAGTTCCAACAATACTCATAATATACTCATAACTACCTATTCCACTTTCCAAAGAAATGGTCTTTTCTTTTCTCCTCAAGAATCCAAACACACTTGGAGCAAATACTTAGTCTCATATTTGATTGAGATTGAGGCCAGCAGACAGGAACTCAATTAATATAACTCTTCTACTTTTCAGAATCATCATCTCTTCTCTCCTTTTCCTTCTTTAATTCAACAAACATTTATTAAGAATCTTCTATATACGGAAACTGTGCAAGGCAATGAGGATACAAAAATGAAAACAACCTTATGCTTCAAGAAGCTTAAATTCTACTTGTGTGGGGATGCAGAGGGAAGGAAAAAACACACCACCATGTGTGCTACTATTCCACTGTTTAAATGGATCTGTAATCTCATGGATCTGGGTATTCTCCCCGGTGATAAGAAATGACAACCAATCCATTCATGTCAAATCCTATGCAACCTTTATCCATGCCTTCCAGGAAACTAGCCACTGGGAATCTACCCAATATACTGAGAGTGTTCCTAGAATCTTCTTGATATTTTGTGAGTACTAATCACCCATCTGGGTGGTTCATTGGTTATCTCTTCCTCTCACTGTTACCAAACCATCTTCTTTTCTGATTAAACATTTCTCAGATGATATCCTTTACACCAGTTCTCCCATGTGATTCCTCATTTGTAATGTTCACACTTGTTCACACCCGTTCACATTTATGATATACCTCTCTATTGCCCTCAGCTTCAATCCTTCAGACTATCGCATTTCATGACTCATAGCCATACAATGCCACCAGAAAAAATATTTATGTAAAAAAGTGAGTCTTTTTTTCAGGGAGAAATTTGAGGACTCTTAAAAGAATGTATAATTTCCCCCAAAGAAATCAAGCCCATTTTCATCTTATTTAACTTTGGGCCCATTTGTTGTATCCATTTTCAGTGTTTGTCCAAGATGTATACATATATACTGATGGATGAGCGCTATAGGTTGTCCATCCAACAAGATGACATGTTCTAGACTATATGCATTCTTCATCTACTTAGTTCTCTCTTCATAGACAGAGCATAGTTAGTGCATCTCTTTGTATGTAGTTGAGTGGTTAACCAGTACAAACAGAGCATCTGGAGGACCCCACCATCTTCACCACCCCTTGGGGCAGCTAGGTGGTGCAGTGAACAGAGCACCAGCCCTAAAGTCAGGAGGACCTGAGTTCAAATCTGGCTGCAGACACTTAACACTTGACTAGCAGTGTGACCTTGGGCAAGTCACTTAACCCCACTTGTCTTGCCTTCCCTCATCCAAAAAAAAAATAAAACTCCCTTTAGACTCTTTACTGGACCTCTTCCATGACAGTGGTGGTGAATACCTTTTTGCTTCCTCTGCTATCAATCATCAAAGGTCCAATGAAGTTGTCACTGTTGTTACATTTTTCAAGTTATCTTGTACTATTTTTGAGGTGGATAAGGCAGATTCTTTGTCAACGGGAAAACCTTTAAGTGCTTTTGTAAATACCAAATATATGCAAAGTAATTTCAAGAAGGAAAGAGTACTAAGAACTGTACAGATCATGTGGGCATGTTTCTGAGTTGTGCCTTGGAAGCAACTAGAGATTCTAAAAGGAAAAAATGAGAAGGGAACACATTCTAAGCATGAAGGACATATTGCCTACAGAAGGGCATGGCAGTGGTAGACCTTCCAGTAACTGGAACCAACGGAATTAGAATAAAGAGTGCTTGGAGTGGAATAGAATGAAATAAGACTAAAAAGAAAAACTTCTTACAAAGAAGTAACTTTGGTGCCCAGGGCAAAGAATCTGAAGCACACTCAGGACAAGCAACATGGAATGGGACTTCAAATCAACTTTGTGATTCAAACTGAAAATCACAGAAAGAAGTAATAGAGGAAATTTCATCTGAGCAGCAGAAAGAGTTGTTAATATAGTGGCTTCTACTCTGCTTAAGAAGTAGCAAACATCTGATATTTTACATCTTCTAATTTTCAGTGCCCTAGTTAATAATAATAGCTAGCGTTAATATAGTCCCTATTGCTTGCCAGACACTACGCTAAGTGCCTGACAAATATTATTTCATTTAATCTTCACATAACTCTGGGAAGTAAGTGGTATTACTGCCACCATTTCACAGTTGAAGAAATCAAGGCAAACAGAAGTTAAGTGACTAGCCCAGGGTCACACAGTAGGAATTTAACTGAGGCCTTCCTGACTCTAGGCCTAGTGCTCTGCCCACTATACCATCTAGCTGCCCACTTATGACTTTGCTGGAAAGGTATGATGGAGCTACATCTCTGAGAACTTAAATGCTATACTTAGAATTTTTTATTTTATCCAAGAGAAAATAGGGAGATTTTTGAGTAGGGCAATGACATGAGCAGAGAATGTATTTTAACAATGCTAATTTGACATCTGAGAATCTACTAGGTGATACAGTAGATTGAGTACCCAGACCTGGAGTCAGAAAGATCTGAGTTCAAATCCAACTTCAGACATTTACTAGCTATGTGACCCTTAAGTCACTTAACCCTGTTTGCCTCAGTTTTCTCATCTGTAAAATGATCTGGAGCAGGAAATGGCAAACTGCTCCCGAATCTCTGCCAAGAAAACCCCAAATGGGGTCACAAAGTCAGACACAACTGAATAAAAGTAGGATATTATTGAATTTACAGTAAGAAAGGATTAGAGAGATGATTTAGAAGAACCTGGAAAGACTTGGATTAACTGATGCAGTAAAGTGAGGAGAACAATTTATACACTGACAACAACTTTGTAAAGAAAAACAATCTGGAAAAACTTAAGAACTCTGATCAATACAGTAACCAACATGGCTTTAGAAGACCAATGATCAAGCATGCTTCCCACCTCTTGAGGGAAAAGTAATAGACTAGAGGAGCAGATTTAAACTTACATATTTCAAACATAACCAATGGGGAGGGATGTTTTGCTTGATTTTGCTTATTGTAACATGAAAGAACTTTTGATGAGGGAAAGGGAAAAGGGGTTTGTGATAATGATGCCTCCCAAAAAGAAAGAAAATAAGATCAAAATTTTAAATTCACGGGGCGGCTAGGTGGCGCAGTGAATAGAGCGCCGGCCCTGGAATCAGAAGGACCTGAGTTCGGAGCCGGCCTCTGACACCTAATCCGCACAAACAAAAACCTAGCCGTGTAACCTTGGGCAAGTTACTTAACCCCAATTGCCCTAAAGGGGCGGCTAGGTGGCAGTGAGTAAGAGCGCCGGCCTCGGAGTTTGGATGACCCGAGATCAGATCCGGCCTCAGAAAATGAGCACCCACGCATAAATCAAATGACTAGCCGTGTAACCTTGAGCAAGTTACTTAACCCCAATTGCTTTAAAAAAAAAAAAATTTTAAATTCACAGTCACTAAATATTTATTAAGTACCTATTATGTGCTAAGTGCTAGACAAAACAGAAGGAATTTCAGAGAGAGAGAGAGAGAGAGAGAGAGAGAGAGAAGCAGAACAGCTTTGAATTTTTACTTTAAAAGTATTGTATACTTTTAAAAAGCAAGCCATAATAGTCAATTGCAGTCTCAAATACAATCTTTTTTTTTCCAGTTCTTTGTATATGGAAATGTTTGTGTTTGTTGGTATTTGTCAAATTCTGAATTACAAAAAATTTAAAATAAAACAGAAAACATGTTGCTAATGCAGAATCAAAAGGACTTAACTTGAGTTAGGGAGGGGGAGGAAGAGGAGAGAGTCAATGCTAACTCTGAGGTTATGAACCCAGGAGATTCAAAGAATCACAGAATTTCAGAGTCAGATAGGATCTCAAAGGTCACCTAGTCCAACCAAAACTGAAAAAAGATTCCCCTCAACAATATACATGTAGCAATAGGATGGGCCCCATGTGTGTGAGAAAGCCCACGTGTCACAAGGCCTGTCATACTTCCTGGCTTGAAGGGAGGAAGAATAGACATCTCTTGCCTCTTCTGCCCCTACCCTATCCTTCTTCAAGGGAGATTTTCATTCCTTCCCGGAGAGGAAGCTGGAAGCTGTGGCTGAGGTTACTTTGCTCTTCTTAGAGATAGGGAGTACCAGGCTACAATGATATTTGATCCCTTAAGTGTTGATCACCTAGGAAATATAATTGGGTTTGAGCTAACTTTAAATCATTTTGTCATTTTTTTGTACCCCAATAAAGCGAGACAGAAGATCCCTAAGATTAAGTTTAAAAAGTAGATTTTATTATGGCGGGACTGTTGGGGTACATGCCCAAATCAGACAGTGCTTTGGCACAGACATAGTGCCGGTCTTATAGAGGTTCCATAGCCAGGTTACGAAAGCTGAAATTACAGTGATGTAAGCTGAAACTACAGTGATTGGTCAGTATACATTCGAAACTACAATCAGTGATTGGTCAATTTCCCTACCAGCAAGAAACCCTAGGCTGGGACTCCCGCCCACAGATCAATCAAGGGAAAGCAAGGAGTGGGAGTCCTGCCTGTTTACAGATCAATAAGGGAGAGGAAGGTGCAGTTCTCTGTTTTACAAATCAATGAAGGGAAGGGCAAAGTGGAGTAGTGTCCAACAATTTTAGGGAGAAGGGGACCCCTATGCTCTATATATAAGACTTGACCCCTTCTCTACCTTATACCAGTTCCAGATGTAGAGAATAGCAAAGAAACCCATTTATCCAAATCGTAGCAAAACAGAAATCTGATAAGGTATCCACAGGAGAATACATGCCAGACAATACAGAGTGAAGGAGCTCTCCCATTAGGAGGGAAATAACTTGTTTCAGCCAAGAGAGAGTGCTGGATCTCACCCAGGGGGAAAACTCCCTGCAGTCTCTAGAGTAGCAAGCCGGGAATAGGGACATGATGGAAATTACCAACTCCTCTCAGTTCTTCCCAGAGTCTTTTGGCCTTTTCCATATTTTCTCTCAAAGCTGGAAGGCCACCAGATACTCTAAAAAGACTAATGCTTTGGAGAGTCCCAAAGAGGGCCTGGTGAAGACTGGCACTCTCTCTCACCTCTTGCCAACTCTGCCTGCCTTCATCTCCACCAATAATTTCCACCCATTGCTCCTCATTCTGTGCTCTGGGCTAAAAAGGCACAAATTTAATCTTTATTCTTCCCCATAATTGTCTTTCAAATGCTTGGAGACAACTATGATGTCTCCCCCAAATCTTCTCTTCTCCAGCTTAAACACCCCCAATTCATCCACCTAGTCTTCATGTAACATGAACTTGAGGCCGTTCATCATCCTGTTTGCCTTCCTCTGTATGCTTTCAATCTTATCAATGTCTTTCCTGAAGTATAGTGCCCAGAACTGAACACAGTATTCCAGATGTAGTCTAAGCAGGGCAGAACAGGGTGGCATTCTTACCTCCTTCTTCCTGGAACGTGGGCCTCTCAATGTAGCCCAAGAACACAGTAGCTGTTTTGGCTGCCATATCATATTGTTGAGACAATTTGAACTTACAGTTCAGCAGAACTCCCAAAGCTTTATTAGGTTAGTCTAACTTCTGGCTACCATACCAACTCCATCATGTACTCAAGGAAGTCAATTTTAAAAGCTGACACATAAAACTTTACATTTATCCCATCACTTTTCACCAGCCCAATTCTCTAGCTTAGCTGCATATTTCTAGATCCTGATTGTCTTCTAGGATCCCCTTCCAAGATTCGTATCTTTTACAAGTCTGATGGGCATGGCTGGCATCTAGGTCTTTATCCAAGTCACTGATTTAAAAAAAAAAAGGATTTAGAAAATGGATAAGGATATTTGACCTGTTCTAATCTTGTGGTACTTTCCCATTCTGGTGGTATTCTCCACAACACTAGATTTGGAGAAGGGATTCTGTTTGGGGAAAAGAAAATGAATTCTCTTTTGGATACATTGAGTTAGAGATGCCTATGGACAGCCAGGCATATAGGACATCCAAGCAGAAAGATGTTCAACAGGGAGTTTACAATGTAGGCCTAAGGCTCATGAGAGGAATTAGGGCTAAAGATTTGGGAGCTATCTGTATAAAGGGGATAATTGAACCCAAAAGGTGGGAATTGATTAGATTGGAAAGGGAGTAGAAAAAGAAGAGAGGCCAAAATCAGTGCTTTAAAGTGCATTAACAATTAGCAGGTGGAAGGAGAAGGATATTCCAGCAAATAAGACTGTGAAGGAACAATTAGAAAAGAGGAGTAAGGGAAGCAAGAGAAAGTGATACACCAGAAGCCAAAAGAGCAGAATGTCCAGGAGGAAGTGCTGGTTTATAATGTCAAGATCTGCAGAGAGGTCATTTAGAAGGAGGACTGAGAAATGACTGTTGAATTTAGCAGTCTAAGGGGTACAGGAATGAGTTGGAAGTGAATAAGTGAAGCAATGAATGTGGACAGCCTTTTCTAGGACTTGGACTGTAACCCCAATTGTAGAAGAAGGAGGAGGAGGAGGAGGAGGAAGAGGAGGAGGAGGAGGAGGAGGAGAGGAGGAGGAGGAGGGAGGAGGAGGAGGAGGAGGAGGAGAAGAAGAAGAAGAAGAAGAAGAAGAAGAAGAAGAAGAAGAAGAAGAAGAAGAAGAAGAAGAAGAAGAAGAACAGCAAAAGAGAGAACATGATTAAGGGAGAAAGTTCTAAGAGAAGATAAGAGGGTGAGGATATTAAGATGATTCTGTATCATTTAATAATTGATTCTATTCTGTAATTGGCCCCATTCTGTATTACTGCCTCATTTTGCATAATTGCTCAGTCCACATTTCCCCAGGTGGGTTAAAGCTTTTTCCTCCGAGTTAGCTTAAAGTTACAAGTTAACTTATTATCATTCCCAACAAGTTTTATTGTCTCTCCTTATCTGTCCTGGTACTGCTCTTATCTCCCCAACAAAACCTGCTAGGCTTCCAGGAATGTGCTAACTCAAGTCTCTTAAATAAAGCCTGCAAGATGATGATGGGTCCCATAAAACAATTAACTTTCCTTAATTGTCAGAGAGGGGAGGCCACTAGCCCCAAGTGGGTGTGGTAGTCCACCTCCTTTAAAATAACTGATCGTGTTGTCCCCACCCCCACGGTTCTCCCCTGAAACCAATCATATTGTCTTCCCCACCTACCCAGCTCTATATTCCCCAAAACTATATTAAAGTTGGTGAGTCCTATAATATATAGGATGACAGCTTGAAAGGGTGGGAGGGTCATGTGAAAGCTTTTAGAGAAGAAGCTGGTGATAAAATAAGCAAAAGAGAGAACAAGATTGAGAGAGGCTATTGACCCAATTTATTGGTCACCACTAACCTAACTAATAAATTGATCATGCTCAGATTACTGTTTCTCAATTTATTATATTTTTTAAACTTAACAAAGGCATAGTGTCAAAAATACAAGGAGACATCCAACTTGGCAATAAAATACTCATGACACCCCTCTCATACATGGGCCCCCAGAAAAACTATGCCACTCAAAACCAGAGTTCCGGAACTCCTACAAATGTCTTTACTTTTATGAGTCAGCCAACCAGAGAACATATTTGTTCAAAACCAGAGACATTTAATCAAACAGCATACCAAATAAAATAAAGATTTCCTCATGTATATATGGGATATTCTTCCACAGGTTACCATACCATTAATAAGGGAAGGGCATACATGCTGAGAATGTGCATGGGCAATGAGCGTACAAAGGCAAATACACATAAGAGACATGTATGTAACATACCTCCAATACTGCAAGGCTGCCAATGTCCAATAGTAATGTCATCATTCTATTCTCAGGGTGGATCATTTCTTCTTGAGAGCTTTCCAGTGTCTTCAAGGTCATCCTCTCTATGACCTTGCTGTCTTGATCATCCTCAGTTCCCCAATTCTAGGTTCCATCCCTTAAGGGTTATCTCATTGGCCATCTGCTTAGATGGTACTCATTAAGTAAGAAATAAGGTCCTCCAATAAGAGAGGTAAGAGAAGAAATAGCATAAGAAATTTAAGAAGATAAGAGGTTTGGAACAACTAGCTGAGAGAGTCTTAATAGAGATTCAATCAGGAAAGAAGAAAAGGATCCCTAGAAATCAATGAAGGTCCAGTTGTGATTAGGTAACAAATTTGTAGTTGGCCCATTTGGCACTGCTATATGACTTTCTCCAGTAGCAATCGGTAGTATATTAGTAGAAGCAGAGGAGGAGGATGGGGTTAAACAGGAATGGAACATGGCAATGAGTGATTGGTAAGAGATTCAAGAATAAATTCTATGGTATGTAGCTGAACTAGTCAAACACAAGATTAAGAATGAAGGGACGGAAGTGAGAAAAGAGGGGTAGTCTGAGAGAATAGGTAGAAGTAGAAATTAGAGGTCAAGGTGAGGGTGAAGAATAGATTTAAGGCAGAGGGAGAAATGGAAGTATGTGAGGTTGAGGTCAGAGGGAGAGATCCTTACCCCTATGCCTAGCCCTCTGAACATATACTTGATCTCATCCCCCTGCCTCCTCCATGAACTTGCTCTAATACATGTGTCTTTTTCTCACATATCTTCAACTTCTCCCTTTAGAAAGTCTCCTTTCCATCTGTTTACAAACCTGATGAAGTCTCCCCATTCCTAAAGGTCGTTCCTTTGGTTTATCTACTCCATCAACCTACCATCTCTTTTCATTTCGTCCATTTATCATCTAATGTTTTGGGTAGTCTTTGTCTACTGCTCTCCTCCCTCGATTCCCACTCTTTCTTCCAGCCCTTAAGTCTAGCTTTTGTCCCCACTGCTCGCCTGAAGCTGCTCTCTTAAAGGTCCCTTCAGGATCATAAGATTTAGAACTACAAAATAGTTCAGATTTCATCTAATCCAAATCCCTCATTTTATAGATGAGGAACCAAGACCCAGAGAAATGAAGGCATTTGCCTAAGGTAACAAGTACCAGAGCTAAGATTTGAACGCAGGGTCTCTTACATTTTTTGGGGAGGTGGGAAGACTGGCTCTCCCTATCTTGCCCGATGAAAGTTTAGGGATTATTTGCAAGTTCAATCCCACTACAGATCTGCAGGAGAGTTTTGATCTGCTCTGTTTCTGACTTGGACCAGTTTGTCCCTGGCCCCCACTTCCACTCCTGGGGGCTTATCATATTGGTGCCTGACTTAGTGGGAACAACTGATTGGCTTAGCCCCACAGCAACTCAGAACTCCTGAGCTCAAGCTAGCCATCAGTCTCAACCTCTCTGGTAACAGGGATTACAGGTATGTGCCCCCCTCTTAGTTCTGAATTCAATTCTAGGGCTTTTTCCGCCATACCATGCTGCCTCCTGGGGTACAGTGGATAGAGTGCTGGGCTTGGAGTCAGGAAGACTCATCTTCATGAATTCAAATCTGGTCTCAGACACTTACTAGCTGTGTGACCCTGGGTAAGTCACTTAACCCTGTTTTCCTCAGTTTCCTCACCTGTAAAATGAGCTGGAGAAGGAAATGGCAAATCACTGCAGTGTCTTTGCCAAGAAAACTCTAAATGGGGTCACAAGGAGTGGAACGTGACTGAACAAAAATTCTCTAATTTTTATTCTACTAAGTTTCTTTGAATTCTCTGTAGCATTTTAAACTTCTGGATAATCTTTCCTCCTTTGGCTTCAGATTCTACATTTTCTTGATCCTCTTCCCTTTCTTCTGCTTCCTTCAATGGGCCTGCTTCCTGATTCCTGAAGTTGTATGTTCCCCAAAGTTTTATCCGTGATCCTCTTCTTTTTGGCTCTCTATGTTGACAATATCATTCACTTCCTTTTTAAATTTTTTTTTATTTTTCCCTAATTCCATGTTAGAACAATTTTTAACATTTTTTTAATGTTTTGAATTCCAAATTCTATCCCTCCCTCCCCTCTCCCTTCCCTGAGATGGTAAACAATCAGATATAGGTTATATTTGTGCAATCATGTAAAATATTTCCATATTGGTTTTTTTGTACAAGAAGAATGTCATTCACTTTCAAAGCTTCCGTTCTTTTCAGATAACTCCAACCCTGACCTCTTTCCTGAGCTCCATACCTACCTGTATCTCCAACTACCAATGGGATACTTCAAACCAGTTGTTCAACCTCAAAATATTATCAAAGAAAAAAAAAAGTGTGTGTGTGCGTGTGTGTGTGTGTGTGCGCGCGCACGTGCGCATGCAAACACATATACTTTACTTGTTTTAGGCACAAGTCTGCCAGAAACATTTTTTTTAATTAACTCAACTGTCTTTTAAACCCAAACATTTCTAGTTTTGATAGGGAAATGTCCAAACTGTCTCACATGATGCGTCTCATATGATCTAAGACCTAATCTCTAACCCAACATGCTTTTGAAGTAACATTTGTAGGAATCTTGGACAAGAAAAATTTCACAATATGGTAAAAAACAAAACAAAACATAGTTACACAATTCAACGTTAACATTTTACTTTATCAAATAGAACAACAGTCACTTAATCTTTCCCTTCAAGGCCTTGGAGAACAATTCTAAAAACACTCTATCCTTTTTCGACATCTCCCTTCATGGGTTCCCCTCAGCCAAGCCCCAGCCCCAGCTAGTCACAGATTACTTAAAGCAATCAGAAGACCAGCTTCAACAAAACCCTTCAGGATATGGGATAAGAGGGTGCCGGCCCTAAGTGAGCCCTTCGGGGGAAGAGAAGACCATGATCTTAGCTAGACTGGCAGTATTAAGGACTTTAGCTTTAATTAATGACCTTTTATACATTTTCTTAAAACAAAACAAAACAAAACTTAGACCTGAGAAAAAAGGGGGAGGAGGAGAAAGATTTAAGTGGAGAAAAGTGTTTCCTGATAAGCTTGCTTAACTACTAATAAAGCTTCCTTCCTTTAGGTAAATCTAGAAAGGACTTTACACTGGAGAAATATTTATTTCCTAATATTTTCAGTCAAACTAAAGAGGAGATTTCAACAAGCTTGCACAACGTCTAAACCAGAGCTTACGCTCTCTGTTTTAAACCTGCTTCAACTTCTGATTTCATTATTTCAGGGTGGAAAGAAGTCTCTCAGGTTTACAAGCTAATTATTATCTTTGATTCTTTCCCTTCCCCTTCCACCCCCTCCCTAACACTAATAGCCAATCAATTATCAAGTCTTGTTGAATTTGCCCCAACAATCTCCTTAAGGATCCATACCTTCATTTTTATGCCAACTACCATAATCATAATATAGACAGACCCTCATTACCATCCCCTGGGACTATTACAACAGCCTAACATATTTTCCTGCCTCGTCTGTCCAATTCATTTTTCATGCTCCAGTTAGACTAATCTTTATGCAATTTTCTTGGTTGTGTTGTCCTCTACCCCAAAATTGGCCATGGCTCCCTATGACCTACAGAACAAAGTTCCAACCCTTTAACTTGGTTTCAATACCCCCCCCACAATCTGGTGCCAATCCATCTTTTTGGCATTGTCTCCTCCTTCTCTATGCTCCAGTCAAACTAGTGTCCTTCTAGGTGTAATGGAAATGCAGATTTAAAAGATCTTCCCTGCCCCTAGGCCCTTTGATTGGCTTAAGAGACTTTGATTGGCTTTAAGAGACTCTGAAAACCTTCCTTGATTTGAAAATATGCTCTGCCTCCTAATAGGCTGAATGTGGTCACATGGAGCCTGTGGTGGGAGGCTTGGTTTTCAGGAATGACCACACCTTAATGCTGTGTGATTGGGCAGTGGATCAAAAGGGTGGTTACATTCTTTGAGCCAGGAGAAGGCTATATAAACTCTGATGAGGGGCTTTGCTTTGGGGCTCACTTTGAGAAGTGTTGTGTGATTTGACCAGATGAGACTCTGGGAAGCCGTTGTTGAGAGCCCCCGGCTTTGAAAACCCAGATGTTGATGCTTCCCTCTCTGGTAACTGTGATTTGGTATTGATATAATGTTGGGACAGTTTGGAAGCCTGTCTGTTTGATCTGTAAGTTCTGTAACTCTGAAGTTTGGGGTGCTGACCTTTTTCCCCTGAACTAGGTAATGTATGTTTGATTAAAGTAAGTTTGTTAACCCATTTTGAGTTGCTTTCCTTCTGAGAAGCAGATCTGAGAACCTGTATTGGCAGCTACCCTGGGGATATTGGGGTGCTTGCCGCTACACTAGGTGCCCTAAGGTTTCCTACCTCCAAGCCACATTGTTCCCAAAGCCTAGAATACCTCCCTCTTCCACCCACTTATAATCATCCTTTAAAGGTGAGGTCAATAACACCTCCTTCAGGCAGCCTCCCCTGCTTCCTCTGCAGCTGTTAAATCTCCTTACCTTAAATCTCACAGACTTTTTTTTTTAACTTCTCACACTCGTGTATCACACTTCCTTCTGCATGTGTGATATCTCATTTACCAGACTATGAGTTCTATGCGGGCAAGGGTTGGTATCTACTTGAAAGTTTGTACCTTTCCCAGCATCTAGCTCAGAGCTCTATATAGATGTTTAATGTTTGCTGAATTTTATCTCTATGTTCTAGATTCTCCATACTGCAGATCATCCCACACAATACTGTTGTTCAGTTATTTCACTTGTGTCCAATTCTTCGTGACTCCATTTGGGGTTTTCTTGGCAAAGATACTGGAGTGGTTTGCCACTTCCTTCACCAGCTCATTTTACAAATGAGGAAGCTGAGACAAACAGGGTTAAATGATTTGCCCAGGGTCACACACCTACTAAGTATCTAAAGCCAGATTTGAACTCAGGAAGATGAGTCTGACAGATTTTAGGCCTCACACTCTATCCACTTCAATTTTTTTTTGTTTCTTTTTGGAGGGCAGTTGGGGTTAAGTAACTTGCCCAAGGTCACACAGCTAGGTTTTGTGTGTGTGTGTGTGTGTGTGTGTGTGTGTGTGTGTGTGTGTGTGTGTGTTAAGTGTCTGAGGCCAGATGCAAACTCAGGTCCTTCTGACTCCAGGGCTGGTGCTATCCACTTCAATTCTTAATGCAATTCTCTGCACTCCAAATTATTCCACATATTGACTGACTCCAATACTTTCAGGTTCCATAATTTCCCCAATGTAAGTATTACCTCTACAGATATAGACAGAAACTCTACATGCTTTAGTGGGTGGTCTTTATGAGTTGCATTAAAAGTGAAAAACATTCATCCCTGCTAACTAATGCTCTGGTGATGATGCTTTCCAAAGGTAAAGCTTCTGGTCCTCAGTCACAGTCCCATGATCAATGCTTGGGAGCAAACTGCCAGAGTTTCCACAGCCATTGCATAGCTTCCAAGAACACAGGGCCCCGTCCATGCTACCACAAGGAATGAGAGGAAGGCTTTAGGTGAAGGAACATCAAATTAATCTTCCAAGAACAAAATTTTAATGTCACTTCTGAGAAGCAGTCACAGTTACAAGGAATGGCAAGAACACTAGATGCAGAGTCACAAGACCTAGATTTGAATTTCCTTTTTCTTTTTTTTCTTTTTGCTTTTTGGAGGGCAATTGGGGTTAATCGACTTGCCCAAGGTCACAGGGCTATTTTTTGTGTTAAGTGTCTGAGGTCGGATTTGGACTCAGGTTCTCCTGATTCCAGGGCTGGTGCTCTATTCACTGTGCCACTAGGTGCCCCTGAATTTTCATTTTCTTTACGCAATTCAATGCTTTGTGTAAAGCACTATGCTATGTACTGGGGGTATAAAAGCAAATCTGTTCCTCCCTCTGTACCACATTTTCCTCATTTATAAAATGAAGGAGTTGGACCAAAGTCCTTTCCATTGCTAAATCCCATAAGCCTTGTTAGAGAACCCATAATGCCTTTCTGTTGCATTGTCTCCTCTCTCCTTGATGACTTTCAAGACTTGTGACTTTCATAACCTCAGCTATATCTCTTATTCTGCTTCAGTATGCTCCTTTCCCTCGAGACAGGCTGGTCTATTCGCTGTTGTGGGGGAACTATCTGAGCCAATTTCTCTGCCCTGCCACCTCCATTCTTCCCCCTAGGATAGAATCTGGCCATAATGCTGCCTTTCTCTCTGTATTTCACTACTCGGAACTTCAGCAATCCCTTTATTAAATAAAGATTTCTCCCACTCCTTTCTTTTCTTTTTTTCATTTCCTATATCTATGCATAATTATACTCAGTTGTATATAGATACCCATTTGTGTATACACACAATATATGTGTACATTTGTGTGTACTTATATTAATATATTCATTCATGTGTGATATATATGAGAAATGAACAAAAGAGAAGGAAGGAGTGTGAGATCTCGCTATCTAATAAAGGAATTGCTGGAGTTATGAGTAATGAAATACAGAGAAAAACAGTATTGTAGCAGGAGTCCCTCTAAGAGAGAGGTGAGGTGGCAGAGTACAAAAAGTGAATCAGACTGGTCCCCCACAACAGTGAGCAGATTGAGAGGAGTAAACTGAAAAGTACTAAGTGATTAGGATGAGGCCGAGTAATCTCTCAGATGTGAGAGAGAGAGAGAGAGACAGAGAGACACAGAGAGAGAGAGAGAGGGAAGGAGGGAGGGAGAGACAGAAAGAGAGAGAGGGAGGAAGGGAGCGAGGGAGAGAGAGACAGAGACAGAGAGAGAAAGAGAGAGAGAGAGACAGAGAGAGAAAGAGAGAGAGAGACAGACAGAGAGACAGAGAGAGAGAACGAACACTGGTGATATACCTATGTAAGGTAAAATAAAGTCTTGCATTTTAAAGAAAAAATTAGAAACAGGGGTCTGAGTGCTGCAAAATCCTTTCAGAAATGCTCGCAGTCTCTACTATCTTCCTACTAAGTCTACTTTTCCTCAAACACTAGCATGAGAGTTTTTCAAATGTAACCAATTCTTTTTTTTATTGCTAGTATTACTACCACATAGGCTTGGATTTTTGTTTTGTATTTTAACCGTCTTTTCATTACAAATGGAAAAAAACAATTTTTAAAAAGTAGCAAAGTATGGTGGAAACTCTAGATTTGGGGTCAAGAAGATTTGGATTCAAATTCTGGTTATGTCGATTAGCTATACAACTGTAAACAAGCTGCTTCTCCTCTCTGAGTGTGTTTTTTCATCTGTCTATTGGAAGCACTGAACTAGATTAGTGGCATTGACGTATTCAGTCAGTCAAAAAAACACTTATTAAGCACCAACTATGTACCACACACTGTGCTGAGCACTAGGTCTACAGAAAGGGGCAAAAGACAGTAGCTCCTCAAGGAGCTCACAATCTAATGGGGAGACAACAAGCAAACAAATAAATACAGACCATAGACAAGATAAATAGGAAATAATTAAAAGAGGAAAAGCACTAGAATTAAGACGGATTGGGGAAGGCTTCCTGTAGATGGCATTCTGGGACTTGAAGTTAGGTGGCACAGTGGCCAGAGTGCTGGACTTAGAGAACAAAAGATGCATTTTTGTGAGTTCAAATCTGGCCTCAGACACTTCCTAGCTATGTGACCCTGGGCAAGTTACTTAACTCTGCCTCAGTTTCCTCATCTGTAAAATAAGCTGGAGAAGGAAATGACAAACCACTCCAATATCTTTGCCAAGAAAACCCTAAGTGGGGTCACAAAAACTGAAATGACTGAACAACAGAAAAGGAAACCAAGGAAGCCAGTAGGCAGAGATGAGGGGAAAACTATTCCAGGCATGGAGGACAGCCAGAGAAAATATCTAGAGCCAAGAGATGGAATAGCCAAGGAGCCAGTGTCATGCTATCAGCAAGTTCATATCAGGGACTAAAGTGTAAGACTGGAAAGGTAGAGGGGGTGGGGAAGGGGTGGCTAGGGTTTTGGAAGGCTTTAGATACCAGAGGATTTTGTATTGCTCCTGGAGGTGATCACTGGAGTTTATTGAATAGGGAGGGGAGGGGTGGTGATATGCTTAGATATGCATTTTAGGAAAATCACTTCAGTGGCTAAATGGAGGCTAGCTAGGTTGGAGTGGGCAGTGCCTGAGGCAGGCAGACCCACCAGCAGGTCAGCAGTAGTCCAGGCATGAAGTGATGAGGGCCTGTACCAGGGTGGTGGCAATATCAGAGGAGAGAGGGGGGTGCATGCAACAGATGTTGTAAAGGGAGATCAGCAGGCCTTGACAAACAGATTGGATATTGGGGGAAGAGGGGGAGACTGTAAGGAAGTATATTACAAGATCTGGAAAGGTGGTGCTGAACTCTACCATAATAGGAAGTTAGGAGGAAGGGGAAATTGAAGAGGAAAGATAATGAGTTCAGTTTTGAACTTGAATCCAAAACTGAACATCCAGGTTGAGATGTTTGAAAGGAAGTAGTACCATAGAGGGAGAAGAGAAGAAGGCCCAGGACTGAACCCTGAGGGACATCTACAGTTAGAGGGTATGACCTGGAGGAGGAGCCCATAAAGGAGACTAAGGAATGTACTGATAGGTAGGAGAACAAGTAGAGTGGTCTTCTAAAAACCTAAAGTTATCAAGGAAAATACTTCAATAGCATCAAAGGCCACAGAGAGGTCATGGATAAAAATTGAGAAAAGAACAGTCAGTGTGGTGCATGTTTCTTTGCAGGACCTGAGACCCTTCTAGGGTATCTCCATGAGGTCAAAACAATTTTCATGACATTAAGATGTTATTGGCTATTAAAACACTCTTTCCTTTTCCAACTACCTATCTGTGAGGCTAGATTTTTTTTTTTTTAATTAAGCAATTGGGGTTAAGTAACTTGCTCAAGGTTACACGGCTAGTCATTTGATTTATGCGTGGGTGCTCATTTTCTGAGGCCGGATCTGATCTCGGGTCATCCAAACTCCGAGGCCGGCGCTCTTACTCACTGCGCCACCTAGCCGCCCTTTAGGGCAATTGGGGTTAAGTAACTTGCCCAAGGTTACACGGCTAGGTTTTTGTTTGTGTGGATTAAGTGTCGGAGGCCGGCTCCGAACTCAGGTCCTTCTGATTCCAGGGCCGACGCTCTATTCACTGCGCCACCTAGCCGCCCCTAGATTTTTTTCATATACTTCAATCAAAACAACATATCACAGCGGATTGAATGCAGAAGCAGATATGAGAATTGAGTTGTTTTCTATTAATCCAGACATTAAAGAGATTTGCAAAAATGGGTAAAACAATACTATTCTCAATAAATCTTGTTTTGGAAAATATAATTATTTTTTCTTTAAAAATGTATCATTTATGTTAACATGTAATGGATTTATTGTTTTTAAAGGAATTAATATTTTAGAATGTTATCAGTTTTAATATGGTAAATATTAAAAGATATAATTGACATAAAAGCTCTTGGGAAGTAGGGGTCTCCTCAATAATTTTTAAGAGGCGGCAGGTAGGTGGCACAGTGAATAGAGCACAGGCCTTGGAGTCAGCAGGATCTGAGTTCAAATCCAGCCTCAGACACTTAACACTTACTAGCTATGTGACCTTGGGCAAGTCACTTAATCCCGATTGCCCAGCCTTACCCCCTCCAAAAAGCAAAAAATAAATAAATAAATTTAAGAGGGTCCAAGGATCCTGAGACCAAAAAGTCTGAGAACTTCTGGGATATCTAAGATTTCTTTTATCTCTAAATCTTATCTCTCTATAAAATGTACAAGATTTCAGCCATAATACAGGTGTAATAGGTTTTTGTAGGGTTGCCCATGACCTTAAGTGTATCAATACAAGGGGAAAAGCATTCTGAGTCCCAAATAACTTTTTTTAAGGGGATCCCATATCACTTTTATTTCCAAAAAGATCCTTTCCCCAACCTCCCTTACCAAAAGAATTCTAAATAACAAAGAATGAGGGGTGAAAAGCAGTTCAGAAAAAAATACCAAAAACAAATGCTCCACTCCCTTAATCCCCTCCATCCACAAAGAATGTGTTGCTTTGCTCATCTTTTTTTTTGTTGGGGGGGGAGGAGAGAGGAGGTTGTCAAGCTTTTGGTGGGGTCAGTTTTTGTCACTGTTGTTTCCATTCTTTCCCCTTATATGGTTGTAATTGTGTCATTTTCCAGGTTCTGTTGACTTCAGAGTGCATCAGTTCATGCCTTCCCATGCTTCTCTGTATTCCTTATATTTGCCATAACCTTATAGCTCAGTAACACCCCATTACATTCACATTTGTTAAGCCATTCACCACTGGACAGACATATACTATGGTCCCAGTTCTTTGCTACCACATAAGATGATACTAAAAATGTTTTGGTGTATATTGGGCCTTTCCTTTTTTACCTTTCACATGCTTTGGTAGACATAAATAAATGGCATGGATGATTTAGTCACTTCCTCAGCATAATTCCAAATGACTTTGAAGAGCAATACCAATTTATGGCTGAACCCAACAGTGCATGAATGTGCCTTTTCACAGCCCTTCAAACATTTGACTATTCCCATCTTTTGTCATCTTCGTCCATTTACAGAATATGAGGTGGAATCTAAGAGTTGTTTCAATGTATATTTCAGTTTTTATTAGTATTTGGAATACTCTTTCATATGGTTCAAAAAATGACATTCTGAATGGACATTTAGAATGCAGATTGTTCATAAATTCAGGCCTACCTGGTTTTCAGTAGCCATCCCAGTGCCTAAGCACAAGGGTGGATAGAATACATACTTTTTCATATATATGCAGACATGTATTATTTCTGGACACAGAAATACATATACACACTCAGGCCCAAGGGCATAAACATGGACATATGCACCCTCTCAATCTTTCCGCACACCACACAGAAGCAGAGTCATACTTAGCTAGAAAGTCTTGGACTTTATTTCAATACACTAAGGAAGGACTAGAGCCCACAGGCTAAGGAGCAAAGAGGGTAATTGTTCTCAGGCTATGTCAGGGGAAGAAGGTGCAGACTGCTTAGGACCAGGTGGGGGCAGGGGAATTTCCAAAGTGACAATAAGTTAAAGGGTTGACTCTCAGGATTGTGTCAGGATAGGAACCAGAGGTCAGGGGTAGTCAGCAGTTTCACCGATGCTTCCTTTCCTCTATATCCAAGAAAGAGACACTGGGTCTCAGGCTGTCAAACAAAATAAGGCAGTAAAAATGATTTGAACTGAGCAGACAGCTCAGACATTGGGGTAAAAGGGGTTCCTAAGGAGGAGTTGGTTCTGTGAAGAGTGGTTGGATGTATTTGGGTGGGAGAGGAGTACCACTGGGCTGCCAGGAGTGGGAAGGAGGGGGAGTCATCTGGTAGGGTCAGAGTAGGGAGGGGGAGGAGAGGGGCTTGGGTAATCTCTCACTGAAGGAGTGTCCATTTTGTTCCTGTACATTCTCATAATCAGGCCCCTCTTCCTCACCATCCTGGTCAGTCACTGGGGCTGCAGGGGGAAGAGATGAACATGGACCCTGATCCTCAGACTCCTAGCTTGATGACTCCTTTGTACCCTCCCTTCCCTTAGTGCTCCCTCCTCAAGGGGCCAGTCACAACTAGAAACTCTCCCCCGCCCCCTCCACCCCAGGCTCACTCCTATTGGAAGGTGTTCTTTCATCCTGGACTTCTGGCACATTCACATATTCACAGCTGCCACCTGGATGGAGGGAAGGAAGGACAGAAAAGGAGTTATAGTGGGGGGGTGCAGAGGAGGGAGGAAAAGGAAGAAGAAAGAGTACAAAGGAAGGAGGAGGGAAGGCTGCAGGGGAGAGAGAAGGGAAAGGAAGAAGGGAGGATGTAGGGGAGGTGAGAGGAGAGAAAGAAGGAGGGAGGAGAGATAGAACAGGAAGGAGGAGTAGAGGGATTCTATTCTGGGAGGGGAAGGGTCTTGGTGAGGAAAGGAAAGAGAGAAGGACATGGAGGGGTACTGGCATAGGCAGATAGTCACTTACCCAGGGACACCTCTGTACTATCTGGGACATTCACATAATCCTCTCCCCACAACACTACAGGAAAATACCCCAGGATGAAGAAGGCAGAGGCTGGACACCCAGAGACCACCCTCCACATGTCACCCATAAATACACTAACATATATACTCCCTTTCCTTACCCAGTCACAGAAACTCCCTCATCTCTGCCAAGTCCAGTTGCCTAGACAAGGCCCATCCCCTTTCCCCCCAACCCCCCTCTCCCACCAATAACTCCCAACTCACAGGAAGACGGACTATCCCTAAGGCCAGGACTATCCAGGTTAGGTACTGAGTTGGAGAGAGGTGCAGTGATGGAGTTCGGGCAGCTATCCGGTAGAACCACACTGCCAAGGGGAAACAGGACAGTATAGCCCCCCAGCCTCTCCTTTCTCAAAGACCCTCTCTTTAAGACCAACCCTACTACTCACAGATAGCCTTCATTGCGGTCATCATCATCATCTTCATCAGCATCCACAGGTTCTAGTTCCAAGAGAAACACAGGTATCAGAGTAGATGGTCGGGGAAGGCCTGATCCCTCTCCTCCATCCCAATAGCTGTCCAGTCAGGCCCATTTCTTTTACCCTCCCCTGCCCAAGGTCCCAGCCCAACCCCTCACTTCCAGGGAGAACTGATATACCCTCATTCTCGTAGCTGGGCTCACTGCCTGGGAAAGAAACAGAGTCACCATCAGCGTAACCACCCAGCCTGAACCAGGATCACTCCCACCCACTTCAGGCTACACAACCACCCTTCATAACTAGTTCATTGCCCAACTCACGGGTGTCTGGATCTTGTCGAGAAGGAATCCGGGGTAACAACACTGGATGTCGTGGAGAACTCCTGAAGAGTTAAAAATTAGGAGTCACCACTTGGGGAAGGGAGGGAGTTTTGAGAGCCCAGAGGGGGGAGTAGTGATGCCTTAGATCAGGGGAGGCAGGAAGGTAGAAAGACAGAAGACTGAGGGCAGTGATGGAGATGTCCCAGGATTCAGAGGAGGCCAAAGAGCAAGAAGGCAGAGGTCCCAGATTTCAGGTTAGACTGGGGTGGCTGGAAAAATACAGCAGATACTTACTGGATAGGGAGTTCTGGCTCGCAGGATACTGTAGACTGACACGAAACATTAGGGTCTGTGGGGTAAAGATTAGGGGTACACAGCATCAGAGGACCTGGAGCAGGGGGAAGGAATCTGAACAGGCCTGAGAGCCCCAAGGAGATATAAAGGACAGCTTGAGATCCTACCCAGGGCATGTGGTCCTCAATGCCTAGAAGGCCATTTTCTTCAAGAAATTCAAGATCCAAGAGGACTGGGGACTGAGGGGTCTCTTAGACGAATTCACTATTCATTCCACAAACATTATTAATGAAGTGCTTACTGCATCCAGAACATACAGAACACTGGGCTAAAAAGCACCATGAGAGATATAAAGTTTAGCAGAGACATGGCCCCATGGTCCTCTCATGGAACACCTAGAACCCAGTAAGAGAAGACACAAAAGCTAGCATTCACAATATCATGTGAGAAGTGTATCAGAGAGCTGACAAAACGGGACAGGAGGTAAGAGGGAAAAAGTTATTGACTGAGGGAAGAGGGAGCTTCCCATGTATGGGGGCGGGGGTTTAAAAAAATAGGCATGAATATAGAAGGTGAAGAGAGGAAAGGAGGACATTTCAGTGATAGGGCACATAAGGTAAGGTTCCTTTATTTATTTTGTTTAGAAAAGGTATAATTTTAATATTTAATTTTCACTTATTTTATATGATAGTGTTATTTATAATATTTTAAAAATAATACTATTAATTGCAATCATTTCTGATAGCTCTTCACAAACTACAACATAGGATCACAGAATTTAAAGCTGTTAAGAGAGACCTCAGAATTCAAGCTTGGCTTAATTCCCTCACTTTTCAGAGAAGGGTCCATCCAAGACCCACACAGCTAGTAGGTAACACAGGGAGCTTTCAAAACCTTTCCTTCCTAGGATATTTCCATGTGGTCTCTCCAGATATGGCCATTTAGCAGGTTTTGGGGGCGTTTCTTTGGAGGGGGGAAGGTAAGGCAATTGGGGTTAAGTGACTTGCCCAAGGTCACACAGCTAGTTTTTTGTGTTAAGTGTCTGAAGCCAAATTTGAATTCAAGTCCCTCCTAACTCCAAGGCCAGCACTCCAGTGCGCCACCTAGCCACCCCTCATTTAGCAGCTTTTGCCAAAGTCCTCCATGGGGTAGGTGAAATTTTCCAGCTCTCCTGGCCTAGCAAGGGAAATCTTCCTCTCCCCTCAACCTACCCAATGGAAAATGAATAGGACACAACAGGGCTAAAGCTAACAACAACAACAACAACAACAACAACAACAACAACAAAAAAATATATATATATATATATATATATCAGATAAAACAAATATGGCAAAAAACATTGTCAGCAAGAGCAGAAAGCACATGAAGAGTTGTAAAAGTTCTAACCTGTCATCTCCCAAATTTCCCAATCCTGTCTGACCTGTAGGGGCCCTATTTCTCCATATCTCCTTATTCCTTTTCCCAAACCAATAAAGGAAGAGGTGTGGGCCACACGTGAGAGAAGTATTACGAGTCACTAGAAAGTAATGGTCTCTTGGGACTTGACTCCCTTCAAGACTTAACTCAAGTACCCTTCTACAAGAAGCCTTTCCTCACCCCGCTCAGTCATTAGTACTCACCTCTCCCTAAATCACTTTGCATGTAGTTTCAACCACCACCTGCCCTGGAGAATGTAAGCTCCTTGTAAGCAAGGACTATGTTTGCCTTTTTCTGTCTAACATAGAGGCCTGCCACAGAATTCTTTGTCCTTTGTTCTCAAAGAGGACCATGACTTGGGGAAAGTGATGCCATGACTTGCAAGTGAATTGGATTTAAGTGAGGCAGGGCTGTGCAAAGTCACCAGCCTCACTTTCTCCTCCAGAGCCATTTGGGTCCAGTGACAAGATGCAGATCAGGAGATGGCCCCTGGGGGCAGTGGGAAACCTTGGGTCTTTTTTAAGAGTTCTCACTTGGACTGAGTCAACACTCATCCAGTTATTAAGGCAGGGTAAAAGAAGAGCCAAGGAATGGCCTCTTTTACCTAATTTAAAAAAAAAAATCAATCTGAGAGGGGAAGACTCTCAGAGCTCCTGACCAAATGAAAAGCCATTACTATTTACATTCAACCTGAGTCCTCAGGCCCTGAACAATGACCACTAAGTGGGGCTTGGGTTGGGACCTATTGTTGCCAATCAATGAGAGCCAGAGAGAATTGGGTCTTTAACAAAAAAATCTAGTCCATAACCCCCAAGATACCTTGCTAGGTTTCAGCCATAAAAATTTATATTCTTTGGGTAGAGCACTCACAGGTAAGGTTATGATACCCTGTGACCAGAGAGGAAGGAGAAAAGAGAAGGGGAGGAAGAAAGGGAAGGAGGGAGGGAAGGAGGAAGGAAGGAAGGAAGGAAGGAAGGAAGGAAGGAAGGAAGGAAGGAAGGAAGGAAGGGAGGGAGGGAGGAAGAAAGGGAAGAAGGGAAGGAAGGAAGGAAGGAAGGAAGGAAGGAAGGAAGGAAGGGAGGGAGGGAGGAAGAAAGGGAAGAAGGGAAGGAAGGAAGGAAGGAAGGAAGGAAGGAAGGAAGGAAGGAAGGAAGGAAGGAAGGAAGGAAGGAGGAAGGAAGGAAGGAAGGAGGAAGGAAGGAAGGAAGGAAGGAAGGAAGGAAGGAAGGAAGGAAGGAAGGAAGGAAGGAAGGAAGGAAGGAAGGAGCTGCTTTACCTAACTGGAACTGGTCAGTTGCTCAGAGAATGTTATTGGTCCTTCCTTCTCAAAGAGGACCATGACATCGGGAAGATGATGCCATGACCTGCAAGTGAATTGGATTTAAGCGAGACAGGACTGTGTAAAGTGACCAGCCTCACTTTCTCCTCCAGGGCTCTCTGGGTCCAGTGGCAAGATATAGATCAGGATGACTGGAGGTGGCCCCACCACAGAGTAGGCACTAGATTAAAAGCTTATTGAATTAAACTAAATGGTTTGTGATTGGCTAATTCAATTCAATGAACTGAATTCATTAAGCAGTCCATTGGTGCCTGCACAGCTTGGGAGTGGGAAGAAATACAAAGATGAAAAACAGTCCTTGCCCTCTGGGAGCTCTCAGGAGACTGAAGATCCCAATGTCTAAAGAGTCTAATGTTGAGGAGACTCAAAGCAAAGGTTCTTAACACAGGGTCTGTGGATACATTTCAGGAGATCTGTGAACTTGGATGGAAAAAGAGTTATATCTTTATCATCACTAACCTCTAACTGAAATTGAGCATTTCCTTAGACTGTGAACGTAGGCAACATACTATTATCATGGGAAGGGGTCCATACGTTGCAAGACAGGGACATGGCACAAAAAAAGGAAAGAACTCCTGCCTGAAAGGGTGACTTTACATCAGAGCTGCACTGCTAGAAGGAACAAAGAACTGAGCTTAGTTCTGTGACCTCAAGCAATTTATCCTCTCCCCCTGGGGTCCCATCCTCCCATCCCCCAAACTGGTGCCTCAGTCTTATCATCTGTAAAGTGAGCTCAGACTAGGTCATCTCTGAAATATCTTCCAGCTCTAAATTCAGTGATGCTGTGGGTCAAAGGTTGTGGTAGACTTTGAAGGGGCAGGAGAGTGGGAACAAATGCCCAATACAGTATGATTGTATCTTTCAAATTCTCACATGCTGACACACAGACACATACTCACTCACACAGTGACTGTCCCCCAAGACTTCATTCCCTTATTCCTCAAAGCCGTCCCAGGGAACCATATAGTGTATTGAGACCTCCTGCCATACTCACAGGGGTGTTTGAGGATGACTAATCCACCTCTTGACTGATCTGAGCTGGTGGAGAGAAGGAAGGCATGGGGTGGAGGCTGGCGAAGAAGAGGCCCCACACTTCCATATCCACCTCCAGCCACCGCCCCAATGTCTTCTCACCAACCAGCCCCTACTCAGTTCGCTCCCCTCTTTCCAATACTGGTCCATCACAGCCACCATTTGGGAATGAGGAATAGTCAAAGACACTCACCTGCCACTTTGGGGGAAGACCTCCAAGTTGGGGCCTGTGGGGGAGGAGGCAGGTGAGACCGAAGGGATGGGACAGGAACAGAAGTTCCTCTAGGCTAGGGCAAGGAACAAGGGAGAGGTGACCTCATAAGAGGAACAGTGGATGAATTCTGAATATGGGAACATAGGACCTTTTGTGAAAGGTAAAGGGATGGTTTATGGGGTTGACTGGGTCTAAGGGCCTTTAAGCTAGGATGAGCTAAAGGTATTTCACTTACCAGGGAGCCGGCACCACAAACACAGGGCAGTGACAAGCAGGGCTGGAAGCAGTAGGAAGAGGAGCCAGAGGAGGTTAGGGCCCAGAGAGGTGGTCTCCATCTGCCGCACAGGCCAAGGCCCACACATTAGGGCAACACGGAAGGCCGATCTCAGAAAATCTTCCAACCATGCCCCACCCCCATCCATTCCCCTTCCCACTTGACTGGATAGAGCAAGAATCCTCTGCTCAGATCCCAAACTGTACTACCAAGACAATGGGTGGAAGGTTTGGGGGTAGAGAACATCTAAGCACTCAGCAGGTAATGGTGTCACAAAAGCCAGGCCCACATGAGGGATGGAGGCCAGAAGAGCCCAGAGGCTATAGACTTGAGGCATAGGAAGCCAGGTATTCAGAGTGTGGTGTCAAAGGGAGGCAGTGGGCTCAGTCAGCTGTTTCTCTGTATCAAAGGGGCTCAGGCTGGTATCAAGAGAAGCTGATACAAGCAAATAAGGGCAAAGTATGAGGCTCTCTCTACCTCTTAAGCACTCATAGGATTAAGGTGGGTATGGAAGACAAGCTTAGGTTCACCGTGGCCTCTGCTGAGCTTTACTAGCCTACTGGGAGCTGGACAAATTGGCTGGGGGGGGGAGTGGGTCCTGTTTGGGCACCAGAAACCCCCTCCACTCCCTCTATGTCCCCATACCTGGTCCCTGGTCCCGACGGTTCTGTTCCCCGATCCCCTCCTCTCCTCCACTCAGCGCCTGCCAGCCCGCAGCAGGAAGCTGTGGTGAGCTCCGGGCGGGGACAGGAAGTTATCGTGGCTCCTCGCATGGCTGCGCCCGCCTCCCACCCCCATCCTTGTGCCCCCCAGGGGGAGGGGAGAACCCCACATCTCCCCCATGCTCCAGCCCAGCAATCCTATTGGGATGGTCTCTTAGGGGCCTTGGTAATCAAGAATTCCCAGCTGTTTTCAAAGGGTCCTTATGGATGATTAGGGTCAGCACCATAGATTAAGTCAGGGGTCATTTGTTTCCCAAATGGGGTCTTGTTGATGCAAGAGACCATACACTAATGGGGAGGGGAAAGGATAGGGAGAAAGTAGAGAATGGAACTTTAACCTCTCTCCGACTCAACTTCCACCTTTATAAAAGAGTGGGTTGGATGAAGGATCTCTGACATTCTATCACCCAAGGGGTAGAGGAACAGGATAACTACTATCTTATCATCCCTAATAGCTAGACTGCCTGTTGGATAGCGAGAGGACAAGCTTCTAATGTGTCTATTAGGAAAAGCCAGTGGGTGAGTCAATGTCACATTGGACCTAACGGAATCAAAGACAGCAAAGGAGCAGGAAGGGCCCTCAAAGCACACTCTAGACTGCTGAGGCAGGAAGGGCTCCTAAAACAGACTAACACAGAGAACCCAAAGCAAAGACACAATAAGCCTGCCACCACACAGGGCTCCCCCCCTTCTCTCTAGAGTCGAGGAGCCAGGAGGAAAAAGGACACAAGCTGACACTAGGCTCTGGTTACAAAGTTTATTCAGATAAAAATAGCACCAAACCCTCCTGCCTGGACAGTGGGGGCACCTGCCCCTGACCCCAGGAAGGTAGCTTGGAACCCAACCATAGCCTGACAGAGGCAGAAGGAAAAGATATCTTCCCTCCCCAAACAGACCTGCTCCATGGCCTTCCAACCACCTGCCCCCTCCCTGATCCAGAATCACTCCCTGATCGATATTGCTGTGCATGTAGGGCGTCTATGTGTGTGTGTATACAGGGAGGGAAAAAGGGACAAGCCTCAGTCACTGTCCCACTCCTGTGGTCCCCAGTCAGAGGTCATGGTACCACATCAATCATAGGAAAGGCATAACAGCTTAGGGTGCTGGGAATATACTCAGAGTCCTGCCCACCACCCACTGCCCACCTATCCCCCTAAGGGGAACCAGAACACAAGGTGGCCTCAGGCCACAGTCCACCCAATCAGATAAGCACACTGGACACTGGGACCTTGGTAGAACGGCCACGCTGAGGGACCACAATCCGATCATCTGCAGGGGGCACGTCCCTCAGGAGTCCTGGGGAGAAAGAAGTGATGAGATCAGCGGAAGATAAACATTTCAAAGAGGAACAGAAGAGGCAGACATGGGCCGACAGGGAGGGGACACAGGCACCCCAGTGGGAGGGAAGGCTGGGATATGGACAGAAAGAGAGGGAGGGGTGAGGAGGTTAGAGTGGGAGATGGATGATGGACAGAATCTAGGGGATGGAGAGAGCACAGAAGACAAAGAGATCTGGGGGAAGGGAGAGCTGGGGACAGAGACAAGTGGCCCTGGGATGAGTCCTCCAGTGGGGAAAGCTCACCTTGCACGTGGAGCTGGGCTCTCTTTCGATCACCTTCAATGTACATGGCAGTGCCCAGAAAGGCTGCACCCCCAAGTGCCCCAACAAAGGCACAAAGCATGAGGGAGAACTGCAGGGCCCGGAACTGGGAAAGGAAGGAAGGGGGCCAGTCCCGGCGGAGACGGTCAGATATCTAGAGGGGAAAAGAGACAGAAGGCAGTGGTCATAGCCTGGGTGGGGGGAGGCCTAGGGAGCTGAGAAAACTTTGTGCTAAAGGGGGACAGAGAGAGTCAGAGATTGGGGGAAGCAGGACAAAGTAAACAGAGAAGGGTCAGGAGAAGGGGAAAAGAGATAGAGAGAGATGAGGGTGGGATGGGACACAGATGGGAGAGAACCACAGAGACAGGGGAAAGGTCAGACAGTCAGATCAGTTGGAGGAGGAGACAGAGAGTAAGGCAGGGAAGGGGCACAGAAGCCAAGATCAGCAGTGAGGGACAGATTACTATCCCACATCTGTTCAAATGCTGCCTGGAAAGGTTCTCTGATTTGAGGCTTGTCTAGTCTCCCTACAAAAACTCCAGAGCCAGGACCATGTTGTCTTCTCCCTCTGAATCAGAGAATCAGAATTGGGAAGGACCTCAGTGATAATACAGAGAAGATCTGAACACCCTACTAGAAAACTTTCCTAATGAGAGGTCATCCAGCCTTCACTTGAAGAAGCCCAAAGGTGAGGAGTTCACCACCTTACAAGGCAACCCTTCCACTTTCTGAAATGCTTTTTCTTTAACCAAGCCAAAAATCTGCCTCCCTGAGTTAAGAACAAGTGTAATCTCTCTTCTACATGACAACTCTTCATCCTTCAGAGTACAGTGCTAGATGCATCAGAGGTTGCCAAAATCAGACTGACCCTCCTGGCTGACAAAGAATCTCTCTCCTCCCTGACCCCATCCTCACTGCCTCCTAACCTACCCTGTGCCAAGATGACCCAGCTATTGTCAAAGTCTCCTAAAAGGAGATTCATACTCACCAGCCCAATGAGATACGGGCTCCCAGCATCCCCTAATAGATGAGACAGGACAATCTGGAAGGCCTCTGCTGTTGACCGTCGTGTGGGAATAACCACATACTAAGGAGGGAATTGAGACCCAAAGTTAGATGCTCCAAGAGGTCAGGGGAGCTGAGAAAAAAGGCCAGGATAGGGGGGGCTAAGCTTGGAATTTCATCAATACTTTCTGAATTAGGATGCTTGGCCCAAACTACATGGAGGGAGACAGAAGAGAGAGGCTATCCTACTTACATGACAAGTGAAATTCCTGACTCCCTGGCAGCTCTGAGTTCTGTCCCAAGAGCAGGTATGACCTCCAATGGGTCACCCACACTCAGGTAGCAACCATCCAATAACCCACAAGTGAGAGCCAAGATGGAGTCATGGGTCAGTTTCTAACAGTAGGACAAAACAAAGTCATTGACCCAGGGGAACAAAAGCCTCGACAAGATCTCACCAGTCAAAGTGCTAATGACTAGGATAGTCACCCCCCATGAGAGGTCAGAGATGGCCCACCCTCTCACCAACAGAATGTCTGCTACAATGGCCCAGTTCATGGACAGTAGAGTCTCTCCAATGAAAATGAAAACCTGAGGAGAGAAAGTGGACATCAGGAAGTAACTCTACAAAGATTAGCAGCTCTTTGCCTTTTCCTCTACTTTTGAGTCATGTGGGGAGGTGTGGGATTGAAGCTGGGGACCATAAGTTTTGCACCCCCCCCCAACTCCTCCACCTCCACCTACCCCCACCCAAGCTCAAGGCTGCTGCTGGGAGGGCTGTGCCTGCGTTCATGTATGTTGGTGGCTGGGTGGCATCTGGAAATGGGGAAAAAATTGAGGACACTCACATAGGTAACTACAATGCTGTCCTGGGCACAAGCCAGGGCCAAGAAAAGAAAGGGAGCAGATCCCAGCAATCCAGCTGCACAGACCAACGGGTCAGCCCTGGGGTTGGTTCTTCGAAGACGTCGGCTGATCTCTACACCAGAGGCCACACCCAGAATCCCAGTCACACAAGTGATCAGTCCAAAGATGAGACTGGGAAGGAGGAAAAAGGAAGACTGAAGGGAGTGAGAGGCCAAGACCCACCATGTCTGTGTAAAAGGTTTTTTCTGCTTTCCAAAGTTCAGTGTCCTTCTCTAGCAGAATTGGGCCTAAAGGCTGGGACGATGCGGACCCCAGGTCCAAGTGAGAGCTCCTGCCTTGGCCTGTACCAGCTTCTGGAAACTGTGGCTCCTCCCTGGACCTACTCCCCGGGGCATCTCCCTCCAGGACTTTTATCTTTCACTAGCAAATGTCATTTCTATAGGACTTTAGAGCCTGACCCTGTGAAATGGGCAGTTCATCTTCATGCTATAGAGGAGGCCACTCAAGCTAAAAGAAGTGACTGGCCAAAGGTCACATGGGAAATACTTGAGAAGTTTTGAACTCAGTCATTCCAAATTCATATTTCTTTCTACACTCTCATAGTGGCCTCCCACTTTCTAAACCTTCAATTTTCTCAAAACCCCAGCTGGATTTCTCAACAAGTTTCCTGAACCTTTCTGGTCCCAGAGACTATCTGGTTCCCTGAACTCAAAGACGTGCAATAGCTTGTTCCTAATTACTCCCTTCTTTGGCCACTGTGAGACTGGATGCCTAAATCTGACATCTGCTCCTTCTTGTCCTTTTTTACCCAGCTGCCATATATATATATCATATACATATATATATATATATCCCACAAAATAGTTTTCATAGGGGAAGAAAGAAGGACCATTCATTGTGCTACGTTGTTGGCCCACTGAAGAAAACCATGAACCTAGAGCCTCTTTCCATATCCCCTCCCCCCTCTCAGAAGCCTTCCCAGTACCTGTCTGAAGAGGAGCAGGAATCTCCAGGGAGGCAAGGTGGGGTCTCTCCTAAGACTACTCGAGCACGGAGCAGGAATGCTGGTGCCCACAGCGCCAGGGACCCCGTAACAAAGGCCACAGCCGTGAATCCCAAAGAGGAGAGCACAAAACTGGGACTGTAGCAGAAGGATCAGAACAGTTATCTCCTATCCCTCAACAACACTCAGGGCAAAAGCACAAGTTAATTTAGGGGAGTGAGAGAGAAGGAAAGGGTGGTAAAAGTTGGCAGACCATTTAGTACAAGCCACCCTTATTAGGCAAGGAGACATAAGATTAAGCTGTTAATTTCCCCTCAATACCTGGATTGCAATTTAGTTATCCAGCCACTAGATGGAAAGGATGTTAAGGTTTCATGGCTCATGCTTCCCACAGGTGAGAATCAAAGTGCACACAAGATGAACTCCCACTTCATTTTATAGGAAGTATATAAGACCTTCCTTAAAGGACTAAAGGAGTCCAAGGGCTACGAGCTAAGGGTTATACAAAAGTCCCTAGGACTCACTTCCGAGCCAGAGCCCGAAGATCAGCCCACCAAGAGGTGGGGTTCAAGGGAGGGGTGTCTGAATGGCGTTCCACAGCTCCACGAGGTGGTTCCCTCACCACCAGAAACAGCAGCAACACTGCTATCATTCCGAGGCCTGGAGTGACCTGAGGAGAGAAAACAGTCCCCCCCAACCTCAGGACCAACTGGAGCTGGAGTCTAGAGAGCATACACATACACACACACACACACACACACACACTCCAAAGATGATCTGTACACCCTCTCCATCCCTGACAGAAGACTCACCCTGAGTGCCCAGTGCCAATCGCCAGCCACATCCTTCACTTTTGATCCTGCGATATAACCCAGACCACTGGAAAAAAAATTATGGGATGAAGGTTGGAGGACGCAGCACACAGCATCTTCTCCACTCCCCAGATGAGGCTGACATCTCCACCCAGACTATTTTTTTGGTCTTACTCTCCCAGCCTGAAGACAGAGCCCTAGCTCCTCCTGCCTCTTCTCCCTCCTGATCTCACCTGCCCACAGGAATGGCAAAGTAGAAAACACTGAGCATCCGGCTGCGCTGATCAGCTACAAAGAGGTCAGCAATGAGGGTGGGGGCAATGGTAGAATAACTGGCCTCCCCAACCCCTACCAGGCCCCGGGTAAAGAGGAGCAGCCAGAATCTCTAGGAAAAGAATTAAAAAACACAAAAACAAAAACAAATATTGGACATTCTCTACCTCAGGCCCTTTACTGACCTCCCTGGTTCTCTGAGCTTCTTGGCAAAACAAAATGAACAAAATCTACCTGAAATGCTGACTCAGAAAGTTATCTACATAGAAATGAAAGCTAAAACCACATAGGCAGTTCAGTTCTCTAAGGGAGAGAACACAAAGAGCAGGAAAAAGAATCAAGGACAAAGCCTTGCGGAATGCCTACACTTAATGGGGTGGGCAAAGAGAAAAAAAAAACCCAGAAGTTAATTGTGGGACAGGATGAATGCCCTTAAAGCCTTGAGATTTTCAGGTAAAATATGAGACAAACACAAAGCTACTTAAATAATACATGAGTTTGTTGTAGTTGTGTCCCATAAAAAAATCACTGGTAAATGCACTCTGAAAGTGGAGCCAGAACCAAGGGATACTTGTTCACCTCTCTAGGGATGAATGAAGAACCCAGAGTCACCAGTGACCAGAAGGCAATGCCACCACACATGAGATACTTCCTGTTATAGCGGTCACCCAGGTAGCCAAACACGGGGGCCAGGACCATGTAACTGGAAATAAACACTGGAGAAGAAACAGAAGGATTAAACCCTCCCATCAGAATGCCGTCTCCCCACCCAAAGACCCCATATTACTGAAGAGTTACAGAGGGGAATAAATTTCTCAGACTTCAGAACATTCCTCCTCAAATTGGAAGCAGCTTATCCCAGGGACAAAGCCCCACTCACCAGTCTGGATGAGGCCAGAGCTGCTGTCACCAATGCCAAAGAACTGCTCAATGTCTGGAAGAACGCCTGAAACAGTACAGTGAAAAGGAAGGTTGGTGAGGGAGGAAAAATATCCTTCAAATCAAGTTTATCTCCCTCTTTTTACCAGTAATGTAGTCATCTCCAAGAGCCCCTGGTCTTTTCTTGGATGCCTTAAAATTCAATTCAATGTTTATGTGCGTTATGGGCAAAATGTTCAAGATACAAAACCAGAAATTAAATAGTTCCTACCTCAAAGGATGAGCAAGTAGGTGGCATAGTGGATAGAGTGCTGGGCTTGAAATCAGGAAGAATGATCTTCCTGAGTTCAAATCTGGCCTCAGACACTTGCTAGCTGTGTGATCCTGGATTAAGGCATTTAAACCCATATTGCTTTAGTTCCTTATCTGTAAAATGAGCTGGAGGATGAAACGGCAAAGCACTCCAGTATCTTTGCCAATAAAAGCCTAAACTGGGATTATTAAGAGTCAAACAGGAGGGGCGGCTAGGTGGCACAGTGAATAGAGTGCCGGCCCTGGAATCAGAAGGACCTGAGTTCGGAGCCGGCCTCCGACACTTAATCCATACAAACAAAAACCTAGCCGTGTAACCTTGGGCAAGTTACTTAACCCCAATTGCCCTAAAAGGGGCGGCTAGGTGGCGCAGTGAGTAAGAGTGCCGATCAGATCCGGCCTCAGAAAATGAGCACCCACGAATAAACAATGACTAGCCGTGTAACCTTGAGCAAGTTACTTAACCCCAATTGCTTAAAAAAAAAAAAAAAACAAAAAGAGTCAAACAGGACTGAAAAATAACTGAACAACAAACAGCCACCATCTTCAAGAATCTCATGTTGTTACAAAAGTCCTTCCAAATTAATTACCTGCCACAGTAAACCGGTCCATGTAGTTTAGAAGATTGATATAGCAGAGTACGCCAACAATCAAAGTTGCATGTCCAGGGGAGATGCCTGTTATCAGCTGTAGTCCTTCCCCATCTGGGTCTTCTCTGTCCTGGGGCTCTGACCCCCCCAAACTTGCAGTCTTGCCAGTCCCAGGGGTTGGGCCCCCCATTCCTTCTTCTGTGTCATCAGCTTGGCTGAGAAATGGGGCTGTGTCTGGCTGACCAAGCAGCCCAGACATAACTGTCCCTCAGCCAGTTCTCTCTGTGGTTACTTGTCCAGCCCACTTTCAGGCCCAGTCAATTTAACCTGGAGGAAAGAAGAATATATATTCACTATAAATAAAGATACAAAGTAGGAATCAGAACGAACCTTGGAAATGAAATCCAGCTCCTTTTTAAAGTTTCTACTGGCTTCTAAATTGTTGATCTTGTGATTTTTACACAGATGCTGACGTTATAAAGAAGATAAATCAAAAAACAAAAAGCTAGAACCCTGATTCTCAGCTCACAACTCTTCACAGGTTTTCGTAAGAAAAAGTACATGTATGATCCCTAAAAAAGCCCCAGGGAGAATGCCTGTTTACATTCAAAGTGATCGTTTTGTCGTATTTTTATTTTACCGTCACAACTGTAAGCAGCGGTAGCATTCTGCCCATCCTACAAGAGAGAAGAGTCAGACTGAGTCGGGTCCCTCAGTCTGCAGGGCCTGGCCTCCCCGAGGTCCGGCCTACGGCGTGCCGAGCCCCTCCCACCTGACCTGGGAAGGCAGATACAAAACACATTCAAGTAGTCACTGCGACCCTAGCAGGTAAGGCGAGCTGGCTGCCATCGGAGGGGCCAGTGCGAGGGGTGCAAACATATGCCCAGATGTGAAGGGGCTGGCCCTGCCTCACAGAAGGGAAGAAAACGGGGTCCGAGCAGGAAGGAGGAATCCAAGGAGGCCGAGTTTATTGGAGGAAAGAAGCGGGGAATACGGCTCCCTGCCCCAGCGCAGGCCCCGGGGCAGCGGCATCCCAAGTCGCCTTCTCCTTTGGTTCAGGTAGCTCCCCTTACCCCGGATGGTGCACGGTTCCCAGCGCCCACCGACTCCCCTGCCTCCGGGGCGCTCAGGCACCCAACGGCACCGCGGCCACCGCCATGATAGCTACACGGAGGTCATGTGACCGGGGGCGTGCGTCAGCCGGCGGCCCTAACCGGGGTGTCATATGACAGGCTCAGGACCTGAACATGTGACGGGGTAGGTTACGCGTTACTATGGCAATAAGGGGGCTGGTTTCCCACCTTTCCCCAAAGCTTTCCCAGGGCCTCCACTGCCCGCCAGGGCCAGGTGGCGGCGGCTCCGAGCCCCGAGGAGCTGCGCGTTGGGATGTCGTGGCTCTCCTCGGGCTCCAGTGACGCCCCAGACCCGGGCCTGGCGCCTAATACACGCTTGACGCCGGACGTCTCCCTCGGTCCCTGGAGGCATAGCCTCGGTGGTCCCGTCCAGCTCCCGATCTGAGCTCGCAGGGCCGAACAGACCCTGCCGGGGGGCGGCCGCCCTGGACCCCTCTCTAACACGAAGGGCCCCGGGGGCACTGGCTGTGAGGTGATGGGTCCCATCCCACACCCCGAGGCGCGGACCTCAAGCAAAAGCGGGCTCACGGGCGCCCCGCCGCAGGCTCGGGAAACCACGTGGGGAAGGAGATGGGGAAAGGGCAGAGCCCTCCCAGTTCTTGCAGCCTGCCTCCTTTAGCTCCCGACATGCCGTGCGCCCCCATCAGTTGAAGTTACCCACCTTTTAAAGTCCAAATGAAACGCCAAATGATTACTCCTTGATGATCCCGGGCAATGGTGGTCCGCCCCCTGCCAAGCACTTGACCTACAACTTCGTTTTCCTCTATCTTGTGTACTTACTACGTGTAATTTGTGTTGTAGTTATTTGTGCTGCTGTGAAATCCTAGTCTGATGCCTTAACGTGATAGGGAGTAACTAGCTTCTCTCGGCTTCTCTCTGGCAGCGGGGAACAAGCTCTGGCAGGTCCTACAAAGCCAGAAAGGCTTTAATTACGGGCCCAGCCACTGATGGGGGACCACTGACCCATCGAGCTAAGAAAGGCTCATCCCTAGACTGACTGTAGGTTGATGAGGGTTTCAGTCACAGTAATTACATATCTTTTCAATCTTAGGAATTGTACACAAACCAATAAAACCAGTTGTTGAAATATTGATTAAAGTGAATGTGTCACTCCGCACTAAATTCTGAGCTTTATGAACTATGTCTTATTTAATCTTCCTATTCATCTCCCCTCATCACCACCAGGACCCACAATACTGAAAAGAGGTGAGGTGTGCTAGGGAGTGGAATTCCCACAGGGGTGGAATAGGAAAGGTGTCATAACAGGATGGCCCTCCCACCTCCAAAACACTGTACTCAGAAAGCCAACTCAACTCCATTCAGAGTAATAAACCTGGAACTTGAATGCAACCCTTGCCTACCCCTAAATATCATTAAATCCAAGACCTAACCAAGCGATCAGGTTGACTCTCCCTGTCCCCCATCCCACCAATGAGGCAAAAACCTTGGAGGAATTTGAGTTCAAATCCAGGATCCAAACTACATCATTCATTTTATTTTAACTCCAATTACAAAAATGATTGGTTTCATAAAAAGATATTTGGAAATGAGAGGTCTGCAATATTCACACCCCAAGATCCAAAAGAATTAGTGCAAGGAGACTGAGGTCAAAGGACGAATTTACATATATACAGGGTACCTGGGATTCAACAAATCCTTCAGCTAACAGAAGGGGACTAGGATGCATTCACAGAAACTGACTAGATGAAATGCTCTTGAGTAGCAGCTCTACACCCAGGACACCCATGTAAGAAGGGTCAGGGGTAAATGACAACAAGGGAAAAGGAGGAGGAGAGGGAAGGTCTTCCTCAGATGTAGCTTTGGGGCAACTGGAAGAGGGGAGAGAAGACAGAAAAGGGAGAGCAGGCATTCTTCAATTTTTGAGGAGCCCCAGCTTCACATCTCACTGTCTGAAGGTAGGAGAGGAGGTAGAAGGCATAACACTGCACTTCAACCCCTAACTTCAATGAGGTCCTCTTGTTCCATGCCTAACTCTGCTGGGGTCCCTTGGCCCGAAAGCTTCTCACCATCAAAAAAGAAAGAGAGCTTATGTCCTTTGAGTCCCATGGCCTCTGCATAGTGAGACATCAGTGTTCTAAGAGGAGCACCCTAAAGGAAGAAAGTATCATAAGCCAGAAAGGAAGGACTGTGGGGATTTGGGTAAAGAGGTAATACAGAATTTTTGGTGGGAACAGATTAACAATAAATGTCATTGATATATGAAAGAGGTCTTGGACAAGATACATTCCATCTCTGGGCCTCAGTTTCTTCCTCTGTAATGAAGGCTATCAACTATAACCCAGAATAAAATTTATTTTAAAAGAAATGTTATTAAATAAAAAACATGTCAAATATCTGTGCATTAACTTATCTCAATATACAAGAGACATTTACAAAGACAACCCCCAAAGTAATTTTTATGGAAAATAGGTGGAGCAAATATAGCACAAGTCCCCAAATTAGTAGATAGATTTATATAATACTAATCAAAATACTTCTAGGTTATTTCGTAGATTAAATCATCAGAACAAAATTTATATGGCAAAACCATAAGAATATTCAGAATTACAATAAAGAAAACTAATGACAGAAAATTAGCACTACCAGATGTCCAACTGTAAAGTAGTAACTTACAAAACTGCAACTGGGAAAAAAAAAAACAGACCAAAAGATCAGAATGAAGAACTCAACACACAGACAGGTTTTTGAAAACAAGAGGGTTAAATTAGCTAACCTCTAAGCTTTCTTCCAGTTTCAACCTTCTATGATTAGGAAAAGTAGAGGGCCCTGAAGGCAGAAGAGAGGAAGGCAAGACTATCAGCCAAAGAAAGACTCTTCCTTTTCTCTTTTTAAGACAAAATTGAAGTTGAAAAGGACAAAGTAAAGAGGATCCAGAAGACAGCCTCTGGGTGCCTTTATCAGGAAGGATTCAGGCTCAATAGTAGATGTCAATAAGGATGCTGAGTGGATGGGAAGGAAGATTCCCATCCCCAGGGCTCCATTCCCCACTTACCCGGGGCACAGTGATGTCCAGAACTTGGTGTTTCTCTTGCCCCTGAACCCTGAGCCGAAGTTCCTCACCCAATTCTGACTCTTTTGAAGGCTCAGGAGTACTGGACAGGACCACACAATCTTGTAAGGGAGAGGGAAGGAAGTAGAGAGACTTAGCAAGCAAATTGGGCTCCTTCCACAGGCTTTCATACTTCACTGTGATTCAGCCCCAAAGTCACCAGCACTCACCAAGGATGTCAGCCACTCCAATCTTTAGAGAGCAGAGGGTGGCACTAGGGGAAAGTTCTACTTCTCGTAACAGCAGAAGAATTCGGGCAGGGGACACTCTTAGTCGAGATGCCATGTGATCTACAACGACCTGCAAAGGCTCAGCCTGGAAAAAAAGAGCAATAGGAAATGCTTTCATGCCCAACCTCAGCACAATCCATCCAGAATCCATATCTAACTGACCAACCTTCCTGTTCCAGAACTGAAGACACCGGAAGAAAATCAGGCCAGTTACTTGGCCCCATATTTCCCCCAATTAACCCATTATAATTGCTCCCCAATTCTCACCGTACTAAGAGGCAATCTGATAAGGTCAGCCCGGCACCTGACTTTAAGAGTTAAGAGTTGGGGGCTCTCCCTAACATTGCTTTCCTCCACCAAGATCACTTCATCCTCAGAGTTCTCAGGAACATGGTCTTTGGGTGACAGGGGGCTCAGGTAAGATCGGAGACCCTGCAAGCGCTTATTCACCTCCCTGTAGGGTCAGAAAAAGGAGTCAAGGACTCACCCACCCACTCATTAAGCACCAACTACTCTCAATTCAGTGAATCCTACTAAGTCCTACAAAACAGCTGCCATTCAGCCCCTACTACCAACGGAAAGATAAACTTCACCTTATCTTTCCAAGGGCTTTTGGTGGCTTTCTAGATGGCCCACGGCGCCTGGGAGGGGGAGAAGGGGAAGAGGAGCTCTCCCGGACCCTGAAGAGAAAATATACAAAAGAAAATGGGTATCAGACCCCAGAGCAGTCAATGATAAAGAGAAAAAGGGGTCTCAAATCCCTTCAAATGCTGGTGCTCAGGTCTGGTCATGAAAATTTTCCCAAACCCAGATATCCCATTGTATCCTTCTACCCTTCCACCCCTCCTTAAGTCCCAGGCAACCTGCCAATCACTGGTTGTCAATACCAAACACTTTCCTGCTCCCATAAGCATTCTGCATACTCACAAAAAATGGTTCTCTTCTTCATCATTAGCCTTTTGGTTCTTTTCTGAAGAAGAAACTGGCAAAAGGATGGCCTCAGAAACGGATCTATCAGAATCCAAATCCAGAGCTGGGAGAAAAGGGAAAGTAACAAGGAAGGGGAAACCACAGGTAAGAGGGGGCAACAGAGATCAAATCTGGAGAGGCAAATGAAGGCTTCCAGAAGGCCCAAAGCAATGAGATCCCCTGCTGCTTCCAGTAACTGAAAGCTGCTTCAATCACATCCCTCCTCCTGACAGCCCTCCCAACTCAACATCTCGGTTTTTAACCACTTCTCTCAACTACAAAGGATGCTCTGACTCTGCCTATCTGCTTTCTTCTCCTTCTCTTAGACAACTTGGACATCCTATTACAAATTACAAGATGTGCTCATTCCTCTCCCTTCTACTCCTACTTCTCTTATCCCCCAAATATGTCCTATTCTGGTGAAATATGATTACAATGAACACCAATTTGCACCTTAAGAGTTGTGTGTAGGAGCTGAACCACCTAATTTGCCTTCAAGGGTTCAAGAGAAGATTCTACAATTCTACAATTTTAAAATAAAGCTGAAAAATTAGGGAGCTGGACTATTAGTAGAGCTATGAATTGGTCTGACTATTCTAAAAAGGAATTTGGAATTATATTTTTTAAATGACTAAAATGTTCATGCCCTTTAACCAAGAGTTTGGCATAACACCAAAGAAGTTACACAGACAGATGCCATATACACCAAAATACTAATAGTAGCACTCTTTGTGACAGGTAACAAGTGAAAATTAAAGAAATACTCATGTAATATACAAATGCAAAGGAGTATTACTGCATCATAAGAAACAAAGAAGATGAAGAACTCTGAGAAGCATGGGAAAAACATGCAGAATGAAGTAGAATCAGAAAACAATATAAGTGATTAGGATAGCAGAATATATGGTGTTGACCAGTTTTGTATTCACACTGATTCAGCCTTCTCAGAACCAACTTGTGGCTGTGTAAAGGGTAAGATTACAGAGATCAGGGTAAGCTGAACTGGTTTCATCATGAAGAGAACCTCCCCTATATAAATTTCAGAAAGGGTGGATACCTAGGTTATTAGAGGATTCAGGATATGGAGGCACCTTTCCAGAAATACATATGGCCCAATACCCATTGGATATGGAAAGAAAGAAAAAAAACATCCAATACCCTGGCCATTCAGATGGATATAGAGAGGAAAATTAATTATGGATGCAGCTTCTCAACAAATAATCAAAAGAAATTTATAGCAAATATAACAACCTGGTTCCCAAAGAAGTTGTGAAGGCAGGTGACCCAGACCAGCAAAAACATGATTAAGAAATCATTAAAGAGATAACAGAAGATATGGGTAGTCCTGGAGAGTTCTGTGTCTCAGAAGATAAGCCAATTCAAGCAGCACATAATCTAGCCCCAGCTCAGTACATGAAGTACACATTGTCTCAGCCAGAAGTGCCTTTCAATTTTGGAGCATTATAACTTCAAAGAGTTATACAGATGGTGGAATTGCAAAAAAGATCATCAATGGAAGCCCCCAGATTCAAAATAAGAAAATTCCTGACTGATCTCCTCCTCCTAAAGCTATCATACACTTTCCTAGACAAAAAAATGGCTGTAAAGAAACAGACAGAAAATTTCTCTATTTAAAACCAGAAAATGCAAAGGGTTACAACATTCCATCAGACAAACGTGTAACTGCTGATGGGGAGAGGACTGCAGACAGCTCATACTAATGAAACATTGGCCAAAATTGTTGAAACTCTCTACATTGCTGACAGAAAGGCTCATGGAGCAGAGGAGATGCAAGGGCAAGTAGAGAAAAAGATGCTATAAAAGGAAAAGGAGAAATATGAAGTTTCAAAAAATGGCTCAGAAAGCTATGCAGAGAACTGAGGGTGGGGAGGCTCAGGAACAAGGTGAAATGGAACAAGACAGACAGGACAGCAATCTTTCCAAGGCAGCTCCTAATAAGAGATTAAAACTACAGAGAAGTGAGACTTGAGATATCAGTGAAGTCACTACTTTTGGACTTCCAATGAGGCTCTTCAACCAGACCAAGTATATGAACCAGTAATTTTGCTGGTGGAGAGGATGTAATTCATAACATTTATGATCAAGCATGAAAAAGTGGGCATAGATGTGTGGTCCAAAATATCTACAATTAGAAAAATTTGGACAAAGATATATATATACACATACACACACACACACACACACACACACGTATATATAGTGAGGCCTGAATAAAGACCTACAGAATTGTACCCAATAAGGAGTTTTCTGGCTCAGATTATAGATATTAAAGTTGAGAAGGATTATTCAATTTGAGGAACATCCCTTTAATCTGGACAAATTTTTGAAAGAAGCCAAATAGCAAGGAAGATCTAAAACAACCTCAGATGACAGGTGCCCTAAGAAACATAAACATGAAGGCAAGAAGAATCCCTGAACACCAATAAGCCCCCTAACTGGGATCCATGACTATTTAAAAGTCTGGCTTAACTACTGTCTCTAGTAAAGTTCAATGAAAAATACACCAAGTCATGTTCTCTCCGAGCAAGATAATAGTTTATAAAGTGCAAAACCTAATAATAAAGAGGTCAATGACTTGCACTAGTTTCTAGATGAGGACAAAGAATTGGAGATGTAACTCTATGTAAGCATAGAAGAACAGAGTGAGGAAATTATGCCATTGGCTACAGATCTGGAAACATCACGTGGCTAAGAAATCATGACTGGTTATATTAAGGAAAGCGGGTATGCATACACACACAAAGGGGATCAGGGTCACCCCTCTTGAAGGAATGCTTTTATGAATTTATGGGACCCCGCTATATCCCTAAAGCATTAATAATTGACTGGAAGGAGCAGACTCATTGCACCTGAGAATAAGACTACTTTTAATTGGACAAGGATGAGATTAAGATGAGGCCCCGTCAGTTTGCATGCTCTCTCAAGGACAACAAACAAATGTCCTTGGTGTTCTCAGGAGCTGAAGTTATGAAGGATAATGAGTTTCCCTGGCACAAAGTGATGCTCTGCAGGTGGTGCTTAGAATTAGAAAGTTTCATGAATATTGAATCTCTGAACATAGCTCGGAATTTTTCTTCAATTAAGTGATTGTGGGAAAGTTTAAATCTTAGCATCTAACTTCAGAGAGGGAGGCTGAACTTTTGAACTCATGAGCTTCTATACTTGAAGCAGAGAAATTAGGCTGCTATATGAAATACAGACTAAAGTTACAGAATTATGATCAAAGGATGAATAAAATGTAAAATATAAAACCCACACTTGCTTCTTTCACTATCTCCAACTGGAAAACAAGAGACAAAAAATGCCTAATTCTCTAATGTTGTATTGATGACCCAGAATTCATCCAATAGTGCATATATATTAGACAATACACCACAAATGGACATTTTGAGTGGGTCCAGAATTGAACAGGGGAAGAATGGCTTAGATTTTGCCTTCCATAAAAAAGCTTCAATATCCCTACCCTCAAAAGATGATTTACCACCACTAGTAATATTCAAAAGATGGTACCACAGACTCTGAAGGCAATCCCCAAAGAGTAACATCAAGCAATCACTCCACACTCACAATTTCTGTGACCGTGTATCCTCAGTTTTCACCTTGGCTATTTTCTGTCCTGCTGCTGCTCCACCACCCTCCAAATCAGACCTCAGAGACCATGCCTAGAAGGAGCTACTCTAAACTTCCAGAAGGTCATTCAGTCACTGCACCATCATATTATCAATTCCTTGAGTTCTTTAGCTTCTTTTTGTATCCTCAGGACCTGGCACATAGTAAGCATTTAATGTTTATTGAATGATTAATTTACATTTTTACCCTAGCCAATTTCTGGACAGTGATCAAATCAACACTACCATTGAAATGGCATGTCAGTGAGTTGTCACTCACTATCACTATGACTTCCCATCCTTTCCTCAACACCAGTACCCTAGGTTAGTGTCTCCTTCTATTAGAATGTAAGGTCCTTGAGAATCGAAGTCTTATTTTTTGTATCTTCAGCATGGATTAGTGGATAGTGCCAGCCTCAAAGCCAGAAAGATCAGGGTTCAAGGCCCACCTCTCTGAGGCTGTGCCAGAGTCATTTTAACTCTGTGCTCTAGTTTACTTCCTAAAACTATAAATTGTAGTAAAACTGCTGATCTGTATTAGGAGAGGAAGTTTCCTTACCTGGGATTTCCCTACACTAATGAAGTCACAGGTCCAGTTCCTATCCTTATGCTTGTGTCCAGGGCTAATAAACATGCATATTAAGTATTTATTTCAATCAGTTGCCAAATCTAGTTGTTTCTGTCTATAGATCTATTGCACATGTCCTCTTCTGTCCACTTACACAGATCCCACAATAGTTCAAGTCCTCATTATCTAACATATATAACTGCAAACACCTCTTATGTGGTCTCCCTGCTTCAAGTCTCTCCCCACAGTTGCCAAAGTAATTTTCTTGACTGGTCACATCACTCCTCTAACTCAATAAACTAAAGTGGTTTCCTGTCACCTCTAAGACCAAATTCCTGTGCTTGGCATCTAATGATCTTGGTAACCTGGCCCACATACTTGCCCAGCCTCATTATACCTTACTAACCCCCTCATATCCTCTCCACCAGCCCTTTCAGTGTTCCTCATACAAGACATTCCACCTCCAGATCCTAGACCTTCACCATGGGCAATCTACTCTCTCCTTATCTCTGCCTCTTAAAATCACTAGTTTCTTTCACAACTCAACTCACATGCCACCTTTTACATTAAACCATGCCCAATTCTCCCAAAATGTTAATGCTTACTGAATATCTACTTTATGTATATTCTATATATGTATATGTTCTTTCTGTAGAATCCAAAATCCTTGAGGAAACTATTTCACTTTAGTTTTTGTATCCTAACAGTTAACAGTCTGTCATATACTTGCTGATTAACTTAATTAGGATCAGATCAGGATACTCTTCTCCCCCCTAAAAAGAAAATACCCAGGCACTACTTTTTTCTCTCTTGTCCTAACTTCTCACCCCACTCAGGGTCAATTCTGCCTGTTAAAAAAATAAACTCCAGAGAGAAGGGCCTATCCAAAGTACACTAGTGCACTGTTTGGTGGAGCTGTAAATTGGTCCAGCCATTCTGGAAAGCAATTTAGAATTAAGCCCCAAAAATTATCAAACTGTGCATACCCTTTTTCTCAGGTATACCATTAATAGGCCTCAAAGAAAAGGATCTACATTTAAAAAAATTTCTATAGCATTTTCTTGGCAGTCCAAAACTGGAAACTGAGGTCTAATTAGGGAATGGCTATATGACTGTTGGCACATGACATGTAAACTCTAATGCAATATTAGAAACCATGCAATGGACAATTTTAGAAGAAACTGGGAAGACCTTTATAAACACTGATAAAGAACCTTCTAAATTTGTACATGGCTAATGAGGTTAAGATTAGAGATTATGTACAGAGGGATTTTTTTTGTTTGCTTTAATTTGCTCAAGAGAAAGGGGAGGTAATGAAAGGAACAGGTTAATTTTTTTAAATGATTGATTACTTGAGAAATAAATATCATAAACTAAAAAAGAGAACATCCTGTCTATCATAAATTAGTTAATAACCATTTATTAAGAGCCAGTATATACTTAGCACCATATACTTGGCACTGTGATATGCACTGAGGATATAAAAAGAGGTAAAAGATAGTCTCTGCCCTCAAGGAGCTTACAATCTAATGGGGGAAGACAACAAACATATGCAATTAAGCTCCATCCAGAGCATATAAATAATGATCAAAGAAAAGGTATTAAAATTAAGAGGAGTTAAGCAAAGGCTTCTCAGTGCTGCAGGGTACCCGGTGACCATTTGCTGGAGCTGCAGCTGGCCGGCCTCTACCCCCCCCAGACCCCCATCTCACCTTCCCCACTAGGGCTTCCGGTGAACAGTGGCTGCCTAAGATCCTTGGGAAAGAAGCGGAGGCTGCTCTTCACCTACAGACCGGTGGGGGTAGGGGGCGGGGTCGGTCAGCTAGACTAAGGTACCCACCCATCCGCCCACAGCATCCCAAAGGCCCCATTCCATCCGTTCCCATCCTACCTCTACCCTCCCTCCTGGCTCCACCCGGGGGACTCCCCTTGCATACCTTCCTGAGGACGCCGGTACTGGGTTCCCCCCCCTTCCCTCCGGCTCCCCCAGGACCCCCACCTTGCCCGAGTATACGGGGACCACGGGGGCCTCCCCTGCCCCCAGCAGACGACGCCGCCGGCGCGGGGCGGGGGGCCGGAGCCGCAGCCGCTCCGCCGCCCCGGCCCCTTCCTCCTCACTATCGCTGTCGCAGTTGTTGTCGAGGACGCGGCAGCGGCCTCCACCTCTAGAACAGGCCGGACCCTGCCCGCCCTTGGCACCGTTCGCGCCGACCTCCCCGTCGCTGCCGCTATCGCTGACCAGGTCCACCACCGCGGAATCCTGCAGACATGACATGGTCGGACTGGGCCTCTGGCCTAGATGGCCTCTAGCTCGCCTCCACTTCGCCCAGACCTCAGCTCACCAACGCGGCCATAGCGCCCGCCCCAGACCAAGCAAATCTACCGGCCGATGGAGCTGCTCGTCAGCGCCGGTCCCGCCCCTCCCCGTCTCTTCTACCCCTCATTGGTCATGGTCTGCTCCCGAGGAAACGTTCCCCAACCCCCTCAGCCGTCCTTTGCCTCCAAGGGCTTTGCGAACAAAGATTGGTCGAACTTCTTTCCAGATACATCTGCGACCTTTTTGTTGCGTAAACGCTGAGCTCGAGTAGTTCGACTTCCGCTCTTTAAGCCTTCTTCCCGGTGTCGCTATAGGGCCGTGCCTCCGGGTGCCCTACCCCCAGATCCCCCCCCACACACACACACCCCTATTGATTGACCCCACACACACACATACCCAACACACCCCAAAGAAACCACCTTACACACAACGTCGTGTATCTTTTGTTATACCATCGCCAACAAAACGCATTTTGGGAGTATGTACTACCTACCTCTATCAACACACAGCCTTCATACAGACTGGCCATGCACCCTGAGACTTAACTGGAGCTGGTTCCTTAGTGCTCTGCTTAGAGAACACTGCCCTTTCACTCCTTCAGTAGCACAGAATAATTAGTTAAAATAAAGAGCCTTTAGCTAGGGGGTGCAGCCTCTTTTAAGGATGCATTGTGCCCCGCTTTGCTCTCCAGGGCATTTTGTGTTGATTGCCCAATACCAAAATTGCTAGTTAGGCTCTGCACCTACAGATATTTGAACACGTGCCTACATGTAACATACCCACCGGAACAAGTGAACCCCAATGCTGACAGCTAATGTTGTCAGACTAATTCCTTAACTGCGCCCTATAACCTCCCAGCAGGTGGGGCTGTTTCTTTCTGAAAGAGAAAAACCCCATGAGTGACCACATCCACTACAGCCACATCCGCAGCCAGTAAATAGAGCACCAGCCCTGGAGTCAGGAGGACCTGAGTTCAAATTCGGCCTCTGACACTTGACCCTAGGCAAGTCACTTAACCCCAATTGCCTTGCCTTCCCCCCTCCAAAATAATAATAAATAAAATAAATGCTAGCTACTTATATTATATTATATTATATTATATTATATTATATTATATTATATTATATTATAATCATTATTTGGGTTTGTCCTATTCGCCTAGTAGACTGTAACCTCCAAGAAGGTAGAGACCATCTCTGGTATCCAAGGGTGTCCTGGAACCCATTATTAAATGTTCAGTGGGAGCATTGACACCTCAGAAATGGGCCAACACTACAAATCAGAGCTCAAACTCATTGTTTTGTTGATTTTCTAGACTTAAGAAAGTGAGAGAAAATTTTAACAATGTAAATCAAATGTAAAGTGTGCCATAAATACAGTTTTTTTCTGTAGAGCCAGTTGTTAAATATTCACCAGCTCACTGCTATACAATCCAACCAGAGATCACTAGATTAGAGTCAGAGGACCTGGGTTTCAGTCCTGTATCCAGCACTCGATTGTGCAAGCCACTTCATATTTCAAGGCTTCACTTTTCCCCCTCTATAGAGTAAGGATAATAATAGCCACTCTAGCTACCTCACAGGGCTCTTGGGAAGAAAGGACTTTGCAAATTGTAAAGTTGTTATAGATGAGAGCTATTTCTACAAAGTAGGCTCTTGGTGAGATTGAATTACTGGAACTCTTCTAGGGTTTGCTCTACCAATCATTCATTGGCACTGAACATTCTTTCTGAAGTCATTATGTGAATGCATAATCTCTCTTAATCCAGTCTCTTCCAACTCTCTCCCTCTTTTTTGAGGGCAGGGAACCTATCTTGAGCAATTTTGTATCCCCAGTTCAATTCAATTAAACATTAAGTATTTACAAAGTGTAAACAACCAAGCTGGGTGGGTACTAGGGACACAAATAACAATGATGACATTGACCCCAGCACTCTAGAACTAACAACGTAATATTATAGGGAGATGTTCATAAAGTCAGATGTGATAGGAGCAAAAGAGAAATCCAGACCAAAGATAATTGGAGGGAGAACAATGTACTTAGAGCTAGAAGGACAATTAAAGGCTTCATTGAGGAGGTGATCCTTGAGCTAGGCTTGGAAAGAGAATGAATTCCCCAAGCAAGAGAAGAAAATGGAATGCCTTCGATGCATGGGGGACCCTCATAAATAAGCATGAAGGGGCAGAGGGAGATTGGGGAACATCTGGTGGCCCATTTTGACTGGAACATAAGACAAGTAGGGGAAGGGAAGGGAATAAACATGTACATAGTGCCATGTGCTGGGCACTGTACTAATTGCCTTTTTAAAAAATAATATCTCACGATCAATATGAACGAAAATGATATAAAATAAAGCTGGAGAGCCAATTTCAAGCCAGATTGTGGGGGACCTGAAATACAAAAATAAGAGGTTTATATTTTATTCCAGAAGCAATAAGTCACTCACCATCCAGCTACCAAATCGATATTTAGCCAATTCTGGCCATGCCATTATGCCTACTTGAGTAGCTTCTGGGGCTCTGGCTCTATTATCCCAAGGATGAAATACAAATTCCCCTGTTGGGCAATAAAGGACCAACAATCTGGCTTTCCAGACTGATTTCATATTACTCTTCATCACAGATTCTATTTGTGATATATATTCTATTACACATAAATCAACATGCATTTTTTAAAACACATACTATGTGTCAGGAACTTCACTAAGAACAGGAGATGCAAAGACAGAGATTAGACAATCCGTAGTCTCAAGTTTACTTTTTGGTCCATCCTACCTCCATTCCTTTGGATCTCATAGCTGGAATGCTCTCCCTCCTCTCCTCCATAACTTGGAATCCCTAGTTTGATTCAAGATTCAACTCAAGTACTCCAAAGTGAGATCTTTTCTGATCTCTCCCCTCCAGAAATTATTTTATATTTACTTTGTGTAAGAGTGAATTCAGGGGTAGCTAGGTGGTGCAATGAATAGAGCACTGGCCCTGGAGTCAGGAGGACATGAGTTCAATTCCAGCCTCAAATACCTAACACTAGCAAGTGACCTTGGGCAAGTCACTTAACCCCAATTGCCCTACCTTCCCCCTTGTAATGGAAATGCAGATTTGAAGATCTTCCCTGCCCCTAGGCCCTTTGATTGGCTTAAGTGACTCTGAGAACCTTCTTTAATTTGAAAATATACTCTGCTGCTAATAGGCTGAATGTGGTCACATGGAGCCTGTGATAGGAGGCTTGGTTTTCAGGAATGACCACACCTTGATGCTGTGTGATTGGGCATTGGGTCAGGAAGGTTGTTACATTCTCTGAGCCAGGAGAAGGCTGATGAGTGGCTTTGCTTTGGGGCTCACTTTGAGAAGTGTTGTGTGATTTGACCAGATAAGACTCTGGGCAGCCGTTGAGACCCCCCCCTCCTTTGAAAACCCAGATGTTGATGCTTCCCTCTCTGGTAACTGTGATTTGGTATTGATTTAATGGTTGGACAGTTTGGAAGCCTGTCTGCTTGATCTGTTTGTTTCTCTGTTTTGAAACTACTGTCTGTATACTCTGAAGTTCGGGGTGCTAACCTTTTTCCCCTGAACTAGGTAAATGATATATGTTTGTTTGATTAAAGTAAGCTTGTTAACCTATTTTGAGTTGCTTTCCTTTTGAAAAGCAGATCTAAGAACCTGTGTTTGCAGCCACCCTGGGGATGTTGGGGTGCTTGCTGCTACACCCCTCCAAAAAAAAAAGCAAAAATAAAAAAAGAGTGAGCTCAAAGACTGGGAAAGTTTGGTAGCTACATATACCTAATAAAGGTAAGACTATGGTTCAGCTAGAAGAAAATAATGCACCTTGTCCCTTGGGTTGTCTTCCAATATCCTCCCACTCATTTGCAATGGAAAGAAAAAGAGTTTTTTAACTGAGGGACTGGGGGACACTAGAACCCAAATCTTTCTCAGCTTACTGAGACCATAACTTCTACAGGGAAGATGACCAGGTGTCATTCCCCACAACATTCAGTCTGCATCTTTCTTTTTACCTCCATTGCATTTTCCCCTGTATGTATGTATATTAAGCTACTAGAAATTAAACAGGGAGTCTTAATTAAACAGGGAGTTCTAGTCCTAATCTAAAAAAAGGTCTCTGATAAATATGCAAGCTTCAGTGATCAGGAAATTCAGGTAAAAAAATTAAGGTTGAAGGTACTAGTTAGATAGGATGGGCTATTATGGACACTGCAGAGCCGGAGAATGAGGGCAAAAGATCTTTTTCTAGAAAGGAAAGCCTTGTCTAGTCACTGATTTGAAAGAAACAGAAGGGGGCTGCTAGGTGACACAGTGGATAGAGCACTGGCCCAGAAGTCAAAGTGGACTTGAGTTCAAGTGTGACCTCAGTCACTTACTAGTTGTGTGAACCTAGGTGAGAGAGAGAGAGAGAGAATACCTTATGGGTGAAAAGCCAGAAAGGGGTTTTCCCTAGTCTGCATGTGTTAAAATATTTCTGCTCTCAGTTTGGGACACAGAAAAGTCCAATAATCCTCCTGTGAAGAATTAGCACCCCCAGTTAAAGAATCCAGCTAAGAATAAAAACTAGAGGCAGATATTCCACAAACTAACTATCACTGATATGGTGCAGTGAGGTGGTGTATTGAACAAGTATTGGGTGTGGAGTCAGGAAGATGAATTCAAATCCAGCCTCAGACTAGCTGAGTGATCTTAAGCAAGTCACTTAACATACATTTGCCTCAGTTTCTTTGACTGTAATATGTGGATAATATTTCTTCAATTTCTCAGAATTGTTGTAAAGACAATATGAGGTAATATTTGTAAAGCACTTAGCACAGTGTCTGGCACTTAGTAGGTGCTATATAAATACTATAGCTGTTATTGTGAATGTTGTTATTATTGTTCAGTCATTTTTCAGTTCGTGACCCCATTTGGAGTTTTCTTGCCAAAGATACTGGAGTGTTTTTTTTATTTCCTTTTCCAGCTTATTTTTTTAAACAGAAAAGGAAACTGAGGCAAACAGGGTTAAGTGACTTGTCCAGGGTCACACAGCTAGTCTAAGTGTCTGAGGTCAGATTTGAAACCCATGAAGATGAGTCTTCCTAACTCCAGGTCTAGCACTCTATGCACTGGGCCATCTAGCTGTACATAAGGAGAGTATAGTAGGTGTCAAAAGATAACAGCTACCAGGATGTAGATAGGGTGATAAATTTGGAGAGGGTGAACCTCAAAGTAGGAGAGGTTTGGGAGCGATGGTAGTAGAGGGAGAGTCTAGACTGGCAGGAGGGAGGGAGGAATATTCCAACTGCCATACAATGACCAGTGAATTTGGAATATAAGTAAAAGAGCAAGCAGCACTTTAAAGGTTAGCCAGAGAAGCAATCAAGAGAGAATGAAGTCTGAGTGAGAGCCGGAAGATAGAACTGAGTTTAAAAAAAAAAAAAAAGGAAATAGCTTAAAATGAAAGCAAGTTTGCTAATTATGGAATAAGCAATCCAGAGAGCATAGTGAAACCTTGGTGGCTGTAGGCAGGCTTGAGGGGGATGAATAGAAGGGAACTCACAGTTGGAGGTTAGCAATAAGATTTGTACCTTTGGCAGTTAGGGGTTCAGAATCACTGGGATGGGGAAAGTATGAAGGTGGAGGAGTATGATAACCATTGAGAAACAAATCCAGGCACAGCATCAGTGGTTGGAAAAGTCCATTAAGTGAAGAAGATGATTAGGCTGGTCAAAGCTATCCCTTAAAGTTCAACTCGGCAGAAGGTGTTGGTGCATTGTGCTATGAAGCAGGAGGTGATAATGCAGGGTTGAAGAAGTAAGGGAGCAGAGAAGGGTCTGGCCCCAGGGATGGACTCTGGAATACTACAGAAGGTCCTGAGTAGGGGAAAGCTGGAACTGATGCAGGATGCAATGAAAGGCTCTGGGGCAAAGACTGAGGCTTTGATGGCCAAAGTTCTTAGAAGGTCTTTCTTCCCTATATGTATCCATTCACTTTATGTGTATGTATATATATTGTATATATATATGTATGTATATATAGATTATATATGCACATATATTTATATGTGTATATATACATATACATACACAGAAATGTATATATTTTATAATATAATATATGTATATTTTATATATATATATATGTAAACATGTCAGTGAGGACTATGAACTTTTTTTATGGGGAACCACAGTCTTATCTAGGGAGGGTAGTCCAGTCTAGGGAATTCACCTGCAAGTTTCAGGGGATGGTACCCTTATGTGCTATATATATATATATATATATATATATATATATATATATATATATATATAATTTTGTATCTATGATAAGTTATTTCCCTCTAGCAAAATGTAATCTTCTTGGGGACAGGGACAATTCCAGTTTTTATCATCAATAGAGAACTTGGGAGGGGGGACAGGTTTGGGTCAGGGAGAGATGATGAATTCTGTCCATATGTTAGATACTCAGTGGATATTTATTCAATTAACAAATTAATCAGATGGATGGGTCCGTTCCAATCCAGACCTGGTCTGAACCAGCAGACCCCTGGGGAGGCCCTAAAAGTGCCCTGAAGAAGTTTCTCCCCCAGGAGAAATTATTTGACCTGCCATTCAGATTTTCAGTGACTGCTCAGCAAACTATAGTCTCGTCTTTTGCTTCCATTTCCTTCCTTCGCCCCCCTCCAACATAAAGAGTCATAGTTTCTTGAAATGAGGAACTTCAGGATTTTATTGAGGGAGATAAGGGATAAAGGGCACATGCTCTCACACACACACACACACACACACACACACACGCACATCCTGAACATCATCAGACCTCATCCCCTTCAGATAGAGACTAAGCATCAAAAGAATGCTAAATTGAGGTTGTGTCTCTATGACCTAAAGAGAGAAAGATAAGAATGGGAGGTTGGTGCTCAGTGGGTGCCCTTCCCCTCCCTCGAGCCCTCTGTAAATCCCTCCCTCCCAAAACACCAGGCATCATCCCAAATGCTCTAACAATTCTTGCTTCATCTTACCCTGCTCCACAATAAAGACCCTCCCTCCCTTGATCCCTTGTCCTCACCACCAGAATCCAGTTTGCCAGCCTAACTCCCAAATCTCCCTTCTTCAACCTCTGGAGGGGGCCTATTTCCTACTCACTTAAGGGGGTGGGGTTGCAGTTGAGGGGTTCACCTATTATTCCAGGTTGGGGCCCAACCCCCTGCCTCCCAATCTGGACCAGCCTCTTCTGGATTTCCCATATTCTCGTAGGAATCACCATCTGAACAGCACAAGGGATTGGGTTAAAGAAGGAAAGGGAGATGAGAGAGAGAAGAGACCGCCTGGATCCTAAAAAGCTTAGGCAGAGCTGAGGATTGAACGATACTCACCTTCCTCCTGGCTTGGACCAGGCTGGGGATGAAGGTTTCGGCTATGAGGGGCAGCATATAGGATCCCTCTCATGTCTTCATAAGACTGAGACCCTGCTGGTAGGTGAAGGACCAAGGGATGCATGTGGAAAAGTAAAAGGTTAGCCAGGGCAAGATAAATCCCAAGGAGTTGGGGGCCTGAGTTAATGGAACTAGCCCATATCTCACTACAGAAGTGGTTAGGCTCAGTCTTGGTAAGCTTCATGAGGGCGGGAACCAGTGTCTTATCTAAACTTTGTATCTTCTCCAATGCCCAACCTTATGCTCTGCACATAGTAGGTACTCCCTCATGTTTATTGGAATACTGAATGAATGGTTGTATTGAGTGTCAGGACCACTGAAGAACAGTCATAATTAAGGTCAGAACTAGATTTGAGATAATAATGAAATAACTTCTGTTAAAAACACTTAATACAGGGCGGCTAAGTGGCGCAGTGAATAGAGCACTGGCCCTGGAGTCAGGAAGACCTGAGTTCAAATCCAGCCTCAGACACTTAACACACAAACAAACAAGAAAAACCTAGCCCTGTGACCTTGGGCAAGTTACTTAACCCCAATTGCCCTCCGAAAAGCCAAAAAAAACAAAACAAAACCCAACACTTAATACAGCATAGTAAGTATTATATAAATGATTGTTCCCTCCCCTTTCCTGAAGGTCACAGTCCAAGCAGATTGTCCCACATCTCACCAATCGAAGAAGCTTCCCGGAAGGTGTCCCACATAGGTCCTTTGGGGGACAAGAAGCCTACAAAGGAGAGAAAAGGAGACTGAATCCTTGGGCCTGCTATCCTACACTTCAATTCCCCTTCCCACTCTCTCAGCCCCTAAGTGAGGAGCATTCTTGTTCCCACCTGTTGTTGTGTAGACAGGTGGGACCATTTCCTTGTTCTCATTCTCATAAGAATCAGCTGTTGGAGAGAGAAGGGGAAAGGTGGAAAAAAGCTGAGAAATTTGTCTCCATTGGAGCCTTTCGGAACTGCTCTATCCCTCCCTTTCCCCAGCTTCCCTCAGGCTCCTTGGTGCCCCCTCTCTCCAGTCATCTAAGGTGTCCTCCCCCAATTCCTCATTACCAGTGGAGAAAGAATCATCCTCCATTTCTTCATCCAACACATCTCTTTTCTCTTCGTTCTCATAGCTCCAGTCACCTGGAGAGGGAAGGGAGTCAAAAAGAGGGCTGGACACTCCTGCCCGCTGTCCTTTACTGACCTACCCATGCATCCAATGCCTTAGAGAAAGGGAAGAAGGAGCTGGGGGGAGGGGTGTTGTTGGGTAGGGGAAGGCTAGGTTTAGTAACATGGAGGAGATTGGGCCCTGAATGAGGGGAACAACACATTATTACCTTGGGAGATTTGATCCTGGCTATTTTCATAGGCCCCAGAAGCCCCTTCACCATCTGGCTCCTCATAGCCTTCCCCTTCCTCCTCTTCTGGATCTGTGGAGTACATGTGGTCACTGCCCCCACTTTCCCCAGCTCATCTGATCCCCTATTCCCTCCCACATAGACTCCCATTTCTACTAACCAGATGCCCCATAACCTGAGATCCCTCAGAACCTGGAAAGTGGACAGTCCTCTTGCAAATACTTCCCCTATCCCCTGTGCCAAAAAGGGTGATAGGATAATGGATTTAGATCTCACATGGAAAATTAAATGGCTTGTTGAGCCTCATTTTATAGATGAAGCAGTTGAGGCCAACAGAAGGGAAATGACTTTCCCAAGGCCACATGGCTAATAAGTATCAGAGGCAAAATTCCACTGATGATCATGACTCCTAATCCAATGTGCTTTCTACTATGCCATGCTTCTTTCTCTTCTGGCTTTGATACTGGCTCTAGTCCAAGTCTGTGAAGAACAGATATACCCTCTTAAAACTCAGTTACTCACTTTCCTGCCCTGGACTCCTAAGCCCAGGGATTCTTTTTTCCTGGTCCCTTCTGTGTGGGTTCCCAAAGGATGGAGTAGCTTCTCCAAAGCCAGGGGTCCATTTCATGGTCCGAACTACATGACAGAAATGGAGTGATATCAATTGAACCCTCACTACAACTAGAGAGTACTTTTATTTCTCCCTAATTGGCTCCCTATCTCCCTTCTCTTCATGTCAAAACCCCTTGACATTATCTCCTACTCCCTTCTTTTCCCCCAGTCACTGAAAAAGAGGTCCTAACCAATCCCTCTGTGTGCTCTTGATTCTGTCCTCTCCAATCTTTTCCAGTATATGATATGGAAACTCTCTCTCTCTCTCTCTCTCTCTCTCTCTCTCTCTCTCTCTCTCTCTCTCTCGCTGTCTGTCTGTCTGTCTGTCTCTCTCTCTCGCTGTCTGTCTGTCTGTCTGTCTCTCTCTCTCTCTCCCTTTCACACACACACACACCCCTTCCACAACTCCTTAAAAAAATCTTCACTGAACTCTGCCATCCCCTCAAGGTTGCTTTTTAAAAATCTTATCTCTTTTTTTCTCTCACAAACACCTTATAAAAACTATCTATACTCACCATCTTCACTTCCTCTACTCTGTCTCACTCAACCTCTGAAGCAATCTGGCTTCTGAACTCACTATTCAAATCAAACTGCTCTCTTTAAAGTTACCAATGATCTCATAACTGTCAAATCTGATAGTAACCTATCCATGGACCATCGCCAACCCTACCATAAAGAGATTACAGGGAGTTTGTGATCTTAGATGGGGGAAAAATACATCTTTATTTCAATATAATTGTATTCCTTTGTAATCCTATGTATTTTGTTTTCTACATTTAAAAACATTATTCTAGGAGTGGCTAGGTAGAGCAGTGAATAGAGCACCAGCCCTGGAATCAGGAGAACTTGAGTTCAAATCCAGACTCAGACACTTAACACTTACTAACTGTGTGACCTTGGACAAGTCATTTAACCCCAATTGCCCTGCCTTCCCCCCTCCAAAAAAAAAAAGCAAAAGTAAAAACATTATTCTAAGAAGGTGTCTATAGATTTCACAACATTGCCAAAGGAATCTAGACCCCCGAAAAGTTGGGTATCTCTGAACTTGTTTTGGAAATACTTGTTGAGGGATGACTAGGTGGCCCAGTGAATAAGAGCACTGGCCCCACAGTCAGGATGACCCGGGATGGGTCCCAGCTTCAGAAAATGAGCACCCACACATAAATAATGACTGGCCATGTAACCTTGAGCAAGTTACTTAACCCCAATTGCTTTAAAAAAGAAAGAAAGAAAGAAAGAAAGAAAGAAAGAAAGAAAGAAAGAAAGAAAGAAAGAAAGAAATTCCTGCTGCACTGTGGACCACCCTCTCCTCCTAGGCAGTTTCTCCTCTGTGGGTTTTAATGACACTGCCTTCTGGTTCTCTGCCATCTGACTTTTTGACTTCCTTTATTGGCTCATGATCCATATTACATCCCCTAATTGTGGGTGTTCCCTAGAGTTCTTTTCTCTCCACACACACTCTATCTTAGTAACCTCATCAGCTCCCATGGGTTTAACTATCATTTCTATGAGGATGACTCCCAAATCTATATATCCAGCCCCAGGCTCTCCCCTGAGCTTTGGTCTCAAATCACCAATTGCCTATTGGACATTTCAAAATGGATGCCCCCTGGGGCAGCTAGGTGGTGCAGTGAATAGAGCACTGGCCTTAGAGTCAGGAGGACCTGAGTTCAAATCCGGCCTCAGACACTTAACACAAAAACTAGCTGTGTGACCTTGGACAAGTCACTTAACCCCCAATTGCCTGCCAAAAAGCAAAAAAATAGAATTTAAAAATGGATGCCCCCAAAACATCTCAAACTCAGTATAGCTAAAGCCAAATTCATTATCTTTCTCTTCAAACACATTCCTCTTCCAAACTTCCCTATTTCTGTCAAAGGCATCCCCATTCTTCCAGTCATGCAGGTTTGTAACCTCAGCTTTATTCTGGATTCTTCCTCGCCTGTACACTACAAGTTCAAACAGTTTCTGGATCTTGCAATTTCTACTCTACGCCATTTCCCACTCATGATCCCTTCCTTCCACTCACACAGCTACCCCCTTAGCCCAGATCCATATCACTTCTCACCTAGATTATTTCAATAGACTCCAGCTTCTCACCAGTTCACTCCATCTTCCCAACTGCTGCTGGAGCGATTTTCCTTAAGCATGGATTTGGCCATGTCACTTCCTGACTCAATCAATTCCAATGATTCTAGGATAAAATCTAAACTCTTCTATTTAGCTTTCTAAGTTCTTCCCAGCTGGCTCCCAACTATCTTTCCAGCCTCACAGGACATTACTCTCCCTCCTGCATTCTGTGATTCGGCCATATTAGACTTTCTCTTTGTTCCACACACATTCCATCTCCTATCTTTATGCCGTAGACCAGAGGTGGCCCCTAGGCCACATGTGGTCTTCTAGATCCTTGGTTGTGACCTTTTGACTGAGTCCAAGTTTTACAGAACAAATCTTTTTATCAAGGGGATTTGTTCTATGAAGTTTGCATTGGTCAAAGAGCCACACTTGAGGACCTAGAGGGCCACATGTGGCCTCAGTGCCACAGGTTCCCCGCCCCTGCTTTAAACTGTCCCTCTCTTCTTTTAATATTCAGCTCAAGCATCATCTTCTACACAAAGTCTCTCCTGATCCCTCCCAAAATACCCTGTATTTAACTGCTTTACATGTATTTGCATTTATCCACTTCCTATTCACGCTGTATATATTTATAGATATAATTGTTGTCTTCTCCATTAATTAAGCTGGTTGCAGTAGAGATTATTCTCAGCACCTCGCCCCTCCCAACTTCTCCTTCCTCTCCTTTACCCTCCCAATTTTCCCCTCCTCTCCTTTTCTAACTTCTCTCTTTATCTTCAACTCATTCCTCTCTCTGAGCTCTCCTCTCCCCAAAAAGGCTCATCCATAGACCTCAGGCTGGGATATGTCTTAAAGAAGGCTGACTGGTGGAGTTTCAGGGTTGGGGCAGGAAGGGACCTAACTGTATTCTCTGGGTATATCTCAGTTGGGAGTTCAGGGACCTTGCTCACCATTTCCAGGGTTTGACATCCCAGACAGGGGTAACACATTCCCATACTGACTCTGGGCCTCATTCCCTGGAGATATCACTTTGAAGAACCTGATCCCAGAAAGAGAGGTGATGGAGAAACTGGAACACAAACCTATGGCCTATGGGACAATTAAGGGGTAGGGGAAACAGAAAGGGGCCTGAGGACTAGGCAGCATAATGAAAAGAGCACTGAAGCCCTGCCTTTGACTTGTTTCCATATTGACTAGCTGTGTGATCTTGGGCAAATCCCTTAACTTCTTTGAGCCTCTTCATGAGTCTCTTTCATTATAATGAAAATAATACCTGAACTACCATCTCATAGGTTTATTGTGAGGAAAACTCACAAAAAGAGCTATATAAATGTGAATTACTGCTATTGGCTGATATGGAAGAAACAAAGGAATGGGGGGAGAAGAACCTTAGTCCCAGGATAGGGGTAGGGGTGCTGGCTTAGGATGAGGTTCAAAGGGATTGAGATTTCTCCAGATTGAAATTGCTTACCTCCTGGTGCGATCAGTCATCCGCTTTCTTTTTCTCCGTAAAACCAGGGCTAGTCAGGAGTCAGAGGAGGGTTTGGGTTGGAATCAATCAGAAAGGCTGGAATTGGGCGGGGGAGGCTAGACATAGACAGGCACAGGTATGGGGCTGGAGGCTGATGGCAAGGAGGCCACTCCTTCAGGAAGTCCAAAGTGATATTATGATGGAGTGGGGGCCAGAACCAGGGACAGGGGCAGGGAAGAAATAAAAAAAGGGTAGTCCCTCACCTTTCTGAACTTGGAGGAACACAACCAGGCTACCCAGACAGAAGGACACATAGGTTAGAGCAACAACTGGAACCTTCCAGCCTCCAGCCCCTGAAAGCCAACGCCATACTGCAGAGGGATAAAAAGAACTATGAGATGGGGGAAATCTTCCTCTTCCCTCTCTCAACCTTCAGAGACAAATGAGATGTACTTTGTGGGATAAGCAATTCCCACACACTTTCACATTCATAACCCACAAACTGTGCCAAGAAGAAAGACCAAAAAAAATTTTTTTTAATTAAAAAAAAAAAATCAGGGAAAAAAAAGAATGAAAGAAGACTAGATCTTTCAGCTTTGACCCCCAAGAGAAAGCTGAGAAGGACATGACACTTACTACCGGGCTGTGAGATGACTTTCAGTTCAATGCTCATGGTAAGGTTGCCAATTTTACAGAGGTAGGAACCAGCATCCTGTGGAACAGCCTGGGGCAGAATTAGCAGGGCACCTTCTCCTTTAGTGACTGTAACCCAGAACTCCCGGGCTGGGAGGCCCTTTCCCAGTTCCAGGCTCAGTAGGGAAGTGTTTTTTCCAGGACGCCAATGAACCCATGATGTGGGGCCCCAGGTCAAGGAAGATGGAGGGTGTTCACAGGACAGCCAGAGGGGAGATCCTGGGGCCAGAGTCAGCTCCTTATAATCTGGGGGAGAAAGACCACAGTTCAACTTATTAATGTATTTATTCACACAATGTAAGAGTTGGAAGGGACCTCAGCTTTCATCTTGTCCAACTCATGCCTGACTAAGAATCTTCTCAACATGGTCATCCAGTCTTTAATCAAGGCTCTCAGGGATTAGAGAAGTGTGGGAAGATTACAGACTCAGTATTCATTACTAAATTCAGATTCCATGGCAACAAGTGTGCCAAATAAAGTAAAAGAATAACAGAAAGGGGGAGGAAAAAAAGGAAAGAAATTCAGACAAGAAAACTAGGATAGGATCACAGACTGAAAGCTGGAAGGTCATCTTGTTCAATGCCCTCAATTTAAAGATGTAGAAACTGGGGGTCACAGAGGTGCAGTGTTTTACCCAGGCTAATAGGGCTAGTAAGTGTCAGAGGTGAGATATGAACCCAATTTTTCCTAGTTCCATCTTTAGCATTCTATCTACTATACCACACTCCTTACCTTTAATCAATCAAAAACATTTATTAAGTGCTTAAAGGAAGATTCAAAGAGTGACTTAAAATGAGCCTTAGAAAGGTCCCCAAACAATGAGTACATGAATATATATTATTTATCACATAAGGAAAGTAAGGAAAAATCTCCAGAAAAAAGCACAATAATACATTTAGAAGCAAAAATTATGTAAAATTATGTTAATAATAGAAATGAAGAAAGACCTGGTATCTAAAAATGAGCATCAAATAAATGAAAACATAAAAAGTTGAACATGAAACTCAAATGCTAAGAAAAATAAGTGAAAATGTTAATAAATTGGCAGCTAGGTGGCACAGTGCACAGAGTGCTGGGCCTGGAATCAGGAAGACAAGAGTTCAAATCCAGCCTCAGATCCTTACTAGCTGCGTGACCCTGGGCAAGTCACTTAACCTGTTTGCCTCAGTTTCCTCAATTGTAAAATGGGGGTAATAATGGCACATACCTAGAAGGATTATTGTGAGGATCATATGAGATAGAGAAAAACAAAAATAGTAATTCAAGGGAATACAGTACATTATGCTTTGTTGAATAAAAAAAAAGCAAGAGTTGCAAATATGATCTTAGATAAGGCAGAGGGAAAATAGGTTCTATCCAGAGGGACAAACAGACAAACTACCTTTTACTTAAAAGTACCATGCATATTCTATACTCACGAACTAAAGGACCTACTGAGAACATGAAGGAAAAGCTAGCTGAAACACAAAAAAGTAACTAAACAATAATGTACCAATTGGAAATTTTGATGTTTCTCTTTCAAAATTGGATGAATCTAACAAAAATAAAAAAGAAGAAAATTAAAAATCAATATTAAATTTGACATAGGAATCTGAAAGAGTATGCTAATTTTTTGCAGACACATGTAACCTTTATAGAAAAAAGATAATATCCTAAGGCATAAAGAACTCAAAAATAAATGCAAAAAGGAGGAAATCTTAACCATATTCTTTATAGACCATAATGCCATAAAAATAGTAATCAATGAGGAAAATATGAACAAACGAGGTAGAACTAAATGGAAACTAAAAATTATATCCCAAGTAATGAGTGGGTCAAAGACTGAATTGTAGAAAAAATGTATCTACATGTATATACATGCATATACACATATATACATATCTAAATATGTATATTTTCAAGAGAATAATATTAATGACACAACATAGAAAAATGTATATGATGCCACTAAAGCAATCAGTGGCAGATTTAAATTTCTGAACACTTACTTTTTTAAAAGAGAAAACTAGAGGAGTAATGAATTGGTCACATAAATTAGAAAACCAAAAAACTAATAATCCCAACACAAGCTTAGAAAAATAAATTTTGAGAGTTTCTAAATACATATTTTTAATTGAGCTAATAAACAAAACAAAGATCTGACTTTTTGAAAAATACCAGGGAAGGGGTAATCAGAATGCACACTATCTTGGGCTAGAGGGAGGGGAGAAATGGGGAGAAAATTTGAACTAAAAATCTTGTGGAAGTGAATAGTGAAAACTAAAAATAAATTAATTAATAAAAATAAATAAAATGGAAAAAATAAAGATTGTATAAAACACTTTAAAAACTCAATAAAATTGATTAACAACCAACTCATTTGATTTTTTTAAGAAAAAATGGAGGGGCGGCTAGGTGGTGCAGTGAGTAGAGTGTCGGCCCTGGAGTCAGAAGGACCTGAGTTCAAATCCAGCCTCAGACACTTAACGCACACACAAACAAAAACCTAGCCGTGTGACCTTGGGCAAGTTACTTAACCCCAATTGCCCTCCAAAAAGCAAAAAAGAAAAAAAAAAGAAAAAAAGGAAAGGAAAACAAACTTACCAAAATTTGAAATGAAAAGGGAAGATAAATTAGTAGAGTGAAAACAACGGAAATTAACTAGAATATCTAATTTTTGTTTGTTGAGACCTGTGATTTCATTTTCATAGGGAACTCCCTAGTATGGGAAATTCCCTCTACCAATGTATATTAGCAATTCCTGTAATATATTCTTATAGATTTGCTTAGAGACATTGAGAAATTTTTTGCCCATAACCATATGGTCAATATATGCCAAAGGCAGGCCTTGAACCCAGGTATTCCTAACTCCAAAGCCAATCCTCTCTTCAGCACTCAACACTGCCTCTTGTATTCAGTTATATGCCAACAAAATTGAAAGTCTAAATAAAGTAGACTGATATCTAAAAAAGTATAAAATTCTGAGATAAGGTAAACAGGAAATAGATAGCACAATCTCAAAATGAGAAATTAGGCAAGTCATAGATGAACTGTCACAGAAAAAAAATTCCCAAACCAGACTGATTTACGTGTACATTCTGGCAAATATTTAAAGACCAAATAATCCCCATGCTATATAAATTATTTTCAAAAATACCAAATTAGTTCTATGAGACAAACATGGTCCTGATACCCAAACTGGGGAAGGAAAAAGCAGAAAAAGATAATAATAGATTATCACTAAGTAATATTAACATAAAAATGTTAAACAAAATACTGTCAAAGGTAATAAATATAGTAACATATTACAAAGAAAGATTAATCTTGACCAAAGTTGGATTTATACTATTATAACGGGAACTGCATATGCTCAGAATATTTCTGACTGAACATTCTTAAGTGGAAAAGCTTAGGGAGACTACTTCCAGGAGACTCTGTAATAATATAATTATTACATTATTAATGTAATTCTATAATTAATGTCATAGAAGAAGAGCCTTAGAGCAAGAGGCTTGAGCTCTTGTAGACATTCTGCAACTGAATCTGACCTGATAATTACATGGCTAGGAGAACCCCTTTTGATTAGGTTAGGCACCTGGAACTAGAAGTGCCATTAAAAGGTATTAGCAGCCAGAGCCTCCCTAGCTCTTCTCTTAAGCTGTTCCTTCCTGGTTTGAATTCTTTGGGGATGGTGTATACTATAATACTATAAAGGGAGAAGAAGCCTTGAGCCTTCTCCCCAGTGAGGTCAGCACTGACCTATCCAAACAAGTCTTGGTTCCTTTGCCTCTGAATTTTTCCCTTTGTATTTCAAGTGGAGGGATTAGAGACTCTGACCTTGTTAATTTCAAAAGGTTGAGAGATTGGGGACGGCTAGGCGTGCAGTAAATAGAGCTGAGTTCAAATATGACCTCAGACACTTAACTCTTACTAGCTGTGTGACCTTGGGCAAGTCACTTAACCCCAATTGCCCTGCCCTCTCCCCTCCAAAAAAGCAAAAATAAAACAAAAAATTAAAGATTAAGAGAGCAAGGCTCCTGGCATCCTGTCATCTCTGAATTTGGGTTGTGCAATCAATTCAGCATCGATGCCCTGGAGAGTATGGCATGACCTTCAGGACACAGCAGGAAGTGAGACAAAGACTCATCTGGAAGCCAAGCCACATTTGGACATGAACTTTGTAAAGTCAATGTGATGTAGGAACTCAGCTGAATTTGAGCCCATTCTCCTCAGAGACCAAGGTGGGATAGAGAAGAGTGTGCCCCTAAGGTGTCAATATTCATACTTTTGTTCTTGCTTAGAAGTAAATAGCCCTTGCAAAAGCTAATTCATGTTAAGTGGTTAAAAGGAAAAAGGACTCTCGTCACTGGTCTAGAACAGTGGGTGGAAACACAGCCTATGAGGGCTAGATATGATAGCAGTAGAGAAAAGACACTAGCTAACTCTTGAGGGTACTCCTAGATAACTGGCTCCAGGTAGGAGTACAAGGATGATTCAATATGAAGAAAATAATTAGTAATTAGTAATAATGTGCTGGGGGTTGGTTGGGGGAGTCCATGCTTAATTTGATAATCCCCTCCCCTAATCAACTTGCTGACATTAGTCTGGACCTTTGTTGGAAGGGGGTCTCCTTTCCATGGAGTTAAGTCTGTGTCCTATGCCGTAGCTAAGAGGGTTGATTCCCAGGGACTGGGGATGCCTCTTGAGAAAACGGACTCTTGTCAGAGGACACATCCCCTCTGTGGTCCACAGGCACGAGCTATGAAACAGCCCACCTCTTTTTACTCTTTTTTGTTTTATGTGTTCTTTTTCTTTTATATTTCCCTTTTCCCTCACCCCCAGGAGAAAAAAAAATGTCAACTTTCAATAGAAGAAGCACGAGGCAAGCATCTTAAGCTTCCCCAGGTGAGCCTGAGAGGGGAACTTCTCAATTTCCACTTCCACACCACCTTCAGCCTTTCTGTTTCACTTTCTGAGCACAAGTCAGAGATGAACAATCCTGACAATAGATATTTCTAGATCTGAGGATTACCTCATGGCTAATTCTGAATTCCAAAGTTCATGAATTTGAGAGTTAGACACTGGCCTCCCATAGGGAGATTTCCTTAACTGCCCACTTCTCAGGGAAAAAAAAAGAATCTAGAGCTAAAGGATTAAAGCCAGGCCAGGAGATCTGGACCATGCCAACCCTCCATGATATTCTTGTGAGTTGCTCAGAGCAAATCTGAAGTAAATGGGCAGTATTTGTTCCCCAGTCCCCCAAAGTATCTTTATTTTCTGGAAGGAGTCTAATTGGCTATATGATTATTTTATGTTTCCTGTATTTTCTTACAGATGTGAGTTCTTTGTTATGATGGGTGACATGAAGGATGTTGTATTCGTGTTACTTATAATGTCCATTGATGAAAGTACAGGAGTTGGGAAGCCTATTACCAACTTTAGGGTAAATAAATCATATCTAAACTTTGTTTTGAAGATTTCCCTGAGTTTACTCTTTGGTTGGGATATAACAAGTCAAAAGGAGAAACTCTTTCCTTTAGGGTCAGGTCCCCAGGATTGAGTCCAGTCTGTGTCAGCCCAATCTTTGGAGGAACCCTGAACCATGAGTGATAAAAACAAACAAAAAGAAGAAAACCACATTACTGTATCACTAGGTGCAGGAAAAGGCTTCATCAAAGTATAGTACTCATTTACATTAAAGCACTAAAAAAAATAACAATGGAAGAATCTTTCTTCAATATGATTTTTTAAATCAGCTAAAACTAAGAGATACCATTATATTATAATGGAAACACTAAAAGTTTTCTCCAAAAGGTCCAGGGGTAAAGCAAAGATGCTTTATATTACCATTATTATTTAATATGATACTATAAATTCTGGCTATAGCAATAAGACAAGAAAAAGAAATTAGTGAAATAAGTATTGACAAAGCAGAGGCAAAAATAAACCTCTCTGAGAATAAGGTAGTGGTTTATTTAGAAAACCCTTGAAAATTATCAGAAAATTAATTGAGATAAGAGTTTCAGCAAGGAAATACAATACAAAATAAATCTATAAGAATAATCGATATTTCTACATATCACTAAAAATCAATAGGAGAAATGGATAGACTACAACACACCTTAAAATAATAGTAACATACATTAAATATCTGGGAGCTAACTAACTGGGATACAACTAGCATTTGTTATAAAATATTCTGTATAAATAGAGCCCCTACTATGAGAGTAGATCTTTCCTCCATGTTATTTCTCATTTCCACACTAAATAAGGAATGAAAGAAAATATATGGATCTGAAAGTGAAGGAAATAATATTAATTTTAATCTTGAGTGGGGCTCTTTAAAAAAACACAGGATGTTTGTTGGTCTGACAGGGCCAGACCACCAACCAAGACAGAGAAATCTCAGGGCTGATGTCACCCTTGCAGATACCAAGGGAGGTATCTCTCTCTTGTGCATCCGGGGGTTTGAAACTGTGACCAGTGGACACAAGATGCCAGAGAGAGTTGTCAGAACCAAGTAAGAGGACTAAGCAGAGATTCCAGGGGACAGATTGAGATGGCTCTTGACCCTGACTAGTCTGAGGAATTGATTCTAAATGAGCAAAGCAGAATTCAGAGAGATAGCATATTCTACCACCCCATGACTGGGATAGTACAGCCCTCTTCTATACCAATAGTGTTAGGTTAAATTCTTTACCCTAATAAAAGTAAATTATAAACTCAACACATTAATAGAGTGGCTGCTGCTGTCAGACATAGAGATGGCCTATTCCTTTCCTGTGCAGTGGAACACTGAAGTTTATTACAGCCTGAATGTAACACGATTTGAGATAATCTGAGGTCTTTCTCTATTGGCCTCAGCAATCTTAGATCCTTCCAGCCCCTTCCCGGTTTGGCTGCTATCAGAGTTGGCCATTTCTCTACCTCCCCAAACTTGGCATTTGCACTCTCCTTTAGAGAGAGGTAGGCCAGAGCACAGATCAAGGGTCTAAGGAGAAGGATTTGTATTTGCAAGGAAAAGATCACCTCTTCCCTAAAAACTGGAGCAGAGCAAAGGAAAAGACATTAAGGGAACATGCTGGCATGATTTAAACTGTAAAATTGGAAAGAAGGGGGAGCTTGGTCCTTAGCTTCATTTTTTTTCAGTTAAGTATTTATTGAAGCCCTCTGCTGAGAGAGAGGGAAAGGAGATGGTCTTCTAGGCTCATTCTAGGGTTTTAAATTGTAAAAAATCTTCATTTGTATAGAATACTTCATAAATCTAGCACAACTGCCTCTCTAGTTTTGATCCCACCCAGAACCCAGGGGAAAATCACTAAAAAAAATAAATGCCTTATTTCTATTCTAGATCTACTTGACCTACCAAAAAAACCAACAAACAAAACCCACCTACTCATATTATAGATTAGAATACTTTTTCCATAACAAAGAAACTCATTATACAGCAAAAACCACAGAACAATTCAATAGTTTGGAAGAAAAGGAGTTTAAACTAACATTTTATACCATATACCATAATATATTCCAAAATGCTAAATTATCTAAATATAAGAAACTACCTGAACTAAAAAGTAATAAAAGAAAATAAGATTTTTCTTTTGCAACTGTGGATAAGGGAAAAACTTAACCAGTCATAATGTTGGACACTACTCCATTTAGCCCTTCCCTTCATTGATTTGTAAAGCAGAAAACTCCACCTTCCTCTCCCTTAATTGATCTGTAAACAGGCAGGACCCCACCCCTTCTTTCCCTTGATTGATCTGTGGGCGGGAGTCCCAGCCAAGGCTTTCTCGCTGGCGGGAAATTAAAATGTACACTGACCAATCACTGTAGTTTCAGCTTACATCACTGTAATTTCAGCTTAAGTAACCTGGCTATGGAACCTCTATAAAACTGGCACAATGTGCCAAAGCACTGTCTGATTTGGGCATGTACCCCGACAGTCCCGTGGTAATAGAATCCACTTTTTAAATTTAATCTTGGGGATCTTCTGTCTCACTTTTTTGGGGGTACAACAATAATAGAAAAGAAATTATTTTAGACAAAATAGATCATTTTGATTATATAAAAATTATATATTTTTTTATATAAATGTGTATAAATACATTATTTCATTTCATACATTATATGTATAATAATGCATACATTTTATGTATATATAAAAACAATGCAGCCAGACTATGAAGAAAAGATAAAGACTAAAAGGAAAATCTTTGCACTAAACATGTCTGATAAAAACCTGACACCCAAAAAGAGAAAAATAAACCCTATATAGTACCTACTATATAACTAGGCACTGTTCTAATTAGACAAATTATCTGATCCTCACAACAACCCTAGGCTGTGGGTGCTGCCATTATCCCCATTTTACAGATGAGGAAACTGAGGCAAACAGCTTAAGTAACTTGCCCAGAAAGACCTGAGTTCAAATCCAGCCTCAGACACTTAATAGCTGTGTGACCCTGGGGAAGCCACTTAACCACAGATGGCAAACCACTCTACTATCTTCATCAAAGAAACCCCAAAGGGGTTACAAAGAATCAGACACAACTCAAATGACTTAATAACAATGGCACAGGGAGAGAATGCCTGAACTAAGATGGTCGCTTTGTGAACGGAGACAAGGAGTAGGGTAATATGGAAGGCAGATATGGAAAGATTTGGTAATTGATTGGATATGGGGGAAAGAGGGGGAGGAAGTAAGGAGTAAAGGATAATGCCAAGATTATGAACGCAGATGGCTAGTAGGATGGTGGTATCTTCAACAAAAATAGAGGAATTTGGAAGAGGGGAGTGTTTAGGCATAATGAGCTTGGTTTTAGACATATTGAATCTAAGACGTCTCTATACAATACAATGTGATGCACAATTGAAATACAATTTGAAATGTTCAATAGATGATTGGTGGTGCAGGACTGAAGATCAAGGGAGATACTGAAACTGAGTATAGAGATGTGGGAGTCATTTGCTTATAAATAACTGCTAAACCCACGGGATCTGGTGAGGTTACCAAGAGGAAGCATAGAGGAAGAAGATAGCTTTGGAGAGCTGCCTAAGACACAGAGGTTCAGTAACTTGTTTATTACACCATAGCTAGTGTATGTGCCAGAGAAAGGACTTAAATGGAGGTCCTCCTAACTCCAAGACCAGCCCTCTACTGACTACACGTTGCTTCTCCCATCGTTTTTCTTATGGGACAATTGCTTTTGTCAAGTCTACATAACACAATCTCTTCAGTCATTCCCAATTCAATGGCTAGCCATTGGGTTTCCAGTTTGCTTGACTGTTAGTTTTAATTTTTTGTATGTGGAATCTTTCTGTCTGTCTTTGACCTCCTTGGGGTGGAGTACATATACAAAAATTAAATCTCTTTGTCAAATGTTACAAATAATTTAGTGACATTTCTCACAGAACACTCCCAGTGATAACAGCAAAAAGTCAGATACAAATTGTACTCAGTGATTGGAGAATATTCAGATAAAGTGTGATATAGGAATGTAGGGATGAGGATAGGGATTTCGTTGATACAGGTGGGTGCCTTTTTGTAATTAGGTTTTTAGACAGCTGCCTAGTGCACTGAGAGATTAAGTGATTTGCCAAGGGTCATAGAGTTAGGAATATAATAAAAATAAAATTAAAAATATTATTGCACCAGGCTTAAATGAAGTGATGCAGAATAAAGAAAATAGTGTAAAGCAGTATGGTGCTGTGAAAAGAGCCCTGGCTTTGGGGTCAGAAGCCCTCAGGTTGATTCTGCCATGAGTTAGAATCTTGACTCTGTCTTGCCATAAAAATATCAATGAGAGCTAGCATTGTATAGTACCTACTATGTGCCAGGCATTGTGTTAAGCACTTTACAAATATCTCACAACAATCTTGTGAGGCAGGTGCTATTATGATCCCCATTTTATAGTTAAGGAAACTGAGGCAAATAGAGGTTTCTAAGTGACTAGCTCAATGTTACATATCTAGTGAATGTCTGAGGCTAGATTTGAACTCATGTCTTCCTTACTCAGACCACTGAACCATCTAAGTCCCTTAGCCTATCTAGGCCTCAGGTTCCTTATCTGTAAAATGAGGGTACTGGACTAGACCACCTGTAAGGCCCATTTCAGCCCTAAATTCATGATTCCATTATGGCAGGAACCATCCTTTCTTCCTCTACCCCCACCTACCTCCCTGGAACATGCCAACTAGAGCCATAATTCCTGGCTCCACATGGAATCTTTGGGATGGAGCTATGGGGCTGTGGAAGAGTCTACTTCTAACCAAATATGACTCATCATTGAGGGCTTTCCACAGTGGGTTAATGAGTCTGTTTATTGGCTATGGGGCCAGAAGATCAGAGGACTCAGAGAACGTACTAAAAGTAGGAGAGGCTTTCCTCTTTTCCAGTTTCAAACAACAAAGGACTGTTTTGATGTATGTCTGGAGAGTTAGGTCAGGGAGGGGCAGCAGGTTCTATTCTCCTGCCCCAGCCTCAGTGTGGCCACAAGCACACAGAAGCTAAAGCACGTGACCTGCCTCTTTTGTTTTTGTTCTTTCCTGAACTTAATCAAAGTTTAAGGGAAGTTAGGTGTCCCTGGAGTCATGAAAATTCATCTTCCTGAGTTCAAATCCAGCCTCAGACACTTATTAGCTGAGTGATTCTCTGCAAGTCACAACCTTGTTTGCCTCAGTTTCCTCATCTGTAAAATGAGGTGGAGAAGAAAGTGACAAACCACTCCAGGATCTTTGTCAAGAAAATCTTCATGACCCCATGAGGAGTCAGATAGGACTAAATAACAACAATAAGCTTAAGCAAATGATTACTCTTAGATGGATGTGTTCAGGCTTAGAGGTGTAACCAGATAGGTTACAGGATCTGAGGTAGCTAGGACAGAGAGCTGGGCCTCAAGTCAGGAAGACCTGAGTTCAAATCCAACCTCAGACACTTACTAGCTGTGTGACTTTGGGCAAGTCACTTAATCTTGTAGGACTAGGGCAGGGGTAAAGAACCTGTGACTTTGAGACCAGACACGGCCCTCTATTCCTCAAGTGTGACCCTTTGGCTGAATCCAAACTTTACAGAACAAATCCCCTTAATGAAGGATTTGTTCTATAAAACTTGGACTCAGTCAAAAAGTCAACCCAAGGATCTAGAAGGCATATATGGCCTCGAGGTCGCAGGTTCCCCGCACCTGGACTAGGGTCTCTTTGCATTGGACCTGACTCATAAAAGGTAAGACTTCTACAATGGAGAGGACTATCACTAACAAGAGGATTAGTCCAAGCCAGGTCATTTTACCAGCAGATGTACACCAGGAGTTGTTTAGACACTGAAGTGAAAATTGTCTGATTTGTAGTCTTACAAACTACTGCAATGTTCTGAGGAAGTTTAAGTACTAGGAAAACATCCTGCACCAGTAATTATAAATTAAGTTGCTGAATTCTGTTCTGCTAATGTACATGTGAGTCTTTTGTATCTAACATTTCTTGAGTGTCTAGAAATAAACTACTTGTCCCATACTTGATTTACATTGTGTATTAAATATCTTTTTACTCTTCTCATTTGGGGGGAGATCCTAGATATAATGTAATAAGGAAAATCATCCCCAGGGGATTTAATGAGTCACTGAGTGAGAGAACAACTCTTCTCATTACAGTCAGGCTCCCCAGAACCAAAGCTGGTCCAAATTGCAAGCCTGAGGACAGAACAGGCAGTGAGTGAAGTGCCCCCATACCCTGAGATAACTGAGCAGTAGTTCCTCAAGGTTAGACCATGAAGCCTATCCAAAATAATATTAAGAATTATTAATAATATTATGTTATTGGGGGCTCACTTTGAGAAGTGTTGTGTGATTTGACCAGATGCAACTGTGGGTAGCCGTTGAGAGCCCCCCGGCTTTGAAAACCCAGATGTTGATGCTTCCCTCTCTGGTAACTGTAATTTTGGTATTGATAATGGTTGGACAGTTTGGAAGCCTGTCTGTTTGATCTGTCTGTATACTCTGAAGTTTGGGGTACTGACCTTTTCCCCTTGAGCTAGGTGATATATGTTTGTTTGATTAAAGTAAGCTTGTTAACCGATTTTGAGTTACTTTCCTTTTGAAAAGCAGATCTAAGAACCTGTTGTTGGCAGCCACCCTGGGGATGTTGGGGTGCTTGCTGCTACAAAATGGCGATGAGGGATGGGATCTGCTGAGTAAAAGGAAAGTATGGGGGCTGGGATAATTGTTTGTTTCCCAGTTGTAGTAGCTGTGATTCTGTGGAGCCATGGAGCAGGAGAGAACGGCCTACATGCTGGCTTCGCTGACCTGGGAGCAGGAATGGTGAGCTGCCTGCATGGGGACCTGTGGAGAAGCCAGGAGCTGCTGCCTTCTCCTGGAGGAGAAGGAACCCAGGAGTTTGGAATTCAGCCACAGGACAAGATAAGGACTGTGTGGCAAAGCAGGGGTACTGAATGTGTTTCCTTGCTGCATCCCACAGTTTGGGACCCAGGGGGAGGATGGACTTGTGACTATGGTGGGTAGGGGAAAGTGCCATGGACCCCCAAGAACCCCACGTTGGTTTTGTTGCCTAGCCACCTCTCTGGACTTGGAAGCAGGGGCTGGAGCAATGTTATGGGAAGGACACCTCCCTCCTCCCAAGAGAACTTTATTTTTACTCTTGTTTTGAATTGATGTGATAATGTAATATATTTTGTTTAAGGCCCAGTGGCCACTTTGGTAACTTTAGATGTACCTTGAAAATATGACTTAAGAGATGGTTAGTGCTAATTGAAATGTAAATTGTCTATGCTATGGGCATACATAGTAAGACTTTATGGAATAAGTGACTGATTATACTTTGAATACTTTGAGATATTGTTACTGATAAGAGACTAATTGAGTTAATCAAGACTTTGCCCCATGAGTGGAAGACTTTGATCATGTACTTTGAAATTACTGATGTGACTGAGTTAACTTAAGAGTGACTATTTTTTGATTTTACTGATAAGTGACTGAGTTAACATTTGCCCCATGAGTGGAAGACTTGGACTATTGTACTTTGAGATTATATTGTGATTTTCTTATGTACCTGGAAAATGTGACCTAAGAGATGTTTTAGTGCTAATTCAAATGTAAATTGTGTATGCCATGGGAATGAAAGGTCTTGGGGCCGAATATAATGGAAATGCAGATTTGAAGATCTTCCCTGCCCCTAGGCCCTTTGATTGGCTTAAGTGACTCTGAGAACCTTCTTTAATTTGAAAATATACTCTGCCCCCTAATAGGCTGAATGTGGTCACATGGAGCCTGTGGTAGGAGGCTTGGTTTTCAGGAATGATCACACCTTGATGCTGTGTGATTGGGCAGTGGGTGGTCAAGAGGGTGGTTACATTCTCTGACCCAGGAGAAGGCTATATAATTCCTGATTTGAGGCTTTGCTTTGGGGCTCACTTTGAGAAGTGTTGTGTGATTTGACCAGATGAGACTCTGGGGGCAGTCGTTGAGAGCCCCCTGGCTTTGAAAACCCAGATGTTGATGCTTCCCTCTCTGGTAACTGTGATTTTAGTATTGATAATGGTTGGACAGTTTGGAAGCCTGTCTGTTTGATCTGTCTGTATACTCTGAATTTTGGGGTGCTGACCTTTTCCCCTTGAGCTAGGTGATATATGTTTGTTTGATTAAAGTAAGCTTGTTAACCAGAAAAAATTATATTATTTAATATTAATTAAGAATATAAATAGCAAGGATAATATAAATATTAAGAATAATTAAGAATATATTAAGTGATGAAAAAACTCAGGTTAAGTATGATGGTACCAAATGGTTAAATTTAAAGACACAGTCTTCCTTTAAAATTTTTTTTTAACAATCAATAAATTTCAGAAGTGTAGAATTTCAATAATTATTGTAGGCAAGACCCTAGGCCTGGTGCCTTTCTCAGCTGTTAGGAGGAGTATACTTTGTAGGTTTTCTGCCTGTGTTTGCCTCCCTTATGAAAATAAAGTGTAACAAACAAAAAGCAACGACACATTCCAAAACAATTTGGTTACAAATAAAAGCAAGGTCAGCAGAACAGGCTAGATGAGGAATAATCAGAAACCATCAAACTCAAGAACGCAGAATTCAACAAACCCAAGACCATTAGTTACTTGGGAGGTAACACCCCATTTGAAAATATTTACTGGGAAAATAAGGAAGCACTTTGAAAAAATTAGGTTTCTAAATGACTAAAAAAGTCATACTCTTTAACCCAGAGATACCACAGCTAGTCATGTACTCTTAAGTAAAAAGCAAAAAGATCCTATGTACACTAAATATTCATAACATTTTTTGTTGCAACAAAGAATTGGAAGTAGAGTGGATTCATTGGAAAATGCTAAACAAATTATGCTACATGAACAAATGAAATACTTGTGATTCATAAGTGATAATGAATACAGAGAAGCATGGAAAAACTTGTTTAAATTGATGGAATGAAATATGTAAAACTAGGAAAGCAATATGCAGAGTGATTATGTCAATGTAAGCAGAAAAGGCACACACACAAAAGGGAAATACTGCAGTGTAACTGATCACCACCTTAGAATTCATAGAAAACACTTTCCTCCCCAACTTAAAGAGAAGGTGGGGAATAAGCCTGTGGAATATTATAAACATTACCAGGCATGATTGATGTGTCCACTGGTTTTGCTAAACTGTTTCTTCTTTCCCCTACTCCACCCCTACTTTCTTTTTTTCTAATCTTTGTTGCAAGGAGAGGCATTCAGAAAGAAAAGTGTTTTGTAAAAAAAAGTATAAAAACAAAAATTAGATTAAAATGTAAAAACCAAAATTTATCAATAAAATAAATAAAAAGTAATAACATATTCCCAAAGCAGATTAAATTATTTGATGATTATCAGTGTACACAAACAAAAGCTCAAACAATGAGGAACCCAACACCTCCCAAGCCAGTCTATTCCACTTTTGGACAGCAATAATTGTTGAGAACTTATTATTAAACCTCAATATACTTTCACCCATTACTCCTAGTTTACACCCACTACTCCTACTTCATGAAGTAGAGAAGGGAGAAGGCAATGGCAAACCACTCCACTATCTTTTGGGACAACTAGGTGTTACAGTGGATAGAGCGCTAGTCCTGGAGTCAAAAAGACCTGAGTTCAAATCCAACCTCAGACACTAGCTGTGTGACCTTAGGTAAATCACTTAACCCTGTTTGCTTCAGTTTCCCCATCTGCAAAATGAGCTGAAGAAGATAATGGCAAACTACTCCAGCATCTTTGCCAGAAAAACCCCAAATGAGATATGACTAAAAGACATTCTTAGTTCTCCCTTCAGTGGATGAGAGAACAAGGTCTAATCATTTTTTTATTGGACAGACCTTCAAATGCTTGAATACAGCCATCATGTCTTCTAAGGCTTCTCTTCTTCAGGCTAAGCATCTCCAGTCCCTTCACTTTATATTCTTATGGCATGATGTCTACACTCTTCACCAATTTGGTCACCTTCTTTTGGACACTCTTTAGTTTCTCAGTGTCCTCCCTAAAACATGGCACCTCAATGTACTAGCTAAGGTCTGAACAGGACAGAGCACAGTGGGACTATCAATTCCCTAACTCCAAACATTCTCATTCCATCAACATTTACTAATTCAAAAACAATCCAGTTAAATACTATATGTATAAAATGTAAATATGTGCATATATTATATATACATATGTATATATTATGTGTACATATATATGCATACACATACACATATACCATTGTGCCTGGCACTAGGGGAGACATAAAGATAAATAAGACCAAGGTCTTGACCTCATGGGGCTTAGAGCATAGTGGAGGGATAGAAATAAAAGGAATGTTTGTAAACTTGGGGTGCTGAATTTTATTCTTTTTCTTGGTAATGAAGCATATCTGCAATAATAATATATTTTGTAATATCTTTTTTCTCCACTCTCTCTCTGGACCAAGACAGGAGAGATGTGAAGAAAGTTTCTTGCAAACTGGTAAAAATGAGGGGGCTTAGCCTAGACCAGCGGTTCTTAAATGTAGTCCAGGAGGGTCCTCAATATTCTTTCAGGGGGTCTATAGGGTCAAAACTGTTTTCATAATAATACTAAGATGTTTTACTTTCTAAACATGTTAAATATCAACATATATAACCCAAATAAACAAAACCTTTGGGGGGGGTATCCTCAATAATTTTTAATACTGTACAAGGGTCCTGAGACCAAAGGATCCTGCTGGATTAAATGATCCCTAAGGTCCTTTCCAAGTAGCTTAGTGAAACAGAAAGAGTAGTGATTTGGAGCCAGAACTGCATTGAAATACGCACTGAATTACTTTCTACTGTAGCTGTGTGAGATCTTGGGCAAGTCACTCAGCCACTACAGGCTGAGTTTCCACATCTGTGAAAGTGAGAAAGTTGTTTAAGATAGCCTTTAAGGTCCCTTCCATATCTAAATCTATGACCCTATGAACGTGAGAAGAGCACAAAACCTCCTTCTACAAGTAAATGGTAAGGATTCCTAATGGGCTGAGCAAACTTTCTTACTATAGAAACAGGGAATTTACTTAGTCTCATGCAATGAATAGCCTATCAAAAAATGTTGAGCATGTACCACCCATAGAGCTATATTTACTTATTTATAAATTATATATGTATGTGTATATATATATGCTACTGCTCTAATACTTATACATTGTAAAACTTACACAAAAATAGGTACTAAAAAAAGATGAGGTAAAAGTTAAATAATGTTTGATCCTAAAGTCAATAGAAAGTCATTAGAATTTACTGAGTAAGGGAACTGACATGGTCAGATATGCTACCCAGCTTCCCAAGCTCCAACAGCTTGGACCCCCTTAGGGTCATGTCATGGGCCCCCTAGTTCTAGAGACCATTGTTCTACAGGACTCAGAATGGCCACTCACAATGGAGATGGAGCATTTTGAAGGAAGAGGTGATGAAAGTGTTATGGGACCATTCTCATAAGAGGCCAGGACAGGAGTAACCCTAGGAATGACCTCCAGGCCTAGAGTATCACAGAGCCCAGGAAGGCCCTGGGGAGTTTTCCCTAGATTTGGTATCTCCCAGTCTGTACTAGGCTGCTAATTTATTTTATCTGTGCTTCCAATTGTTTTCATCCTTCCCTTTTATTTAATAAAAGATCACATAGATATATGACACTTTAAGGTTTACAAAGTATTTTCCCCATAATAAACCTGAGAGGTAGTAATTCTAAGTATTATGATCTCCATTTAATGAAAGCTACTCACTTATGGTCATATAGATAAGAAATGTCAAGTCAGGATACCCACCCCAGGATCCTCAATTCCAAATTCAATGCTCTTTCCATAGCAGCATCATGAATTTATATATTTTTTTCTTTTTCAACCCCCACTAAAGTCCTCCTTAGAAGTCTGGTGGGGAGGGGCGGCTAGGTGGCGCAGTGAGTAGAGTGTCAGCCCTGGAGTCAGAAGGACCTGAGTTCAGATCCCACCTCAGACACTTAAGGCACACACAAACAAAAACCTAGCTGTGTGACCTTGGTTACTTAACCCCAATTGCCCTCCAAAAAAAAAAAAGAAAAAAGAAGTCTGGTGGGGAGATGGCCCTGGTTTCTTGGAAGCCACGCTAATAATGGATTGCCAACCCTGTAGGTTCCTGCCAAGCTGGAAAGGCTTGGAGAACAGGCCTAGCCACAGACTTTATACTTGCCATCCCAGGACCCAGCCTCACTCACTGCAGACTGATCGACAAGATCAGAGAGCAGGTGATGAGTTGTTTTGATCACACCCACTCATAAGATCATAAAACGTTAAAGCCAGAAGAAACTTTAGAGATGTCTAATCCAGGGGCTCTTGATGGGTTTGTTTGCTTTTGTGTGTGTGTGTGTGTGTGTGTGTGTGTGTGTGTGTGTGTGTGTGTGTGTGTGTGTGTGTGTGTGTGTGTGTGTCTTAGAGTGCTTTGGCAGAATAATGCTTTTAAATGCATAAAATCAAATATGGAGGATTACATCGGAAAACAATTACACTGGATTATAATGATCCAAATATTTAAAAAAACAAGCTCACAGACTAATCCAACCATTTCATTTTACAAAAGAGAAAACAACCCTAAAAGGCATAGAGGAGATTGAAGGGATTTATCCATGTTGGAATTTGATACCAGGTCCTTTGGTAAATTCCCCAATCTTTGTACTAGCATGTTTCCTTTTGCCACAGCTTTGGTGGACAAAGCATATCCCATCCATCAGTGAAATGGTGGGTCTTTTGAAATATGGAAGTATTCCAGATTTATAAATAAAAATTCTTGCTAAAACCCAGAATAGTTCAGATGTGAGAAGGCAAAGAGGTGGGAAATTGGGGAGCAGCCTGGACAATACATTGGACTTGGAATCTGAGGACCTCGGTTTGAATTCTGGTTCAGATTCTATTACTAGCTGTGTGACCATGGGAAGTCACATGAATTCTCTGAGGCTCAATTTATTCTGTAACATGGAAATACACACCCCTGAACTTCCTACCTTACAAGGTTACTGTGAAGCAAGTGCTTCCTGAACCTGAAAGCCTGGAGACAAACGAGGACACAGGAAATGTCATACAAAGTGTTAGGAGATTACAGGATCAAAGGAAAGTTAGCCAGCCATAGAGTTCAACTCATCCTCAAAAAAGAAAATACCACTAAAACATACCCAAAAGTGCTGATTCAGCATCTACTTGAAGATTTCCAGTGAAGAAGACCCAACTACTTCCTGAGGTAACCCCTTCCACCTCTGGATTGGTTCTGATTGTTAATGAAATTTTTTAGGATATCAAAGGCTAGATTTGAGGCAAATCATCTACCCTTTGCTCCTAGGTCTGCCCTCTCCCCAGGGAACAGATTAAGCTTCTCTTCCATCAGACAGCCCTTCAGAGAGTGAATACAGATCAGATGAGGGAGAGATCTAGAAACCAAGCAAGGCTTGGAAAGGTTGGGAAGGATCAGTGTGATGTCAACATGTGGAGAAGGGAAGGAAACAAGCATTTTATTAAGTGTTTACTGTCTGCCAGGCATTGTGCTAAGTACTTTACAAATATTATCTTATTTGATCCCTACAATAACCCTGGGAGGGAGAAGCTATTATTATCCCCATTTTCAGATGAGGTAACTATGCAGGATGGAGGTTCAATTATTTGCACAGCTAGTAAGTGTCTGAGGCTGGATTAGAATTCATTTCTTCCTGAGTCTCCTCTGCATTGGGAGTATTCTAGGTGTAGGAGACCGTCTAGGCTGAACTCTAGGAGGAAGGAGGCAGCTCCTATTGTTTAATAATTAATAATAAGTAGCAGTTACAGAGCACCTATGTACCAGACACTCTAAGCACTTTACAAATACAACCTTCGAGGTATTATTATTCCCATTTTACAGTTAAGGAAACTGAGGCAAACAGAGATTAAGTGACTTAACCAAGGTCACACAGCTAGTAAGTGTCTGCCACTGGATTTGAACTCAGGTCTTTCTGAATCCAGACCCAGAGTTCTATCAACTTTGCCACCTAGCTGCTCTCCACCCAGTCTCCTTGACCTAGACCACACCTGCTTAACTTCTTCTTACCTCCCTCTCCCATAACTCCTACTTACCCTCTGCTTGGCTCTGGTTATTACATGGATTGAAGGGACCCCACAGCTCAGGTTTGTCCTCAGCCCATACATATAGCATGGGATCAGTTTGGAACCTGGATCTTGAAGGCAATACCTTCCCAAGACCACAGCTCTCTGGGCCTGTAGCATTCCACTGGAAAAGTTCACCTAGCAACACAGAGATGGAGAGAGATGGAGACAGAGGAAGGTCAAGGATAACTAGGAACTGGGTTCAGGGACATCCTCTGGAGATAGCGCTCTGTCTTGTCTTCATATCTCAGAGCCTTTCCTATAGACCCAGCTTTAATACCTCCACTGGCATCTCCCATCATCCTGATCATTGACACCCTCTGGATTCTTAACAATCTCTTCCCTCAGGCCCCCTAACAACAGGCCATTCTGTGGATCATAAGATTTAGAGCTGACAAAGACCTTATCAATCACCCAGTCTGAACCCCTCAGTTTACAGATGAAGAGACTGAGAACCAGAAAGGGAAAAGATGACTTCCTCACAATTACACAAGGAGGAAGTAGCTGAATCCAGATTCAGACTCTTGTCTTTTTACCCCAATTCTAATGCTCCTTCAAAGATACTGTACATATTGTTTTTTCAGCAGAATGGGAAACTGAGGCCCAGAGCCATTCCCTTGCCCAATTCCTTCCCCTCTCTAAGGAGCCCCAAGCTTCAGGTTCCCCTCATCCCCACCCCTACCCTTGACCCCCAGTCTGGTCCCTCACCACTGCCCTTGACACTGATAGCAGCCCCTGGCTTCAACTCTTGCTTTGTGAGTGGTCCCCATTCACAGAGGTAGAAACCCCCAGACTTGGCTGAGACGTTATAGATGAAGAGGGAGATGTTCGAGGGTCCCACCTGGGCCCCCAGCCCTGGGCTTTTCAGGGTTAGTTGCTTCAAAGAGGACAACTGCCCTCCTCCAGACCAGGTGATTGGCTCAAAAGGTCCCTCCCTGGGGCCAGTCAGACATGGCAACACTGCATTCATCCCCTCTGTGGAGAAAGAGAGGAGAGTGAGGAAGAAAGAGTGAGGAATGGCAACATGAATCTGGGGCCTAAGAACAAGCTCCAACTCTCACTAGTTATAGGACCATAGACTGTTCCATCATTTTTCTGAGGCTTAGTTTAAGAGGAGTAGAAATACTTGCTGCTTCCCAGAGTTGTTATGAAGAAATGGCTCAAAAACATTCAAATTAAAATGTGTTTTTCTTTATCATCTTTACTTTCTCTTCTCCCCATCATCAACCCAATCCCTACCCTAAACCCAGGAGACACTTTGGCTCAATCCCAACAGGACACTGAATTTAGAGTTGGAAAGGACCTTTGTCTGATCTCTGATCTCATTTTACGGAGGAAGAAAATGAAGCCCTTAGATAAACTGTCCAAGGTTGGTGGCCAAGCTGGAAGGAGAGCCCCACATCTCTGCTTGTTCCTACCTTCAGTCTCCACACTCAGTGGGTCTTGGGGCTCAGCATCCTGTGGGGTGAGAAAGAGAAAGAAGAGGAGGAGGAAGAAAGGGGGCTGCTGCATGGCGAGCTGGGCTCTGACTTCGATGGGTGTCCGGATCCTCGAGGTGGATGCTGGGGCAGGCAGGGGCTGGTGGGAGTTGCTGAACCAAAACCATGGTTGCTTTGTCAGAGGCAGCCTACCAACCCAGTTGCCCCAGGGAGGAAGGGAGGCCGCCCACAGTCAGGTCCCATCAGGGACTCACACAGCTCTGTTTCTCCCCAAATAGCCCAGTCTTCCTCTTCACTTCCCTACATTCATACAAACACAGAGGAGTATGTATATGTCTGTGTACAGTTTACCAAATATCTCTAACCCATTCCACTAAAATAACAACAACAAAAAACATCACAAACGCTTACGAGAATCCATGAACTTTTATCAAATGTTGTCTGTTGCCGTCCGACCCAATCCAGTCTAGTAAGTACCTATTATAATCCAGGCACTCCAGTAGAGCAGAGAATAAAAAGACAAAGTGAAGAAAAGTCTCTGCCCACCCTGTCCACCTGGTGCTTCCACTCTCACATTAGACCAGTCCCTTCACTTTTCCCACTTAAGGTCTGAATGTGACTTGTTTAATTCAGAGCCCAGACACACTCAGGACACAGAAAAAACTCTAGGTTAAGCAATATATTCACATTCAGTGAGTATACCTTTTAGAAGCAACATGGGCTCTGGAGAAATACAGCTGCCAGGATCAGGCCTTCCTCCCCACTACCACACAGGTCAATCAATGATCTGCCTTTTCAACCCAATTAATTTCAAGTCAAGAAACACTTAGTAGGGGCTTACAATGTTCTAATCTCTATCCTGGACACTGGGAGTACAAAGATCAATCAATCAATAAACATTTATTAAGCACCTACTGTGTGCCAGATACTGAGCTGGGAATACAAAGAAGCAAAAATAAAATCCCTACCCTCAAGGAGCTTACAATCTAAATGGGGAGACAACATGCAAACAAATATATGCAAAGAATGCTATATACAGGATAAATAGGAAATAACAGAGGGAAGGCATGGGATTAGGAGGAGCTAGGGAAAACTTCCTGTAGAAGCTGGGATTTAAATTGTGATTTAGAGGAAGCCAGGAAGGTCAGCAGTCAGAGAGGAGGAGAGGAAATGTTCCAGGCATGGTATCTGGCCAGAAACAATGCCCGAAGCCAAGAGATGGAGTGTCTTGAACACAATGTTAGAGCTAAAAAAGGAACTTAGAGCACAGAATGTTAGAGCTTGAAGGAATTTTAGAGATCATTTAATACAGTGGATCTCAAACTTTTTGTTTCCCTTTACACTCTTAAAAATTATCGAGGACCACAAAGAGTTTTGGGTTATATCATTTACAATGGCAACATTTTACTGTATTAGAAATTTAAATATCTTAGCATAACTATGAAAATAGTTGTGACCTCATAGACCCACTGAGAAGGTCTAGGAGTCCCTAGACCACACTTTGAAAACCATTGATCTAATCAAACTCCCTCATTTTCTTTTCTGCACTTAATAAATGCCTATAGAGCACCAGCCTTGGAGTCAGGAGGACCTGAGTTCAAATGTGGCCTCAAATACTTAACACTTACTAGCTGTGTGGCCTTGGGCAAGTCACTTAACCCCAACTGACCTGACCTGCCTTCTCCAAAAAAAAAAAAGCATAAATGCCAAATAAGATGAGCATTTCTATATACAAAGTAGAATAGGAAAAAAAAGATCACATACAAAACTGCAAGTTTCTATTATGTACAGCTTGCTTTTCCTTTTAAGTACATAATAAATTCATCATACATACAGCTTTCAATCTGTCATATTTGCCTGTTCCCTTCTAACCTTCCTTATGTTCTCTCTTGCACATTCTTTAAAATACTTAAAATACTTCAATGACTATTTTTTTCAACCCTGACTGTGCCCCGCCCCCCCCTCACCCCCACGCACACACCCATCCCATTGAAAAAAAAAGAAAAAGAAAACCCTTGTAACACATGCACCCAATCAAAACAAATTCCCATACTGGGAAATTCTGGTCTGAAAATGTGACTCATTCTGTGCCCTGAGTCTATCACCTTCCAGTTAGGAGGTGGGTAGCAAGCTTCCTCATCACTTGTCTGAAATCATGGTTGGTATTAGATTAATCAAGAATGCCCTCATTTTACAGAAAAAGAAACTAAGACCCAGGGGAAAAGAACTTGCCCAAAGTCACATAACAAGTCAGGGATATAGCCAAGATGAGAACCCAGGTTTCCAGACTCCAAATCTAGTGGTTGGTTTTTTTTTTCTCCTTCCATTATTTGCACATCAAGGCTTGAAGGGGGTAAGAGCCTAGAGAGGATTCGTAGCTCTGTTGCCATTTCCCAATTTGACACTGTACCCCCCCCCCTTTTCCCCCACCCACAGCTTCCTGTTTATGACAGACAACCCTCAGGAGACCCCCACAGGTGGCAAACCCTGGCCTTCTTTCTGGCCATGAGTGAGGTGAAGTGAGTCCAGACTGTCATGATTTTAAAAGAGGAAGGATAGGGAGACTAGAGAAGTGGGGAACTGGAAGGCCCATGGGGAAGTATGGGATAGCTTCTGGAAACAATCCTCACTCTCTTGTTTACTACTTAACAAATATATTCTGGGCCATTACTAGTTGTCTTGACTTTTGTCTCTCCATTGGAGTCCAATGAAGCTGTAGGAGAGAGTGAGACTGATGACTGCACAGCTCTGCCTCACTTAAATCCAATGTACTTGCAAGTCAGGACATTACCCTCATGACATCATTGGTCCTCTTCAAGACCAAAGGATGAACAACAACAAAAAAATAAATCGGAATCCCTCTATATACCTATATTCCTCCTATAGGTATATAGAGGGATTCTGATTCCTGGGTCCTACATATTCCATGGGTGGATCAGTTCTTGAGAGCTAAATACTGATAACACACCGCTGGGATTGATTTCTTTATGTAACCCAGGGCTGGTCTTTTGAGCATGCCCAGTTTGGATAACATGGACTTCCCTCACCCCCAGGGTTACATTTGTCTGCTCAAATACATGTAGTGGCTCATCTGAGACCCTCCACACCCTCCATGATGAAATCCCAACACACCTCTTAAGGGTCATTTTCCATTGCTTCCAAGCATAGAACCTATCCTCTGGCCATACTGGATTCCTTACTGCTTTTTGAAGACCTTTTCACTTCAATTTCTTCTCACATTTCTTCCACTTGAAATCTCATTTAAAATGTTCAAATGTCAGTTCTTCTTCGAAGCCTTCCCTGATCCCTCCCCAGCAGTCCAGCTTCTACTTTTAGAACTAACCTTGTTTTTGCATTGATCTGATAACATCCTTCCTTTGCTCAAAAAAAAAAAATCTTAAGTGGCTTCATTGCCTATCAATTAAATTTCAGATTCCTTTGACTGTCAAAGACATCTGGGATATGGCATCACCCAGTTCTCCCAGCCTTATTGCATATCATTCCTTTCCACTCTAACCCAACTAGACCATTCTTTGCTCCGTTCTTTGCCTTTGTTCGTGATGCTCCTTATGCCTGGAATGCCTTCTGTCACCCCACTTTTCCTGGCTTTTAAAGCCCACCTCTATGCTATGTGATGTAAGAGAGGCAAAAGTTACTAATGCTAAGGGATCAGAGAAAACCTCCTGGAAGAGGACAGTCAGTCCTTGATAAATAAGCATGTCTCAAGAGCTTATTGGGTGGCAGATGCAGGGCTAAGACTCGGGGCAAAGGCAAAAGAGAGCCCCTGCTCTCAAGGACCTCACGATCTAATGGGGGGGGGGTGTATGAGAACAACGGGGAAACATTATGTACAAACTAGACATATACAGGTTAAGTTGGAGAAAACCACCAGAAGAAAGAGGCTAGCATGAAAGGGGATCTAGAAAGGTTTCCTGCAGAAGGTGGGATTTTATCCGGGATTTGAAGGAAGCCAGGAACTCCCACTTACATGGCTGCTCCCCATCCCTGGAATTCTCCCCCTCCTCCAGGGGAGGACTGGGAAGATGGTGTGCTAGGCAATCGGCTCTTTCAGGGGCCTAGAAGAGTGGGGGACCTGGGTCTCTGGGAAAGTAAGTCATCTGTAAAATGGGGCTGAGAATAGCTGTAGCACTTATGACTTATGGTGAGGCTTATGAAATAATGCATTATCTCATTTGAGTTTACTTTGCAAAGTTGGAATCCCCTCAATTTGCTCTGCAAAGCCGTTATGTAAGTGAACTCTTACCTCCAGTTATAATCTCAGTCACACAGGGAAGGCGCTCTAATAAGCGTTTATATAGCACCTATTCCCTGCCAGGCCCTTTACAAATATTATCTCGTTTCATCTTCACAATAACTGAGAGGTAGGTGCTATTACTACAGCACAAGGGACTTGGCCAAGGTCACACAGGTCACTTATGTAGGAGGCTGGATTTGAACTCGGGGCTTCCTGACCTCATTGCACCACTTAGCTGCCTCCAGTATAAGCGAGGGAGAAGTAAGTGGTGATGTGTAAGAGGGTGTGTACAAGTATGCACAGGACTCCACACCAACCCCAGGAGGCAGGTAGTGAGTTCACCAAGTGAAGAAAACAAGGCACAGAGAGGTATGATGACTTGCCCTGCCTCACAGAGGCGGAATTCGCACCCAGGTCTAAATCCAATGCTCTTTTCACTATTCCACAGCCATTCTGGGAGCTGGATCTCTAAGCACTGGAATGGCTCGGGAGGCTGCACTTTAAGGAGTGGAGACTTGAACTGCGCCTGGAAACACGAGGGAGAGTTCTGCAAGCTGAGCGCGGGGGAAGGGAGCGTGAGGCAGCTTCACTTCCTCTAGGAAGTCCGCCTGGATTTGGCAAAGGAGCGACTCCTCGAAGGTGGGCAGAACCCCCCCCCCCAGCCTCCGCTCGTAGAGTCGGAGAGGACCATCCGGAACCTCCCGAGAGAACCCGGAAACACCCGAGTGTATCCGGAAATACCCGAGCGCACCCGGAAGGAGCGACGGGCTGCAGCCTGGGAGTGCGAAACCAGGGTTTGAGCTCTGGCAATGGCGGCGGCAGCGGCAAATGCAACTGCAACTACAACTACGGGCGAGGACGGGCAGCGGCAGCCACTAGCTGGTACGGGAGGGAGCGAGCGCCTGTGTCCTCCGAGGCCGGGAGGCTGGAGACTAAGGGGAGAGGGCGGGAAGAGAGACCCAGGAAAGGGGATAGATTGGGAAGGAAAAGGGGGCGGAGCTTCCCCTGAGGTGGGGGGGAGAGAAGGGAGGAGCCGAGAGGTGGACGTTCGGAAAGGGGCGGGGCGGAGAGTTGAGAAAGGGCACGTGGGTGAAGGTCAGCCAAGAAGGTGGGGTGGAAGGGGGAAAAGGCGGGGCTTGTCTTGTTGGGGTGGGGGAGGGTGGGGCTTGTTTTGGGGGCGGAGCTTTGTGAAAAGGGGGCCTTAGGAAGGGGTGGGGCTTTGGAAAAAGAAATATAAGTGGAATAGGGGTTGTGGGCGGGGGGGGGAGGGGGAAGGGTGGAGCTTGTAGTGAGTGGGAGGGACTTTGGGAGAGGGCGGAGTTTGGGGAAAGCATAGCTGGGGTGGGTGGGACTTATGGGGAAGGGTGGGGCTTGTAGGGAGTGGGTGGGGCTTTGAGTGAAGCCCTGAGCCTTTACTGGGAAAGTAGGGGTTCCTGGAGAAGAGGGGCTGGAGAAGGAGCATTGCTTGGGAGAGGGTGGGGTTCGTGGGGAGTGGGTGGGATTTGAGTGATAGGCAGAGCTTTCGGGGAAAAGTGGGGCTCCTGGAAAGAGGGGGGCTTTCGAAAAGGAACATTTCTAGGGAGAGGGTGGAGCCTTGTGGCTGGGAGAAGCTTTGGATAGGGGGCGGGACTTGTGCAGAAGGGGTGGGGCATATAGAGATGCTATAGGAAAGTGGGAGGAGCAGGGGGAGGGGTCAGGCACTTGGAGAGAGACCTCCTGGGGAGGTTGTCATTGTCAGAATGGGGTCTAACAGAGGTGGGAGGCTTTGGGGTTGGGGCTAGGGGAATCTCAGTGAAATGACCTTTGCAGAACCAACCACAACCATGAGGGGCGATAGTTTGGAGGCAGAGGCTGGAGAGCTGGGAAGGCTGAGAGCCCAGCTGGGGGCAGCCCTGGCAGAGATGGAGAACATGAAGGCAGTGGCGGAGGTGAGCGAGAGCACCAAGGCCGAGGCCGTGGCCGAGGTCCAGAGGCAGTGCCGAGAGGAGGTGGCCTCCCTGCAGACCATCCTCAAAGGTGAGACCTGGCTTCCTCCTGGGGATGCCCCAGCTTGTGCTTGGTACCCTTTACGTCTCTGCCTGAACATTCCTAGCTTCCCCCAGAGCCTCTGTCTTCCTCAAACCTCATTTTTTCTCTTCCCTGACCCTGTTCTCCTTCCAGGTTTACATAACTCCTTCCTTAGCACATGCCCTAAGCAGATGGTTTCTCTTGGAATGTGGCTATAAAGGCAAGTGCCTTCATGGGGGCTTTATAGAAGAACAGTTACTGATATCTACATAACCAAACATATGTGGCTAAATGACTAATAAGTCTTATCTCATTAGAGCCTGACAGCAGCTCTTGGAGGTATCACCCATTACTTACCTGGAATAAATCAGTCTTGAGCAGGACTTTATCACTTTACCAACTGAAATGCAACCATTTGTAACTCTGAGCCTTACTCAGGGTTGACTGAGCCTCAGAGAAATTATAGATCACACGGCTAGGAAGTGTTCAAAGCTTATTCCAAAGCCAGATCCCCTCCAAGTCCAGGCCATGCACTCTGCTCTCTCTCTTATGTAAATTTGCCTGTGATGGCGTCGGACTCCAGAGCTCAGATGAGCCTGAAAGAACAAGGCAGAGGTCCTGGACCTGGCAGCCAGAGGTTTGAAGGCTGTGTCCACACTGCTAAAGCTGTTAGGAAGAAAGCCTTTGGTAAACCTTCAGGGACTGTAAAAATGGAGACTGCCCAAAACAAAGCCTTCAGTGTACTTTTACACGACAACCCCCTGTTCTGCACTTGCCAGAACCTCTATTCTCATGTCTTCAGCCCTTGTTGCTGGTCTAATCATTCTTCAGAGAGTATGTAAAAGAACCAGATTTGTCAGGAAAAACCTGAGTTTAAATCCTACTCCTGGTACACATCTCACCTCAACCTGTTTCCTCATTTGTAAAATGTAGCTAATGATACTTGTCTTAAAAGACCCACAGGATTGTTGTAAGAATCATATAAGATGAGTGTAAATAACAACTATTTTTGTTTTGGCTAGAAACCCTGAGGGTCTTCCCCTCTCCAATCTGTGTGTGTGTGTGTGTGTGTGTGTGTGTGTGTGTGTGTGTGTGTGTATGTGTATGTATTTTTTAACGAGGCCATTCTTTTCCCCATTTCTTATTAAATCTTAATCACCGAATGAACATTGCCTCAGTCAAACTGAGACCTGTTAAAGATATTAGATTGAAAAGGTCAAGGTTCCTCACTGCATCCTGGGCCATCTTCTGATCTATATCTTGCCACTGGACCCAGATGGCTCTGGAGGAGAAAGTGAGGCTTGTGACTTTGCACAGCCCTCTGATTCTTAAATCCAATTCACTTGCATGTCATGGCATCATCTTCCTGGTGTCATGGTCCTCTTCAAGAACAAAGGACAAATAGCAGCAGGATATAAAGTGCCTTGCAGATTTGAAGGCAATATATATCTGCCAGCTATGATTATTGTTGTTATTATTTAGAGATTTCTTCCTCCATTTTGGCAGCTCCATGGTTCAGCTCTAATCCAATATCCTATGCAACTTTAGGCAAGCAGGTACCTTCCTTTGTGCCTTTTTTCCCTTCGGGGTGCCTTCTCTTTTAATCCCTGGAAATTTCTTTTTACAGTAACCTTTGTCCCAGGGCTCCCTTTCTAGCACTCCCTCCTTTCACCCCTGGTACCACCATATCCGAAGTTATTCTTTTCTCGTCCTGTCCTCTATCTCTACTTTCTCCCTCCAGGTCTTGTTTTTCCCAATGTATTCTTTTCCTTGGGAGCTTCCTAACATTCCCTTCTCCCAGCCCTATTCAGCCATTATAGGTGAAGAGAGATTTTCCCCCTCAGTGATTCTGAGTTTGGCTGGTCTTATTCCACCGCCCCCCTTTCGTGGAATCCCAATCTCTCTAGTCCAGGTCCATCATTTTAAAGGTGAAGGAGCTGAAGAGGAGTAGCTTGCCCCAGATCACACTGGTAGTAAGGAGAAGAGATGAAATCTGGCCCAGGTTTCCTGGGTCGTTTCCTCCACTCCACACTGATTTTCCTTCCTTTCTTCAAGACTCCATTAGTAGCTATGAGGCTCGAATTTCTTCTCTGGAGCAAGAGCGGAAACAGCAGCTGCAAGACCAGGAGTCGAAAGAGAGGGAGCTGAACCGGCTGAAGCAGCTTCTTTCTCGTTCTCACCCTTTGGACTCCTTGGAGAAGCAAATGGAAAAGGTTGGGATGGGGGACTCCAGGAAGCCTTTGGGTATCTAGAGGGGTGTGGTGCAAGAGCCCAGTTTGTAGTGCCTGGGGGGAAGAGAGAGAAGCTTGGAAGGGACTGGGTGCCTGAGGGTAATTGATACAGTCCAGTAGAGCTTCAATTAGCCTGTACAGACCCCTAGCTGGATGAGGTGGGGGAGAAGGGCACAGGGATGACGCCTCAGTCCCTGCACTCACAGGGCCTTCAGTCTAGAGGAGAGGACCAGAACACAAATAACCATCATAGGTGATGTTCCGGAGCGGTGCTGTCAAACTCAAGGAGAAATGGGGCCTTTAATCTGTATGCAAGGATTCCTGCAGCCACAGCGCATTGACTTAGTTTTCAGTTTTAATATTATATAGGTTTATTGTCTATTTGCTTTTCCTGTTAACTATTTCCCAGTTGCACTTTAATGTGAGGCCAGTGTGTTTGTTACCTGTGCAGGAGATTGTAAGCAACCCGCTATATGAAGCCCAGGGAGAATGTTATTACTAGTCAGTGGTGACATTGGAGTTGGGCACTAACAGATTTGTGGGAATTCAAGAAGGGGTTGGGCATGGTAATGGGAGAGAGTTGCCAGGGTCAGGGGTGCACAGGAGGCAGACGGTAGTGAAAAGAGTGCTGGATTTAGATCTAGCTTCAGATACCCAGTAGCTTTATGACCATATCAGTGTCTCTGAGCCTCGGTTCCCCCACCTGTAAATGGGGATAATATTTTAACTTCTTCCTCACAGGGTCATTCTAAGGAAGGTACTTTGCAAGCCTAAAAGTGCTCTCTAAGTATAATTGTTCACAAAGGGAAATAAGAGATGAGGAAGGGGTCAGATTGTGGCGGTCTTTGTGCCAGGCCTAGGTGTTTGAACTTTACTTGGTAAGCACTGGGAGCCACTGGAGATTCCCAAGCAGGTGGTAATCAGGGGCAGGTGGAGGGGGAGGGAGTTGGGAGGTGTTGGGTCACTCATTGGCAATAAGCTATCCCATCCTTCCATGTCCCTAGGCTCATGAAGATTCAGAGAAACTTCGGGAGATCGTGCTACCCATGGAGCAGGAGATTGCAGAGCTGAAGGGGAAGCTCCTAAGGGCAGAGGAGCTGATCCAGGAAATCCAGGGAGGCCAGGTGAGAGCCTGAAAGAGTGTAGAGGGCTCAGGGGAAGGCGGGCAGAGAGTTCAGTACAGGAAACCCAAAGGAAGCCTCACACCCAAACTTTTCTTCTTCCTTTTCCCATCTCTTTAGGCTCATCCCCATCCCCAGCGCTCCTTACATGGCTCCACGGAGCTGCTCCCTCTGCCCAGGAACCCTTCTCCACCCCTGGAGCCTCCAGAAGATCTGAATGCAGATGGGGGTGCTGCTGCTGAGGTCTTTGCCCGGAACTGTGATGACAGTGCCTCTATCTCTTCCTTCTCATTGGGTGGTGCTGGCAACAGTGCTTCCCTGCCCAGGGGACGACGGGGCATGAGCCCTGAGCAGGAGGAGACTGCCTCCCTCGTCTCTACAGGGACCCTGGTTCCCGAAGGCATCTACCTCCCTCCCCCAGGCTACCAGCTTGTATCAGACCACCAGTGGGAGCAGCTGCAGCTTGAGGTGAGGCAAAGTGGATGCTTACAGGAGTGTGGAGACATGAGGGGCTGTATGGGGGGGGTGGAGGGAGTTGTGTACTGGGTACCTGGAGACCTGCAGCCATCCCATCACTAGGCAAATGACCTCCTTTCTCAAGGCATAAATTTCCTCGGTCAAGTGATCAGGTGTTCTCTAAGGCTTTTCCCATCTAGAATGCTATGAGATTTTTCAAGGGCCTCTGAGTGTGCAGACTTCCCTTCATCTTCTGTGTCAGGGACGGCAGCAGCAAGAGTATTTGCAGCAGCTGCAGAGGCAGCTAGAGAGTGCTGGTCGGGAGCGGGATGAGCTCCAGGAGGCCCTGAAGCGCAGCAGTGAAGATTGCGCCAAACAGGTAGGGAGTCCACAGACTCAGGTGGGCCCACTGCTGCTCTCCATCCTTGCTGGCCTGGCCTCCTGCCCTGGGGATGGTTGCATCTTTGATAGTGTCTCTCCTTCACCAGGTTCAGGTGCTGCTGGCTCAAGTGCAGAATTCGGAGCAGCTCCTCCAGACCTTGCAGGGAACTGTGAGCCAAGCTCAAGAGAGGGCTCAGCAGCAGATGGTGAGGGGCCCTGGGCTGGGGGCACCAACTACAGGGAAAAGGGATAAACGGTCTGCAGCTGGCTGGGGCTAGGGTCCTGGAGGCAGCATAGGGCAGGTGGTAAAAGTGTCTTAATATGGGATGAGTTGGGAGAGAAGCCAATGGTGGGCCAGGCCTTCAGGAACTGAAACTGGCCAGTATTAGTGAGTATTCCTGAATATTGGGTGGGTTTGGACCTGACTGCTGCACCGACCCTAGGAATGGGGGTAGTCAAGCGTCACCCTCTTTTAATAACCTCTCTCGCCCAACCCCAGGCAGAGCTGGCTGCTTCTCACAAGCGTGTCTGCTATGAAGTAAAGCGACTAAATGAGGAGAACCAAGGGCTTCGGTGCCGGCAACCCCCATCTGTGGGCCCCCAAGGTCAGGAGCAAGAAGAGAGAGAAGAGGAGGAGCTGCCGCTGCCCACGTCTGCCCTGGTATGGAAGGAAGCCAGGCCCCCGAGGGCCTTGTTCAATGGCCTTGGAGAATGAGACCTGTCAGACGAGTGGAGGGATTCGGGGGAGGACCGCTGTGACCTCGGGCAGAGTGAGGAGAGCCAGCTATTTTAGCACGTGTGAGCAGCTAGTGACTCGTCTTGGCCTTTTCCAGGAGCTGCAGCAGTTGGTGCGGAGCACCCGGCAAGAAGCCCGACAGTGTCAGCGTGCCCAGGAGCACGAAGCCGAGCGACTACGGATCGAAATTGTGACCCTGAGGGAGGCGTTGGCAGAGGAGACGGCCTGCAGGGCCGGTCTGGAGAGGGAGCTGAGGGCTCAGCGGGAGGAGACAGGTGAGGGGGAGGCGCTGGATGCTGGACATTGGCTGGAGGTGGCTGGAGAGATGCCTGGGCTTGACTCTGCTTTCTTCTCCTTTTCTCCATCCCATGGTTGCCATGACAACACAGAGGTTTTGGAGGGTGAGTATAAGATGGAGGCTGGGCCAGAAGGGGGGATGGAAGGCGGGAGGAGGGGGGGATGGGGAGGGGATGGATCTGATTTGACCCCCTGGCCTCCCAGCCTCCCTGTGTAGCCTAAGGACAGAGATGGAACGGATCCAGCAGGAGCAGAGCAAGGTGAGGGCTTTGGATGAACAGGAATACAGGAGGGAGAGGCTTGTGGGGGGAAGTTAAAGGCCCATCTTTCTCCCTCTCACCCGTTCCTCCCCCCACCCCCACAGGCAGAGCAGCAGCTCCAGGCATCCCAGAGGCAGCCACCCCCCCCAGCTGTCAGCTGGACTGAGGAGAAGGTCTGAGCAGCCAGGCAGGTCGTGTCCATGTGGAGAGGGAGACCTGTGTCCTGGCTCTTGTGCCCACTTACACTCTTCTCTCTCCCTGCTGTGACTGTAGTGTGGGAATGGGGAGGTGGTAATGCTGTTTTCTCATTTTCTCTTCTCCCTCCCCTCTCCTGGTGGTGCTGCAGGGGTGGAGGGTGTATGACCTGACATCCAGGGCTCCACATCTGCTTTTGCTCCCACCCTACTAGGCTCAGCTCACAAACCTTCTCTCAGAACAAAGGGCCAAGGTGCTACGGCTTCAGACTGAGCTGGGGACAAGTGAACAAGTGCAGAGGGACTTTGTTCGGCTGTCTCAGGCCCTGCAGGTATACAGGAGCCCCTGGAGGGTGTGTCCCCTTGGGGAGGAGTGCTCTGACTCCCCCGCCCCCAGCTCAGGCCTGTGTCTGTACCATTATAGCATACTGGCTGTCCGAGCTGCAGTGACCCTTTGAGGCCTAGTCCACTTCCCTCCTGCTGAGATGGCTCCAACAGGGAGTGACTGACCCAAATTCACACAGTACTGCTATTTTGTGATTGCTTGTCTCCCTCGATGGTTACTATACCCTGGCTTGTCCTCCAAGGACTAGGGAAAAGAGAGTGGTCAGTTGGTCAGTTGGATGTGGAAGAGAGAGCTAAACACTTCTCTACCTCACATACAATCCCCTTCCCCACAGGTACGCCTGGAGAGGATCCGCCAGGCAGAGACACTGGACCAGGTGCGGAACATTGTGGATGAGACCCCCCTCAGAGATGTGAAGGATATAAAGGACACCTGAACACAACAGGAGACCAGGCATCAAAACTGGCCATCTCCCCTCCCTCCCACACACGTCTCTGGGGAAAGAACCTGCCTTCTTAGGCTCCAGTAAAATCAAGGATTTCTGGGATTAGGGGATAATGAAACATAGCCTTCTGCCCCCCTCAGGAAAACTCAGTCCCCTTCTCCTAGGCCAGCAGTGGAGGGCTCTGTCCCACCTAGTTCCACCACTTCCTCACAGCCAGTAACTGGGCCTTTCTGCTCTCAGGGATGACAACCGAGAGAGAGGGTCATGACCCCTCCTCTCCCAGCCAAAGGCGCAAGAGCATGTTCTTGAAGCTCTTCCTACTAGGGCCTCCAGCCACGACTGACACTAATTCAGCTTCTGAACCCCTTGGTCCCGTGGACTTCTCCCTCTCCCTCCTTCCATTCCCCTCCGCAGTGCCCCATCTGCACCCGCGTGGGATGCACTCTGGCCACAGCTGCTTTCACGTGTGCGTTACACTAATGTGCTCTTACGCAGGCCATATATGGCTTAGTTGCTTTTGTTCTCATACATGGAGGTCGAGGCCAGAGTTTACTCCTTTAATGTCAATAAATAGCAGCTCAGAGGGTCGCCTTGTCCCTACAGCCCCTGCAGCAGGGCCAGTGGGTGGGTAAAAAGAGGGAGGGAGCTTGAGGTGGGAAGAGGGATAGAGGAAGACAGGGTTGGAGTTGTGTTTTATAAACAGAAAGATGAAAGAGGGACTGGGAGGGAACGGGGGAGAATGGGAGAGGGATGGCATTGGAGAAAGGCTCCTGGGAGGCTGTGCCACATCACCCGCTGAAGACGTATTTCTCTACCAGGGTGGGGAGAAGGTGGCTGTGAAGGGTATTGGGGACCAGGGGACTGGTTACTTCCTTCTTTCATCTTCTGGATCTAGAAAGAGAATGTAAAGGATGAATGAAGGGATAGGGATTAAGAGGGTCAAAGGAGAAAAGACTACCCACTATCCTAGTGTTATTTCTACCCACCTCTACAATCCTACGACCCTTTCTTAGAGGGACAGCACTTACCTCCAGGTGTGACCCCTTCTTCTCTGGGTCTTCCTTTCCCCCACGTGCTTCCCCTGCCCATACTCACCTCTCCCTGTCTCCTTCTTTGCCACCCTTCCCAGCCATCCCCCATGCATCCCCATGAGCAGCTCTTAGCCCTGCCCCGCTGAGCGCAGTGATCACAGAACTCCCAACATTGGGAGAAGAGGAAAACCTCTGAGTAAGACCAAGGAAGTCGAACTTCCATACAGAGGGTCAGCAGCAGATTAGGCTCCAGCATGGCGCAGCAGGCGCAGGGGGTTGGAAGGATCAAGGGAGGTGGGAAGGGGCAGGCAGGCCAGCAGCTTGGAGGAGGGGTGAAGGAGAGGGAAGAGGAAGGTGATACCTGTGACACGGATTCAAAGAGATGAAGGAGGGAAAAACAGGTTACCCTACAGCCAGAGAGGACAGAGAGAAATGAGTTATCAATAGAAGGGGGGAGAGAGTGGGACTCAGACACACCAACAGTTTAGGGCAAGAGGATGTGGAGACAGTGACGAGGCACCAGGTGTGGACTGGACCAATATAGGAGGGAACAGAAGGAATAAGATCTGATTTGTTCCTTGCAGACACAGGTCTGGTCAGAGCTGGGGAGGCACATTTCCACCTGGAAAGGAAGATTTTGGGGGGGAAGGTAGGGGAGGGATGTAGAGCAGCGCAGAGGGGCTGCACCTGCAGCCCCGGGGGGTTGGGGTCACAAGATGCTTGGGAAGGGGAGACAACTTACCCTCCAGGTAGTTCCGGGCAATAAACTTGAGAAGTTCATCTAGACCAATGACAGGCAACGAGATCTTGAGGACCATCAGCCATTGGGTTAAGTCCAATGCCCGTAGTTTGAAAATCATCTGTGGATGGGCCCAGAGTGAGTACTGATAGCTTGTGATACTGTCCCTGGTCTGGCTGCTAAGGGATCCCAGGAGGAAAGGGCAAAAAAACCCAACTACCTTCTTGCATAAGACCCAGGGCTAAGACCAGAATCTCAATCTAGTTCCCATGTTCTCTTCATCCCCCCTCCCTCGACAGCCTTATGATCCTTATCTGAACCCCAGCCCAAGGACCTAAGTCAGAGGGGAAGCAGGTCACTTGTGACATCAGGGCATAGGACTTTCTCACCGGTAGGGGGTCAACATAAAGGATAAGGAAATGGAGAGACATGGAAAGGCAAATGGACCCAAGGAGCCAGATGTTCACCCAGGGGGGCATCCGAATTAGAGACTGGTTCTCTGAGAGGCTGAAGGAGGGAAAAGAACAGGGAGGGCAGAGGAACAATTCAGAAAAGCAGGGACCAGGAGGGGAGGGTGAGTGGAAAGGGGCTTTAAGGAGCAACATCCTCACCTGTTGAGAGCATTGCACATCTCAATGGTGACCAGCACGGACAAGGCCATGGTCATGGGTTCGGGAGCTTCAAAGACCTCACAGTCCAGACCCTCAAAGTCTGGATTGTCCTCTGTACACTGCATGAAGTGAGTCTGTAGGGTCAAGTAAGGATCAGAGTTTGGCACTGGAGAGAATTTCCTTATTGCAAGTGAGAGGACCTCTGCTGCCTCAGAACACCCCTCTTTCTGATCCCCGTGGTGCAATTTCCCCTATAAAATTCCCTGGTCCTGGCACCTCCCTTCCTTAGTCCACTCCTGGGGAACCAGTCTGTCCAACAGCTAGTCATTCCCCTCCTCACCAGCTGGCTGTAGTTGACATGAGGCCCATCTTCTGCATACAAGAACCACCAAGCTGCTGCCCCCACTGTGGCTGCACCCACATAACCTAGAAGGAAAGGAGATGAAGAAGAAAGGTTACAGAAAGGGATAAGGAAATAAATAGACAAATGGCTGAAGATTCAGAAGTTCAGAGGTGGGCCATATGGGAAGAAATGGGAGCTGGAAACATTGGGAATTGGCATCCCTAAAAGTGGAGTTAAGCCTTGTGGGACAGAGAAGTTCTTAAGAGGAGTTACTGATAAAAGGATTGGGACTTGGTGGGGGGGTGAAAAATTACGGTCATAGGAAAAGGGATCCTCACCCCCAATAGCCATGTAGCGAAAGAAGAGCCAGCCACTAATCAGGGGCTCCTTGGGGCTTCTTGGAGGACGGTCCATGATGTCCAGATCTGGAGGGTTAAAGCCCAGGGCTGTGGCTGGAAGCCCATCAGTCACCAGATTTACCCATAATAGTTGTACAGGGATCAGGGCCTCAGGTAATCCCAAGGCTGCTGTCAGGAAGATACTGTAGGAGAAAGGAAAGGGTGGGGGTGGGGGTTAGAAGTCAAATTATTCTCATTACCAGTCCTCTTCTTTTGAGGAGAGGAGGACTTCCCTCTCTTTCCCCATATACTGCATTTGAACATGTGCTTTTCTCCAGCTCCTGACCTTCCCCACTCCCCCTCACCAAAGTAGCTCACCAGACGACCTCCCCAACGTTGGAGGAAATGAGATATCGGATAAACTGCTTCATGTTGTTGTAAATGGCCCTGCCCTCCTCTACGGCGGCCACAATGGTGGAGAAGTTGTCATCTGCAAGCACCATCTCAGATGCAGTCTTGGCCACAGCAGTACCAGAGCCCATGGCAATACCAATCTCAGCCTTCTTCAGAGCTGGGGCATCGTTCACTCCATCCCCTGTCTGCAGGGTGAGATGAGTATGTATTCAAAGTAGCCCAGGACTGACCAGCTTCAAACAACACACATACCACTTATCTAACTGTTTTGTACATCCCACTTCACTGTCCTCCCGGTATTCTTCCTGTTCCTCATGCCAGTCTGTCTGTCTGTCTGTGTCTCATTGTCTCCTTCATTTGCATGGCTCTTCTCTGCATCCCCATCACTGTAGTCTCTTCTCTACCTCTCCCTAGGTCCCTGTCCCCTCTCAGCCCTCCAAGTCCTTACCATTGCAGTGATCTCATCGAAGGACTGCAGGTACTCAACAATCTTGGACTTGTGAGAAGGTTCCACCCGGGCAAAGCAGCAGGCACGGCGACAGGCATCTCGCTGCTCTCCCAGGGGCAGATCATCAAATTCCCGGCCTGTATAGGCTCGGCCTGTCACCTCCTCATTCTCCGAAAAGATACCAATGCGCCGGCAGATGGCAATAGCTGTGCCCTTGTTGTCACCTGTGATCATGATGACTCGGATTCCAGCATCACGACACAACTGGATGGAGCCCATGACCTCCTTGCGGGGTGGATCCAACATCCCCACTACCCCAACAAATGTCAGATCCGTCTAAGGAGACAGAACAAAGGGAGATGAACTCAGGTAGAAATGCAAGAGGAAAAGGAGATTAGAAGTGATTCAGGACAGCCATGGGGAAGCAAAAACCCCATCCTAACCAGTCCATACACCTTTCAGAAAACCCAGATTCACTAGGGGGACAGGATGAGCATGAAGATGGGAAAACGGGGATAGGAGGTATGACACAGGAACACAAAAGTGAAACAGAAATGTCACCTCCAACTTTGTAGTTTTAATAGTCTCTTGGAGGGTGGGTCAAACCAGGAGAAAGGTGAAACATGGTAGGGGCAGGGGTCCCTCTAACTCACCTCATATTCCATGAACTTGGCAGAATCATCAAGTGACATCTCTTCTCGCCTGGGTGGAGCATCTCGGGTGGCCAGGGCCAAGCATCGTAGGGTATCCCGGCCTGTGCCCCACTCCTTGATCACACTCATGATTTTGTCCTTCACTGGTGTGGTTAGTGGCACTCTTGTTGTGCCGACCCGAACATAATTACAACGGTCAATGACTCCCTCGGGAGCACCCTAAAAGAAAAGAAATAGAGCTTAGAAACCTCTACTCTTTTTCAAGAATGTAAAGGTCAGTGATAGCTCTATCTACCCCTACATTGAGGATAGGAGGATAGGAGAACAGTTGGGCATTTGGTAAAAGAGGGGAGGACCTTTCTTTGGTCCCAGGGAGCAGTTAATAGTACCACCCTAGTTTCTAACCTTGACAAACATCTTGTTTCCCACAGCAGCTCGAGAAGACTTGGCTGGGGAACAATAGACAGACATGGACTTCCTGTCACGGGAAAACTCCAAGGTGAATTCTTTCTTCATTAGCTGTCGGATCACCTGGAAAAGTGGAGGGAGAAAAAGGTTGCGTTTGAGTTCAGATGGAGATTAGACATAAATTGGTTGGAGTGGAATAGGAAGGAAGAGGATGAGGCAGCATGATAAAATAAGGTCTATTACATTACAGCCAAAAGCAGTTTGGAGACCACAAAAGACCACATCCCAGGAGTATCAGTGCAGGACTAAGTTTGATCCTTCCTATCAGGATTTTTTCCTCTCCCCGTCCTAGGGATTTGTCTGAAGCACCCAGAGAAGCTAAGTGACTTCTGAGAGGAACACTACTAAGTTTCAGAGATGGGATTTGAAGCCAGCCATGCACAATAACCACAAAGCGATGATGCCTCTGCAGACAGGATAAAGAGGGGGGAAAATCCATCACTGAATCAGCATCACGTCTCATTTAGAACACCACATAAACAGGTTAGAGCAGGCCAGAGAAGAGCCATAAAAGTGCCTTAACAAGTTAAGAAGATGACTTAGGAGTAAAAGTGAAAGGAAATGAGATTATTCAGCCTGGAAGTAGGAACTGATTCGAGAAATAATGGTCCTCCTGCCAAACATAAAGAATGGAGACCAACTCTGTCCATCTCCGAGGGAAATGGTCTTTTAAAATGTACTACGGTAAATGGTAGTTCATTATTTCTGTGCCCTCTAAGGTTTACAAAATGCTCTCCTCACAATGACTCTTTCAGGGTAGACAAATATTATTATTCCCAATTTAAAGGATGGCTGCACATTAGCTGGAATTCAAGCACTGGAGCTAGAATTCAAACTCAACTGTGACTCAAGTCTTGTGTCCTTCCTATACCCCACCCCATAGTTGAGGGGAGCCTCTCAGACTCACAGAGTTGCAGGCATTGGCCCTCTCCACCTTGGAGAGACTTCTCACATCTGTGTTGAAAACATTCATCTTCTCCACCAGGGTGGTGAGTGCTGTTTCTGTAGCCTCCCCGACCTTCTCATAAACACCTTTGGACTGATGTGAGTAGAAGTAATGGTAGAAATGGTTAAGAGAATGTTTTCCATTCCCAAGATACCCATCTTCTCCTACACACACACACACACACACACACACACACACACACACACACACACACACAGGAGAACAAATACAATTCCTACTAATGCTTAGAAAGAAAGAGAAGGGAGATGGAAACATACCCATTTCCTCCCATCCCACCCCCCAAATTAGGAAAGGGTTCAGCTTTTCCCCACTTTTTCCCAGGATTTCCCCTTGTCCTCTCTGGGTGGCAATATGAGTTTGGCTTGAGAACAGAAGGTATTCATGCTCCTCACCTCATTGAAGTCCAAGGAGGAGTCATTGCAGAGGGCACAAATGGTGGCCAGTTCCACCAGCCCATCGTACTGACCTGCCCGGATTGGCTTATCGTTCTTCAAGCTGTGGGGTTTGGGGAGGAGCATGAATGGGAAAGACAGAGGGAAAGGGAAAGGCAGAGAAGGACAGGGAAGGGGTAGATTGGAAAAGCAGTGAACAGGTGGTCAGAAAAGGATAGTAAAGAAAAGTGGTGGGCAACCCATGAAACATGGGATGGGACAGGTAGGAGAGAATAAGTCTGGAGGGGAAGGGAAGGAGAAGACAGAAATAGCAGAGGAAGGTAAAAGAAACAGTGATTGAATGTAGGGCCCAGAGAGAGAGATGCTAGTCAAAAGGGTTATATGGAGGAAAGACAAGGCTGAAGGAAAAAGGGAAAATCTGGGGGGCGCTGAGTGAGAAGGAAAATCTTGGCCACTTACACTTCACCCTCAGGGGCATAAGTGGAACCAGTGATGGCAAATTCATTCAGAGAGCAGAAATCCCCATCTATCTTGTCAATGACAAACATCTGCAGAAGGGAAAAGGAGAGAGAAAAATAAGAAAGAGTCTCCCTCAGATCTGATTAGGTAATCAAGGCTGGATATAGTCAGAAAGATGGGTGATCTTCACTATCTAGACAAGTATCTAATTCTTGGCATCTCCTCCTCTCTAAATGCTCTCAGTTCACTCCTAGAATCAGACATACAACAAAGAAGTCACTTGTCAGTATTAAGGGGAGGCTAATTTTCCTAACATCTTTTCTCTCCCATATTTCCCAGACTAGTGGTGATATGAGCAGGCATGAAAGCATGTCTGCTTTTAGCTTGCCTTCACCCTCCCCCACCAAATTTCCCTCAAGCTTTCCTTACACTCTATAATCAGGGCAAGGATGGAGTCTTATTTATAACCATGAGTATTCTAAAGTTAACATTGGTCTATTCTGTTTGTGAAGCTGAGTCAGGGAGTGGCCAGTCTGGGAAGCAGTGAGAACAGCTGGGTTGAGAGGGAAGGGCTCTTTCTTTCTGCAGAGCGAATACAGAGAAAGGGTGACCGAGGTTGACTCTCCACACCCAGTATCAGTGCCCTCTTCAGTTAACGCTTTGAGCTTTTTCAAGGCCAAAATAAGTGGTTGCAAGTAATAAAGGTTGAAGTGGGAGGAGCCTAGTCTGACATCTTACCCCACCTGAACCACTGGATCACCTGCTGGGAGGTCTGGGTTAACTCCACTCCCAGAACCCAATGGGGTTCTGTCCACTGACCTTGCAGACAGACATCTGATTGGTGGTGAGGGTGCCTGTCTTGTCAGAACAGATGACTGAGGTGCAGCCAAGAGTTTCCACAGAGGGCAGGCTTCTCACAATCGCATTCTTTTTTGCCATCCGGCGGGTGCCCAGGGCCAGACAGGTGGTGATGACAGCCGGCAGACCTGGAGGTCAGATGAAGGGATGGGGAGTGAGTTGAGTCCCTGCAAGGGGCAAGTCATGAGAGATAATAGGAAAATAGAGGGCTTGCTCTAGTGCCATCCCAGGTACATAATGATATCCTGGGAAGAAGTAAGTGGTCCTGCTAAGACGAGACCAGACAATGAACACATTAGCCGGCACATTAGGAAACAGGTGATGTTCTTCCACTTAGGGCCAGATGGGGGCGCAGAGGGACCAGCTAAGGGACAGAAATCGGGCAGGATGCCGGAGTGATGGGGAAGCAGAGGGCATAAAGGAGGTTTCTCACACCTTCGGGAATAGCAGCCACGGCCAAAGCCACAGCTATCTTAAAGTAGTAGATGGCACCACGGAACCAGGAGCCCCCATGGACAGGGTCGTTGAAGTGGCCGATGTTGATGAGCCACACGGCCACGCAGATCAAGGAGATGACCTTAGACAGCTGCTCCCCAAACTCATCCAGCTTCTGCTGCAGGGGTGTCTTCTCCTGCTCGGTGGCTGCCATCTGGTCCCGAATTTTCCCAATCTCTGTGCTCACGCCGGTGGTTGCCACAATACCTACTGCCTTCCCTGCTGCAATGTTGGTGCCCTGGGAGGTGGGGGCAGGACACTGTTAGCCGGCAGGGACGGCACCATTGCCCATTCCCCACAAAGGCCTCTGATTTCACTGGGAAGATGCAGGGCTGGTGAAGATTCCCCCATATCCCGCCACCTCCCACTCCCCAGAGGGACAGCCCTGGCCAACTGCTGACTCTGAGGAGCTCACCGAGAAAAGCATATTCTTCTTGTCCTGGTTGACAGCTCGTGGGTCAGGGACAGGTTCTGTGTGCTTGATGACAGATACAGACTCACCTAAAGAGAAGGGGCAGGAGAGTTAACCTGCTTCTGTTTCATCCTTCTGGTTTGATATTGCTCCTTTCCTCCCAACGGCCCATTCCAAGGAACATCATTCTGTCAGGGCTCCCTCCTTAAGCTCAAATGACTCTAGGAATTAAGAAACTTGTCCTCTCTCCCAAGGTCTCCCACCTGTTTTCCATTACTAAGGGATGGGTCATGGTTCAAAAAGGTCTGGTTGAAGCATACTCTGGTAGGAAGACACCCTTGATTAAGTCCTAGACTCCCTCAGCCTGAAGAGGGACTCCCACCAATCCCCTGCCCTTCCTCCTCCATGGAGAAGGAGACTGGACAGGATCATGCCTAAGTTTCCTTCCAGCTCTAAAAGACTATGAGAAACACATTATTTCCTAAGTGGTGTTATTTCCTAAATGATTTGTCAGGGTCGTTTGAGGTGTAACAACATCCTGGCTTTCCTCCATGTCAGTTTTTTAACTGAGGAGAGAAGTAGATGTTTTAGAGAAAGAAGATAGGATGAAGTCAAAATATCTGCACAGAGTATAATGTGGTTTGGAGTGGGGGGTTTGAATGTAAGGATAGATGAATTGAGGGTAGGTGAGGAGTTAACACTCCCTCCTCCTCCCTATACCTCTCATATATCCCAGTAGACCCCTTGATGTCACAAACTGGAAAAGTTTGGGAAACACTAAAACAAAGGACAGTGGCCACCAGAAACCCTGAGAAGGACCCAGAGTCACATGTCATTTTCCCCTGTGCTGAGGATTTCTATCTTTCTGTGTTTCCAAGATTTTATCTTCCTCCTTCTTTCCCATTCCAAGATCTCATCTGTTCTTCCACCTAGTACAACCTCTCACCTGTCAGGATGGACTGGTCAACCCGAAGGGTAGTGGATTTGATGGACAGGATACGGATATCTGCAGGTACTTTGTCACCCACTGTGGAAGGAAAAAAAAAGGTCAGTTGGAGGGGAAAGCTTATTTCTTTACTCCTGGAAACTATGGGAGGAACAAGAAGAGAAAAAAAGATTGTATTTAGGGACAAAAGGATGGTTTATGCACAAGATGCATAAAATGAAACTGAAACTGTATACTATGACCAAAATCCAGGCTACATTTGTAGCTAGGATAAGAAATATTTGATGGAAAAATTTTTTTTCTTGTATTAAATATCTCTGATAAAGGTCTGAAATCCAAAGTATATAAGGAACTAACAAAAATAAAATAGACCAAGACCAGTGGTCAAAGGAGATGAACAAATATTTCTCAAAAAAACTGGAAACTATGGAAAACCATATAAAAGATTGTTCCAAATCACTCATAATAAAAGAGATGTGAATCAAAACAATTGTGACGGTTCACCTCATACAGAGGATGTTGGCATGGATGATTAAAGGTGTAAATAGTGTTTGAAGTGTGATGGAAAGATGGGCACTTGTTTGGTCATTTCAGTTGTGTCTAACTCTTCATTGACCCCATTTGATCTTTTCTTGGCAAAGATTCTGGAGTGGTTTCCTCTTCCAGCTCATTTTACAGATGAGGAACTGAGGCAAAAAAGGATTAAGTGACTTGCCCAGGGTCACAGAGCTGGTTAAATGTCTGAAGCCAAGATCTGAACTTCAAAAGATAAGTCGTCCTGACTTTGGGCCCAGTACTTTCTCCATTTTGCCACCTAGCTGCCCTATTGACAGAGGTAGGAATTGGTCCAACCATTCTGGAGAGCAATTTGGAATTATGTTAAGAAAGTGACTAGAATTCCTACATCCTAATATGTCCACAGCAAGGCCTACATCCCAAAGAGGTCAAAAATAAGAAGAAAGGTCCCACTTATACACAAATGTTGATAGCAGCATATTTTTATGTAGTGGCAAAGAACTGAAAATGAAATAGGTGCCCATTAACTGGGCAATGGATAACTACATTCTGGTACATTCATGTTATGGAATATTACTGAAGCATAAGAAATGGTGAATATGAATATGTTGGAATATGGGAAGTCAGACGAACTAATGAGGCAAAGTCAAATGAGTAGAATCCAGAAAACAGCATACACAATGACTACAACCATGTAAATGGAAAGAACAAAGGAAATGAAAGTTTCGTAATTATACAGATTTAACTTGGCCCTGAAGAAAATGTATGAGAATATGCTTTTAACTGTGATGAATTGCTTTTTTTGCCCCCATATTTAATTTTTAATTTTACATGACATTATTTACATTATAATTTACATTATATTGGTTCTCTGAATGAGGGAAGGATATGGATCATATTCAAAAGTGTCAATTATATAAAAGAGGATAAGATATATATATATATAGGATATACATATAAAAATATGCATATACATTTTTAGTGTACTGCTTCCTTATTTAAATATATTTTTTTTTCTTTAAATAAGGAGGCAGTACACCCAAAGGACCTGAGGGTGGAAAGGCAGAAAAGGACAGAGAAAGAAATGAGAGGGAAAGAGGAAATGTAGCCAAGTAAAAGTGGGAGGAAAAAACAGGTGAAGAGATAAGCAGATGAGCTTGAAAGAGAAGCTGAGGGAAAGGAGGGGAAAAGTCATGAAAGAGGGGAAAGGAAACAGGACTAAGAAAAACTTGAGAGAATGGGGAAAAATCAGGCAAGACAAGATAAGGTGGGGGATGGCAGAAGGAAAATAGTAAAGAAAGGAGTAGAAATGGGATGCCAGGAAATAAAGTGAAGGGGAAAAGTAGGATAAACTCATTACTTTCCCACCTCTGTGCCCTCCCCACAGGTCTTTGCACCCTGAATTCCCACTCAGCAAAGGTCACTTCTTCCAGGAAGTCTTCCCTGATCCCTCCACTTGGAAATAACCTTCTCCCTCAGATTGCAGGTAGAATTTGGTTTTGAACCTCTTTAATAGTTATCTGTGTCTTACCTTCCTACTAGAGTTTATGGGATTCTTAATCTTGGGTCCCTGAACTAAAAAAAACATTTCAAATATAATTTGTTTTCTTTGTAATCCTGTGTATTTTATTTTGTGCATTTAAAAATATCATTATGAGAAGAGGTTCATAAGCTTCATCAGTCTGCTGAACGGATCCATAACACAAAAGAGGTTTTTCTGTCTGTGAGCTCCAGGAGAATTAGGACCATGTCTTCAAATGTCCCCACTGCTTAACACAATGCTCCACATGCATACACAGTAGTGATTAATAGTTGCTAAATGACTGACTGACTTAAAGGATGTGTGACAGATTTACAAAGGGATAGCAAATCAGATGAATAGGAGTTAGTAAGATTGGGAACAAGACTACCTAATGAGGTTGGGGAAGGAAAAAATGGAAAAAAAAATAAGCTAACGGAAGAGCAAGTTGGGATGAAGAAAACAGGAGACACTGAGGTAAGGGAGGAAGAGAGGGAAAGAGAAAGCAAGATAGAAAAATGAGGGAGGGAGGTGAAAGAAAAAGAAAAAATGAGAGAGAAGCACATACACAGACTGGGAATAGAGATTGTTAGCTCAGAAGTAGGAGAGACCCATGAGTATATCAATTAATACTAGGAATTCAGTGCTAAACAGACAGATATAATGCTGTGCAATGACCTCTCCAATTTAAGGACCTTTTAGGGAACAGAAGAACATTCTCTGGGACCTCAGCCTAAAAAATTCTACCCTTCTGGATGGTCCTTGGGGGAAGGATATACCCTTACTCTCCTTCTTTCCATTATTGGGGTACAAGAAAGCCACTCCAGTCATCCCTGGGACCACCCCTCCTGAAGACAGAGGAAACAAGGGAGGGAAGAGGCTGGCTGATGTCGGGACACCCTGTCACCCTACCCCAGGCAGTATTTATAGATAGTCATGGCCCTGGCTCCAAACTGTTGTGGCTGTGTTGGGGCACAGGAGGGAAATCCTGAGCACCCTCCTCTTCACTTGGCTCCCCTCCCCAGAATCTCCATACTCTCAGAACAGGGTACTGGTACAGAGAGAGCATTTATATATGTCACAGGGGCCTCAGGGATGGAGGAAAGCCCTGGGCAGAAGTGCAAATATAAAAACCGCTGAAGGGGACAGAATCCTCGTAATCTTAGCCGCCTGGCCCCCACCCCTCTCCCCAGTTAGGCATTAAGTGTCCCTCGGTTTCTAGGAGGCGGGGACACTCTTCAAACTCCCTCCCAACCCACAACCCTCCCCCCCCCCACGCTAGGTCCCGTGCTCTCTCTGTCGCCCATATTTTCCATACATGGCCGGGGGCTTGATCTCTCGGCCACCCACGCTCCTTCCCCTCTGAGACTCCTCAAGGGCACTGAGAGGTCAAGATTTATAGCTGACGAAGCTTGGGGTAGGGGAAGGAGGGGGAAGCTAAGCAAGGGGTGGGGGTGATGGGACCCATTGGCAGGGCCCTGGGTACACCTGTTGCTAACAAGTGCCGGGTGAGAGAAGGGAGGGCGGGCAGGGGGTTCTGCTTTCAGCAACAGGGACAGGACTAGCTGTTCCTGTTGAGACTCTAGAAGGGGGCAGCTGCTGGGGGGCGCTGATGAGGGGGAGAAGACTGAATGCCCTGGGGTGACCTCCTTAGGAGTCTGGGAAGGAGGAGCTAAGACTTTCTACCTCTCCTTCCCAGCCTCCTCGCACCTCAGCCCCTCCATCCTAACACTGAAACCCTGTTCATTCAAGACATACGCAGATGAACACATTGTCTCTCTACACAATACACTCATATGCAATTCACAAGCCCCCCCCCCCCATTCCTTTCCTCTCCATCCTCTTCCAGTCTCAGGATGTAGAACTCACCAGCCACCTCCACGATGTCTCCAGGGACGATGTCCCGGGCCTTAATCCGCTGTACAGACTTTCGGTCAGCCCTGTACACTTTTCCCATCTCGGGCTCATACTCCTTAAGAGCTTCAATGGCATTCTCTGCATTACGCTCCTGCAGGGGAGACAATACGGGAAAGAATGGGTGATCAGCAGGGCCCTCAAGAGGGAGGAAAGGACTGTAGAGTCTCAAGCAGGAAAGGAGGGAAGAGTAGGGATCTGCAGGGGACAAGTGGGGGAATCAGGGAAGAAAAATGGGATAGCCTATAGAAGGAGAAGAGTTAGAGAATGGGTTGTCTGAGGCATGTGAGAGGTATCATTAATGTTATCTGGGAAAAATAAAGGAATAATAGAGCAGTGGAACTAGTATTAGTATTTGTGGGTTGCAGGAACAGAATGGAAGATGAGAAACTTTATGGGGATGGCAAGAAATGTCAATGGGGAATGGTTGCACAGAATGAGAGTGAACAAGGAGTGAAAGGGAGAGAAAAGGACCAACCAAGGACCAGGGAAAAGTCAGAAAATAGGGGATAGGAAAAATGGTCGGGAAGAAACAGGGTCTTTGGTGGTTGGGTGTGGGAAACCAGAATGGGAGGAAAGATGCCTATAGACACCAGCAAGAAAGGAAACACCTACAATGAGGGAGTCAGTGTTGGGATAAGGCAATGTTAATGAGAGGAGGGCAAAAAGGCAGGGGTGACCCCTTAAAGGAGACAAAATAAAGAGGGAATAAAGAAACTCAGTACAGGGTATCACAAACAAGGGTTGAGGGAGGAGGTGGGGGTGATCCTGACCTGCCAAACCCCAACAATGGCATTGGCAATGAGGATGAGGAGGATAACGAAGGGTTCAACAAAAGCTGTGATGGTCTCCTCACCTTCCTCAAACCAGGCCAGCACCTGTGGGAGGGAGATATCATCAGTGAGATTGCCCCAGAGAAGGGTGGGAAGTAGAAGGGTTAATTAAATGCACACCACCAATAGGAATACAGATCCATCTTCACACACACAACCATCCAGAGGGCTGCTGGGCACATTCACACACAGCAACATGCACTAGAGTTCACCTCTCCCATGCAGACACACTTGTTCACAGGCAGTGAGGAACCCCTAACTCATAGTTCTGTAGCTTTTTAAGGTTTGAAGTACTTGCCTTATGTCAACTGGGGGAGGCAAATAGACATCACAATTACTGTTATTCCTACTTTACAGCTGAGAAAACTTGAAGCTCTGTGGGTTCAAATGATATTTCTTGTGGTTCCACAAGTGTCTGAGGCTAGATCTGAATCCAGGGCCACCAAGTTTAACATTCTTAACACTATGCCTCTCAAAACAGACAGACACACACACACACACACACACCAGGTCTCTGTCATTCTCTATCTACACACTTGGGTTTGATTTTCTGTTCTCCACAGAGACCACCCAAACTCCCCTGTCACTCCTTCCCCACAAACAGGAAGAATGTTTTGCAAGAACAGGCACTGCGATCCATCCCGATGCCTGAGCCCTCCCCCCAACCCCAGCCTAGGGTTTAGGGGAGGAGGGGGGCTCCAATTTCAAGAGAGCTGTGGGGAGATAGGATTACCGGGCCTCGTGCACACACACCCTGCCCCAGCTGTTTTCCCTGCCCAGCGACAGCTCCAGCAAATGTCAAGATACAAACTTGAGGGTGGGAAAGGAGGGCCCTGACAGCCAAGAAGAAAGGGAATCAGGGTGAGGAGGGAAAGGGACCTGGAGGACGAATTTCCAGGGGGCTAAAGGGATGATCAGTGAGCACGAGAGGGAGGGAGGAGCTTCTGCGGGACTGGGGAAGGAAGATGAGATGTGACCCTAACCGGGGATGCTGTGGAGGACCGGAGGGCGGGGGGGGCGGAAGCTAGAGCCAAGGGAGAAACGGGGAGGGGTTGGGGAGATCTGGGGAACGGCAGGCTGGGAAAGGAGATGCCAAGGTGAGGGCAGGAGGTCTGAGGAGTTGTTTCTAAAAGGAAAGAGATCGAGGCTGGAGAGACGCCAAGGTCAGGGCTTTTGCAAATTAATCTGGAGCCCTAGAAAGAGACCTGCGGGCTGCGGGAGCCAGACCATCCTGTAGGGTGTCGACCTTGGCCGGGGAGAGACCGTGGAGAGACAGAGAAGCTAGGGGTCAGTCATTTGGAAAACGAGGACTTGGGGAAGCTGGGAAGAAAGGATCCAGGGGTAGGAGCCGGAGCGCAGCCTAAAGCAGCTCGGCTTATTCCCCGACCTGCGCTCCCCACTTCCCCGCCAGCCCAATCAGCGTGGAAGGATCGGGGACTCCCCAGAGCATGCCCGGACTGGTGCTAGCTAATCGGTCCGTCCTGCGGTCCCGGTCGGGGAGAGTGGCTGCTTCAGTATTATTTTTAAAAATTTCCTTCACCTTTTAAGAGGCAGGCAGTGTGAGGGGTAGAATTCACATTCCGGAGTTTCCCCAGGCAAAGCGGAGTCCAAGGGGAGGGGGAGGCACTCCCAGGCCCCCACCTCACCCCTCTGTCTGCAGCCCCACCTTCTGTCCCCTGTCCCTAGTCCTCCCCACGGCTTCCTGAGCAGACCCTCAGGCTTCCCTGAAGCCTGCCTGGACCGCTAAGCGGAGCGCCCCTCCTTCCTTCCATCACCACCCATCCTCCTCCTGCTATAAAACCTCCGCGTGGACCAGGGCAATGAATCCATCATTTATATAACGTGCTTCTCCAGTACATGTAATGATGCTGGTGGAAATAACACGTTCCTACGTAAGATCTGCACAGCACTTTTCTCTTAACAGTCGTCACCATCATTTTTGAGAGAAAGACAAGATAGAAGGAAAGGAATTCTATCACTGTCCTTCCCTAGCTTCTCCCTCTCCCCCAGTTTGTTCTGTCACCTCATGGAAAGCGCCCCTCCTCCCGTGGTCCCCTAACCTCCTTCCCCCGTTCTCGTGCCATGTGCTGCACTTACAAAAGATATACAGGCAGCCAGGAGAAGAATCCGGACGAGGAGGTCTTCAAACTGCTCGACCACCAACTCCCACAGGGACTTGCCTGGGAGAGGGAGGCAGGGGAAGGGACAAGATGACCACATTCAGTGGGGTAGCAATGAGCAAAGAGAGAAATGCTGGATGCTTGGGACTAGGGATAGGGAAGAAAAAGGCTAAGAGATGTGGGGTAACAAAAGAGGGAGAGGGCTGAATCTGAGGGCCTGCAGAAATTAAAGTTCCCAGCCCTGAGCAACAACTTACTCAAAGGAGTAAGAGGCAGACCTCAGTGGGGAAGAGGGGAAATCAGGTTTACACCTCTCTCTAGAGTAGGGGGACATTTCTTCTTTTGTGTCTTTTTTTTTGGGGGGGAAACGTCAAGAAAAGGATGGACAGTGAACAATGGCAGAAATGAGAAGCTCTCCTCATCTGGTGGCCTTTAAGGAGGAGGGCCTATAGACATAAATGAGGGGCAGAAAGAGAGGCTGGGGGGTGGGGTGGGGTAAGAGCAGGGGAGGGACACATAGGATCACTTGACTTACCTTCTTCTGCAGGGAGCTCTGGGATAGGATTGGGAGAGAAGAGTAAAACAGCTGATTTAGGATGAAGTCCCTTCTGCCCAGCATCTCCCCCACTCCCAGAATGTCCCAGCCAAAATGAAATACTAAGGCCACAGAAAGGGAGACAAGCTACAGATACATCAGAGCCTTGGACACGCTGCCCCACCAATTCCTACTTCCCTTCCAGAATTCAGTTGTCCTACTCCTCAGCTTTTTTCCCAGAATCTCTAGGGGAAAGGAAGATGGATAATCAACTTCAATTCCAAATACTCACCATTGGGTCCATACTTCTCTAGATGTCTTTTAACTTGGTCAGGGTTGAGGCCAGAGTTCTCATTCACCCCAAAATAGGCCAGGCATTCTTCTGTGGTCTTGGAGTGTGCGGCCTCCATCTTGCTCCCTTCCTGGGGGCCAGGGGCCGGTGCCTTCTTTCTAGGGGGTCTCTTTCACACGTGGGGGATTTCCTTCTTAGTCTCTCCACCTGCTTGTCTCTGTCTCTCTTCAGCCCCCCTGATGGGCTTGTCTCCCCTCCACGCAACTCTGACCCCCCGTCCAACCTACAGCAGCCGGCCACCCCCCCAGCCCCCAGCTGGCCCTTATGAGTGAGTTGAGGGGGTGCCCAACCCCCCCACCAGGCCCAGGATTGGTTGGCTAAGACCCTAACAGGAGGGGCCAGAAGAGAGAGGTATTTTTGCTGACAGAGGGGGAACAGTGGGGCTGCAGCCTGAGATGTCACTCATAAGGCCAGAGTGGCCCCTGCCCCAGGGAAAGAGGGGGCAGGGGGAGACTGAGACTGTCTCCTATGTTTCTCATCTTGTCCCCAACTTACTTCCCCTGCCTGCTCTCTCTGTCAAGTTCTAGCTTCCTCAATCCAATCTTATTCTTTTCCTTTCTGACTCCCTTCCAGCCCTCCCATTCCTTTTCCCCTTCCCCTTCCCCCTCACCCCACTTGTTCCCTTCATCACTACTCCCACCTGGACAGCTCAGCCTGCCCCTATTGCTATAAGTTTCAGCATCTTCTTTGTCCTAATGAAATAAAGGAGAAAACACAAAGAGACTGGAACCAAGAGATCAAGTGAAGGGGCCAAGGGAATCTAAGACAAAACTAGAAGGAAGACTCTCCATTGCAGGGTAGGAGAGAGCAACTCTAGAGGGGCAAGTGGAAATGAGGAGGGGAGAGGGTCAAAGGGACAGGGCAGAAGGTGGTAACCTTACCCCAGGGAGGGGGGCAGCAAGAGCCATCAACATGGGATTTAGTGTCCAAGTGCTGGTGAACAGAGCCAGGACTGCATGTATCCCCTGCCAACACCACCTCCCCACCTGCCCTCCTAAAGCCCCAGGAAACACAAGGCCCTGCCCCACCATTCCTGATAGGGAATCCCCCCCCCAGGAAAATGGGATACCCGGCAACAGGGGTAACTCAAGAGGCTACAAAATGTGCTGATGGCACAGAGGGGAGAGACTTATGGTCTGAAGGTTTAGAATGGGGGTGGAGATACCTTCCTAGACAAGGATGGATAGAAACAATTATTCTTTCTCAAGCCATGGCTTCCTCCACACTGGCAGGTCTTGACCCAAAACCTTATGGCTAATGTACAATTCTTACTACTATGACCTGACTGTTGGTTTCAGTCCCAGGTGAGGGTTGGAAAAGTTGGAAAAGACAGGAGAAATCTAGGATCAGTGGAGAGCAAAAATAATGGCTATATTGTGCTGAAGGGTAGGACAGAAACCTCAAGGGAAATCAGGATAGGATGGGCATTCATGGAAGATAACTAAATCAGGCTGGTATAGACAAAAGGGAATGGATGTGGGTATGAATGGGGAGGGTCAGATCTGGTGAAACAGGGACAGGTGTAGGGAAAATCATGGGATTTTGAGCTGGAAGGGACCTCAGAGACCATCTGTTCCAACCCTCTCATTTTATAGATGGGAAAACTGAATTCCAGAAAGATGTTCACAATCACACAAGTAATAAGTGGCAGAGCTGGGCTTCAAACCCAGTTCTTCTAAATTCATGGCTTTTTCCACTACACTCCAGCTGCCTTATTTGGCTGAGGGGAACAGACCAGAGATGAGGGGACGATGGAAAAAGAATCAAACTGAACCCTAAGGAGAAGGAAGCAGGAGGCCCTGTTGTCAGGTGCCAGGCAAGACCCAAAGACTGGGTTCAAAGGCACAAGAAGTTTCTGAGCCCTGGATTCAGTGTCAGCCTCCCAGGAGGGCAGCTGCTCAGAGCCAGCCCCCACCCTTGCCGCAGGGTGGAGCGTCTGGTTACCACTAGGCAACTGCTGAAGAAATGGGGGAGGTAGGAGGGGACCTTGGGAATAAGGAGAGAGTGTGAGTATTGGGGGCTAGTAAGGAGGGTTGGAGGAGGGGGGATGAGGAATAACTGAAGGAGCAAGGAAAAGAAGGGGTGGTAGAGCAAAAAGGGGATGAGGATTAACCAGTGAAGGGTTAGAGGTGGGAAGGTCGTAGAAAGGGAGCTGTGACCTTGGGCAAATCACTTCCCTGTGCCTTCATTTTCCCACTTGTAGAATGAGGATGCCAGGCCAGTTGATTATTCTTTTAAGGTCCATTTTGGCTCTTACAGAAAGGTACAGGGATCACAAAGCCCAAGGAAAGGGGACCCCCTCATTGGGGAAAACCAGAGTGTTTGTCGGGGTGGGGGTAGGGAGAGGTTTAGGAATGCTTCCCTCTTGAACCCTCCACTACTCTGCCTGGGCTGGAAGGGCAACCTCCAGGGTGAGGTGAGGACACAGCTCTCCTCCCCCTCCCCTTTTTCACAGCTTTGACTGTCTCTCCTCCACAGCTGAGTCCTTCCCTGACCTCTGGGGGGGTGGGGAGTGGGGGGATAGGAGGTTGGAGTGTGGGGGTTCCACAAAATGGGGCTGTTATGTGAGAGAATCACACCCACAGGAATCAGGGGACTTTCAGACCTATCCCGTGATCCCATGTTATCTGGGTCGAGGAGAGAGGTGTGAGAGGGCAAATTCACCATAACCTAAGCTACTGCTCAGGCTAGTTTTTCCCCACCCTAGTTGAGTGACAGGGGCCACTGCCCGTCTTGAAGGAGCAAGAGTGACCAAACATGGAGAGGGGGGGAAAGAAGAAGGGAGGGGAGAGGGAGGGAAGGAGGGAGAGAGGGGGAGAGAGAGGGAGAGGGAGAGGGAGAGAGAGAGAGAGACAGAGAGAGAGAGGGAGAGGGAAGGAGAGGGAGAGAGGAGAGAGAGGGAAGGAGGGGGGGAGAGAGAGAGAGAGAGAGAGAGAGAGAGAGAGAGAGAGAGAGAGAGAGAGAGAATTAAAGGTGGCAAAGAGCATTATATAGCAGATAAAAGAGCACAGAGTCATACTAAGGGACAAACCAAAAAGGGACTTTGAAGTTAATTGAGTACTAGTCCAAAGCCCTAAGTCCCCTAATTCTACAGAAAACTAGAGGCTCAGGAAGGAACAAGACTTTACCAAGTATTGTACCAGGGGAGAGCAGAGTTGTCTCTCAAAAAGATGGAGAAGGAAAATGATTTAGGAAATAATTCTTTTCTGAGGATGATCAAACACTTTCTGATTTGATTGAGGAAAGCATTCTCACCTCTATCCCTAGGGCTGGTAGGAAAAAAGGGCTCCCCTTATCACCCTGGCAGATAACTCATTTCTGCACCTCAGTTTTCTCATCTATAAGATGAGGGGGTTGGACCAAAATTCTCAGGGACATTTCAGCTCTAATATCCCAGAGTCTGTGAGGAGGTGCTAAGGCCCAGTTTAGAGAAAAGGGAACAATTATCATCCAAACATGAGAATGCAGGAGGAAGGCCTTTGGATCCTGTGTGCCCTCCATTCTGTGTCCCCTTTAGCCTTACAAAGACAATTTTCTGAAGACCAAAGGGGTGAGCTGGGAATATAATTTGTTTCTGGTCAGAATAGGTCTGAACCAGACCCTGTCAATCTCTGAGGTGGTGGAATTCTCATACTTCCCCTTCACAGCACCAAGATCCTGCAACTTTCTCCCTCTTCAAGGGCTGGTTCCACCCCTCAGTTTCCCCCAACTGGATGAGGGAGCCCCAGAGAAAAGACCAAGTGGGAAAAGTCAGCAGCCTTCAGCCAGCTCCCTGCCCAGGGTGCACTGCAGATTCCAGCTGTCTCCTGTCCATCTCCTGTCAGAACCAGAGGCTCAGAATAACAAGGTCACAAGAGCCTAGGGCCTGCTGGAGGAGGGGAGCTGGGATAGAAGAAAAGGGAGTGGCAAAGCCAAAGGAAAGGGAAGAACACGGGGCTGGAGCATCCCATTAGGCTGGGGAATGGGGCAGGAACACAAGAGAAAAAGACAGAGGTGAAGGGCAGAACTGACAAAGCAGAGGGAGGAGCTCAGGAATATATTTGGAGATGGTCTTGGGCAGCTAACATGGTGTGATGTAAGAAGCAGCAGGCCTATGTTTAAATCTCAGCTCTGCTCTGATTACCTATCTGAGCCTGTGCAAACCACTTACCTTTTGGGGGCCTGTTCACTCATCTTTAAAACCAGGGGGTTTGCCTGGATGGTGCCTGCCAGTTCATTTTTCTCTCTCACATGTTTTTAAATCCAACAATCCTCTGAACTCCTCCTGGGGGCTAGTGTAGCAAGAAGGGCCAGGAGCGCCCTCTTTTGGAGAAATGTACCACCAAAGGTGGGAGCAGCCACAAATCAAGGAGATGCAGAAGGGTCCTCAAGACACCATCGAAGTCTAGCCCCCTCATTTACAGAGGAGTAAACTAAGGCGCAAATGAATCGAGTGGCTCCTCCAAGGTACCACATTTAACTCAGCAGCAGAGCCAGGATGCAGATTTCCCAACTCCAGGCCAGACACCTCTAAGCCACACCGAGATGCCTCCTTTCTCAAGAACCCAGACACCCTGACCTTTCTAGCTTAGCTCAATGGTTATTACCTTTGACCTCTCCCAGAACAACCTATTTAGGAAAAAGAAGCCACCCTCGGCTCCTGGCTCTACTTTACAACTTCCGGTCGAGCTGGAATTCCAGAATCAGAATGTGAAGAGTTGGAGGGGCCTCCAGATGACTAGTCTGACATGGGAAGTGACAGCCACAAAGTGACCCCGGAAGTGGCTGATCCAGGACTCAAAAGCATCTACATGTGCACATCCTGAACCAATCATGTCACCGTCTCCAATTCCATTCTGTGATACAAACACTGGGCCAAAGACCAGAAGAGAGCTGAGATAAACCTTTTTATTTTTTTCTCCATTTCACTTAAAAAAAAAAATCCTTAATGTAGCTGATACAGCCCCTCCCCAGTACATCACAGAGAGCTGTGAGAGGTACTGGAGAAATGGCCCACAGGGGGCGAGGCTGAGCACAATTGGCCCACCCCCAAAAGGAGGTAACGGATCCAAGTCCCCTGCCCAGGGAAAGGGGCAGCTTGGAGTGTGTCATCTGGGAAGTTACTAATGGCTCTGTCCCTCTGTCCTGTACTACTCCCACCCCCTAGACAAACAGGGGCAAGGGAAGCATTTGTACCTCTCTGGGGAGGATCTGTCCTGGGTCCTGGCCCAGGGCCAAGGGGAAAGGGGAATTGGTTGTGTGGGGCTATTCATCCTTATAGGAAGGAGTACTGGTTATTGATGGCTCTGGAGTGGACCCCTTCCTCCCCGGCATTCCCTGGCTGCAGCTGCAAGAAATGCACAAAAGGGGTCATTCCCACCTCCCCACCAAGCCCCTCTAGCCCTGAGGGCTCCCTGTTTAGGGCTGTGGCCTCCTCAAGCTCAGCCACAGGGCCCAGCTCTCCTGGGGTCCCTCCACTGCCTGCCTTCTCTTCCTCTGAAGCTTCTGATGCTTCCACCATCTCTTCCTCTTCCCCAGGGTGTGCTGGGTCTGCCCTCGGATCAGGGTCAGGAGATTGGGATGGGTCATGGGAGATGTTCGGTTCTGGGAAGGGTAGGAGGGGAGGTAACTCAGGTAGAGCAGGTACGATATGACTCAAGTCTTCTTGGCACCCCCTCCCTTTGAACTCCTTCAGGACCCAAGTACCTTCATCCCACACCTTCCAAGCCCCTCATGGAGGATGGAACATGGGGAGGAAGCACACTTACACACAGTCACTCGCTCCGATGGGCATGAGGGTGGAAGAGGCGTCGGGGTAGCAGCGATCTCCCTCACACACCCCAGCTCGGCTCCCTGCCCGTTCCCTGCCTGAGGGGGAGTGAGGAGGGGACATAGACAGGATAGCGGGGGTTGGAGAGTGGTTAGGAAGGGGAAAGATGAGGAGCAGAGGTTTGGGTAAAGGTCACATGGGGTAAACACATGAGGGAGCAGACAAAGCATTGCCCAGAAGGGACAGAGAAAGATCAGGGTACAGAGAGGATGAGAAAGAGAAGAAAAAGTAGGGAAGAATGGAAGCAGAGACAGACAATGGGCAGAGGCTTTTGATGGAAATGAAAATGTACCAATCCCATTCTCACCACCTCCCACCTCCCACCTGGTTTGAATATCACCTCCAAAGGGAAAGGAAGGAAGAGCGGTTAAACACCTCTCTGCAGGGCACGTTCATTTTCTTTTCAACTCCACATGTAAAAATGCCTTCTCCATCCCACCTCCTTCCCCTCTAAACGTGCTCCACAACTTGCATACGAGAGCCTTCTCCTCTCTGTTCATGCCTCACTTCTCTGAGGAACAAGAACTTTCTCCCCCTGCAGCCCTGCTTACCTTGTAGCCTCTGGGAGGCCACAACATAGCTGACGAGGGTAACATCACTGGAGCCCCCGGACTCCAGGGGAATGGGGTGGACCCGGAAATGCTCCAGCATGTCAAAGACCGTCTGGAACCAGAGGTGCTGCACCCGGCACTGACCATCCTCATTCAGGGACAGACGAAGGTGCTGGGGGCCGGGATGGGGAAGGTAAAGACTGCTTTCTTCTTGGGACCTGAGGACTGCCGCCTTCTCCCTGTCGTCTCTCCTAAACTACCCTTTCCCCTGGGATCAAAAATCTTTCCCCCAACAGTTTCCCATGTCCCTGGGAAGTCCTATTTCCTGAACTCCCCCTCTTTCTTTGAACTCTCTTTCCATGGGATACTTCCCTAAGCTAATCTTCTTCCCAGGAAACTACAGCCTTCTCCCCTGAAGCTTTCCTTCCTTGAAGAAAGAAAGAAGCCCTTTCTTCCATGGGGCCACTCACCTTGGCCTTGCCCTGGAAGTTGAACGTGAGGACATATTCCCCCCTCCTCGTCTCACTTTGACGTACCAGGAAGACACCATGGCTGCCAGCACCCCCTGCCAACACTAGCTGGGCAGCTTTGAGGCGGGAGAGGGTCCCATGGAACCAAGGGTATTCTGAAAGGGGATGGTCCCCATCACCTCCATCTGACTCCCCCTGGAACAGGAACGAACCTTCAGGGAGGAAAGAGTGGGGAAACCGGGGCGTCAGGGAAGCCTCCCCCATCCCTGAGGACAAGAGTCTTCTGTACTGAAGTCCTTCCCTTGTGTATCTTCCCCTTTCCCCTAGTTTAGGGACCCACAGTCCCTCAGATCTGAAAGACTCAAGAGAAGAAGTTTAGTTAAGAAGAAAACTAGAATTAGAAGTAGGGGGCGGCTAGGTGGCACAGTGAATAAGAGCGCCAGCCTTGGAGTTGGGATAACCCGAGATCAAATCCAGCCTCAGAAAATGAGCACCCACACATAAATAATGACTAGCTGTGTAACCTTGAGCAAGTTACTTAACCCCAATTGCTTAAAAAAAAAAAAAAAGTAGTTAGAAAGACCTATAAGGCAAAAACACACACACATACATACCCTCCTCTCCATCCACATGTATATATGGATGTATACATTAATACACACACACACACACACAAACAAACATACACATATACATGCACACACATACACACCCTGGTACCTGTGGTGTCTGGAGTGTCCGGAGGAGGGTAAGGGGCTGGTGGGGGGTAAGTTGTCCCCACTGGGGGCCCCTCTTCAATAGGGACTCGGGGGGGCAACTCTGGGGGCAGTAGTTCCATTGAATCAAAATGGGAGGCAGCAATAGAAGCAGAGCTGGGGGAGACAGAAGCTGAGGGACGATCTGAGAGGCCCCCATATGCCCCTAAAGGATAAACCAAGAGTGCAAGGAAGACTTCAGCACCCTCCACAATCCAATCCACTCCCCAATCATGCAAAGGAGAATCTTTCTCCTTAGGACACAAAGAGACAATAGCTTCCTAACATCTCTCTGTGACTCAAATTTCCTCCTCAAATCTACCCTATAGAAGGTACTGGAGAAATATTCTTAGAACACACCATTCGTTACCAAACCACTGCTCAGAACCGTCTACTGGCTCATTTCCTAAAAGATAAAGACTGAATCAGCCTAGCCTCGACCCACCTATCTCTCCAGTCTTTTCTTCTGTTCCCCTAACACAGATCCCCCACCCCCTTCAGACCCAACTGATCACTTGTCATCCTTCAGACGTACCTCCTGCTTCTCTGCCACTGCATCTCTGCTCACATGTCCCTTCAGAAAGCCTCCCTTTACTGCTGCAGTCACCAATGGCCTTTCCCTCCTCTCAGATCCAACAGAGCTAGTCCCCAGCACCACTCACAGTGCATTTGGCTGGCCTGACCTCATACTACTGCTTGTTTAATCTTATGGTAAGTCTCCCCTTCCCTCTACAACGAACCTCAAGAACAGGAACTACCTTAAAGTTCTTTCTGCGTCCAAAGTTCAAAGCATGTACCGGACACTAAATAAGCATCTCCATCTTAGAAATAGACCTCAGAAGCCACAGAGCCTGATAATTTACTGACTGCTGATTAACTAAGCTAGGAAAGCAGGGCTTCAAAAAGTTCACCACCTGTCTGATTAGTCAGGAGACCTGGGTTCTAAGCCCAGCTCTGCCCCTTACTAGCGATGTTACCTTGGACAAGCCACTCCTCTCTGACCTCAGTTTCCCTGCCTGTAAAATGAGGACGGTGGACTATAAGATCTAACATTTCATGATTGATATCCAGCTGACAACACAAAAGTTGCCCCCCAAGGGTCTGGCTTCCCTGCTCCCTTGCCTCACCCTGAGACAGGTGGTCATTGCTTTCACTAGGTCCCAAGGGCAGCTCCTGGCTGGGCAGACTCTCTGAGTGGTTGAGGCAGGATAGGTCCAGGCTGTCTGTGTTCTCCCTGGTAGGGAATAAAGTGCCAAGGGTAGACATCAGATTGGGTATCGGAGACACGGAAAATTTCAGGGAAAAGAAGAAAGGGAAAGAGGGAAGAGTCACAAGGTGAACTGAGCAGCATTCAGCACCTTTCCTACCACCTCCCCTCCCTTGCCTCCTCAGGTCCCTCACCCTGGGCTCAGGCAATCCTGTAGATCAGACACCCAGGCCTTCATATTCAAGGCATCAGCTGTCTCTAGGATGTATTCCATAGAGCCCTCCACCTATGGAGGCAAGGTTAAGGTACTTCAGACAGGAGATGGGGCAAAGGGGAGGGCAAGAAGACACTGAGAGCTCCCCAAGTCTTCTCACCCAACCTCAATGAAAAGAACATTTTCTCTATTTCCTCTCCTTCTCTTGCTTCTCTTCCCAAGTAATCTGATTTGTGTGTGTATATGTGTATATCTTTATATTACATATGCATATGTGTTTCTATGTGTATGTATACATACACATATAGAGTATATGTGAAAAGAGAGAGGGAAATAGAAAGAGAGACAGAGAGAGAGAAAAAGAGAAACCTAAACTTCAAGAGAACGTCTTCATTTTTGGGGAAGAGTGCCCTGGCAACAGGGGTCATGACACCTTTGTCACAGCTGCTAGTCCTTGGGAAAACTGAGAGCCTGCCACTCTGCACCCCTTCTCCCTTCCCCCTACTACACAAGAATCATATTCTTTGGAATGGCTAGTAAAGGAATAATGAAAATGCCAACAGCTCTGACCTTAACCACAAAGGTGTTCTCCTTGTCAGGCATCTCCAGGGCTGTGGTTGTCCGGACATCTGTGATGGTAGAACACAGGATGTTGATCCGGGGCCGGGATGCCTGTGGTAGAAGAGGCAGTAGGAGTCCCAATATTCAGGCTCAAAAACAGTCCTCCACTTCCCCAGGGGGAACCTGGCCTCCCAACTCTTCCCACTTCATCAAAGGGGTGTCAACACAAGCCCAATGGCTCCCTGCTCTACCTTGTAAGTAATGTGGAGGTGGCAGAAAGACTGTTGATATCACCAACCTAGTCCTGCACACTCAACAAGTGTCAAGAGTTAGCAAGGTGGGTCCAAGTTTCAAAAGAAAAAAAAAAAGTAAAAGCCTGTAGGCTTGTAAACTTCTGGGGTTCTATCTGCAAGGCTTCTACATTATTTATCCCCAGTCACACTTCCCCTTCTCTCTCACCTTAGGTGGGATATAGAATTCCAGCCGACTTCCTCCTCCTCCTCCTCCTCCTTCCCCCTCACTCCGAAGCAGCAGGCGACACTTCTGCCACCTTGGTGGTCCCCCACCCCCAGATGAGGGTCCAGTTCCTCCTCCCCCTCGACCTTCTCCTCCACCAACAGCTGCCTCCTCTGTTCCCATGAAGCTCAGTAGCCCCTCCCTTTGTACTGTCCCTGCCCCATCCTTTAAGGGTCCCCCTCCCCTACTTAGTCTCAGCCTCTCAAAGCGGTGTGTCCATCTTTCCCCAGGGGATGTCCCACCGCTAGTTGGCCCCACATTGGTGCTACCACCCCCACCAGAGGAATTGGAGTTGCTGTTTCCACCCAGGACAGGTGGTCCAGAGGCAGAAGTCTCCAAGGGTCCCACTGGAGAGGGGGGATCACCAGCTCCCCGCCACTGCAAGATCCCTCGGACTGAGCCTCGGACTGATCGGCCCACAGAGCGGAGGGAGAAACGTTTCTTCAGCTTAGGCTTTGAGGAGGATGAAGAGACTGAAGAAGGGAGAGGGCTGGCCAGGTCTTCAGAGGATCGAGAAGGACCCAACACAGTCACAGGCCCACTGTTCCTGCAGCTCTCCAGGGATGGGGTTTCCGTACCAGGACTCAGGGGGATTGGACCAGATGATAAAAGGGAACCTGAGGCCCGGGCCACCTCTGCCTCAAAGTGCTGTAAGAACAGCTCAGCAAAACGGCGGGAGAAGGCTGCCTCAGCCCCAGGCCCTGCATATTGGGGATGGGAAGCCAAGTAGAGGCGGAAGCGTCGGGCAAAGTCCAGGGCTGCCGCCCGAGCGTGGGATTCACAGAACTCCCGCCAACTTGGGGGAGGTGGTGGTGGTGGTGGTGGTGGCAGAGGGGGAGGAGAAGGGGAAGCCCCATCCTCAGGGGAAGGGGCACCATTCATGATGAGCCAGATGAAATGGAGAGTGGGGGACCCAGGGGAGGGAAGGAAGTGGGGGGGGAGGCCAGAAGACTCAGGGTCATCTGCAGCAACTGTGGAAGGGAAAAAGAGGCACATTTAAAAGTGTCAGTATTAGGATTAGAGTTTATAGAGAATAATTTCTAGACCTTTCCCCAAGTACCAGAAATTCCCCAATTGTTCCACCCCCACTGAGAAATCATTTACTTTTCCATATTGCCTTCTGTTCACCTCATTCCTCTCTGATTGAGAGAGATTCAAGAAAGTCCTTTAAAACATGTTAGTTTCCTTCCCATATTCCAGGTTCTTACACCTTTCAAGCACTGATAGGTTTTTCCAGATAGCTAACCTCTATCTTTCCTGCTGTGATCTCAGCCCACATTCTTTGGCTTTGATCCCAGAAGAGTTAAAGGTAAGCTGGTCACCACCCTCCAAAAAAGAAAACCCTTTAGAGATATAAAGCTTCCTTTCCAATCACTCCTCTCAGGAATAAATCAATCTATCCAATATCTTACTCTAAGGGTCCCTAACAGCAATAGGCAGGTGACTGCCACCTTGTTTCCCTAAGGCTCATTGCCATTTCAAGCATTGTGGTATAAGGGCACTTGCCTTGAAGGTATCATTCCCACACCCACCCCTCCTTCCATCAAAGGCTCCTACCATAAAATGTTGGGCACTACTATCTTACTCCTTCCTCTCAGTCACAAGACTAAAAGGAACTATGAGAAGGCTGAGATTAACAATTTTCTATTGTCATTAAGAATAGAAGAAAGCAAAAAGGGGCTAAAGGTTAGACAAGTTGTGAAAATGAGCACACAGGCCCTTAGTCCCACAGCCCTGAGCTACTGGGAAAAACAAGGCTCAGAACTGGAAGCCACGAATCCCATGTTTCTTCAGACCAGACTCACAGCCACTATTCACAGCACGGCTAGTCCACCAGGATAGGAAGGGTTTCTAGAAAAATTTCTGCTCTGCAAATAATGGCACTTGCGGACTGCTTTATGATTTCAAAGCATCTTCATAGCAACCCTACAGATGTTAACCAGCTGCTCTTGCACCCATTTTATGGGTAAGAAAACAGATTCAGAAGGTCACAAGAGGCGGCTGGGAGTTCCAGCCACGCTAGAACCTAGGGTCCTCTGACTCCTATTCCAGTGCCCTAAGGTGGGAAGTTCCACAGATGGACATCAGAAATCATCTCTTAAGTTCAGATCTCCCCGGACAGGGCTGGACTGAGAGCAGCCTTAAAGAAGTCCAGACAGGCAAAGCGCCCCTGCTCTGCCGGTCATTCCCCCACTGACAGCCTCACATTGCCTGCAGCCCCCATCTTTGCCGTGTCTTTGACATCTATCCCCGGACCCCGCCTCGAGGAGAAAGCCTGGGAAAGACGAGGTTCGTGCACGCTGAGGGGGAGACACCCAAGCATGACAAGCCTGCTCCCTCCCACCTAAAAACTCGCATATTCCACACCACCAAGGGGGTGACAGGCCACCCAGCGGGGGTCCCCCCAAACGCCGCCGCTGTTCATGCCCACTCGCCCCGACTCCCTGGCCCTGCAGCGGTGAGGCCACGGGCAGCCCTGCTCCCTTGCCCATCTCCAGCGCTCCTGGGGGGAGGGGAGGCTCCGGAGAACGCCCGGCTTTCCCTTGGCCCGTGGACCGCCTTCTTCACCTCCGCCCATTGCGGCCCACTCCACCGGTCTCCCGGGGGGTGCTGCCCTGGGGGCACTCCCCCAACCCCCGGCCTCCGAGCCCGGCCCCGCTCCAGGACCTTCGGCCTTCCCTCCAGTCCCAGGCCCGGGAAAGGGGGGAGGGTCCGAGTGGGGAGAGGAGAATGAGGAGGGGGGTTCCGGTTCCGGTCCCACCTGCATCTCGGTCCCCGCGGTTTGCTCCGGCGGCAGCAGCGGCGGCTCCCGCTCCCCTCCCACCCCCAACAATCAGTGACCAGCGACCAGCCAGCTACTGCGCAGGCGCCGGGACCCCCTTTCCCATCAAGGAAAAAAAAAAAAGACCATAGATAAGCCAGCAGGGAGAGAAAGGCACGTTTCCTTCGACTTCCTTCTCCTGAGGCGTGGGGATCATAGAGATCGTTCTCCCAGGGTGTAGGAATAGGGGTTCTTAAATGTACAGAAGGAGGAGGCGCTGTGAACACTTTAGCGTCTCCACCAGTCGCTTCTCAGGGTGGGACATCCCAAGGAGACGGGTTAGTCTAGACTCGGACTTCCCCTGCCCCTTCCGTAAGGAGAACGGAGGAGGTGGGCTGGTCAACCATAGAGACGGTGCCTCGAGATAGAGTATCCCAAACAGATGCAAGGCTAAACTACCACTAGGGGAGCGTGAAACCAGAGAGAACGGTGTAAGGGCTGGTTAGAGGTCACAGAGGGGTCAGGTGGCCTCCTAGAGCGCCGGATCCTCCAGTTCTCTGAAGAAAAGGACAGCACCCCCTAGGGGAGGGATGTGGGAAGGCTGAGGTGACCTTGAGAAAGAACTCCCACCTCCCACCTGGGGAGTCTGGAATCTTGAGTTCACGTTCAGTGGCTTTCAGTCCTGTATGAGTCTTCGTGATCCCTTTTTGGGGTTTTCTTGACAAGGATACTGGAGCGGTTTGCCATTTCCTTTTCCAGTTCATTTTACAGATGAGGAAACTGAGGCAAACAGGGTTAAGTGATTTGCCTAGGGTAACAAAGCTAATACCTGTATGAGGTCAAATTTTAAATTAGGACTTTCCTGACTCCAGGCCAAGCACTCTATCCTCTGTGCTACCTATCTGCCCCTGAGTTTAAGACCTTGGCCTTTTTTCTGGGGATGAGATGTTTTACAGAAGCCCCAGAGATGCCTAGAGGTTCTCCCTCAGCTCTTGGGGAAAAGGTTTTCGACTGCTCAGGGACTGACATTAGACTAAGGGAAGTGCAGTGGTCTTGATGGGGACATCCAAGGAGACCTCCACACTTGATGCTCCACTGAAAAAAAACTTATAATGGCTTGCTGCCATGTCTTTAATTTATCAGCATTTTGTACTGAGAAAGAGAGGTGGAGAATCTGAATTTAAATCTAAATCTTAGCCCTAAGGACATTCTGAGCCTCAGTTTCCTCTTCTGTTAAATGAGGAGATTGAATTAGATGACTTATATGCTCCCTTCTGGTGCTACATAATGATATATGAGCCTGCTAGTTGTCAAGGGGGGAGGTGTGGGCATTTCCAGTCATCCTGATCTATATATTGTCCCTGGACTCAGATGGCTCTGGAGGAGAACATGAGGCTGGTGACTTTGCACAGTCCTGCCTTACTTAAATAAAATTCACTTTCAAGTCATGACATTACCTTTCTGATGTCATGGTCCTCTTCAAGAAGGAAGAACAAACAACAACAACAACAACAGTTGTCACAGGGATTTCAGGGATAGCCAAAGCTCTGGTACTTAGACTTGAAGAACAATCAAGTCAAGAAACCAGCAGAATCAAGTCACTTTAATGGAAGATTCATATGGATGCTTTTGTTTTGTTTTGTTTCTAAGATTCTACAACTCCTTCTGCGTTAGGAGCTTGTATTTATCATTAATATAGACAACATAGTGAAGAGTGCAGACTTAGAGTCAGAAGAGACTAGAGACTGGGATTTAAGTTCTGGCTCTACCACTTATTACCTTTGTGATCATAGACAAGTCCCTTTACTTCTCTGAGGCTTGATTTATCTGTAAACTGAAGATCACAATTGTACTAAATTCCTCATGGGTTTGTCATAAATACAACATTCACATACCATAATTCCCCAATAAATGGACATCACTTCCTTAGTTTCAGGCTACTATGAAAAGTGCTGCTGTATTTTTGTATACATGGGTCCTTTCCCTCTTTAATTCATTTGGGATATAAGTTGTATCATTAGTCATATCACAAGGTAAAAGGTATGCAAAATTTAGAGACTTTTGGGTCATAGTTCTATATTGTTTTCCAAAATGACTGGACCAATTCAAAAGTCCACTAATAGTGCATTAGTATGCCTGTTTTCCTTCAGCTCCTCCGATGTTTGTCATTTTTTCTTTTGTCATCTCTGCTGATCTAATGTGTATGAGGTAAAATCTCAGTGCTGCTTTAATTTTCATTTTTCTATCAATGATTTGGAACATTTTATTATATGTTTATTGACAGCTTATATGTCTTCTTTTGAAAACAGCTTATTCATGTCCTTGTTTATCTATTGGTGAATGGCTCTTATTCTTTTAAATTTGAACCAATTCCTTATATATTTTGGAAACAAGACCTTTATCAGAAAAAATTGTTGCAAAGATTTTTTTCCTGAATTACCTTTTTCCTTTCTAATTTTAATTACAATTAATTTTGTTTGTGCAAAAGCTTTTGCACTTTATGTAATCAAAATTGTCCAATTTATCTTCTGTCATCCTTTCTCCTTTGTTTGATTGTAAATTTTACCCAGAGGTAGACTTTCACAACTCATTTTTACAGACCTCTAGAAAGATGGTTCCTTTGACAAAAATATGTATTCCCTGATTCTCAGTACCCAGTCATCTTTAAGGCAACCCCAGTCACTCTGGACTAATAAGAGAAAATCACTATGTTCTTTCAACAAGAGACTATGGCACCTGTGTAGTTCCACAAGTGGTATGCCCTTCTAACAAAGACCTTATCTAGTTGATTGGGAAACTCATCATATTAATCAAAATTCTCCTGTACATTTGTGCTACAAATATGATAAGAACCATAGAAGGGATTCAGAGTACTTTGAGGATTCTGAGAAAAGAGTCCTGACTGAGAGTCTCTGCAGAATATTCACTAACCAGAAGGAATTTGAGCTGGGCCTTGAAGCAGTGTATGGATCTAACAGATGGAGAGAATAGATAAAGACACTCCAGATGGAATGGTGACCAAGTTGACTGGAGCTTAAAGGTAGAATGCAACCGTGAGAGCTGGGGTTGGAAAGGTAAGGTATGAATCAGATGGTAGAGGATCTTGAATTCTAGGTCAAAGCGTCTGGATTTTATCCTATAATAATAATAACTGCTCAAATTTTTATAGAACTTTAAGGCTTTCAAAACACTTTCTCAAAACAACTTTATAGATTAATATGAGCACTATTACCCCCATTTTGCAAATGAAGAAACTGAGACTAAGAGAAATAAAATTACCTATCGAGGTTACACATTTAATAAGTATCAGAAATGGTATCTGACTCAGGTCTTCTGACTGCAAGACCAGTCATTACTCTTTCCATTACACCACAATGCCTGCTACACATCTTGGAGAACCACTGAGGGTATTTGATTAGGAGAGTGACATGATCAGAGCTGTGTTTTACAAAAGAATCTGTTTGCAGGAAGGATCAGAGGAAGATAATGTTGGAGCAAGAAAACCAGCTAGGAAGGTTGTGCAGAAACTAGGGCTAGGGGCCTTAACATCCCCATTTAAAAGTTGTGGGTGGCTAGTGATCTCGAATTAAGAAGACACGGTCTAGTACATGTTATTTCTTATTGATTTAGTTTAGTTTTTTGGTTTTGTTTTTTTTTTTTTTTTTCAAAAAAAAGGAAGCTCCTTAATAGAGGAATGTCTGGCAGAAATCAGAATGGATCTCCGGGGAAGATATGAGAGACTCCATCCCTCATGCCTTGGAAAAATAAATCACTCAACTTTGGAGCTCCCTGGGGAAGTTTCTGTGCTGAACAACTCAATATAACCAGCTCAATATAACTAGGTAGTCTTGGACTCCTACCATGTTTAAACCCCCCACCCCATTTTCCTGCTGTGCAGCTCTCCATGGAAACCACTACTTTCTCCCCAACCCCTCTATTTTTTGCTTTAGGCTCTTCACGCAAATCAACACTGCCATTGCTTCTGGAAAGGGTGTGTCAATTGACTGGCCTATACCCCCACTCACTATCCCTATTAATTTCCAGATTAAAACATCCTTTCTTAAGGAACATCCTTTATGTATTGTCTGCCCTTGTTAGGTTGTAAGCTCTGTAAAGACAGGGACTCTTTTGTATTCCCAGGAGTTAGTACACTGCCCGTAACATAATAGAGCTAGAGACAGGGACTAGATCTATGATTTCATTGATGCAGGGCGCTGCCCCCAATGAGGAAACTCTATCAATGCAAGGGGGCGCCTTCTCTGCAAAGCACTCAAATACTTTTGTTCATTCACTCAATCATTCATTCACCGGCGGCTAGTAGGGTAGTATTTGAAACGAAAAGGGGTCCAGCTCCACATCACTTCACGTAAATTTGGAAATACCGCGTCTGCCTCCAATCCTCCCCTAAAAAGTCCTTTACAATCCCTACCCTCAGATGACCACAAATCCCAGGAGGCAACACAAACGGGGGGCGGGGTTTCGCTGTTGTTCCTGGCAGTGCATTGTGGGAGCGAGCAGCCTGCCTCTGTCTCCGGCCTTCCGCCCCAGTCTTCTTCCGGGTATTCCCGCTTCACAGGAAGTCCGCCACAGAGGTCCTAGAGGGAGCCTCTCAATAGTCTCGCTTTCCTGTCCTTACGTCACTTCCGTCCGACGGAAGTACCTTCTAGTTGCCCGTGCCCTTAGCACCTCGCACGCTGTCAGGAGCTCTTTTCCTTATAGCGCTTCCATTATCCCCTTCCCTCCCCTCTCCGCCCGTTCCCGCTCCTCGTCGTGATGGCTGCAACCGTTATGTTCCGCGCACGCCCCGGGCCCAGCGGTAGGAGGGCGGGAAGGAGAGCGGCCGCTAGTCCCCTTGACCCCTCCGACGGGGAGGATCGGGAGAGACGGCTTAGGAAGAAGGAGAGGAATGTGGAGGGAATTCAGGCATCCAGGGGAGCGATGTAGGAGGGCAAGGAGAGCAGAAGACAAGGCTGGGTCCCCATGAAGGGGCTGCAGGAGGGAAGGCGTGCGGGGGGAGGAGCCTGTTCGATGATGGAAGAAGGGGGCGGGGTGGGAGGTGGGACAGTGGAAAAAGAAGAAAAGATGGGAAGTTGGGGACTGAAGGATAGAGGAAGGGAAGGAAGAAAGGAGTTCTGAGAGAGAAAGGTAGACGGGATGAAGGGGCGTAGGAGAGGGGAGAATGACAACTACAGCCCTTTTCTCTCCTTCTGCATTTTCTTTTCTTCTCAGTTTTTCAGAGCTGCCAGCTGCTGCACAAGTTTTTGAAAAGGGTAAGGACACGTCGCTGATCCCAAACCTGACCAAAGCAAAGGAGAATAAGGGAGAAGTTAGCGAATGGAGCTGCCTTATCAGTTTCCTAACGCTTAGCCCATCTCTTTTCCCCTTTAAGCACACCAAGGGGCTGGGGGATTTCTTCCCCCTGATCAGCACTGATCACTTTCCTTTCTGTGCAGGCTCAGCTTTCTAACCCAGGGCAGAAGTCCTCCCTGCCCCTTATTTTACGGGGCCTCGCTGTGGAGGCCAAGAAGACTTATGTGAGAGACAAGCCCCATGTTAATATTGGGACTATTGGCCACGTGGATCATGGCAAGACTACACTGACAGCAGCAATCACCAAGAGTAAGGACAGGGAGATGTTTGTATTGGGGAAGGATAGTGTTTTATCAGGGGTGAAAAATATATATAAATAGGTGGGAATTTTAAAGCGACACTGACAGAGGATGTCCTGTGAGTCTAGGTAGGGTGGGAGGCAGGGCAAAGATAGAAACTCAAAGGATCGTAGTTTCCCAGATGTCATTTGCCTTACTTTGGGTATGGGATCTAGACCCTCTTAGAGTAAGGACATGGTCAGAAGGGGAAGAGAACAAAGTGTATATACAACCTTCAACTATTTTTTTTCTTCTGGTTCCAAGTTCTGGCAGAGGGTGGTGGGGCCAAGTTTAAGAAGTACGAGGAGATTGACAATGCACCAGAGGAGCGAGCCCGAGGCATCACCATCAATGCAGCCCATGTGGAATACAGCACAGCCACTCGACACTATGCTCACACTGACTGTCCTGGGCATGCTGACTATGTCAAGGTGAGAGGGACATACCTAGGCAACCCTGAGCACTGAGGTGACTGAAGGAACTTGGAGCTTTGGGGAAGTTATAAAAGTGTCATGCTTCTAATATTGGGTGCTGGTAAGAAAAAAGGAGAAAATAAGTTAGAGGCTTGAGGGGAGGGTTTGAGGCCCAGGAAAATGGGGGAATAATGGAGAAGGGCTGACTACATCACATCCCTTGGAGAAGGGAAAGGCAGAAAAATTTGAAAGCCAAAGAGAATTTGCATGTTTACCTAATATCATTCTCTTTCTCCAGAATATGATCACTGGCACAGCCCCATTGGATGGCTGCATCCTGGTGGTGGCAGCCAATGACGGCCCCATGCCCCAGACAAGGGAGCATCTGCTGCTTGCCAAACAGGTATCAATCTCTTCGGGTCAATCCTTGTTAGAAACCTAAATCTGCAGTGGGAAAGGATGGTGTAGGGAGAGGGAGGCAGTATTTAAAAAGGGCTCTGAGGTGGGGCATGGATTCATTGGGGTCAGGATCATTCTTACATGGCATTTTAAGTGTTCTTTTCTAAACTTGTGTGTAAACCTTATTAATGGGAGCCATTTTCTTCCACCAGATTGGAGTGGAGCACATGGTAGTGTTTGTGAACAAGGCAGATGCTGTCCAGGACAATGAGATGGTAGAGCTAGTAGAATTAGAAATACGGGAGCTGCTTACTGAGTTTGGTTATGATGGGGAGAAGACTCCTGTCATCGTTGGTTCTGCTCTCTGTGCCCTTGAGGTAAGGGGGAGTAGAAGACCACAGGTTGGGGGATAATTCTTCCTGGGGTTCTTTACTCATCCTGATTCTCTATGGGAATATCTTTGAAAGGGTTGTCACAGAGAACCACTTTCCTATTTGGTCAGACTTTTCTAAGTGACACTATGTAATCCTGGGCTGCATTGACCATAGATCTGACTCATTGTCCAAGCTCTTATGAAGAGGAAGACTTAGGGCTGGAAGACTGAATGTAACTTCAGCCACGTATCACCTCTTTGTTGCTGCTGCCCTATACTCTTGTTCTCCTTTTAGAGGAAAAAGCTGGCTTTTCCCTGACCCTGTGCCTTTCCTTTACAGCAGCGGCAGCCAGAGTTAGGGGTGAATGCTGTGATGAAATTGCTTGATGCTGTGGATACTTATATTCCTGTGCCTACTCGGGATCTAGAAAAGCCCTTCCTGCTGCCTGTGGAGTCTGTTTATTCCATCCCTGGTGAGATTACTGCTTTATATTTTTCCCAGCTCTTTATCGCCTTGGCAAAGTTCTTTTTACTGGTTTAGACTCATCCTTCCTTGGTATTTTTAATTTCCCCCAACTCCAACGAAGCCCTCCCCACATTTTAAATCATTCTGTTCTAGGCCGTGGCACAGTGGTCACAGGGACTCTGGAGAGAGGAACTGTGAAGAAAGGAGATGAATGTGAATTTCTGGGCCACAGCAAGAATATTCGCTCTGTGGTCACAGGTAAAGTTCACACTTCACTATTAAACCTTTCTATTTCCTCTGTTATTGCTTACTGAGGCCTAGTCCCTCTACCTGTTCCTGCCTTGAAGTTGCTCTCCTATTGTAGGAATTGAAATGTTTCATCAGAGCCTAGAACGAGCTGAGGCTGGAGATAACCTTGGTGCATTAATTCGGGGGCTGAAGAGGGAGGATGTTCGACGGGGCATGGTAATGGTTAAACCAGGCTCCATTCAGCCCCATCAGAAGGTTGAGGCTCAGGTACGTTACAGTTGTCCCAAGAGTCCCTGGGCTGTATACTTCCTTGGCTCTGGTCCAGTTCTCTTTTTAGGAAGACACAAGTGACAGCAGGTAAAGGCTTCTGATTGTTGGCTTCATTTCCCAGGTTTACATTCTCAGCAAGGAAGAAGGTGGCCGCCACAAGCCTTTTGTGTCACATTTCATGCCTGTCATGTTCTCTCTCACATGGGACATGGCCTGCCGGGTCCTTTTACCCCCAGAGAAGGTGAGTTGGTAGTATATGAGACTGGTGAACTTCATTTTTGTCTTTGTATGCTTAGTACTTAGCATAGCCGGGCACATGATTGGCACGTTAAATGCTCTGTACAGCCTCTTGTTCAACGAGCCAATAGCTTAGGGGGATTGTTCATGCTTAGATGAGGTTATACGTGGGTGGAGATGATTTCTTCTCTTTCCTTTCCTACCCACACCTTGGTTAATTGAGGGCAGATTTGTTTTCTAACCCCCATTTTTTTCTCCAGGAGATGGCCATGCCTGGGGAAGATCTGAAATTAAACTTAATCTTAAGACAACCCATGATCTTGGAGAAAGGTCAGCGGTTTACCCTGAGGGATGGTGGTAAAACCATTGGTACTGGCCTGGTCACCAATATATCAGCTCTAACTGAAGAGGACAAAAACATTAAGTGGAGCTGAGCTCAACTCTGGCCTTCTTTCCAGCATTGGTATCTCAGTAGCCTGAGTGAAGAAGCTCAAGTTTAGCAAGTGAAAAAATAGTCCTCAGGCTTTTTCTTCCATCTGCAGCAATGGTCCTAGAACTTGAGGAGCCTGTCAGTTGTATGGGAAAATAAAGTGTTGTGTGAATGGTGGGACACAACGTGTGTAGTAACTTGGCTGTTGTACAGATTAAAAGATTGGGTACTGGTTTTGTACCTTCAGATGGATATTGCTGTTAAGGGTGTTTCTTTTGGGGGATTTTACAATGACCTCTAGTGTTTATGTCAGGGACATATCATTAACAGAGTATGGCTGGACTTGTAATCACTCAAGTCCTTGGTTTTAGTCCCAGTTGGCTCATTTCCTTGTTTGCAAAATGAGAATATTTGTGCTACCTGCCTTAGTTATTTGTGAGGAAAGTGCTTTAAAAATAAACATACCATAGAAATATCATGCTGTTATCATTAGGATGGGAGTTCAGTGGACAAGAAAGAATCAAGTTTGTGATTGTGTAGAGGCATGGGCATCTCAACCAAGAACTGTTGCTGCCAAGCCATCCTACCACAAAATTATTTCAAGGCAAAAACCAAAATTAACACTAGTAGTGAAATATGTGTCCCTACCACCTCTAATGGAGCAGTGCTAGTTTATATTTAGTAATTTTGAAAATTGCTTAGAAGTGTGTTGTGGTATATAAGAAAATCAGTGTTATTGCTAGTAAGGGACTTATTAATACATAGAATGTGAGCTTTGGGAAGAACCATCAATTCCCTCCTATACATGGAGAAACAAATCCATTAAGTAGAAATGGCTGACCTTTATTTGTAGAATGTGTTTAAAATTTTGTTGGATGTTTCATATTGTTTATGTGTGTGTGCACTTGTGCACAACAGACCTGCAGTTTTTTGAGTGTGGAGAACTTCTGGGATGTGGAAACTCCCTCTACCAAAGCATATCTGCACCCTCTTTATAAAGTATAGCCTTACAGAGCTGCCTAGAGACACTTTTGAAAGGCCCCTAGACCAATTCCAAGGCTGGCTTTCAGTCCAGTAAGCCACACTGATTTATGTGCTTTAAGGATTGTAAAGCACTGTATATAAATTACTGAATTTGATCCTGACACAGTTCAATGAAGATGAAGGGTCTACTATATGCTAGGCATTGTGCTAAGCCCTAGGCATTACAAATAAGAAAAAAAGACAGTCCCTGCCCTCAAGGAGCTTACAGTCTAATGGGGAAGGGGCAGCTTTAGGACTTGAGAAGGTGTTGAGTATCAAAAACTGAGTCACTCAATCAGCATGGTGGTGAGACTTCAGGTGATCAGCTTATCCTGAGTGAGGCATGATGTTCCCTTGGAGTCGAAACCAAGCAGGGCTGCTGATAGAAAACGGAGAGTTACTACTGCAATCCTGAGGTGGGTACAACATATATTAACCCCTTTTACAGTGGGAGGAAACAAACTCAGGTGAAATGACTCAGTCATGGTGCTACTGGGGTAGTAGAAAAACAAACTCCCAAGGGCAGCTCCTTCCTCTATCCTGGGCTCTTTGATTACTTGAAATAGAGGCCTGCCAGTCAAGGCAGAGAATTCTGCCTCCAAATAGCCCTCGTAGTTTTCACTTTCTTCTAGGTTCACAAGTGTGGGGTTTGAAAGATAGTAGATGATAACAGCTACTGGGGAGAATTTCTCCCATAAATGGATGAGCTCAAGGAATTTTTAAAAGTGACCTGGTTTCTTAAGCATCATTAGGGAAAAAGCTATAGGATCATAAATTTAGAGCTGGGAGGCTGTCTAGGCCAATTCCTTCCTTATGCAGATAAACTGGTGCAGATAGGTAAATTGCCATACAGGTTACAAGGGAGATTCAAATCCATGTATTCCTGACTTCATGTGCAGTACCTAAGTCCCTACATTATCAGAAAGTGCTAAAAGGGGGAAAGAGAAGATGGATGCTTGCATTCCTGAGGGTAGGTAAAGATAGAGACATGGGAAAAGCCAGCCCTGAGCTAAATCCACAATTTTTTTTCCTCACTACTACAACCTCCCCCTATGGGATTCTGGTGGAGGATGGATCCTGAGGATGGAGGTGGAGTTTATGATGGTGGGGAAGTGTAGTTTTGGGACCTTCCCCAGAATTTCCAAGGGAGGTAAACTTTTTTCCTAGGCCAACTTAAATATATTGAAAATCCTGGTTAGAATAATAGGATGATGGATTACCCCTTCCCCATCAGGTCTGGGCAAAGATGAGTTAAGTCTAACATGGCGCTTCTCTATAGTATGTATGCCCATGATTGGTGGGAGGGTACAATCTGTATCCTTGGGTGGATGAGAAAGATGTTCCCAAATAGCATAAGTTGTCTAATAATGGATTCCTATTTTCGAAGTCTTTTATTCATTTAACATTGAGTACCTAACTTAAGTGAAAGTCCCTGGGATAAGTGCTGACTCAGGTACAAACATGGACAAGCTCTTCATCAAAATATTTTTTTTGGGGGGGGGGATGTAGGAGGAGTGGGTTATAAATGCACAAATATATTTTTTTGGTATATGGTACTTTGTCTAACCCAGGGATTTTTTTTGTTTCTTGGACCCTTTAAACAGTTTGGTGAAGCCTACGGATCTCTTCTCAGTATAATGGTTTTAAAGGTATAAAATGTGACATAACAAAGGTTGAAAGTTTTTGAAATTTTTTTAAAGTTCATGCTCTGATCCTTTTGCCAAACTTGCTTTCCAGTTTTCTCATTTTTTTGGTCAAATAGTATAATCGAGATCTTTGGATTTATCAAACATCATGCAACTGTGGTTTTTTTCCCTGTATATTGATCCACTTTGATCATAGTGTATAATCTTTAATATTATGTAGCCTCTCTCCTAATATTAATATTCATTAGGGATATCTGACAATAAATTTCCTTCTCTTTGTCCCCCTCCAGTTTAGGTTTTAAAGACCATTTTTGTAAAAAAGGAGTTTGGTGGGATCCTTTTTCCTGTTTTGCAAACAGTTAATGGAATATTGAAGTTATTTGATGGAATTTATTTGTAAATACATCTGATCCTGGGTTACTCTTCTTTGGGAATTCATTTTTTTTTTTGTTCAGTCTGTTTTTTCTGATTAGCCATGCACATCTAACCATAATACAAAACTTAACATGAATGCAAGAGTTAGGAGAAGCAATGTGACAGAGGATAGAGAGCTGGTCAGGGAGTCAAGAAGACTGGAGCTCAAATCCTACCTCTGACACACAGTGGTTCTGAGACCTTAAAACTCACTGCTCTAAGCAGTTCTCTAAAGCTGTATGCTGCAGATTACAGTGCTGACCTACCATTGGTAGAGGGAGTTTCCCTATAGAAGCTCCCTGTATCTATGAAGTCACAAGTCCAGTCCTTATACTGAAAGTCACAGAGAAGACATAAAGTACTTTGAGAATTCTTAGCTTCCAGTTGAAGATTTGGGGGAAGGATTCAGGAAGATGAATTTTAGCTGGGTCTAAAGCTACATTTGCTTCGAAGAGATGAAGTTAGGTGAGGACATTCCAGATGGAGAAATGGAAGCTGGAAAACATGTATAACCATTTTGTCTGGGGCTGAAAGGTGTAGGGGGAATAGTAGGAAATGGGGTTGAAAAGGTAAAATTTGTAGGGATCAGATGATGGTGGGCCTTGAACACTTGACCAAAGAGTTCAGACTTTATTGTTTAATAATAATGGCTCATTTTCTAAAGTACTTAGAAGTACTCCAAGTTTTCAAAACTCTTCTTTCACAGCATTGCGATATTGGTATTGCTTCACGCATAAAATACCCTCTACTCAGCATGGGGTAGTATTAAGGAAGAAAGGTTGCTGTTGCACAGTAAAAGCCCGAGCCTGCCTCCAGCTGTTTCACATCCTTTTGAACATGTTCTCAGGAAACGACTACAAATTCCATGAGGCTAAGGTAGGGGGCGGGACTTCCCTGTCTCGCATGGTGATGCATTATGGGATCTGGTAGCCAGCTGGCCCCTGGCACATTTGGTCTTCACCTTTCTTCCGGGAACCCCGCTACGCCGGAAATCCTTGAAGCCTCTCCAAACTAGTCTTGCTCGGCCCCCTCCATGACGTCACTTCCGGGTAACGCGGAAGGCCGTTGCTGCCTGCAGTTGTCAACAGTGCAGCACGTTTTCTTCCTTCTTTCCTTTCCTGTGGTCCTTTCCCCTTCTTGTCATGAGAGCAGCGGCCCATCGCCACCACCCCAGCGGCTAGAAGGCGGGGTGAGGCGAAGCTGAAGGTCCCCTTGACTCCAGGACAGAGCAGAACACATGGAGAGGACTGGAAGGGGCGGCTTAGGAAAAAGAGAGTGGATGGGATCCTACGAGGGTAAGGAGGGAGAGAGCAAGGCTGGGTACCCAAGGAGGGAAAGAGCGGAGGGCGCAGGAGCCCCCCGAATGACGTAAAAATAAAACACAGTGGGGGGGAAGGGTTGGGATACGAGGGACAGAAGGGAAGGAGTCATAGGAGGTAGGGAAATGAGGGGCCTAGGAGAGATGGGCAGGGGAGAAGCAGGGAATGCAGAAGTGGAAGTGCTGGGGGGGACGGAAGGAAGGTACATTATCACTACTGGATGTTGGTAGCTCTCACTGTCCAGGGGAATGCATGGCTCATGATTGGTGCCTAATAAATGCTTGTTGCTTGACTGGTCTCATTTACTATAGCAATTAGTTCCCTTTTCCTTGTGCTGCCATTTGCTGCACAACTTTTCGAAATGGTAAAGGAAATGCTCCTGATCCTCAAGGTCAGTGAAAATGAGGGACTGAGAAAAAGGTTTGGAACGTGTTATTTTTCCATCTCTCTTTTACCAGCCCCCCATTGAGAGACTGACTTTTATTCTCAGTTGTATCTATAATGACCAGCTTTTTCTAGAAGGGCCCTTCCAGGTGGAAGCCCTCTACCATTCTGAGGCCCTTGCTATGGCAGCCAAGAAGACTTCAGTGAAGGACAAGCCCCACATTAATGTAGGTACTGTTAGCCACGTGGATAATACCTAGACTATAGAATATGCTGACAGCAGCCATCACCAAGAATGATAAGGAAGGGAAGAGGCATTTATTAAGCACCTAATTATGCGCAGGCACATGCTAAGCCCTTTACAAATATCTCATTGGATCCTCACAACAACCCTGTGAGGTAGGTGCTCTTATTATCCCCGTTTAATAGTTAAGGAAACTTGAAACAGAAAGAGGCTGAAACAGAAAGGAAGCTAAATTCACAAAGCTTCTACGAATCTGAACTCAAGTCTTCCTGACTCCAGGCCCAGTGCTTTATCTCCACTGTGCCACTGAGATGCCTAGGCAGTATTTGTAAATAGTACAGTGCTCTTTGGCCCCTACCAAAGGTGGAAATAAATCACAACCAAGTTGGATTGATATGTCACTTTGCCATCCCATTTGGCTCACTATGATGATAGGTTACCCTTTGAACCCAGAAACCAGTTTGAATCAGCAGGTCAGCCCAGCTTCTTACCTGGGCTCTGTGGGTATGCAGACAAAACCCTGCAGGTTTTCTGGCACTGCAATAGCATAGGAAGTTGGTCAGGAGGAGACAGTGTACTTACCACCTATAGGACTTATATTCCCTCCCTTCAACTGTCTGGTTCCAACCCTCTGGTCCCAAGTTCTAGCAGAGCCATTTGACATACTGTTTACACTGCCTGTCCTGGGATCCTATATCAAAGTGAGGGGTACACAACCTAGGCAGCACCAGGCATTGAGGCGAGGTGGCTGAAGGAACTAGGGGAAGATACAGAGGTGTCATAGTTGTAATCTGGGGTACTGGTAAGAAAAGCATAGAAAAAGAAGTTAGAAACTCAATGTAGAGCCTAGGCAAAGGGGGAAATAGTGGGAGAAGGGAAGGACTGAACAGGTAGGGAAGATGTGAAAGCCAATTAGCATGCTCAACTACTATCGTTGTCTCCAGAAGCCCCACTTTTAAGGCTGCATTTTGGTGGTGGCAGCCAATGATGGTCCCAATTCCTCATACAAGGAAGCACCTGCTGCTTATCAAACAGGTGCCAATCTCTTACTGGAAATCCACTTTTTGGTGGGGGAAAGTATAGGAAAGGGAGGCAGTCTTTAAAAAGGATAAATTTGTGTGGAAACCTTGTTAACGGGAATAATTTTCTTCCACCAGACTGATGTGGAGCACATGGTAGTGTTTGTGAATAAGATAGATGCTGTCCAGGACAATGAGGTGGTAGAACTAGTAGTGTTAGAAATACAGGAGCTGCTTACTGAGTTTGGTTATGATGGGGAGAAGACTCCGGTCACTGTTAGTTCTACCCCTCTGTGCCCTTGGAGTAAGGTGGAGTAGAAGGCCACAGGTTGAGGGAATGATTCTCCTTGGGGCTCTTTATTCATCCCGATTCATGGAGTGAATCTGTTTGGGAATACCTTTGAGAGGGCTGTCACAGAGAATCACTTTCCTACTTAGACTGCTCCCAGTAACACTGCATAACTCTGAGCCCGAATGACCACAGGTCTGACCCTATTGTCCAAAATCTTATGAAGAGGGGTGCTGGGAAGATTGATTAGGAACTTCAGATCATATACCACCTTCCCTGCTGCTGTGACCCTATATCACCTTCATCTTTCCTGCCTTCCTTGGTGACCTTCCATCTCCCCTTCCCACTCCTCCCATTTTAAATTAGTTCAATTCTACGGTATGGCACAATGGTTACAGGAACTCTGAAGAGGAACTGTGAAGAAGGGAACTGGACATGAATTCCTGGGCCACAAAATTATGTGCTCTGTGGTCACAGGTAAAGCCCATAATTAACACTTAAGACTCTTCTTCCTACATTCTCTCTGTTCACATCAGACTGAAGCCTTGTTCCCCCATCTCCTACTCCCTTTGCAAGCAGAGGTAATTATACCTTGCCCTCTCCAGAAGACACAGAAGTAATGGGGCAGGGTGATTTTAACCATGTTCCTTGTTTTTCTGATTACATTCAATCTGCAAGGGAGAGACACGACAGTTACATTTTCTCATGGGAGAAAATAGATCTGTTGGGTACTCTTCTTTAATGAAGAATGGTGAATTTCTCTTTTAGTTTTCCCATTCTCAGCACTTATCCTAATGCCTATAATACAGAAGGCACTTAAATATTTCTTGATTGATTCCTTCTACCACTAAAACCTGTTTGTTCAAAAACAAGTCAAATAGTATGGATGGATAAATGCTATGTATGTTAATAATTAAGGCTGTATCTGGCAATAGGGAGTCTCTCCTTCTACCAACCCCTCCACAATGTGTTGTGGGTTGGGAAACTTTTGCCCTAGGCTATTAGTAGGAAGGGCAGAGTTTCAGGCTCTAACTCCCATTTTCCTTCCAGGAGATGGCTATTTCTGGAGATGGCCTTAATCTTAAAACAACTGAGGACCTTCAAGAATTGTGTTTTACAACCATCATTACTAGCATTATCAGATCTGACTGAAGAAGAAATTGTGACATGTTGGGATTCTTGGCTGTCCTTTCCCTCAACACTAGCTTGAAACACAAACAGTTCAAAAGTTTAGGAAATGAGAAATAGTCCTTAAATCTTTCCTGCCATCTCTAGTAGAATATACCGGGAGGCAGATGGGATGCATATAGCCAACTTGTAGTGGTAAAGTGGCCATTTTATTTATGGCTATTTAGATCATTATCCAACCAATCACTTACTTCTTTGTAATTCTCATTTATGGGTTTTCTCTTAAGTTTATCCAATATCTTGAAGGCCTTTTCTGACTCTTGGAGTTACCTGAAATTTTCACAATTCCAAAGTCATTGTATCACTGGATTTTCTCAGGCAAATTCAACTAGCCTAGAAAGCCTGATTCATCACCCAAAGATCTTGGTGATCCCATCCATATATAAGGTGTGCACTTCAGGTTTCTACTGAACAACAACAACAAAAAAGAACTTATGCCAAAGGAACAGTTACAATCCTTGAACATGTGTGCATTCCACTCCAACCACTGTCTTTTTCTTAAAGCTGACCATGGAATCACAAGGTAGGCTTTCAAAACCATTACAAGTATGAACAAGGAAGGGAAGGGTACACCACTTGGAGCATATGGTATAAGAGAACATATTAGAACTACCTAAATCCTATTTTTGCTTTATTAAGAAAGGGGCGGGGTTGGTGAGGGGAGAAATTTGAAAATTTACAGATTTAGATTACCAGACTTCTAAAAATTTTATCTCTTGCTTTACTTGGCAAAAAGTCTTGGTTGGGAACATGTTTTCTCAGAAACTCCGTGGCTAGTATTTCTGAGAACATGAGTCTACAAATTTTGGAATTATATATGATGCCTATCCTAGGACACCATTTTCAGAAAGATGACTTTTAGTAATTACATTCACATGGGCTAACTCAAATAGAAGCACAATTAAAGAAAATTACTAAAAGTTGTCTGTTCTTACCCTTCCCCCCCCATTCTCTAACCCCTTGCAAGTCTGACTTTTGTCATCTTCTGTCAAATGAATTGTTCTGTTCAATTCTTTTTGACCTCTCTGTAGCATTGTTTCCCACCAGATAGTGTCTCCTGACCTAGTTTTCCTGGTTCTGCTTTCCTGTTTGGTCAATCCATCTCCTTTACTTGATCATCATCCATATGTCACCTAATTGTGGGTATACCCTTAAAACATTGTCCTGGGCCCTTTCTCCACTCTACCCCCAGCTCCAGTTCATTTAAATATCTATAAATAATAACTCCTAGATTTATATACCCAATATCCGTGTTACACTACTCCAAACCTCCCTATTTCTGTGAAGATCAGGAACCTTTTAGTCACCTACATGTACAACCCATCATCCTTGTTAACTGACTAACTCATATCTAATCACTCCTCCTTCATCACCTCTTACCTGGGCTTTTAAAAATAGTTTCCCAATTGGATTCCTTGCCTCCACACAAGCTACCAGTGGTATTTTAAAAACACGGGTCAAGCATGTCACTCCTGAGCTCAAATTGGCCTTCTTGCTGTTTCTCACTCATGACATATTCTCTTATCTCTGGGTTTTACACAAGCTTGTCCCTCATTCCTGCAATGCACTTCATATTCTTCATATTCCTGCTTCTCAGAATTTCTAGTTTACATTCAAAGCTTGGCTCAGGTATCACCCTAGCTATATAAGACCTTTACTACTCCTTTCTCTCCCTTCACTTATTGTATTTCTTTTGTATCTATTTATAAACACATGTATACGTAATTAGGTGTGTCCTCTAAGTGCTTGAGAGCAGGAACTGTTTGATTTCTTTTGTCTTTGTATTCCTAGTGCCTACCACAGTGGGCACTTTAAATGATTATATGATTGAAAAGGATACTCAATTTTTAATGGCAACAAGGCCATATTTTTAGATAAAGTACTGGACTTTTCTGATCCAGTTTCCTCATTCTTAAAAGTGAAGGGACTGAATTTAGAATAATGTTAAGATGGTCACACCCTTTCATGCCAGACATCCAACTGCTAAGGCATATACCATATTAAAGATATACCATTAAATATACCATTAAATATAAAAGATCAGTTAACTCGAACAAAGTAATTCACAGCAGCACCTTTTGTTGTAGTAAGGTGGAAATTAAGTAAATTAAATTGTAACATATGAATATAACAAAATATTACTGTAACATGAGAAATAAATTCAGGAAATATGACACACATGATGACTAAATTATAAATGGAAAGAGCAAAACTTAAAACTAAACACTAGATCCACAGCTTTGGAATATCACACATACAGTCAGACAAGATGGATTTGTGATTTAGCTGAACTTTTAAAAAATGTTACAAAGGATGGCTTCTTGAGTAGGGATATATTCAGGGGTGATTTTTTAAAATGAGGAACAAATTCATAGATGACATAAAAATTGAAATGACAAAAGTGGGATCCAAATTAATAGGCTAGAATGGGACAAATCAAGTCAGATGAATTTCAAGTCTTAGAACTGGATTTTTTAAAAATACCTCCACTAGAAGGTTGGATGAAGGCACTGCTACACAACTTTTAGGAAGAAGTACTGGACCTGTGATTTTTTTTTCTGACAGAAAAATTCTTGGTGAGGAAAACTTCCTCTACCAGGACAGACTAATACCTTCTCTGTAACTTAGATGTTTTACAAGAGAAGTACCTAAAGTAAAGTTGTCCATCTATCAGCCCAAACCTCTTAGTGCCAGAACCAGAAGAAAATATAAGTGGGAAAGGTTTAATAAAATTTTAAAAATACATTCTAACAGAATGTTAACTTGTGGTTTTCTAACTCATTATGTTCCTACTGGAGTTTAAGTGATTTACTTCTCCAGTCAGCATGTGTCAGAAATAGTTCTTGAACTCAAAAGTTCTTCTGGCTTTGAGGTTGGCCCTCTGACCACTTACTCCATGCAACCTCTAGTCTGACGAAGGCAGTTAAAATGTAAGCAAGCACCTTGAGGGCAGGACTGTTTATTCTAACTTCATTGTATCTTCCTCTACAGCACAAAATAGATGCTCAATAAATGTGATTGACTGAGCAATCACTCTGTTCCAATTGCTAGCTATACTGCCCTTTAAGGTTTTCAGAGTCCTTTTCCTTACAATGACCAGATGAAGTACAATTATTTCCATTTTACAAATAAGGAAACTGACGCCCAGAAAAGCAAAGTGACTTATTTGAAAGAACAGGAGCAATCAGTCACTAAGTGCCTACTATGGCAGGCACTGTCACCAGTGCTGAAAATTAAAACAATTTAAAGTCTCTGCTCTCATAGAACTCATATTCTGTATCTAGTAAAAATAAGAATTAGTAAAAAGCAAAATGAATAATGGGGAAAAAAAGAGATGGCAAATGATGTAAATGATTTGATCCTGAACTATTTTTAACAATTGACCAAAAGGGGGAAATAAACATCAGAAATAATATTGACACCAATTATAATGCAAAAGTTTAATCAATGTAAATTACCAAAAGAGCCCAGAAAATCCCTTAATCATCAAGCATTTTACTTGCCAAGAAATCATCCAAAAGCAAATCTGTTAAGAATAATGATGGATGATTATGAACACTATTTTCTCTCAAAGCTGAGAGAGAAGAAACCTATTTAAAGAAAGCTTTGCAAGAGATCCAAGTAAGCCAAGTCATCCCAAGAGTATTTAAGGAAGAAAATGTAATGAGAACAACAATCAAAAGAAAAATGAAAAAAGATCTGAAAATATTGTAACAAATTTTTCCCCATCAAGGACACTGAAACCACCAATACTTGGACCCTGACATCACATTCCCAAGATGAACATTGTTCACAGAAGGAAAAAAGCATTTAAGCACTTATGTCCAAACTATATAGAGAACCAAGATGGAGAAAACAGCCAGAATGAACCTATCTATGCTAGAGGGGACATATAACTGTAAGGGTGTGGAGGGATCTATATATAAGGTATCTGATGGAGAGTAGATACCAAAGATGAGGGGAAATCTCAGACTTTATTAATACCAAAAAAAAACAAAAAACAAACAAAAAAAACCCCACAACACCATCAAACTAGTGACCATATGACTACTCTCCCATCTCTACAAAATGAATTATCTTAAACATAAAATGAAGGCATCCAAAATCAGAATGCATAGGGAACGAGCACTTTCATAAGTAAAACTCATTTTACAACTGAAAGATGTAGAGAATGTAAGATCCCACTGCACTTTGTTGACTAAAAACTACTCTTCCAGAATTCCTTTCTGCCAATCCATACACCAAAATTTAAAATTCCTTAATGATTATGGTTATTACTTTTTACTTTATAGGGGCAGCTAGGTGGCCCAGTGAATAATGCACTGGCCCTGGAGTCGGGAGGACCTGAGTTCAAATTTGACCTCGGACACCTAACACAAAAACCGTGTGACCTCGGGCAAAGTTGCTTAACCCCAATTGCCCTCCAAAAAAAAAAAGAATGACATTATATTGGTTGCATTAAACCCTAGAAAACTGAAGAGCCTCCAGAAGAAATTTATAACCACCCAAGGATATGGTTTTGACCATCTATATAACAAAGACTACAGTGGATGTATACTGTCTTAACCAGATTATGTAGAGTATGCACATGGCTGTACAACCTAGCACTTGTGCATCAGTACATACATACAGACATGACAAGTTGACCCCAGAGTTGAATTACGGGGAGAACAGCACATGGAATTACCTTCTGGAAATTGCCCCAAATGAGCATCAAATTTAATTACAGAAACAAAGACAAATCATTTTGAATACCAACATATTGCTAAGTTTTGCTGTCTGTTAGTGAGAGGCTGAACAAAAATGAAATGTCACAAAGATGATGGTCAGTATGAGCAAATTGTAATATATAACCAATAAGGAACTTCAAAAAAAAGAATAGGCATAAAAGATGTCATCAAATAAACAGGAAGAAGAGATGGGTACATATGGAGGCAGGAAGATAGAGTGCTCTAATGGTATCTTTGTCTGGTTAAAAGAAAGCAAGACTTCCAGGACACTGGGCTGCATATCTTTTGTGCTAAAATTATGGAAGGACAAGGACAAGACACACATCAAGCAGATGGGTTGCAACCTGGATCACTAGAGGTAACTTCCAAATTGATGAGCTAATATATTCACATAGTAAGACAGAAACTTCTAACAAGCAGTCCAACAATGCAAGGGGGCAAGAGGAAGAGGGCTGCCTTATTACACACTCAGGTCCCATTATTTAAAATAAGCACAGAGAAGAAACGTGATTGACAAATTCTTGTCAAGGATGTTTTAAAAGAAATTCCCCATAGATGTAGACAGGAAAAAAACAAATGACTACAACCTTATTTTTTTTTTTTAGGAGGCTAGTCTCCCTATCTCACCCAGAAGTATAATGGTCACTCATGGGGTCCAATCCCACTGCTGAGTGACATGGAAGCTGGACCTGGTGATTTACCCCACTTCAGGCAGTCTGGTCAGCCCCCTGTTCTCAGAAGCTCACCAATATTAGTATGGAACTTAGTTTGGATACCTGATCAACTTTAACTCTACTGCAGCTGAGAATTCCCAAGCTCAAATGATCCACCAGCCTCAGCATCCCTGACAGTAATCACTACAGGTGAGTGCCATGATGCCAGGCAAGATTTCCCAAATTTCCTAGAGTAGCTTTCTGGAATATTATCAAGAGAATAAGAGTAGGTTTACAGAGCCATCTGCTTTCATTTCCTGAAGTAGTAATCATGGAAACAACACAAAAATGCAATATCCACAACTAGATGCTCTCCTCTATAATAGAGCAAAACCTTGTGTCTAGCTATGTTTTTATCCTCATGCCAAAGAAATGCCATTAAATACCTGACACAGCTTCATAACAATTAGTGTTTTGCTCTTTCTAAAAGCTACATCCACTCCCCTTTTGCCCATGACTCCTTACCAGTTCCTTCTGAAGCTTACTTCCCATACTCAAAATATATGAATTATAGCAATAATTCACTTCTCAAAATATTTCATATATTACCTTATTTGATCCACAAACCAATTACTACCAATTAATGACGGAAAGGAGAAATGAGCTTGCCCACCCCAGGCTGAGACTAGACCAGGCCTTGTGAACCCTAGGCTCCATTAGACATTCAGGACATAAATGAGAAATTAAACAATTTCAAACTGGTAACTTGCACCCTCACAATCTCTACACAATACAGGATCAGAACAAATGGTCACCCTTGCCAAGAGCCACAACATATTGGCTGGTTCTCTTTAATCTAGCTAGCAGCCCAAGAAAAAAAGAAACTTCTTTCATTTGGAGTGCAGCTTCTTAAGATTTTGAATTATAAACTGAAGGAGGCCCTTCAGCTTATCCAGTTTGACACCCTCCCCCCAAAAACATTTTACAGATGATGAAACTAAGGGCCAGAAAGGTTGCCACGTGACCAATGACTGCCATCGGTCACAATCAAGTTCATGCTCTAGTGCTGCTTCACTATACCACCTTGCTTCTGTGTTTGGGAGGGAGAAAGAGATGCACACACACAGGAGGATCAGACCAAGGAAACAGCAGACAAAACTTAGCAATGACAGCACATTAGCCCCTTCCCCTCAACTTAAGGACTCTGGCCCCAATCTCTTACCTCTGCATTTCCTTGATGCCCTGGTCTTGTGACAGACTAGGGTTGCACCTTTATCCTTTTCCCCAGAGAGGGAATTCCAGGCATGTTGAGTTAGTTTAAAATTTTATTTTTTTTCTGTTTTTTTTTTTTTAAATATTTTTATGTAATAAAAAGTAAAAGTCCTTGTCAACCATCCTTGTGGGGCATCTGTCTATGTGTCTGTCTCAGGTTAATGGGAAAGAAGGGTAGGGGAGCCCAAGTCTGAGGTTATAAATAATAGAAAATAAAAGATCTTCCGTCTCCAGCGGGGATGGGAGGGAATGAAAGGGAGGGGTAGGAAGAAGGATGGGCCAAGCAGGAACCCTCCACTCCCTCTGGACCCTGGCCCCGCCTTGAGGTCCCTCCCCCCATCCCACCCCCTACCCCATTCAAAGGTGCTTGGTAGGAGTTCCCTACTCCCCCTGTGGGGGTGGGCTGGGGAGGGGAGTGGAGGGCTAGAGAACTGGTCCGAGCTGCTGGGGGAAGAGACATAGGTCACTCCTCCCTCCACTCAAAGAAGTCTCTCAAGTGACGGCCAGGACCATCTTCAGTTCCCCGGGGGGTGGAAGGGGAGCTGCTGGGAGGGATGAGATTGAACTGGTTGAAGGGGAAAGAGAAGAGATCAGGAACATTAGAACCTAGCCATCTATCCCTTAGTCCAGTGCTGTCCAACTTCTTTAAAGGAGGAGGCCACATTTATGTAAAAACAACAACCACAAAGTCCAAAGTTAACTAGCCCTTTCAAAGCACATGCCTGTTTCTCAAGTTACTTTTCATTTCTCACAGGTTTTCACTCCCACCTTATCAGTCTCATTCCTGTCTTAACCCTTCCTAATTGGCAAGCTACTACAGCTAACCACAGCTTAATAAGACACAAGTCAGGTTATTAAGTGACAAGTTCAAGGACAGAGTGCAAAAGAATGGAGTGACAAACTAATCAAATTCAGGCAGCAGCTATGGCCTACAGACAACATTAAAACCTTTTGCAGACCAGATGCAGCATATAAGCAAATCTATCAGGCAGTCCTGACTCCCATTCAATCCCACAATTCTTTCTTGCCACCAGCCTAAAATCTTCCTTGCCAAATTCCCTCACTCAACAGGATTTCATGAATCCTTCCAGCTACCTCCCCTCTTACAGATTTATCCCTCCCTTCCCAGAAAGGGAGGTAAACATGGCCTTTCTGCTCACCTTGGTGGTGTCCGATGTAGGTGTAGGGTGAAGGTGTGGAAGCAGAAAGAGCAGGCACACCACTCTGGGGCACACCCCCCTGAGGTGGACCCCCATGGCTCTGGGGTGGGTGCAGCAGCATCACCTGGGGTGGGTGGGGAGCCCCAGGATGAGGGGGTGGGGCTGCTGTGATTCCAGTCTGGACATGGGCCTTCGGAAAAGAAACAGATGTGAAGACTTAACAAGTAACACAGAAAAACTCTCTCAGATAGCCACTATAAATCATTATCAGAGGAAAAAGATTCCTATGGGTTTATTTTTCCACTCCAAAACAGGAGAGAAGAGAACACATTATTAACGAAGGCTATTCAAAGAAGACAAATTTGGAAAAGAAATTTATGACTTGGGAATGACTATCATGGCCTAAATAATGTGGGTCACATTAAAAATCACAGGAGAGGACTTAGTGGGACATTCAACAAGGTTAAGAAAACTACTCTGGTGGCCAAAATAATCAAGTCCTATAGTGTAAATATACCAAAAGATGAATCTATAAAGTGTTATTTTGGAATAGTTACCTACCTGGGTGACATGGGCCATATTGGTGAAGCCGTGGGGTAGCTGCTGGTGGGCATGGATGGCATAGACTGCAGCTGGTTGAGGGAAGCTGCTCTGAGGGGACTGGGCAGAGGGTCCCGGGGGCAAAGATGGTGGTGTGCCTGTTAAGGCACCTGGATGGTACAAGTTCTGTTGTGGCTGCCCACTACCCAAGTGTGGCGGCTGCCCTGCCTGATGCTGTTAGAAGAAGAAAGAGGATATGTTCCAAAGCCAGGCAAGTATCAAACTACTTCCACACCTAGCTCTACTTTGTGCCACCTCAAACCCTAAATCCCTTCTGATGGTATAGCCATTCTCCATCTCTCTTTCTCCCCAATTCTACCCCTATCATTTTATACCCAAGTATTTTGCCTCAACTCTTATTCTTCTCCCACGTCAGGCACCTGGACAGGGCTGGGGGCCGCATGCTGGGACTGCGGCTGGCTCCCAGTAGGGGTGGTGGCTGGCTGCGGCTGGTGGGCATGGAGCTGCGTGGCATGGTGTGGATAGGACTGGTGAACGGTGGCTGCAGCAGGAAAGAGGAAGAGAGAATCAGCAGAAAGAATGCATGAAAAGGGCAAGGAGCTTATTTCAGGACAAAGGATCTAAAAATTTAAAGGACTTACCATAAAGGGCTTGGGGAGTGGGCTGCTCTGCTGGAGGGTATTGAGGAGTAGAAGATGAGACAATGGCCTGGGGGTGGCTTCCCGACGTCAGCATCCTTGGGTTACTCTGAAGCATTGGGGCAAAGACAGGCTAGAGGATAGGGAAAGAAGGGAGTCTAAGGGAAGGCCCATTTTTCCTTTCAGATACTTTCTATACCTCTGGCAAATACCAGTTTGCATGTGATCTTATCACACACCCTAATCCTGGAGAGCAAAGAGTAGAGTGAAAGAACCTAAATATATTCTCTTATATTGGTCCCATCCCTAATTACCTGTGAGGGATAATGGGCCATGGGCTGCATCATGGTAGGCTGGCCTGGGAACTGCTGGGGATTGTAGGAGATATAAGAAGAGTATGGTGTGGCTGCCACCAAAGGGGGCCCTGCAGCTGCTGCCGCCTGCATAATAGGGGGTGCTGAGGCTGGTTGGTGCTGGTCTGAGCGTTGTGGGGGCAAGGAACCTGTAAATGAGATGGGAGATAAGCTTAGGCTCAAGTTAATAGGGAAAGAGAGTGAGAGTTGAAGATGGATGGAGTATTTCTAATTCACCACCAATTAATGACCCAATATCCCCAATCCCATGAGGACAACTCATATGCTGCTACATGGTTCAGACCTCTATTCCCCCGCCTCTTACCTTTAGCTCCCCGGTACTTGCCCTGCTGACCAGGCACAGAGTTAGATACAGGGTATGGATACATCTGAGGAGCCTGGAGAAATCAAAAGGACCAGGGCTGTGATTACCTCGTAAATCATCCAATCAGAACTGTTCAGGTCCTTTCCTCTCATGCAGCAGTGACAAATCCTGAGGGTCAGATACCATGTTTCCTCTCCTCTCCAACCCCCTTTTCATTTCTTACCTGTACGGCTGGCCCCATGTGGATCTGAGGTATATAGGAGATGTACTGGGGGCTATACATCCCACTCTGGCCTGCTGTCAGCACTGGGATTGAAGGAGTTGAATGAGTCCGGGGACCTGGGGAAGTTGGGGTGCTGGTTGACTTGTTCTATGACAAACAAAAGGGGAAGGGAGTTAAGAGAAGAGGGAAGTTAAGGGAAGATAACACATTTCCCTAATGTTTCCCCTAGATATGTCCCCTTTGTCCCTTTTCAACATTGCCTACTTCCAGGTAAGGAATAAATGTTGCAAATTGCTGTTGACCCCCCACCCCTTGCCCATCAGAGAATTCTTTATCTCCCTCTTCTCTCAGCTCTCAAAAATCTCTTCTTTTTTCTGCCCCCATCTTACCACAGACAACAGAGGCTTTGAAGGGTTAAACTCCTTGGCATTAGGGTTCAGTGTCGACTTCTTCACTTGACTATGAGAGAAACACAAGGTTAATGATAGTCCTTACTGACTTAATACCCCGATCTTCCTGCATCATTCCTGGATTCCTTCCTTCTCTCCCCTTTCCCAAGCATGTTATCCTAGGTCCCCACCCTACTTACTCAGTGACAGGTCCCTCTTCCTTGTCATCCCCCTTGCTGATGCCCCCAGGAGGACTGCCCATTTGGTTCTGTCGAGGTGTCTGGGATTGCTCAGGTCCCTCAGCTCCTCCTGTTGAGGGGAGGGACAGTTTTTCCTCCTTTTCAGGTAGAGATTCTGTTTTGGAGGAGCCAGAGGACACCAGGGGCTCTGGAGCCAGAAGACCCTCCACCTCCTTTTCCTTTCCTTTGGCTTCCACCCCACTGTCTTTGGGTCCCCGGGGGGAGAAAGGGTCCAGGCTGGTCTCAGGAGAACTGCTGGACTGGAGCTGCAAATACAAATACACATTATAAAGGACTTTGTATTCACTGTTCTACCCCAGCTCCTGTCTCTAAATTCTCAAAATCATCTCTACTTTATCCTCTCAACTTTTTTTGTCTTATTTGTCTTTCCACATTCCTGATTTGTAGTTTCAGCCTCCAAAATCTCTTTGCCCTGTCCACATTTCACAACTCATTCCCCTAATTCTCCCAATCCTCACCTTAAACTGAGCCCCAAACTTCTTCAGTTCTTCCAACTGATAACGTTTTTGTTCATTCTGAAGGCCAGGAGCTATGGGTGGACAATGGAAAAGTGAGTAAGATATCATAGGGAAGTATATCCCCTCCCTCGAATAGCTAAATACGGCCTTAAGTGCAGAAACTAGGGGGTGAAAAAAAAAACAAAACAGAAGGAATATTAAAGGAATATAATAAGACACATTGGAATGGAATCCTTAATAGCTCTCTCATCCCTTCCCCATTATTCTTCTTAAAATATACTGGGAAAAAAAAGTCACCTAACATTCAAGGATGAGAAAAAAGACACCTAATGTTCAAAGATGAGGAGGCAGAAACTAATCTTCACCTTTCCCAGCTATTCGGGCTAGCTCTGGTGGCTCCAGAGTTCTCCCAGGTTCCTTCTGGGGTAATTCTTTTCCTTAGTGCAAAGAAAAATCAAAAAAGAAAAGATATACATTATAAGACCCAACCAAGGACCAACTAAGTCTTGCCCTTTTCTTGTCCCTTAGACTCCCACCATTCCCCTTACCATCATTAGGAGCTGTAACCTTTGGGGAGGTTGGGGAAATGGGACCAGCTCCAGGTTCCATAACTGACGAAACTGGAGGAATGGAGGCTGTAGAGGTGGGAACTGCAGAGCCTACAGGTGGCTCAGGACAGGAAGCTGAGGCTGGGGCAGGAGCAGCTGACTTAGGGGAACGAGGGGGGTACATCCGACCAACTACCAGAACAGGGGCAAAATGTTTTTTTGTAGTCACCAAGTTAAACAGTAGATTTATACACTTAATTCAACTGAATATTAAGTAAACACATATGGGCAAGTTACAAATATTTATTCCCAGGCACTGGGACCCAGAGCCTCATAAATACTTAACCCAAGAAAGGAGAATTCCTCCCTCCCACACATTTCTCTTTAATCCCATGCATGGACACTTTTCCTCAATTTATTTTCCTTTTTCTCTCAATGTAATTTTTATTTATCTCCTCACATGTCACATTTCAGAAGTCTTACCTGTCGAAGGTGGGACAGAAGTTTCTCCAGGAGGCCGGCTGCTAGGGGAAGACATAGTCTTTGCACCTCTAAGGGGCCTCTGGGCTTTTGGGGACATGCGGGAAGGACCTAAAGGTAAGAAAAATGATCTAGCAAAAAGGGCAAATAGAGCTACCAAGGAATATCACTAACATTACTCTTTTGGCCTCATTCCAGTCCTATTTTCTCCATTCCCCTTTCCCTTCCACAATCCCAACTCACCTCCATTGATGCCACGAGGCTCTGGACCAGGACTGGGACCACTGTTGTCAGGGTGGTGGGGGCCACCCCGAGGGGGTAAGGAACCAATGCCAGGACGACCTCCCCTGGAATTACTGCATCTAACTCCTCCTCGGGGGCCTCCTTCCCGCATCCTCTGGGGCAGAGGAATATACTTCCCTTCCCTAGGAAAAGGGAGCAAATGAAGTTAACAAAGAACCAAAACCAAACCCAAAAACCACTGAGGGGTTTTGCTTCCCTGAATCACTTCATTAAGGCTTTTACCTAACTCCTTTTTTTTTCTAGTTTTCTTTCTGATACACTTAACGATTTCTGTTGCAACTAAGACCTGTTGCTGCAAGATCATGTATTTAACCTCACTCCCGTGGTGGCCAAACCCTGCTAATAAGAACATCTATTTTCTAATTAAGTCCCACCCTCCTAACTCTTCACCCAATCCTGGGACCCTTAATAAAGTACTGACCTGGACACTAAACTGGGACTATCACGACCTGAGCCCTGCCGCTGCACAGAGCTATGTTTCTCCTCCTCTGTCCGTCCATCATCATTCTCCATAGCAATACGTAAGCGGTACTGGGGACTAGACTCTATTTCCCGGGCCAGTTGAGCTGCACGGAGCTCCCGCTGACGAAACTCCTCTGAGTTGTCCTTCTCCAAGGGGACCCTAGAGGATTCCCCATCCATAACCCATCAAAACCACAACACGAGACCAAGAGAAGCAGGAGAGAAAAGGAAAAAAGAAAGATCAATATCAAAACTGGTGTTTGGGCCTCTGCTCCTTTGGACAGTCTGCTTTGCCGCCTCAGTATTTGCCCTGCCTCCTATCTCTACCTCTGGAAGGAGTTCAGAAACTCACGTATAAGAAGACAGGCTACTGTCGTAAGTTGTCTTTACTCCATAATTTTCCTCATTGAACTTGAACATTTCATTGGGGTCCCATCCGTTAGACTAAAATAGGAACAAGATAAAGAAGACGTTAAAGAAGAAGAAAAGGGAAAAAGTAAGACCATAAGCTTTAAGAAAGAACCTCTTCCTACAGATATCATCTTAAATCAACCTTAAACCCAAACTGATATGATATGCCCACCAACCCACAACCCTACCATCTGGCCTCCCTGACCCTCTGATTGTAGCAGCCCTCAAAAGACATGCTGTACCATATCAGATTCAAGGTCATAGTCATCACTGTTGCCATCACCCCCTTCCCAGCGCTGAAGCACCTTCTCCTTGTGTTCACCATTCACTTTTGAGTTCATGGCAATGGCAGAGTCTGTGAACTTGTCTGTAGGGATATAGTTTGAGATCAAAAATTACATGAGGTCTCATAGACTTCTTTTTACCTCTCAAAATAAAGGGCAAAATGGGGATGCCAAGTCTGGGAAAGCTAAAGCCTCAACACAACCCCACTCTCCTTTTTTTGGGGGGGGGATAGGAAAACAACTGGGGTTAAGTGACTTGCTCAGGATCACACAGCTAGTCATCATCTGAGGCCTGATTTGAAATTAGGTCATCCTAACTCCAGGTCCAGTGCTCTGTTCACTGAAACACCTAGCTGCCCCATAACCTTATTCTTGAATAGGCCCAAAGAAAAGAGAACTCAGAAGGAAAAAAGGGAAAAATATTCCCTCATGCTGCCATTTGGGCAGCAGAAAATAGAAAATAAGAAACATTCCCCTCTCCTCCCAACACACAAGGAAATTCCAAAACATGTTATTACCCTTAGTGGCATAATTGAAGTCAACATTTCGGAAGTGAACCATCATCACATCACTTGGCTTAAACACCATGGTATCCACAATATCCTCTCGACGGGGACCACCTGCTGGCTCAGAAGCCTTTCTGTGAACTGCATCCACTGCTAGTTCAAACTGCAAGACCCACCCCCAAGGCCTCAGGTCAACACTATAGAAGGTAAATCCAGCCTGAGATTTCCCCAAAGTATGGAACTTGCTGCGGTACCCCACACTTTCTATCTCCTTCCCAAAAATTTCCTATAATACTTCCTGACTCTCAATTCCTAACACCAACCATATACTTTATATAACCTCAACAACAAAAAGAAACCAGGCTACAGATAACATAAAAATGCAAACCTGCCTAACATCAACATTTTTTTTCAAAGCTACAGCTCTTATTATGATGAAATATAAAACAATTGTAACAAGCAATGCTAGGCTGGGAAGGATCCGTGTAGAATGGTAGAGTTTTTAAGACTCTCTTTAAGACTGCCTGCACTGCCTGCCTCTCCCACATATCTCCCTTTCCAACTATTTCCAAATTCCAAGCAAGATTGATGAATACACTTACCTTTGAACTTAGAGTCTTGAAAATACCTTCATATGTGGTACCATTTTTCACCTTTACATCACAAGTGGAACCCTGGGAGAAAGAGCAACAATTAAAAACTTAGACTTATCTAAAGTCCCCACTGAACTACTTTAGAGGAGAGGTACATACCACAACAGCAGTAAGGAAGTGTAGCATCCTAGAATTATTGTAGACGCCCTCAAATACCTGAAAATATCATGAAGGTGACAGATTAATAAGGAAGGGGAAGACACATATCACATATCCTATCCTACCCCACCTTTCTGACATTTCTTTTGCCCGACAATTCACATGTTCCCACTTCACCCTTTTACAACCTCGAATTTAACTACTGGAAAGGCACTCACAGGTGATGGCGGGGGTCCCTTTCCTGTGCTCTGTCCCCTATAAGAAAAAACAACACAGACACTTTTAGTTATTTAAATCTGCCCTACTCCCTCCTACACCCCTACCTACAAAGGGTCAGGAATGTTTAACCCAACATAAAACAGAGAAGAATAGTTCACTTCTTTTATAGGAGGAAAGAAATAAAGATATGTCCCTGTGCCTTTTCAGGCCCAGGGCAATAAAAGCCTATAAATCAATATAGCCTTCAGGTTTGTCCTCATCTTAAAAAGGTAAAGAACTAGAGGAGCGAAATGTTTTATTTTCACTTCCAAGCCCACGGCCTAATTCTCTGTCCAAACCGTTCTGTGAAACAAGAGATTAATAGGCAATCTTCCTGTAGCTCCCCCAAAGTCAAGGGAACACAGCTAAGGACTTAAAACACCAACAAGAACAAGGAACCAATGATCGAACAAACCAAGCACATGGAGCCGATCTAAGACTAGTTAATATAAACCCATCACCCGACAGAGAGAGCCAAAGGCACCTTTATGCGCAAGCCCCCTAAATCGCCCAAGGTAGACAATTGTCTCCACCCCTACGAAAAGCCCCATTACCCATTCTGGGGAGAACTAACCGCCGTTGATACCAGGGTCCTCACAGGCTGATGTAACTGGCCGTTGGGGGGAGGGGGGCCGTTTGGCGGGGTGAGGGGACCGCGCAGGCGCAGACACTATCCACAGGGAGGCCTCACCCATTCAGCGCTTGCGCACTAAAGCACTCAGGCTGCCTTCACGCTCGCTCGCCTTCCTGCCCCCAGAGCGCCTGCGTACAGCCTCAATTAGCTCCACGAGAGATATCTGTGGTCCGCCAAGCTCCCACCCCCGCCCTGACCTTAGAAACAGCCAGCCAAATATCGGACTAGACCGTGCCGGCTACAGCTATTCACACGGAGCTGCCAGGACCGCTGTACTAACACCCTGTCATAAGACGGCACTTTCTCCACGCGCACGTAGTGGGGTGCGCGCGCGCACAGGGGGTTATACAGGGTCTGCAGTTCCCTCCATGGGGGGGGGAGGAAGGCGCAGCCTATTTCTTCTCTACCCATTGGCCCAACTATGGACTCCACGCCCCCCCCCATTGGCTATAGCTAGGGACCCCTTCCCGCCTCTTCCCACCCATTGGCTGAGCTTTGGGACCGCGAGACCCTTCACATCAATTGAGCCGGGGACCCTACTCACCTTTACCTCCCTCCTCTCCTCCTCCGCCCGCCCCCGCCATTGATGAACCCCTTTCAATCAACACTGACACAGACAGACAGACAGACACACCACACACACACACACACACACACACACACACACACACACACACACACACACACACACACACACACACACACACTCACTCACACACTCTCTCTTTCTCTCTCTTGCTCCTCCACAGTCTGGTACTGCCTCCTCCGAGACTGAGGGTGGGGGGCATTCCATCCTGCCCTGCCTATCCCTCCCGGCCTAAAGGAGGCAAAGAATTCCCACCTGGTCGAGCTCCCCAAAGCTAGCCTCCCTTCTCCTGAGCAACCTGCTTGTTGGCAAAAGGGCCACCCCTTTCCCCCATCATGCCCCACCATTTAGCCTGACTGAGGGACCTCTCTTCTCCAAATTGGATCAAATGAAGGATCCCCCACCCTGTATTGGTTCAACACAGGGACCCCATCTCCTCTATTGGCCAGAACCGTAGGGGCACACGCCGCTTCCTCTTTCATCCCCATTGGCTGAGCTCAAGAGCCCCTGCCGAACCCCTTCTGAAAGTTGGACCGGGGACCCTTAGTGTTGCTCCCCCCGGCACAACTGCAGCCCACCGCCCAACCTTAGCCACTGTCTCCCTCCGAAAGTGGCCGAGTCAAAGGACTCCGCGGGCTTTGCTTCCCGCCCCTTCCTTGATAGCAGACAGACGTTTACCAACAAGCAGGGGGCCCTCGGCCGTCCCACATCCCGTCATCCCCCCTCGTCCTGCCCCTCTTCACCTGGTACTGCCAGTAGCAGCGCCCCCGGGCCTCTCCTGATGCTGATGTGTTGGCGGCTGTGGCGGCAGAACCCCCTCACCTCCCCGGCGGATCCCACTGCCTCCGGTAGGAGGCCCTAGGCCCGGGGAAGCGGCAGTGGGCGGCCCCGGGGCCGAGGCGGAGGCTGGGGTCCCCCCGAGGCTTCCGTTGGGGGGGCTGGTCCCCCCGGGAGGCCGGCGTGCTGGTGCCGGTGGCTGGATGGGTGTCTGCTGGGGCTGAGATGGCTGAGGCGGCTGCGGCTTCAACATGGTGGCGGCGTCCGGAAGGGGAGTTGCGGGGGGGGGGACGTAGGACTGGGCTGGGGCCGGGCCCGCCCGAGCGCGCGGGGAGTGAAGGGGGTTGGGAAGAGGGGGCGCCGCCGTTAGCGGGTGGGGGGGGTCGATGTGTGAGGGATACAAGGAGGCGGCGGCGCGAGAAGGCGCCGCGAGGCGGAAGGGGGGATCTCGCGGGCTTGAGGAAAGCGAGAGAGAGGGCGCGAGCCGGCGCGCGTGCGCGAAAGAAACAGTATGAGGCCGGGTGGGGGGGGGAGGAGGGAGTTAGGGGAGTGCGCGCCTGTATGAAAGCCCCTGGGAGCGAAGAGACGCACTCACACCTAGCCAGTTAGCTCTGGGTTAAGAGAGGAGGAATAGCAAAGAAAGGTGAATTTCGCGCTCCTAGCACACTGGGAAGACTCGGAGTAGGATATGGGAGCTGGGATTGGGGGAGGGGGAGTGTTGAAGGAAGCGAAAGGCGCACGCGCGCGAGGTATCGGAGTCTATCGCGCCCCGTGACCGCCCGCTCGCTGCCGTCGCTTGACAATGAGCGTGTGAAGTACTGGGGGAGGGGCAAGAAAGGAGACAAGCTATAGGCAGCCACTACGCATGTGCATGATTTCCCTGCCTAGCAGAGCCAGCGCCGCATGTGCAACGTCACGGCCGTGCAATCCCTGATCCTTCCGCCTTACCGGAACTCATATAAGGTTCGGTTTGAGGGCAAAAAAATCCGGGTGGGGGGCGGGTAGTATTGACATTTCCTATGCATTAAGGAGCCCACGTTTGTTAGTCCACGGAGAGTTTGTTTAGGTTTTTGCTTCTCGTCCCTTCGACCGGCTTATTTTCATTAATAACTACATTGGTAGGTGTCTTGGATAAATTCAAGAAGATAAAATTATTTTTAAAAAAATTTTGTTCCTTTATTAACAGCTCTAATGGAAAAAGGGGTGGTGAGGTTGTCAGTTGAAGTCACTGGTTTGGATCTAAGAACAGTTTTCTACATATTTGTTTCTAATTATGCTTTCCCCGACTGATGGAAAAAGACCCACCAGTCAAGTCATCAAAGTTCTGGAGGTCGAGAGAAAATAGTTCAGTCTCCCATTTAAAAGGAAACCTGCCAGTTTCCTATGCTTTATTACTCTGTCCTCTCCATCTTTTCTTAGTAAAATTGGAAGACTAAACTCCCCCATAACAGGGAAATGAAGGCAATATGGAAAGGGGATGAACAGAAACCACAAGTATATTATTGATTAGAACTTGGTGATTCCTTAGGAGTTAGAGGGAGCATTGGACAAGATGATCTGTGCCAATTCATATTTTAACTTTTTAAAGTCTTTAAGGCACATCTTTTATGTAATGATATAGGACCAAGAGTGAAGGAATGGTAGTGTAACCATCACTTATAAAGAAGTATTTATGTACATAGCTTTTAGCATTTTCCTTCCAAAGGGTTTAAGGTAACGTAATACAAAGTATTTTACAATTTCAACCCATATATATATTTCTAAGTGTCCTAACCTTGAAAGCTAGAAGGGAGAGTGATCGTACCAAGGAAGGCAACAATATATACACAAATGTGCCTTCTCCAGATAGTTACATATGAAGGCAACAGTCACATCCAGAGATAAGGGAACTGGAAACATTTAAGAGCCTAAGGCAAACAGCCTTAGGTGATAATCTCCATTCAGATTTTTCTAAGCAATTTGAATTTGCAATTTTAGCAAATCTAATTAGTTTAGAGCTAGAAGAGACTTTATAAAGGTCATCCTTTAAAGTCTTTTAAAGTCCTTTAAAAGGTCCACCCCCCACTACACACACACACACACACACACACACACACACACACACACACACACACACACACACACAGATGAGGAAAGTGAGGACCAGACATACAGTGTGATTGGCAGAGGTGCTACAAGATTGGAGATGAGCAGATATCCAGACACTCAAAAAAAGAATAAGAGTGGAAATCTGAAAATATAGGCCAATGAATTGTTTCAATTCCTGGCAAAATCTAAAACATTATCAAAGGGATAGTTAGTAGATGTCTAGAAAGCAACATTCACAAAGTGTCAGCATGGTGTCATTGAGAACAGGTAATAAATAATAAGCATTTCTTTTTCTGATGGCATAGACTTGTAAAGTTAAAGGGTATATCATGCACATAGTTCACCTGATTTTAGCAAAATATATGAAAATGTATACTGTGTGTTCTTGCAGATAAGGCAAAGAAATATGAGTAGATGAGATTTAGTTGGGTAGATTGGACTAGTTGAATAATTACACCCAAAGAGTAGCCATTAATGGTTTAGTGTTACCTCAGAAGGTCTAATCAAGTGTCCCAGAGAACTGTGCTGTTTAATATTTTTATTGATGATTTGGATAATGGCATAGATAGCATGCTTACTGAATTTGCATAGGACAAAGTGGAAAGTGATAGCTTCTAGGGCTCAAGATCCAAAAAAAAATCTTAGGTTAGAATACTGGGTTAAATATGATATAATAATTCTTAACTCTTTAAGGGGTTTTGTGAATTTAAATTATTTTTAAAAATAAATGTATTAGTTGGTTTCCTTTGTAATCTTATGTTTTGTTTTATGCATTTAAAAACATTATTCTGAGGAGGGGTCCATACATAGGCTTCACCAGAATGCCAAAGAAGTCTGGGTCTGCAATGCAAAAAAGGTGAAGAACCCCTGATCTAGTCATATGCAATTTAATAGGGATAAATATAAAGCTTCATACTTGGGTTAAAAATATCAAATTCTCAAGTGCAAGATAGAGAAGGCAGAGCTAGACAGCAATTCTTCTGAAAAAGGTCTAAGTGCTTTAGTAAATTGCAAGCTCAATATGGATCAACAGTGGAATATGGCAAACAAAAACCTAATGATCTCTAAAGCTGTAGTGAGAGGTAGAGTAGCCAGAACAGGGAGGGGTAGGACATCTGGAGTATTGTGTCCATGTCTGGACATTCATCTTAAGATCATATTATGTAGATTGGCTGAAAGAGCTTGGGGAGGCTAATCATGATTAGAAAGGTACCTTGATGGAATGGAGCTCATGTGGAAGGACTGGACAGCAATAAAAGCAGTGAATGAAAGGTGCCAGAGGCAGATTTATGCCTGACTTAAGAAAACTTTCCTGACAAGCTCATGAGAGCTTGTGAAATGATCTGTGTGCCTCAGGGGGTAGTGTATTCTTCCTCTTTTGATGTCATCAAAAATACTGGATGACAATCTATAGGACAGGTTGTGAAAAAGTATTCTTTTTGGGGTATGGCCTCTGAAATCCTTTTCCACTCATCTTCTGTGAACACTGGGTTAGGAAGTAGGGCCTCTAAGCTGGTTTTTCCCCATTCATGCTTCCTTCATTCTAGCCAACAAACATTTCTTGAAATGTGCATTTCATGAATGACATGAACCTCAAATTCATGTAAAATAATGGAACCATTTCCTTCATGTCAGGTGATAGGGTCAAAAACTTTAAGTGTTAATTACTGTGTAACGAATTACCACGAACTGGGGACATTTCCTAAGATTATCCTTCAATAATTACATTCCTCAATCTCTGCCTAAAAAAGAAAGATACTGGGGACAGCTAGGTGGCGCAGTGAGTAAGAGCTCGGCCTCAGAGTTGGGATGACCCGGGATCGAATTCGGCCTCAGAAAATGAGCACCCACACATAAATAATGACTAGCCGTGTAACCTTGAGCAAGTTACTTAACCCCAATTGCTTTAAAAAAAAAAAAAGATACTGGGTAGTTCCAGCTACCTAAAGTCACTCGATGAAAAGTATTTTAACTTTTCTCCATGATACCTTCCCTGCAACCTATGTGCCAAGGTTCTATAATTTCAGTTCTAGCTTTTTTTTATAGCCTTCCACCCCTTTGTCAAAGGATGCATTGGCTTCCCTACCCTACGGCTCAACTGGTTGAATCCTTTACACTAAGCAATGTGTTTTCTCATTTTTCTCCTCCTCCAGGAAGTGTTAAGAAAAGAATGAGACTGGGGCAGCTAGGTGGCACCAGCCCTGGAATCAGGAGGACCTGAGTTCAAATCCAGCCTCAGACACTTGACACACTTACTAGCTGTGTGACTTTGGGCAAGTCACTTAATCCCAATTGCTCTCCCACAAAAAAAAAAAAAAAAAGAAAAGAAAAGAATGAGAGCACATTATCAGGCATTCTACCTATTTTGTTCTAAAACCCAAACTGACATCTGTCTTCCTTCATACCACTTCTACCCCCAAATAAGATGCTCTGTTAACATCACCAGAACCTTAAGAGATGAAAGATGGCCATTCAGATCAATTTATCTGGAACTTATGGTCACAAAATTGGGAGGCACAGGGGCTGAACTTTTCTTCATATTTCTCCCTTGACTATTTACTTTTCTTGCTTACTTTTCTGCCCCCCTGGGGGCATTTGTCCTTGGGGCTGGATGATGTCTTCCTCTTGGGGAAGAACCTATGTCTCCAATAGCCCCTGGGGATTGTTCTGAAAGATCCTCATCTGTTCTCAATGGCTGAATATCAATCTTTCCACTTGAGGTCCATCCCTCTATCCCTTCATATCCACTTGGGATTTGTTCCATGGCCTCTCCCTCCCCTCCTATGAGTCTTGTTTCATTTCCCCCAACTTCCTTAGAGACATGTCCTTCAGTGACCTCTTCATCACCTCTGTGGACTTGTGCGTTAGCATCCCCTCCCTGAGCCTGTCCTTCAGCATCCCCTTCCTGGGTCTGTCCTTCAGCATCCCCTTCCTGGGTCTGTCCTTCAGCATCCCCTTCCTGGGTCTGTCCTTCACTATCCTTTCCCTGGGTCTGTCCTTCAGCATCCCCTCCCTGGGTCTGTCCTTCACTATCCTTTCCCTGGTTCTGTCCTCTAGTGGCTTCTTTATATCTCTTGTGATCTTCTGTCTCTCTTTTATTTTTCATAATCTTTCCTTCAGTTATTATTGCATCTGCCTCCTGAACTTGTGTCTCAGGAGATACTTCAACTTCTTCCTGAAGCTGTCTCTCACTCTCTCCATATCCTTCTAGGTTCTGTCTCTTACTTTCACCTGTCTCCACCAGGACCTGGCCCTCCCTACTACTCTCTAATACAAGGATTTTCTCCTCAGTCTTTCTACATTCTATAATGATTTGTCTCTCCATCTTCGAATACCTCACTTCCATCACCCCCACAGTCTTTCTATAGCCCTGCAGGAATCCAGCTTTTCTGTTTCTCTGAAGGATCTCTTCCTCAGACTCAGTATGCTCCCTTGGTAACAATTTTTCCACCTCCCAGTTTCTTCCAGGGGACTGGAAGTCAGATTTTTCTTGAGGTTGCTCCCTGTCCTCTCCATCTGCTGCTGTCCGGAACTCTCCCTGTTCCTACTCTTCTTCCACTAGGCCTGGGTAATATGTAAGGATGCTCAAATGGGGGGATTTCTCTCTACAGAGGAAAGAGCTCCCCATTTTCCTCTTCTTATAACTTCCAAAAATTCCAGACCTTCTGGTTTGCCTTGTCCTTTTTCACCCCCATCTTCTCTAGGATGTACTCAATTCTCCCTGTTTCATTCCTCCCATCTCCCTTCTTATACTTCTTGATTCCCCATCCTCCTTGCTCCCCAGTCACCTCTGTTCCTCCTCAAGCTGTGGATGATGGCAAAACCTAGAACAGTAATACCCAAGGTGGTGATCAGGATGCTGCTAACTGATGGCCTACTGTTGCTCTTAACATCTTCCCACCATTTTTCTAAACGATGGAAGAAGAAAGGGAGAGGTAAGAGTCAGTTTCTTTACCTCTTGCTCCATCATATAGGCTCTATGTCCCTTTAATTTTCCCATAAATCAATCCTAAGAATACAGACTTTCAGGGGTAGCTAGGTGGCTCAGTGAGTAGAGTGCCGGCCCTGGAGTCAGAAGAACCTGAGTTTGGATCCGACCTCAGACACTTAGCACACACATACACAAAAAAACCTAGCCAGGTGACCTTGAGCAAGTTATTTAACCCCAATTGCCCTCCAAAAAGGCAAATAAATAAATAATACAAGCTTTCCCATACCTCTGCTTTTCTACCCTTCAAATCCCTGAAATATGTGGGCTTCATAACTACTCATGTAGCTCTACTTGACTTTAGGATATATCTATTTTCCTTCATTTCTAGGTTCTTCCTCCTTCCTTTTCCTTTTATCATTCACAATGGTTTGCCCATAACCCACTCCCTTCCAGGAACTCTTTTCATCTCCCCAACATCTAAAGGATTTAGATCCCACCCTCTCCTTTTACTTTCCATAGGCACCCCTCCCATTTTATCCCACTGCAATCATATTTTTCCCAAAGTTCATTCACTTCTTCCTATATATTCTCCAGCCTCATCCTTCTACTATCCTAGTCATGTTCATTCCCCTGCTAGTGACCTCCTAGATGCCTTTCCCTTGTCTCTACACTTAATCAAACATCCCTCCCCAAACCTTGAGAATCCTCAGCTTGTAGTGTCATCAGATCATCGGACTTTAGAGTTGGAAGGGACCTGTGAGATCATTTAGCCCAAACTCCTCATTTTACAGTTAAGAAACTGAGGTTCAAAGGGGTTAAGTTCATCCATGCTGGATTTCCCAAAGTAAGAGCATGAACAGGATTCACTCTGACTCAAGTGCTTTCCTACCACACCATATGGCCTCCCAAGTTGCTTCTCACATCTTTTCCCAATAATGACTTTCTGCCCTCTTGTTTCATATAGTCACTCTAACTCCCTCACCTTCTTTGACCTCCATCTCTAGTATCTGTTGCAGGGGATGTTCCAGAGCAGGGTGAGTCACATGACAAGTAAAGTTCGATTCTAGGTCATGGGACTCCAGAGTTAAATTTAAGATCAGCTCCAAATCAAATGTGCCATCAGGGTTTTGTGTGGGAGGCCCCATAGGGATGACTTCTGGTAGCTTTTGCCCATTCCGTAGCCACCAGGCCTGAAGGCCCCCTGCAGGGTAGAAACCTTTGATCTGGCATAGCAGGGTGGTCTTCTCTCCTAGAGAGACTTGGACTGGAAACATGGAGATGTGGGGGGCAGCTAAAGCCATGTAAGGAGAGAGTGAGAAATACTAATATTAACATTTGAATTGACTTGGCCTGAGACCTAGAATCTCAAACACTAGAGGCAGGAAGTTGAATGAAGGCATAAGAGGGTTTTTCATTGCAAAACAAGGGCCACCAGAATGTATTAAGATTTGCACACATTAGAGGGGCAAACTTATGGGCAGTGTCTATAAGAATACTACAAGTATCTACTGATAGAAATGAGGGATGCCTATCCCAGGTAGCTTCAGGGAACCAGAGGTCACAAAAGATAATTCTCAACAAGGTGCTGGCCCAAGGTGGTAGAAAAAAATGAATCTGCATGGCTAGAATTCAGAACTATCAAGGACAAACAAAACTGAAAGCAAAGGGTTTAGTATTAGGGGATTACCCTTCCTCACCAATGACACTGAAGAGGCTCTCACTGTGCCGTTCCTCACCTCCATATCCCACACTGCAGCTGTAGAGTCCTGCATCCTTAGGCTGTGCTCTGAGTATTGTCAGGGAGGCATTGCCCAAAAGCAGCTCTGCCTCAGAAAAAGAGCCTAAGGTTGTTAGCCCCCCAGCCCCTTCACCCACATCATCTTCCTCCTCCTCCTTTGGTGGAAACTGGGCTACAATTTGTCCCCCTGGGGCATACCAACGTATTGTGAGTGAACTCAATTCAATCACATCCCCTATGCTGAATCGACATTTGAGCAGTGCTGAAGAACCCATAGTCACCCAAGAGGAAGGCTCTGTGTAGATCTGCAGGTCGGAACCTGAAGGAAAAAGGCAAGAATGAGATAGGAAGGGACAGAGAAAAAAACACCAGATCAAAGGATGAGAAAGTAACAGAAAGGCAGAAGGAGGAGAAACAGAGATCCAAAGACATGAGAGGGAGAAAAAGAAAAATCAGAATCAGCTCAGAGTCCCGATCTTACCCCCCCAAAGCAGACACTGCAGGTAGTAAACAAGCTTCTTAGCTGACAGTTTCAGGGAAAAAAATCAAAATATAGAAGGAAAGTTAGACTAGGAATCAGTATATGCTTTCTGCCTGAGTGCACCATTGATTAGCAGTGATACCAAGACTAAGTTATTTATCCCGAGTCTCAGTTTCCTCATCAAATGGAAGAGAACTCTACCTCACAGGGTTGCTGTTAGCATCAAATAAGATATCTGTGAATGTGCTTTGAAAATGACATCATAAGATAAACTGTCATTATATACCAACTTTTCTTCGATTAAATTAATCAGGGCCAAGCTACTAAAGGGTCTTCCAATTTCATATGATCAGAAGAACTGAAAGGGCAGCTGAGAGCATGAGAAAGGGGGAACTGTGGACAATGTATTTAGGACAAAGTAGAGAGGTCTACAAACACAGTGAGGGCAGCTGCCAAGGACCAGTGCCTAAAGCAGAGGGTCCTCACTACTACAACATAGCACTGTGAAGAAAGCACAGTCTAGACAGTCAGAGGGTCTGGGTTCAAATACCCAGACTTTACTGCCTGTGGGACTGTGCACTTGTCACTTAGCTGCTCTAGGCTTCCATTCCCTTCTTAGTTAATTGAGACATTAAGATTCTACAACTTCCAAAATCTTTTCTAGCTCTAAATCTGTGATCCCACTCACCAAACAACCTCATTACTTTATTTCCCTAAAAGGGAAAGAAATTTTTCTTTATGCCTTCCTTTCTTTAGTAAGTACCTAGTATAGGGCAAAACCCTGCACTATTATGCTAGAAAAAAAACATAAAGATATGGTAAATAAAATATTGAGCTGGGCTTTGAAGAACAGGTAGGTTTTCAATGAAAGATGGAAAAAGCGAAAGGGAATAAGCAAAAGCAACAAAGTTAGAGTACACAATTTATGCTGGCAGTGATAAGTAGACTACCTTTGGCTGGAAGGAAAAGGAAGCTTGAAGCCACACTGTGGAAGATTTGAGTACTAGTCTAAAGAACTGAGACTTTGTTGCCAATCGAAACAGGCCAAAGGGAACCAGTGAAATGGAATGACAGATATCACATCAGGACCAGGATACCACATCAGGACACAATGGATATGGTGTGAAGAATGGACTGAAGGGAAACCAAGGGAGTTAAGAAGCTTTTGTAATTCTAGAAGAGAAATGCTAAGGGCCTAGAATAAGAGGGTAGCAATAAGAAAATGAAAAACAAGCAGTGGGGGGTAGGGGCAGATAAGAAAACTATTTCCAAGATAAAATCTATAGGACTTGGTAACTGATTAATTGTAGAAGGTGAATGTCATCAATAGACTAGGGGAGTCAGGAGGAACAAATTTTATAGGTAAGATAATAAGTGTGTTTTTAGCTATGTTGAGCTTCAGGTTCCAGCATCCAAAAGACAAACGTAGATTTTGGTGTCATCCTTCCAACCCCTTTCAATGTGCCAGTTAAAGTTGTAATATTGGATGAAATCGATTTGGGATAGAAGAGGGCCAGGGACAGTCTTGAGAAATGCCTTTATTAAAGGAGTAGGAGAAAGAAAAGGAATGAGTGAAAGAGATGGGAAGAATGATCAGAAAAGCAGGAGAACCAAGGAAGTGTGGTGTCATTAAAGCCAAGGAAAAAAGATCAAAACAAATTCTGAAGGAAAGAATGAGTCCAAAATGTCAAATACTAGAGAGAAGACTATAAGAGGTTAAAGACTGAAACAAAGACATTAAATCTGAAGAAAAAGAGGCCACTGGCCACTTCTAAGAAAACAACTTCAGTCAAGCTATAACAGGTACAGCACAAGTACTGGAAAGCTGATGATCATAATAGCCAACTCTTTCCAGAAGTTTGGCTGCAAGAGGGAGAAAGATATGGCAATAGGCAGAAACTGGGAAGGTTTTGTTTTCTTTCACTGGAGACATGCATATGTTTTATTCATTCAGTTCTTATTAAACACCTAATGTATGCAAAAAAAAATAAAGGGGTAGACACAATGTCTAGATAGGACATGGTTCCTGCTTTCGTGGAGTTTACAGTTTGGCAGAGTCATAAAACAAAAGAGCAGATAACTACAACAGATAAAGCATTTATTAAGCTTACATCTTAGGGTATGCTGGGCATAGTGCCAAAAGGCAACATTACAAGATAATCATGTTATAAAGATTCAAAACAAAGCACCAAGTAAGGTCCAAGGGGGAAGTCTGTTATAGACAAGGGAGATCAGAAAAGGTTTCCTGGAGAAGGTGGCAACCGAGTTAGACTTTAGGAGAGAGAAGACATTTCAGTTAAAGGGAACAGGTTAAGAAATGCACAGAGATAGAAAAGCACAGGGTATATTCGGGGAGCTAGTGAAGAGTACATGGAGGGGAGTAATATCAGGTAAGGTTAGAAAGACAGGGCAGCACTAAATTATGGAAAGTCTTGAATGCCACACATAAATCTGAACTTTACTCTTTGGTTACTAGGGAACCCTGAAGGTTGCTAAGCAGAAGTGATATATCACAGAGCAGAAGCAGCATTAGAAAAGATGAAATTCCATGTCCTTCCTGGCTGCCATTACCATCTTCCCTTACTTGGGTTGCACAGGGGTATAGGGGAGGGTTCAGCAAAGGAAAACTGCAATGAGTTACCAGGGCTGTTGGTATTTAGACAGTTCCCCTCATCAAACCCAGGCAGGCATTCATGATGAGCAGCCTTGAAGTGGCTGCTCCCGCTCTTTGTTACCTGAAATTATAACTTTCCTTCACCAAAAGACCTTCAGGGCCACTATTACTAATGGCAATCCTGTATGGTGCAAACAACTTAAGTTCTATCTGGAACATACCATTAACACCAAAATTCTAATTAGAATATTAGGGCTGATTTAATCCACAAGTTTCTCCAAACTTGGTCATTTCCCCTGACCATGGCTAGCAAATTTCTATGTCTTGTTGTAACTTGCTCAGGCTAAAAAACTATTCTCTGCAAGCACTTCCTCATCACTACCCACTTACTATTTGATCTCCACTTCCACTGTTCTATCTAGAACCACTGCTCTCTCATCCCCCACCCCCTTTTATGTTTTATTGATGCTTTTAAGATGTCACTGCCACTTTCCAATGCCTTTCCATCACCTCTTCAAACTTTCCCAGCAAAACAAATCAACACATTGGCTACGTCTGAAAACATACTCTACTTTCCTTCTCCCAAAGGAGCACCTTAATACAATCCTTAGAAAATTATCCTTCATCCAAGATCTTGTCCACTCACACTTTTACCATATTCTGGTGTTTTCTTTTTTTTTTTCTTTTTGGAGGGCAGTTGGGGCTAAGTGACTTGCCCAAAGTCACACGGCTAGTAAGTGTGTCAAGTGTCTGAGGCCGAATTTGAACTCAGGTCCTCCTGACTCCAGGGCCAGTGCTCTAGCACTGCTCCACCTAGCCGACCCTTATTCCTGGTGTTTTCAACTGAAGACCACCCTCTCATACTAGCTATTCTTTATTTCGTCTTCCCTGACATAGCTAGATAGCAGAAAGAACTGGCTTACTCCTTGTTCCCCACTAATACTTCCAGATCCCCCACCATCATTCAGCAATCTAGCTTCTTTTAGAGTTAGCTCTATCCAACTAGAGCACTCTGTTCAAATCCTTGTTGTTATCATCCACTGAACCAGGCATCCTTTCTTCTATCTCATGAAGTTTCAGTATTTGGCTTACAATTTTTCCTCTCTACCCAAGCATTTGGCTGTCTCATTTTTGGTGGCTTCATAGTTAACATTAACAATGCTTTACAATGACCTCCAAGGTCATGAACCTCTTCAACTCCCCATGTTTTCCATATCTTCTTTTTCTTAATTATCTAAGATATGCTCATACTTTAGACTTTAATATCACATATAACTATTCTCCCATAATCCTGATCTCTGAAATTCCCCTTCTTGGAATTGAAATAGTGTCCTTCCACCTCTCTCACTTCTCCTAAACCTGCTCTTTATCCACACCAAGAGCACAAGTCTCCCCATCCCTTCCTTTATTCCCAAATCCATTCATCTTACCCTGGCTTTTCCTCCCTACTGAGAAACCCATCAACATGCTATCTCTTGCTTCCCAATCTCTATGATTTACTGAGGCAAAAACCCATTTTCACTGTGACCACTTCTCCATTACTACTCAGCCTACCTCCTTTTGGCTCACTCATTAACTTTCATGAAATCTGACTCCTGACTCCATCATTATACTCAAGACTTTCCCGAAGTTTTATCTTAACAGTTTAAAAAAAAACTGATACATTTCTCTCCTACAAAGGTCCATCCCATACAACAACAAAAAAATCAGTTTAGTAAAAACCAACATATGAACATATTAACCAAATCTGGCAATGAACGCCATGTTCTACAATCATTTTCTCTTTCCTCTGCAAAGAGCAGGTACATTTTTCTGAACTCCTCTTCAGGTCCAGGCATTTTAGTCATGACAATTATGCTCACTCCGGACTGTTTTTGTTATTTCCATTTATATTATGGTAATCAACTAGTGACCTCTAGTTAAATCCTATGGCATTTTCTCAATCCCCATCTTCCTCAACTTTTCTGCAGTTTTTGACACTGCTGATCTTAGATGCTCTCCTTTCCTTAGGTTTCTATGAATGACAATACTCTCTCTTGTTCTTCTATCTGCGTGACTGTCCTTTGATGGTTCAGCAAATAAATCCTACTTCTTAAAACACAAATAATCCCTCAAGATTCTGTCCTAAGTTCTCCTCTTCTTCAATACTCCATCCCTTGGTGGTGGCATCTGCTTCAATAGATCCAGTTATCACACTATGTCAAACAATTCCCAGATCTGTCTTGAATTCCAGAAAGACCCATATTATCTTCACCTGGATCAGCACCTTAAACTCAACATGTCCAAAACAGACCTCATCATGATCATCTTCCCTAGACCTACCCCTTCCCGAAGACTTCAGAAAAACCTGGAAAATCTTACCTGAACTGATGCTGAGTGAAGTGAGCAGAACCAGAACACTGTACACAATAACAGCAACATTGTTCAATGACTGATAGACTTACCTCCTCTTAGTAATGCAAGGATCTAAAACAACTCCAAAAGACTCATGATGGGAAATGCTGTCCACATCCAGAAAAAGAGCTACAGGGTCTGAATGCTGATTGAAGCAGACTATTTGCTTTCTCTCTTTTTGCTTTTCTTTTCTTTCTGTTTTTCTTTCTCATGGTTCCTACCATTGGTTCTAATTTTTCTTTACAACATGACCAATGAGAAAATAGGTTTAATATGAATGTATATGTAGAGCTTATATCAATCAGATGGCACACCATCTTGAGGAAGGAGGGGGAGAAAATTTGGAACTCAAAATCTTATAGAAGTGAATGTTAAAACCTAAAAATAGGGGCGGCTAAGTGGCACAGTGAATAGAGCACCTACCCTGAAGTCAGGAGGACCCGAGTTCAAATTCGACCTCAGACACTTAACATATACTAGCCATGTGACCTTGGGCAAGTCACTTAACCCCAATTGCCCTGCCCTCCCCCCTCCAAAAAGAAGTAAAACCTAAAAATAAATAATTTTTTAAAAAACTACCCCTTCTTCAAACACCCTCATTTCTTTTTTTCCTTTTTTTCCTTTTTTTTTTTTTGGAGGGCAATTGGGTTTAAGTAACTTGCCCAAGGTCACACAGCTAGGTTTTTGTTTGTGTGTGCGTTAAGTGTCTGAGGCCAGATCGAACTCAGGTCCTTCTGACTCCAGGGCTGACACTCTACTCACTGCGCCACCTAGCTGCCCCCTAACACCCTCATTTCTATGGACAGCACTCAAGTCACTCAGATTAAAAAACGTGAAGCATCTTTGACTCTGTCCTCTTCTTTACCCTGATTACCAACTACTGACTCTTCCTCCTCATCTTTCCTATCTTTCCCCTTCATGGTGATCTTTTCAGTTCCAATGGATTTAATAACCATTTCTATGCTGATGATTCTTAAATCTACCTTTACTACCCTAACCTCTCTGTTAACTCCACTCTTGCACCTCCAACTGTCTCAGACATCGAAAACTAGATGTTAAATAGGCATCTTAAACTCAATTATGTCCAAAGCAGAACTTAGTATCTATCCCCCTAAGGTTACCTCCTCTCCCTGCCCTGCTTTCCCTATTACTATCAGAGGGCAGCACCATCCTTCCAATCACTCAGGCCTAGGAGTCATCCTGGATTCCTCATGATCTCTCACTACCGATATCCAAACAGCTGCCAAGGCCTGTTGATTTCACTTTTGCAACATTTCTTCTCTCCTCTAACATCACCACCACTTTAGCTCAGGCCCTCATCACTGTATACCCAGACAGCCTGCTGGTGGGTCACCTGCCTCATGTATCTCACTCCATCTTGCATTTAACCACTAAAGTGGTGTTCCAGAAACTGCTATGATATCAACCCCTACTCAATAAACTCCAGTGGTTTCCTATTGCTTTCAGGATCAAATACAAAATGCTCTATTTGGCATTCAAACCCCTTCAGCACCCAGCCCATTCTTTCTTCCCAACCACCCCCCCTTTTCTTCCAGTCTTCTTATACCTTACTACCTGACGAATATTCCTTTGACCCAGTGACACTGGCTTCCTAGTTGTTCCACAAACAAGACACAACATCTCTCTGGCTCATACCTAGAATGCTTTCCTACTGACCTCCCTGGCTTTAAGTCTTAACTGAAATCCCATCTTCTACAGGAAGCCTTCCTCAATTCCTCTTAATTCCAGTGCCTTTCCTCTGTTAATTATTTCCTATTTATCCCGTACATAGGTAACTCTGTATTTATTTGTTTGCATGTTGTCTTCCCCATTAGAGTGTAAGCTCCTTAAGGGCAGGGATGCTCTTTTGCTTCTTTTATCCCCATAGCTTAGCACAGTGAATGGCACATAGCAGGTGCTTAATGTTTACTGACTGATTGATTCTCACAATTTACCTTGCAAGAGAACAATTCCTCATCCACTCTCCCTTGAGTTACTATAGTTGGTCATTCTGCTTCTAGTCTTTTCCTTCTTAAATTCATTCTTCCCACTGCAAAAATAGTTTTCCTGAGGCACAGCCCTGGATATGTCATTCCCTTGCTTGGCAACCTTGAGCAGGCTCCTTATTTTGCCTCTAAGATAAAATACAAATTCCACAACTTGGCTTTAAAGCCCCTCCACAATCTTGACTCCAACCTATCTTGTACATCTATCTGTTCCACAAGTTGTTCCCTGTGATTGGAATGAATGTTCATTAAGGCCTTTCAGAATCCTCATCTTCCTTCCAAGAACAGAATAGCTCAGGTCCTTAAAAAAAAAAAAACCTTGTTTCATCCTCCAACTAAAAGTTTCAATCCCTCAAGTAATTCATGGAGCACTTTATCTAGCTTTCTCCTCTATCTCCCAGTTACATACTTTGTATTATTATACTTATCTGTGTAAATATCAACATATCACACTCACACCCACTCTACCCCACCCCACCCCACCTGCAGGAACTGTTTCCTTTTTTTTTTGGTTTTTAATCCAAGGTCCAATCATGGTGTTTTGCTTATAATAGATGTTTTAACATTTGTAGGGCTAAATGATACCTCTTCCCCCACAAAAGGGGGGAAGTGGGGGTGAAGACAAAAGTTTTGAGGGACATTGGCAGTAGCAGTAAGAGTTCCATTTTTTTTTTTTTTTTTTGCTTTTTGGAGGGACAATTGGGTTAAATGACTTGCCCAAGGTCACACAACTGTTAAGTATTAAGCATCTGAGTCCTCCTGACTCCAGGGCCAGTGCTCTGTTCACTGTGCCACCTAGCCACCCAAGAGTTCCAATTTTTTAAAAAAAATTCAGTAAAGTAAGAGATGAAGTCTGATGATAAGGCTGAGAACAGGAGATTGTGGAAAGAGAAGAATTAGAACAGATACTATAGGGAATGGGATAGGGACTGTGATAAGAGATGAATAAAAAGATTGTCAAGTAGAAGCAAGGATCCCAGATGATTGTTAAGAAGCAATAATCTGTTAGGAATGAAATGAACTTTGGCTTCATGTTGGGGTTTTTTCCCCAGCAATGCTTGGCAGCTCAGGAGCAGATGGGAGGTTTACACACTGTAAACCACTGGCTGTCTAATACCAGTTTCTTGTGAGGTGGGACAACAAGAACAGCAGAAGAATCTACCCACCAGAGTTTCATATTGGCAGAATTAGGTGACCAGGCTTTGGAATCTTTCCCAACTACCTAAAAAGTCCCTAAATATAAAGGGTATTTAGAGGAACTCCGTCCAGAGACTGTCTCTCCCTCATAATGACTGTCCCAGCTAGTACCTTTAGGACAGAAGGATCTAGGAGTTCTTTCTGGAGAACAGAAAGGATGCAAATTCACTATGCATAGGGATCAGAGATATAGAAAGCTGCCAGCGTCTAGTTTTCATCAAGACAACAGCTTCTTGGGAGTAGGTTAACAGTTGGCAAAATGGCTTTGGGTTCACAGGATGGCAGAAAAAAACATATCTGACCACCTATAGTATAATGAATGGTACATTTGCCTAGAGCTTTTATAGTTTATAAAGTAGTTTCACATATATTATCTCACTTCATCCTCACAATTCTGTAAGGTAGTTATGGCAGACACTGTTCCCATTTTTTTACATTAGAGGGAACTGTGGACTTAAATAAAATTTTTGACTTGCTCTAGTCACAGCAACAGTGGTGGCAACACTCAGACTAGAACTGAGGCCTTTTAACTCCCTGTCAACTCTTCTTTCCCCTACTCTACACCAATACCACGAAGATAAATAGAAAAGGCAGGCTTTCTCCGTAGTCTCATAGGAAATGGGATAAATATTTCTAACAACTCCTAAAAGAGAGAATCAGAAAATACCTTAAAGGCCAGTACCCTCATTTGACAGATAAGGAAACTGAGGCTTAGAGAAGTTAAGTGACTTGCCCAATGGCACTCAGCTAGTAATAGAGAATTTGAGTCTAAGCCTTCCTAAGTAAATTGAGGCCCAAGGTCATATAATTATTAAGAGGCTGGGACCCAGGATTTAAACCAGATCTTCTAACTCCTAACCCAGTACTCTCAACTGAACTACAATACCTCTATAAGCATGTGGTACCCTTACCTGAAATCTCCAGAAGGACTCCAGCTTCTGCCTGCTGTTTCCCAACTGTCACAGTACAGTAGTAAGAGCCCAGATCTGCCATAGCCACAGGATGGAGCAGAAGGGAAGCATTGCCCTTCCGAAGGCCCTCTGCACTTTCTGGTAGCTCTGTGCCTGGACGCTGGGTCACCAAGATCCCATCATATTCTGCCAACCGCCACTGGCCATGGTGCCAGGACACAGTGGGAGTTGGCATGTCCTTACCCACTGCAGGAAAAATGCACTGCAGGAGCACATCTGACCCTGGGGAGACCAGCACTGGAGAAGGATCCATGGAAATGTGGAAGGTAGCTGGATCAGGAAAGGAAACTCACCATGTGTAAAGCAGTGATTCAATACCAGGGAACCCCTTCACCTCCTTCCCCAAGTGTGCTTCTAAAACATCTGCCGGAGGGGAGTGAAGCCACAAAGTATACCTTCGAAAGTTAGCACTATTCCCCCACGCTCCCTACCGGGCGCAGTCTCCTGTGGGATTCCTACGGAACCACGGAACGTTAGACCTGCAAGGTTATCCAGCTTCCTCACTTAGGCCCCCCGCCGGGAGGGCGATATGCCCAAAGTCCCAACGCCAGTTAAGGGGCCCTAGCGAGGGCTTGGCCTCAGGCCTGCGGCACCGAGCTGCTGCCTTTCCCCACCACCACAGATACACACTGCCTCCCCTGCTGGCAAACCCCGTGGCCTCCTGGGCAGGCGGGGCGCAGGGCCCCAAGGCAGTCTTCCTCCAACTCACCAGCTCCCCCAAGCCAGAACCACAGAGTCCATTCCATGCTGGGAGGGCGCGGCTGGCCGCCCCGCACACACCTCCCCTAACTTAGGCGCGGCTCCTTCTATTGCCGCCCTTCAACTTGGACCGGGGCCACGGCAGAGCCCGGGCAGGCGGGGGCAGGGCGCGGGGCCCGCCCCCGCTCCGAGCCAAGGGGCAGAGGCCGTGGAGGCGGAGACACGGGGAGGCTCCTCCACCCGGGACCTCGCACGCCCACTCGGCTCCCCCTGCCCGTAACGGCGCCGACTCGCGCCGCGGAAGCTTTCCCGCCGTACCCACCCCCAATCTGCCGTCGTCGTCGTCGCCCGCTTAGCCACAAGCAGAGAAGTGGAAAACAGCCACCCGGAACACCGAGGGAAGCGCGATGCGCATGCGCCTTTCTTCCCGCGAACGGGGCGGAGCCTCGGGTTGAGATTCCGCGTCGTATGGTGAACTAGAGAAAGGCTGCGCCCGCTGATTGGCTGTGGCTCCAGGCGCCACTAGCATAAAAGAAAGGTTCCCCGGGCGGGCGGAAGAGAAGGGTGCCGGCCAGTGTGGCTTTGGGCTAGTGTCTCCGTCTGGCCGTCCTTGATAGTTTCCGCAATGATTCCCTTGTCCCTACAGGATCATCCTAGCATCTTGTTAACACGTCTCACACCACGCCTCACAAAACCACTCAAATCACTCCTTATTTTTTATTTTTACTGCTGTTCCTCTTCTTCTCTGGTTGGTATGTCTATACCCGAATCCACATCCAGAGGATACTAGCAGAAGACACAGATGACCCCAACTGGAGTAACCGAAATGGCTTAAGCCGCCGAAGATGACCCGCAGTCCACCCTCCCCAAAATCAGCAGGCCTGCCCCGGTGAAGAAGGGCAGGGTTTCCAAAGGACAATACTGGAAGGATGTGATTGATTGCCCAGAGCAGCGCAGCACAAGAGTTTACCACTGGACTGGAACCTCATGCCTATTTTTCATGACTCAGCGACAAAGAGTTTGAAGCACTTTGGTCAGCTTGTTCAAAAGAATCTAGCCTATCCCTTGAACCACAAAGCATTCATCTATCCCCTGGATTTTTTCATCAAATTTTCCCCACTACTGATGCCACTTATCCTCCCTGCTGCTCCCTAGCCTGAATCCGGAAGAAGTGTGTTCACCCAAACCCAAACTGGCCGTTTCTCTTTGAGACCTACTGGAAAGGAGCAGAGCAGAGGTTTGTTTCCTACTTGCTGACATGGATCCACGATTAATTGTTGCTGTGACTACACCTGGCATCTTGCTGATTTATATGATCAATGAAATCCATGATACTTACTTTCCAACACTGAAGAGGTTACTTTGATTTAACGTGTAATTTAAGGGTTCAGTGTGTTTCTTGGTTTTGCTGAAGACAAAAACCAAGACTCACTATTTCTATCCTGTGAGCTACACATAGTAGGTATTAATGATTGGTTTTCCAATCAACCTCTAGCTATATGGTCTCGTATTTCTGCCATTACAGTGGCTTCCCTGACTTGCCAAATATAAGCCTGTCCAAAGGATTCATTAAGTTACATGGAAAAGTGTGTAGAGTTGCAAAATTGGAGCTGGAAGATACTAAATGATCATCTACTCCAACAATCCAGCATTTCCAAGTACTTGGCAGAATCTCTTAAGAAGTGGTATAGTGTGATGGCTAGAACACTAGAACTTGGTCAAATGACCTAGATTTGAATCCTGCCTAGGACACCTGATAGCTGTGGCCAGGGGCAAACATCCCTCAAGTAACCTGAGTGTCTATAAACAGACTAATATTTATATAAGGTTATATGAAAAACAGTTATGTATCTTATTATATAAACATCAGTTATGCAGTTTTTACTTGAAATTATGGGAAGATCTATATAACGAGGCAACCCAATTCCTTTGAGGATAATTTTGCTTAAAGTTCTTTTTTGTATCTGCTGCTTTGTAACTTCTGCCCATTCTAATTTAAAGTCTCTTCTGCATTACAGCCCTTCTTGTATTTGTAGACAACGATCATTCCACATACCACCCTTCCCTCTAATCTTCTCCAGCCTAATCTTTATGTCAGTTTTTCATGTTTTTTGTTCAAATCTTCAAGAGGTACTTAACTGTCTATGGGATGGATTTTCAGCTCCACTTTGGACATTCACAGCTCTGTACCATCTAGACCTAACCAACATTGCCATTATTGTCTTAGACCTTTTACACAACAAACCAGAACACACTATGGGCTTGAATTTAGGGTTAGACTGTTTTGATCTACTTCAAGATCACTGAGTTGTAATCTTAGTTTCAATACTTATGACCAAACACAGATAAATATCTTCGTTTGTTTTCCTAATCAGTAAAATGAGGATACTTGTGCTACTTATCTTCATAGTATTTCTGTAAGGAAATCTACGCACCAATAAAACTGGTCCTACATTTTTGCCCTTCAGAGATAAATAAATTTAATGTGGAAATCCTTCAAGGCTCAGCTAAACCACTCCTCCAGGAAGCCTTCCCACATTACACCAACCCCATCCCTCAAATGTCATTTTAAGATCAGATGATTCTGAGGATACTTTCTCTGACAGGTAATCTAGACAAACCAACAGTTCAGCCATTTAAATTTGATATATATAACTATAAAAGGATCCTTGTTATCTTTAAGGTCCAGTTCAAATGCCACCTCTTCCATGAAGCCCATCAGTGGCTCTCTTAGCTAAAGTAATCTCTCCCTTTTTTGAATTCCTAATGAGCCAATTCTACTTAGATGACATCACTTATAGCAAGTTATTTCTACCTGTATCTTGACCAGCGACATGATGGCCCAAAATTGATTATTAATTTTTGTTTCCTCAGCAGCTACATGCAGGGGCTCCCACATAGCTAGGTTACTTGACCAGTATTTACACTCAAAGAGATTTCAGAGGCATATTCAATGTAGCTATTTTACAGGTAAGGAAAGTGAAACCAAAACAGATTAAGGGGCTTACTCATGGGAGTAATATACAGCTAAGAGGTAAGTCCAAGATATGAACTCCAGTCTACTGACTCCAAGTCCCATACTCACTTGGGAAGTAACCCAAGTGTCCTATTGAAGGTCCCAGCTAGATGGTCATTTGGACCCTGGAACATAGATCGAGCCAAACTTAGCTCCAAAGGAAAGATCTGAGAATGGATCAGCCTCAACTATGTGTGTGCAATTCTGCCAACAATGAATGGAAGACATGGTTCATAAACTTAATTTTGCTAAGTGGTTTGTTTTTTAATCCTTTGTTATGAGAAGGTTCTCTGAGGGGGAGAGGTATATATTGGGAAATTAGAGGTCAGGGATCCTCAAAGGATGATAGCCCGCCTGGCAAGGTAGACCAGTTTCCCTCACTCAAATGGCCCCTGCTCTGCAGAGCCACAGATTAATTGATCTTGGATGCATGATGAGAGAGAGAAGGGAATGCTCATTATTAACTAGTGACTTCTGCATGCTCCAGTCTTCAGGTCCTAACAAAAGCCCAGCATTATGTCATTTAGCAATGGGGCCATTAAATGATCAAAATTAAAAAGAAAAGCAGGTATACGGATGAGAAGCAACATATACAGTAGGGCCCCATTCTACTTTCACAATTAATGGAAGAAAGCTAAAGACATCTGGAAGAGGCAGAATTATGCTATTTCTACATTTCCCCACCCCCCCCAACCACTGTGGATACCTGTGACACAAGTGCATATTACAAGACCAGTTAGCTTCCACCTAATTTCAATACAACACTGACCCAATTCTTCAAAATATTCCATGGAACAAGGGTCCCAGTCACATCCCACCTTCTCCTAACCTCTCCAGTCTATGGTATTCCCTTTCCATTTCCTGATCTCTCATTAAGTATTTCACGAACATAACTAATCATCTCCAGGAAAAATCTCGGGCAAAAAAAAGTATCACTTGTACATCACATCAGAACTGTTTGGGCACACAGCCAAAGTAGCTGGCACTTAGTGTTTGATGAACCAACTTGAAATACATACAGAGATTTTGAGTATTCTTTCAATGAACATTACTGTTAACAGCCCAAACAAAGTTAAAATGGACAGCACTAATCAGGGATCTAGAAGACTAAATTACTTTCTTCCCATTAGGGAGTTTGCTCTACACAAATTCCCTGGAGTTCAGTATACACAAAGACCAATGCTCTCCCCTCTGACCTACCCACTAATAGGATCCTGACCCATGCCTCCTTCAAGACAGTATAGCCAAAATAGCTCGAAAGCTTGTGGCCCTTCCCTCAGGGGGCCTAGTCTGTGGACATCCCAGTACCGTGCCTGAACCACTAGTGAATGGCTTTACCCAAATTCACAGATGAACTCCACCCTAATGAACACAATCCATGCTGGTTATGACCACACCGCTCACTTCCAAAATCATGTCAATACAATAAGACGTTTAATTGTTCTGCATGGGAGTTACATTTCAGGGGTAGTATGCCCTAAGGAGGTCAGTAGGAAGTTTGTGATTGCTGTTGTCGGTAGCCTCCCCGACGCATGTAACCACCCTCATTTTTTCGGTAGCCATCTTTCTGATCTGGAGGAGAAAAAGAGAAAGATCAAAATAGAAAGAAAAAACCTAAACAGTTATGCCAGAGCCAGGAGAGTGAATGGAGGTGGGAATGTAATGGGTACAGATAAGGGAGTAGTCTCACCTCTAAAATAACCTCCATAGGTGCCCTGCTTGTGGTCGAAGACGCGCTCATTGTTTTCCACCAAACTACCCAGTTTTTCTGCCAGCTGTAGGGCCAGGTTCTGCTGGGCAGTGGGCTCGGTGCGGTGCATCACCACTGTCTGTGTTGGCTGGTCCAGAGAGGCCTTAGTTTGGGGAGCACAGAAGGAAGTAAATAGGTGGGATTAGTCAGAGCCAAAATGAAATCCATTTCCCTTACTCTGTTTCTTTCCTCTGAAAAGAACTGCTGTCCCCTCCCTTAAGATCTATCACCTTCCCTCTTTACCATAAGCTCCTCACTAATGATCATTTTGCTGATTATGGAGTGAACAGTGGGTAGATCCAGCTGGAACATATCAGACAAGGTTTCCATGCTGGAAAAGAAAAAAGAAAAATTAGGAAATCAAGGCTATTTATCAACTAAGTCCAGTCCCTTTTCCCTCCCAAGACACAAAATCCCTATGGCCTCAAACCTAATAGAGTCGTAGACACTGCTATAGGTGAAAAGATAAGTACGCAAAGACTCTTCCTGGATCTTTCTGTGGGAAAAAGAAGAAAGATGACTAAGTATAGGATCTTATCTTCCATTCACCTCGCCATTCAAGCAGTCCTGTATGCTCCCTCCCCTCTGTCTAGCACCAACACAACAAGGTCCCCTCATTCCCATTCTTACCTAACTAGCATGGTGCGGACTTTGTTGGCCTCGGGGAACAAATCCCAGACTTTTCCATTCATCTTCTCATTAATAATAAAGCTGTGACACGTCTTCCAGTCACCCATCTTCATGGCTTTAGATGCTGCTACTACATGTTCCCTCATTGACTCAGGAGGACCTAAAGAATTGGACAGGTGGTAAAATGAGGCCTAAGATGACATTCAGAAATTCTAGAAACAGGATAGGTCCTTGTCTTCATTTATTATGGAAAGACAAAGGTTCTAGTACTGGTGCTACGCCTAACTAACTGTGACCTGAGGTAAATAAATCACTCCCCACTTCATTTATAAAAAGAGAAGACAATCTATAAAGGTCCTTTTCACCTCTAACATTCTGTGAGTTCATTCAAGGAGAAATTTCTGTTGCAATGCAATGTTTAAAATCTTCATGGACACAAGAGAGCTGGAGAGAGGGGCAGCAAACATTCTAGGAAACACTTCTGCATTTGCAGATGCTTTATGAAAGAGCCATCATACCATAATCATCACCCAGTGAAAACAACTCTATTCTAAGTGTGGCAAAGAATCTTCCCACTGAGAAGAGACACAGAGGAGCAAGACTACAACCCAGCAAAATACCCCAAGATGCTGTAGCTCACCAAGCAAGGGCTGCCGCTCGCCCACTCGAAGCTGGTGATGGAACTGTTTGCTGATCATACGCCTCCGAGCATCACTTTCATGGGCTGCCATGTATGGGATCTCCAGAAGCATGGCAGATACCAAATAGACACATTCAAGCAGCTCCAGGTTGATATGCAGGTGGAAGGGCACCTGACGTCGACGTTCCACCTTCTCCTGCTCCTGGTTTCGCTCTTGCAGGCTCCTGAGCAGTAGACCCTGCCCCAGCAGCTCCTTAGCACGGCCACTGGACTGAATGTCCAGCAAGGCATTGTGTGCATCTTTGGTTAGGCCCTGGCGGAAAGCACAGATGCCCAACTGCACCATGGTACGGTTATAAAGGATCTAGGAGGACAGAAAAATACAGCCTATTAAAAGGAAAAGAAGACATGGGAATTCCCACAAATGACATTCAACTTAAAATTCTGTTGAGAATAAACTCTGAAGTCTCACACAACATTGTGAACCCAAGATTTAATATCTGAAGAACAGGCATAAAGATTTGGACCTGTGCTGTCAGTCTTGGTAGTTCCCAGATAAGCAAACTCCCTCTGATCAATACAGGCTTTCTCAGCATTGTAATAGAACTGCCTTGGGCACAGGGTGAGGTACATGACTTGCTGAGAGTCACAGAAGACAGCATGTGCCAGAGGCTGGATTTGAACGTGGGTGTTCCTGGATGAGAAGCTAGCTTTTGTTCAGTGGTACAAGCTATGAGTATGCCAAGGACAGAAGCCTATTTATTCTAGCTTCTTCCATTTCCCTCTACAGCACAAAGCCTGTCTGGATGACTGAACACTCACCCTATCCCAACCCTCCAGTACTTCTGATACTTTGAACCTACACAGCCCTCTCCTGACAACCACCATCTGTAGTAATATTATCCCCATTTTATAGATGAGGAAAACTGAAGTTCAGAAAGAAGTGACCTTAGCCCCAGAGCTACTAAGTATCTGAGCTGGAAATCATACCTGGGTCAATCCTCTCCAACTACAACACACTTCCTACTACACCAGGGAGTCTTCCCCCATTTTTTTGGGTCCTGGAACTCTTTGGCAGTCTGATAAAGCCCATGGACTCCAGGCATACTGAAATACAGCTAAGAATCCCTGACCTGAACTATGCTGAACAAATTATCTTATGAATGGCTCATAAAACTAAAAGTGAAGGATTCTAAGTCCTGACTATACCCCACACCTCCTTCCATAAAAAGTGTACTTTGTGATCACTTCAGAACGTCAAGGAATGACTGATTATAGACTCATAGAGGTCACTTGCGCTATGCAGTTGGAAAGGTCTATAGAAGTATCTACCCTGACCATAGATGCTGTTGCCAGGGAAGCTACTACCACTAGAAAAGGCTGAGATGTGCAACTAGTGTATGAAATTAGAACTTTGGAAGAATGTATTTTCCACAAATATTATAAATATTGTGGTTAATATAATAGCATTATTAATTTTGCATTTCAAGTATATCATGAGGTAAAATGTAGGTTGACCAAGCATCTCATAAGACCACTTTGTCTCTTACAGATAGCCACACTTCAAGCTTCAAGGAACTTAGAACACAACACAGATGCACAGATGTTAATAAGTGGTTTTCTAAAGGGGCAGCTAGGTGTCGCAATGAGTAGCGCGTTGGCCCTGGAGTCAGAAGGACCTGAGTTCGGATCCAGCCTCAGACACTTAATTCACACACACACAAAAACCTAGCCGTGTGACCTTGGGCAAGTTACTTAACCCCAATTGCCCTCCAAAAAGCCAAAAAAAAAAAAAAAAAGTGGTTTTCTAAGTCAATAAGCAGTCTGCAGAGATGATCATTTTTATTTGTGTTCAACACCACAGATCACTTGAATAGTTAGAGCTACAAAGGGATATTCTGGGGCAAAAAAAAAAACCCATTCACTTGGAAGGTCATGAAAGAGCTAGAAAATCTTAAGACCTAAGGAAGGGCATAGGATAAGCAAAATCTAGGCAGCTATAGCCATTAGTATGATTCAGTTTGGAATTTAATTTTCTTTAATACATCCTTCTAACAACCTTACTAATCTGACATATCTCTGAATTTGTTTGAAATACTTTTGTAGTCTAGAGTATCTGCCCTCAAGGGTGAAAAGTTTATGGGTACTCAGAGACAAAGATCAAAGAGATCATCGATATTATTTTTTGAGTTCAATAATCAGAGAAAAGTAATGAAAAGCAAAAGCTCCACTACTAAAGGCAAGATCCCCTGGATGTGTTCCAAGGAAAAATCTGAAATTCTGATGAAGCTGACCCAGTTCAAAGAGCCCTAAAACCAAGGACTGCTTCATTCTTGGCTCCCCAACTAGACTAAGTTCCTCAAGTGCAAGGTCTGTGCATTCCCCAGAGCCCTTAGCAGTGCTCTATATTGGTAGTCACTTCATGTTTCTCAATTAACGAGAAAACCAGAGCATCAAAGACATGAGGATCCAACTTAAATGTTCATGAGCCAGACTGGCAGTTCTTCTGGTTAAACCAGTCTGTAACTAGAGAGGAACCCAGAGCTGGCTCTTCCCCCTGAACTCATGAAGCCCTGGGTCCCTCTCTCCAACCACAGGAGCTTCCCTTTAAAAAAACTGCCCTTGTCCCCTGCTACCCTCCCACCTGCACAGGAGGGTCTGCATGCTGAATGTTGTCCTGTAGGTGGCTCATGAGCATAAGGTCCCGAGCCTGGTACCAGCGAGAGTGAAGAGCATGATGGTAGATGTGGCACAGGATTGCACACGTCCGAATCCTGTCTGTCCGATCCTTGGCATATATGTACTTGCACAGCCTCTCCATCAGCACAGCTGAATCCTCCCCCTCGTTTTCAGCCTGATCTTGCTCTGACTGGAAGGAAGAACAAGGAACATGGCTGGGGTTCAGAGTGATAGAAACTTAAGAAATCCCAGGCACAGAATGGTCTCTCAGCACCATCCTCCTAAACACTAGATTTTCCAGGAATTCCAAAAAAGACATATCATGAAAAGCCTATTCTTCACTCATCCCAAGATGAGTCTCCCTCAGTGATAACGGCAAAAGTCAATAGCCTAAACTTCCTTTTCTCTTCTCCCCAGCCCTTGTACCTTGGAGGACCCTTCGGGGGGAGCAAGCTGCCGCTGATGGGCCTTATAGTCAAACTTGTAGTAGGTATGGAGCACACGTCGAAGGTAGATGCGGCAGATCTCCTCAGTTGTTCCTTTTTCCTGCAGGTAGCGCTGAACACGCTCGATGATGGCACAGACACGTGCCTCATCCTTGAGATGCTCCACATATTCTGGTGTACAAAAAAAAGTTTTTTTTCCAACCCTCATAGTAACAACAGCAACTTAAACTTTTAAATATTCAAAAAGTGCTCTATATCCCCTTTTCTGATTTGATTTTCCAAGAACCCTGTGAAATCAACTATCATTAACTCCATATCACAGATGAGAAAATTGAGCTTCGAGAGGTTAAGTGATCTGAACATGATCAAACAGTTAAGTTCCAGAGGCACATGTGAGCCCAGGCATTCTTGGCTCCCAATTCAACTCTAGTCCTGCTGCCACATAGCCACCCAGCCCTAGACCTGCCTTCCCCAATTACTCCTCCACTGCCCAGTTGTCTGGATCTATATCTTGCCACTGGAACCAGATGGCTCTGGAGGAGAGTGAGGCCGACTCTGCGCAGCCCTGCCTCACTTAAATCCAATTTACTTGTGCAAGTAAAGACATCACCTTCCTGATGTCATTGATCCTCTTCCAAGAATGAAGGGCAAGCAAATAACAAATCTGCACATAGTAGAATTTGACCCACTGGGGACCCAAGCAGCCAGTTCAAGTTGGGCAACGCTGCTCCTTCCTTCCTTCCCCACTCTTCTCTCTCCTGTTCCTTTGTCCACACAGGGAATCATACCCTTGTCTGTGGGTGCTCTGCCCAAAGGAATATAAATTTTGATCTCTGAAAGATCAAAAAATCTTGGGATTTACAGGGTGAATGAATTTTTTTCTCTTCCCTACTTATTTATTCTCTCATCAAAAAAAAACAACTAAGACAATTCGCTCTTTTGCTCAAGTAGTTTCATTTGATTTCTTGAAATATAGTACTGGAAAACCAGGCTTTGATGAAGCCCACTGGGATTCCGATGGTGCTGACCAGGTCCAGTACTCTACCCACCGTTCCATCCAGCTGCCCTTTCACCATTTTACATGGGGATAACTGAAATCAGGTAGGCAGTATAGTTCTGGGAGGTTCTTTTGCTTTCCATTCATTAATAATAAAAGTGTTTTATTTTCCTCAATTAAAGTAAAACGAATATCAATTTTGAGAATTTATACACAATATTCTGGCCCAAGTCAAACTGGCTACCTTTCAGTTTCTCCCAGCTTTCTCTTGTCTCCCGACCCCTGCACACACTGGAATATGCTCCCTGACTCATTACAGAGCGCCTAAATTCTTCCTTCAAAGCTTAGCTCACACATGACCTACATGAAGCCTTTCCTTTCCCTGATCCCCCACCATTTTTTATGTACCTGTATTTGTACTCAACTTCCCTTATTAGGCTCCAAGTTCCTCAAATGTCAGGGAATGAATGCTTACAGACCAACCATGTACACCTATTAAAATCTTTCTTTCAAGGGCTAGCTTCATATGCCACCACCTGTACTTTTGAAACCTTCCCTCATCAGCATGTACAGAAAAATAAAAAATCACTCCTTCCTCTGAACCATTACAAAGCTGACTATTGGTATCGCCCATGTTGCATTTAAATAGAGCTTTGTATTTTGGTTATTTGTGCATGTTTTTCCCCCTTAGTTCCTAAAATTCAGGAATTGTCTGTTGTATTTCTTTGTATCTGTCCCTCAGAGTTTTGTGAATAGGAAAGCAATAAATATTTGATTTGATCAGTCATCAGTAAACTTCTACAACAGACTAGTTATTAGGGCAAAGCCACCTACCAGACAAATCATCTTTGTTGGTGATGATACTACTCACTCATTTACTGAACAAGACAACAACTGACAATTACTCCCACTAGTCAACCAGAAAATTTTGACCCCTAATAGCAATCAGAAAAATAAAAATTTCAAGCTCTGAATTTATCCATTTGAGAGAAAGGCAGTAATATCTGAATTTTCTCCTGGCAGCATTTTACATCATTTTTGTGTACTCCAGTTACCCTAAGCTAGGATTGCACAATCTTCAGATCTTGAAATATGTAGAGAATGTAAACAGAAGCCTGGACCACAAGCAACCCCACAGGATGTGTCATGCAGGCCTGCCCTAAGCATGTCTGCCAAATCTCACCTTGGGAATGAGGATCTGTGTTCTGCATGATCTTGGTAAACTCTTCATCCATCCTTTCCACCAGAGTTAGGATACAACCACGAACACGAAGTGGCTGAGGTGGAAAGAAAGAAGGATTAGTTTAAAGTAGTAAATTCCAATCCAAGAACAAGACCCACCAGGTCTCTATTCCAATTGAAGTCACTTTTTCTTTCCTATCTCCTGTCAGTTTCTCATTCTCCTTTTCCTAATTTACCTGCTCAAAGTTGGATAGGTTCTCACTCTCTTCCAAGATATTCTCTCCAACAAAGATGTTAGGATTTGCAAATAAGATGTCCATCAATTCATTAATGCAGTCTAAACACTTCTGCCACATCTCTGGCTGCCAAGAAGTAGGGGAAAAAAAGAAGTTAAGGTACACATGAATATACAGTCTGAACCCAGTTTTCTTCCTTTTAAGAACTTTCATCCTGGGGGCGGCTAGGTGGCGCAGTGAGTAGAGCGCCGGCCCTGGAGTCAGAAGGACCTGAGTTCGGATCCGGCCTCAGACTCTTAACACACACAAAGACTTAGCTGTGTGACCTTGGGCAAGTTACTTAACCCCAATTGCCCTCCAAAAAGCAAAAAAAAAAAAAAAAAAAAAAAAGAAAAGAAAAGAAAAAAAAGAACTTTCATCCTTCTAACACCCTGCCTTAAGCAATTTTCCAAAAGAACTTACACAAATAAGATTGTGCTTTTCTGTTCTTCCCGCTATTCGTATTGCTATAAAGTCTCCACAGTCAAGTTTTAAACACTCTTTCCTCAAAATTGGTCCCAATTCTTAAAGCCCCCAACACTTTCACTCTCACCTTCATATATGTGGCCAAGTTGGGGTTGTAGTCATAGAGGGAAGCAATGATGTTGAATTTGATCTTAACAATCACTCCTTCACCTAGATTATTTTCTGCTGTGATCTGAACCAGCAGCTGCAGCAGCTCAATTTGGGCTGCCCTGTGTAGGGACAGAAAAGGAGATTTAAAGGACAAACTCAAAGCCCACCAACAAAATTATATCTTTCTTCCAATGGGCTCCAGCCTCCCACTTTTCCTGCCAGCATCACTTTGGTGAATGCCTTCTCTCTAAATCCAAAGCTCCTCCCACCAATTCTTCCTCTGTGTGGTGAGCAGAATAAAAAACAGTGACAAGCCTCACCGGTCAGTTCCTTTCTTGCCACGAGCTTGCAGGATCTCATTCAGCTTCTTAACCACAATTGCATGGGTAATCTCTGTTCCCTTGGCAAACATTTTAGGCTTCTCCTAGGCAACACATGCCCCCGTCACACCCATGGCCATCAAAGTACCTTCTTCAACAGAATTCCCACCCTTCATTGCCTTGATAATATTTTCAGGCTCCCCGATTGCCCCCTTATTAACCCCCATAACCTCCCATATACTACACATCAGCCCTGAAAACCTCACCTTGACGAGTGGTGCGCCTCCTCGAACCCTCTCCCACTCCCCGCCTTCATTATCCTCCTCCTCCTCATCTAGGCGCTTGGATTTTCGGTCATGCTTTTTCTTGGCTTTGTCCTCTCGCTTCTTCTCTGCAGCCTTTTTGTCTGTGGTGCTCTCTCTGCAAGGGAATCACCAGGGAAAGATGGGAAATTAGACCTGGTGCCCTGAGGGCCTCAACCCTCACCTCTGCTAGTCTACCATGCCTCAGCTGGATCTTGCTGGATCCAGAGCATTTACAGTTCACTCTCAGCCACAGAAGGACCCAGGACAGGAACAGTGAGCTACTTACTAACAGGCATGCCCTACACAAGTGCCCAGGAAACCATTCTTTCACAGTAATATGGCTAATTTATCATTGTACAAGCTGGATTTTTCCAATTTAGTCACCCATTTATAACATTATTCCTATGGAACTGCCATAATGCCATGCTTTTTTTTTTTAACAAAAGTATATTAAGAATTGCTAGGTCATCATCCTGCTACAGTCAAACCCAATAGGAGATATAAAGCCAGTATAAGGCTCTGTAATTGGAGTATTTTATTTTCAAACCTAATCTCACTTAGCCCCACAACTTCCCTTCCTTTACTCACTTTTTAAGGAATTTGGAAGCCAACACAGTATATTTCCCATCCTCCTCCTCTGAGTCAGAGTCTGAGGAAGTAGAATCCGAACCCCAGTCTTCATCATCGTCTGAATCCTCAGAGTCCTCATCTTCATCCTTAAGGAAGATATAACAGGAGGAGAACAAAAATCAATACACAGTTAGAAGCTGCCAAGGATATTTCTGACATTTTCATGGAGTTCCCAGTATGTGGAACCAAATTTTATGAGGCTTCTCCATGGACCTGCAGCAGGCAGACTACCCTTGTCCCCATTTTCTCCCCTAGATCTCACCTCCATCTTCTTGAGAAACTTTCGACTCTCTCCAGATGGTGCCTCAGACTTCTTCTTCAGGAAACTTGTGGCACTAAGACCATCCTCATCCTCATCTGAAGAGGAAGAACCTGGAAAGGAAATCCAACTGAGGTTAAACAAGGAGGAACCAAGACTACAGAACAACAAAGAAACCAAAGTAAGGAAGCTGGCCCCTTCAACCTCTGCCTTCTTTCTTCCCTCTTCACTCTTACCTTCTGAGTCCTCCTCGTTTTTCTCAGCGTCCTCATCTGCAGACTGCTCAGGGTTCTGGAGGTGGAGAATAGCAGAGGAGTGGGAAATGGCGCCAACCCTTGGAAACATCTGGTTCCACCCCAACAAACTATCCCCATGAGCCAATACTGCCTTGTGCCACACTCTAGCTCCCCAGTCCTGCCTGTTTGTCATTT